>VCII01000237.1:10125000-10725000 GCA_006030095.1 Triplophysa siluroides | reverse complement strand
CCTGATCGTTTTCTCCTCTTCGTTCCATTCCCGAACTGATCCCGTTGCTATAGAGACACACTTTGGACGACCCATCAGTCTTGGCCTCCTCCATGAAAGCAGGCTGCAGTGGGGCATCTGACAGGGCGTCGACACCCGCCGGTTTGCAGGGTGGGGGTGTGGAGGGGTCCTCGCTGAGTTTAGGCGTGCCACGGGCCGGAGACTGGGCCGTCTCCATGCCGAGACGCGTCAGGTCTGGATTGTGGACCGAACACGCTCGACGTGGGCTGAGAGAGGGCGGGGCGCTGGTCTGCTGAAGGAGGGGCGGCAGTTCTGGATATGACAGCGGCGTCGAGTCAGAGCCGCTCTCGGCACGCTCGCTAACCTGCAGGAAGGAGGTGTAGATGGTGTCCATGAAGGAGCCGTAGGGGTCAAACAGACCCGCCCCGCCGCCTGCCGCAACCTCCTTCTGATGTGCAGGTGCTTGGGCCGGGTTGAGCAGGGGATCTTGGGAAATCTGAGCCGATGGGAGTTCTTCCTGTGATGGAGGAGTCCCGTGTAGTGCCACAGGCTTCTCTGTCATTAGCGTGGGCCCCATCGTGAGCTGAGAACGACAATAAGAACAGATGACATGTGAGCAAATGAGAGTTCTCATATTTTGATGAACTGTTTCTTTAAAGGGTGTTCGTAAAATGGGGTGTACATGTTTAGAGCTGAGATACCATTAAAAAAAAGAAATAATGGGTGTGCACAGCAGCATAGCTCAGGTGTTAATGTTTACCTGCAGACAGGTGAGCGGGTTGAGAGTTTGGTTCTGTGTCAGCGAGACGCCCAGAGACGGACCCTGAGGCAGCAGCAGTGGACCGGCTCCTAGTAAACTATGAAGACTGCTAATGTTCCCCAGAGCAGTGAGATCGCCTGCGCAAACAAATAAAACAGAGGAAAGAATTATTAAACCTTCAAATGCTTAATTTGACATATGTGTTTACACCAAGTCCATCATGAACAGAAACTACTCAAACAATTCTTCAAATCAAAACCGCTGGAGGCTAGCGAGGTGATTCACACGAAACACGACAGTAAAGATTTGAATGATAAAACATACAATTCTGCTACACAAGTATTGATCATAATAAAGATGATTGTGTTCTCTACTTTGGACGAAACATAATTTTGACAAAGGAATTAATAATGTATTTTATTGCTTTATCTGCTGAAAGTCTCATAACCGTAACCCGTCCAGATGTGTCTGAGTGCATTATATGTTGGAATTTAAACAGAGCGAAATTAAAATATTGTAAAACAAACTACAATTTGTCGGATTACAAAAATGACCAAAAGACAGAATATTCATGTGTAATAAAAATAAAGAAATAGTGGAAAAAGAAGTGTCCAGGACTGATATTCTTGTCCTTCGTGACGCTTTTTAAAGACTGTTTAAACACACAAAGATATTTACATCAAGTTTGATTTTATGTGAAGAAACACATCTACTAGTACCTTAAATAAAATGGCTAACAAGTTAAACAACGACTTTATATTTTTCTAGTTAAAAACGTAATATTCTCTTGTCACGCCGACTTTTTCCCTTCTCATTACCGATACAGGGAGTTTTCCACATTTAAAGAAATTTTACATGAATTAATAATATTTTTATAGAATATTATACATGTCTTATCACGTATGATTAATAAAAACTTGCTTAGGCATCATGGCTTCGCTTGTTTTCAGCAATACATGCTATGAAATTGACTGTGTTAAATGGTTACGGTAATGAGAATTTTTTAGGCCTTGTCATATCTTGTTTTAAATGAATACGAAGTGAATTTGTTGATACAAGTGTTTTTAAGAAAATCATGTTTGACATCTTAAAACCAAGATTTCTCGTGAATCAACCAGCGAGGAATAAAAAACAAGTCTTGAGAACATAACAGTACATGAACCTCCTGTTTTTCAGCAGCATAAACACAACACTGTTCAGTATTCAACACGTCAACTTTCATGTCTCTGACATCTACCATCAACACACAGAGTTATGACAGACAGCTTTATATCAGCAGATTTCAGGTTTCTGCACAGAGAGGCTGTTGCAGTGCTGTCACTGTCAGGTGAGTTTTTAGTTTTATCCCGTCCAGCTGTCAGAAACCCACCGGTCACTGTAAATGAATCTGCCGAGTCGAGAGAGATGTCACTTTGGGTACAAAATCCCCTTAAGCAGACAGCAAATATAATGCCAATGGGCAGATGTGCAACACGGCCCAACACTGCATCTCAACACTGACTGATCTAGAGTGAAACTAGAAGTGCCTGCTTGTTCATAATCTACAATCTGTCTCCATGCCATTAATAATAAACCTGGTGTTTTCCAGATCTCCAGATCTTCAGCAGACATCTTACAGACATACATCTGAAGATGTCTGCATTAACAACTGCAAGACGTATTTTTTGAGACATCTTGGAGACGTCTGCTGTCAGATGTCATATAGACATCTAAGAGCTGTATGTTTACGATTTAGAATGTATGTAAACCTGCCTTTTCGGAAACGTTTATCAGATGTTTTTACACAGCAGATGTACTCCAGATCTTTAGCAGACATCTTACAGACGTGTCTGTGCTAGCTGGGACATAAACCGGTAGAATATACATACAGATTTCCTCTTGTTGTTCTCTATGAAAAACAACTTTTTTGGCACAGAAATAACATCATTTTAACACGATTTTAAGAGCTGAAAAAACTCATCGGATCTAGACGAATCACAATAATGACCCATTTTGGATCCAAAATGACGAATTTCACCAAAAGGTGGCACGTTGGCATCCCTGAAAATTGCAACGCGACTTTTGGTCAAATTGACTTACCAAGAACTCCAGGCCCAAGCAGAGGTTGCAGGAAATGAGGTGTTGGAGTGTTCTTGTCCTGCTCGGTCAGATGGTCACACACTTCCTGCCCTGAGGATGGCACCAGAGAGCCACAGGACACCGAGGTAGAAACTAGAGCAGGGCTGGACAGAGTGCCCTAGAACCAAACACGTGCATAAATATATACAGTTAGGTCCATAAATATTTGGACAGAATCACATTGTTTGTTATATTAACTGTGTATCAAAGTATTTTCGAGTTACGGTTTTATAATAGATAGTCTTAAGTGCACTCTCAGTGTATTCACACTCAGATTAGCTGAAGGCTTTAGGCATTACAGCTCTTTAATAAGAAGCTCCCCCTTTTTCAAGGGACCAAAAGTTAAATCAAAAGCCGTTTTATTCACAGTTATGGGCTTTTCCCTAAATCATTTCTTCATCAATGAAGCATGTTAAAGGTCTGGAGTTGATTCTACGTGTGGTGTTTGCGTTTGGAAGCCCTTTTCTTACTTTTCTTATCCAGCTCTTCTAGCTCCTCTCCCATTTAAAAACTGTAACTCGAATACACTTTGATATACAGCTAAAATAACAACAAATGTGCTCGAGTCCAAATATTAATGGACCTAACTGTATTCACGGAATACAATGCATTTAATCACGAATAATCTCCTAAAGAAAATAACATGCAAATGAACAACCCACCACAGTACAGCGGTTCCCAGATTATTTTGTCGAATGAACCCCTATCAATTTTTAAGTAAGTTCATGTTAACCGGTCTTTGCAGCTGACAACCCTGCTCAAATCTTCAAATAAAATTGTGACATTTTTGACAGATCCATGCGGTTCAATCTTGCAAACCTCTGCAGTAACACTAGGGGGCGATAACACTCAGTGAGGAAACTCAATAAACGGACGGACCGGCTGTCGGCATGCAGTGTGTGTGCAGATGAAAGCATGCACTTAGCGCTCATCTGTGCGTCTACCTGAGAATGAAGCGGGGGGGACTGCATGTGGTTAGGGAGGGGTTCGGTCTGGCCGAGAGCAGCGGCCAGCAGAGCGGGATTGAGGGAGAGGAAGGCGGGTGGAGGGGCAGAAAGCAGCAGCGACTGGCCGTCTGCAGAGGGTGTTAGAGTTTGAAGAGCCTCCAGGAGCCCCGGCCACATCAGGACGGAGTCCAGCAGAGCGGGCGTCTTCTCCAGAGATACTCCCTCCGGAAACACTTGCTGCTGCGGTGCCGGAAGCTCCAGGTTGAGCGGCGGTAACGGCAACATGGCCGCCGGATTCTGTCCGAGCAGCAGAGAGGCCATGAGGAGAGCCTGAAGCCCAGGCGGCTTTTCGCCCCCGTCCACTCCCGCAGAAGACGGCAGACTGACCAGGTTGAGAGGAAGATCGCTCAGCATGTTAAGAGGAGAGCCCTGGTTCAGGATGCCACCGGCCGCTTGCTGGGGTTGGGCGCCGCCGGGCGCAGAGGACTGACCGGTCCAGATCCCTAAAGGCAGGGAGCCGAGGAAGGGTGGCAGGAGAGAGGGCAGACCGGCGTTAGATGTCAGAAGCTGGAGAAGTTGCTCTTGGGACATGAAGGGAAAAGCTTCCGCCAACGGCAGGGAAACAGTTGAGTCGGACACATGGTTGGAGAATTCGGAGGTGGTGGGAGTGCCGGGCAGAGAGAGGTTGTGGTCCAGCTCGCAGCCGCTCAGTAGTTTTGTTTCCGAGTCTGGCTGATCTGGCGTCTCTAAAGGACCTGCGAAGAGAACATAAAAGCGTAAATGACAACACATCAACTGTAGTGTTGTATCACTACAAAGCTAACAAGATTCAAACAAGAGGTTTTACATTAATAGCATACATATGCTATCTTGTCTTTAACAGAATTGCGTACAGTCACTTTTTAGGCTGTAACGCACAAAACTGACATAACAACAGCTGACAGCAGCATCTCGTAGTTTGTGATGAACATCGCCGCAATTTCCATATGAGCTATCAGTGACATCATGTGACGTATGACAGTGTAGTAGCGGTGTCCCATTTCTTAAAGGAATGTTTTTAGCAGGGATCCGTCGATAAGATTTTTTGGCCCAATACCGATATTAACAAACAACTATCGGCCGATTCCGATATTGGTCAATTGCATACAGTACTATACAATACTAGCTAGTTTTTCTGTATTGAATTAATTTTACTGAACATGAATTGGATCCATTTAACATTTTAAGAGAGGCACAAGTGTAAATGTGCCTAAATTTAATTGTAAGTTAAGATAAAAATACAATAAGACAACTTGACAATCTTCAAAGGTGATTTTTGCTATCCAATATTTCCTATATTAAAAACATTAACTCAAATTTGACTTAAATTTTAACATTTCTTTAATAAATTGTGCTGTTGCTAATTAATTTGCTCAGAGAAAAACATTGGATATTCAGACATCCAAATCATTGCCTCCATGCAGTTAATGAATAAACTAGTGACCTATGAAATCCGTTTGATTTTTTTCCTAAATTCCATTGAACATTTTCCCAAATTAAATTTTTTCGTTTTTTTTGTGGTGTACAATGTTAAAAACAAGTGTTAATATGAACCAGTATCTTACACCTTATGTTTTTTTTCTTTTGGTGTTTTAAGTCTACTTACATTTAATTACTAGTTTTGTACATTTTTAGTAGCAGTTTTGTCATGTGGTTAACTGGACTTTTATTTTGACGACGGACTTTACTTTTGACGGCTTGCCGCAAAGTTTGACAGCAGCTTCACTGAATGAAACGGTAAAATGCGCCTGAGGTAAACTCTGTAGAGCAGCGCTGATTCAGTTTAAGTGTTCGCGTCCACCAGATGCTAAAAAGTCCAATAACGTTACAGTAAGTTACACAAAATCACTCATTCACACGCAGATGGCATATTTAAACCGCAGCTGGATAATTAATTTGAAGTTTATAAGCTGTTCAGCGGTTATTTGTGGCGTGTTTGCTACTTTACATCTGTGTAAATCATCGCAGGCATCGCGGAAATAATAGGGCCCTAAAAAAACATCGTTATCGACCCTTTTCATGCTATTGCCGATATGCCGATGGTGTTAAATTAATCTAATATCGGCCGTTTCTGTACTTCCCCTTGCCACTTGAAATAGAGTAGGCGAAGGGGTATAAAATAGAATTGTGACTGGGCCTTGGACAACTTCTTTCTACATGATTTTATTTGGCTCAACACAGTTTGCATCATCAATGTGAATACCACCAGGAGTACTTCTGCCAACTGTAACTAGGTTACGACTTGGAAGAAGGCCCAGAAATGGAAAGCTGAGTCAATGTCTTCATTTTTGGTCTTGTTTCTGCAAAGATGAGCATCAACAAGAAATGCATGTGTCGCTCTTCTTGCAAAACATCAATCCAGGCCATCAAATAACACTTTTCTCCTGCAAACTGCTTTCTTACTAATTCACCCGTTATAGACTTTTGTCATTTTGGACCTCTCATTTTTACGCAAGTCGACAATTTCACAGAAACAAAAACCAAACCGTAAGAAAATGAACTCTTACCTTTACTCTCAACAACTTGGTTGGGGTTTGACTGATTTTGGTAGGTGTTGTTGTCTGGACACATCTCTGGCGTTTTGGGTCCACAACCTTTATCCGATTGAGGGGTCAAGCAAGATGCTGAGGACATCTGGTTGATGACGCTCATAACTGAACCGCTGAGGTCTGACTGCATGCCCGTGTGGGACTGGCTCAAGTTCAGGACGGCGTTGCTGGAGGTTGTTTTGAGGTTCATCGTTGTCTCGTCACCCATCAGAGAAAATTGTGTATGGGGCAGCTGGGCAGATGCCTCGGAGTTTTGGGGTTGAGAGGTGTGAATGTGAAGCTGTAAAGCGGTCTGGCCATCATACTGGGGCGTTAAGGGTCTGGGTGAAGAGGGCGACGGGTGCATGTGTCTATTGCTGGGCATGGAAGCCGCGTTGTTTGACTGCTGGGTTGTATTTTGTGCACTCTGCATGCTAAGAAGCTGAAGCAGGGCGGAGAGAGGCTGGGACGGAGACGGGGAGGAAAACGGAAGGGAATTACAGAGTCCCGCCTTTATGCTTTCATCGGTCTCCTGTAGCCTGAGCGCAGCGTTCTGGAAAGAGGCGTTTAAAGGAGCGACAGGGAGCCGGTGGGTGTCCGAGACGGGAATCGGAGGAGAGGAGGGAGAATGGGATGGAGAGATGAGGAGAGGCGGCGTGGACAGATCTCTCAGCTGCGTCTCTTTGAGCATGCTGAACACGGTGGGCGAGCGTCGCTGGCGTTTGCGTCGTAAGGTTTTCTCAGGGGCATTCTGGGAAAGGGAAGGGGAGTGCGGAAGCAAGAGGGTGGTGAGGGACTGCACTCTGGCTGAGGTGGGATGGAGGTTACTGTTTAAAGTGCTAATCAATACCTTCGACTGCTGTTCCTTGTCTAGACCCGTGAGAGCAGACAGACCGTCGGCTGTGTTCAGAGTTTTCTGGTTGGCCAACTGGGCTTTGGCCGCCGCAGATAGGAGACTGCTGGCCGGAAAGGAGTTGCTGATGTGCTGCTGGCTCTTCGGTTGACCGAGGATCTGTCCTAGAGGACGGCCGAGCAGGTTTGAGGCTTGAGCGGCCACCCCGTTCCTCTTGTCTGCCGGGTTGGGACGAGCCGGCGATGCGACCTGCGACATCTGATGGTTGCTTTGGTTGTTAGTGACGGTGGACTTAGTGCTGGAACTGGTACTACAATCTTTGTAGTGCTGTAGGATGCCTTCCAGACGACTGCACGGGCTGGTGGGAGAGAAAGGGAGCTTGGGAGAGGAGCACGGCATGGTGG
Source organism: Triplophysa siluroides (assembly GCA_006030095.1). Lineage (NCBI taxonomy): Eukaryota > Metazoa > Chordata > Actinopteri > Cypriniformes > Nemacheilidae > Triplophysa > Triplophysa siluroides. Next base: position 10,717,351 of record VCII01000237.1, on the reverse strand, counting down.
GCGGTGAGGGGTTTACTCCCTGCTCGGAGAGCGACGAGGTCGAGGAGTGGCGAGAGCGCTGATGGGGTGAGAAGGACTCTAGTGTGCGTGAGGGTGAGGAGCAAACCGAAAGGGGAGAGGGCGACTTTACGCTTCCTCCCTGCTGTGCCGCTCGACCAATCAGAGTCGAGGGGCTATTTAAAAAGGTGTTGGGGAGGAGGTTGTTGTTGGGAGAGGTTGGCGTGTGTACTGTTCTTTGAAGGATGTTTTGAGGGGTGAGGGGTGGATGAAGGTTCCACTGCTGTTTTGTAGAAGAGGATACATTGCTCCCTGCAGGTGCCTGACACGAGGGTTTCTTTAAGGGCGAGTTGGAGCCATTCTGCAAGACGGAGCGATGGGAGGTCAAAGGTAAATTGCTGGATTTGGCCTGGTTGTGTCTCGGCTGAAGGTAAGTGCAGTTGGCGCTTTCTCCGTGAGCCGCTATAGATCCTCTGGACTCTCTGCCATCCACTGAGCACACAACACCTCCTTTAAACAAACAAGCAGATGCCACTTACACTTTCGTAAACATTTTACAATTTATTGTCAAGCTTTTAAGATAATCTTTAAGGTGGGTTGTGGTTTTAAATAAATTAAGCTCTGTCAATAATAATGTTGACCACTCAAAATAATTAATTGAAAAGAATGAGTTCTTGAGCTCTTTTTATATAAAAATAGAATTATATTTATATTTAAAGTGCTTTAACAAAAATAGATTGGTGTAAATTAAAAAAATAGATTGGTGTAAATTAAAAAATTAAAATGTCACAGATGACATTTATAGAGCTGAACTCGTACAATACCCGGAACATTTATTTCAGAAAGTCATCGTGTTGGAATCATGTGCGTTTAAGGTGTGTTAAGACGCAAACCTGTTGGGGGAAGTTGGGACGGCTGCATGCTTTGGCACAGCGCTGCCATGGCATCAACTTTCCTGCGATGGTTGCAGAGTTTGGTCATGTCTTCTTCTATCTTACCTGACTGATGACCAGGAGCTTGAACCATTGCAGCAGGGTCGAAGTTAAAAACCTGCATTGATTTAAAAAGATATCAGAATAATTTTATTCTAATGTACACCATAATCTTCAAGTGGCTATGTTCACTATTTCCATGTGAATTTTTTTAACTGGATTATCAACTACATTTCGCAAAACGTACAGGATACAACCGGAGCGTGATAATGCGGTGTCCTCAACATGACTATGCATTTCAGGTGTAACAAATTAAATAGAATAGATCCCAATAGATGATTGTCCTTTTGACTTATTACTTGATCAAACTGTCAAAAGTTCAGACATATTTGCACAAAATTTCTTTCAAAGTGCATAAAATTATTTTTTTAAATAACCGGGCACTGCATGCCGAGCTTTAGGCCCTGTCCGCACGAACACAGGTTTTTGAAAACCGCTGCTTTTTCTACGCGGTTTGGCCATTCGTCCACACGCAAACGCAGTACCCGCAGTGTTGTCGTGTAGGCGATGAAACCGGAGATTTGGCGTATGCCGTTGGAATGCGTGCCGGTATCCCCGGTGTTTGACATCAGATTCCAGGCTTCTGATTTGCCAACACGGCTTTATGGTTAGGGTTATATCGCCACCTGTTGGTTTGGTATGCTTTTGACAGCACTCTAAAGCTAGTTTCTGCGTTTTCGTGTGGACGCAGGGTTATTTTTTAAACAAAAAGGAAACACTCTGTTTATTAAAATACCCGTGTACGTGTGGACTAGCCTTACATGGAATACAAAAATAGCTGTAAAGAAAAATTACATTTAAAAGCGCTCCGAAATGCTAATAACAAACAATAACATGTACTTGAAATAAATTCAGCCTAATGTGGTGCCGTGATCTCACCTTATTTAGGACAAGCGGGCACTCAAGTCCACATTTACATGTGCCGTCTGTCCGCAGATACACCTTCAACTCGTCCACAGATCGCAGGACAGTTCCACTTGGGCTGGAGAAAAGAAATAATTACTGCCAAGAAGTAGTATAAAAACATTATATAGACTCCCACAGCAAACAACGTTTAAAAGAACAGACACGTGGGGTATACCTGATGTAAGACACAGCCCCATCTTGAGCTTTTCTCTGCCAGCCAACCGGGACCTGGGCGATGATCGTTGTACCTTCATCTTTATCCCCTGCTGCACACTCACTGCCCCCTGTCATTTTCTGATCACAAACATCCAACGCCTAAAGACAAAAATCGCTTTCAATTCATATTTAAACCGAGTTCGGACTAAATTCACAAACATTGGTAGAACAATCATTTATTTTGTGATTTTGATCGAATGCGTTATAGTTCATTGGCTAGACAAAATGTACTCTAAAAATGATCCTAACAATATTGTTTCTCTGTTTTATTACTGTTGTACATTCTGCTGTTCTTTTAGATTCACAACTTGTTTACATCTATCTTAGTGTGAAAAGGCCCTTATTTTTACATGTTTTATGGAAAGATGATATGTTTGGATTAAGCCTACCTTTGAATGCCATTGCTAACAGACAACACAGAACACAGAACTTGTGTAACTCAGGTGTTTTTTGATACCTTGTCATCTTTATACAGCCTCGGTCAGCACCACCCGGGAAATACAGCCTTCGGGGGACATTTACACAGCATGAAGGAAGCAACACGCAATAGAACAATGAATCCGTCTGCACACACAATCCTCTCCGGCCTTCTCAAATTGGCTACGCTGCCTCACACAACCTGCAAAATAAAAAGTCAAGTGACATTTCTATTATACTTAAGAAATAACCAGTTTTTTTCCAGATTACCTTGCATAGTTTTACTAAAATTATTGTAAAACTAGAAATAAGTGGCTCCTGTAGTGTTTTTGCTTGTTATTGTTACCATATTTATACTATAGTGTGGTATTTTCATAAAAGCACTAAAGTAAACAATGTGTATCCTTTAGTAACAGAACAAGTGTTAAGGTAATTTCTAACTAAATGAAAATGACATGATAGATACAATATAAAAATACAGTTTGTACAGAGAACTCCTTATGCCCTGAAGTGTTTGACATGTGCAGTAGAGCAGAGTGACAGTTAAACTGAAAACGCGAGGCGCCAATTTAATCATTCAAATGTAACGCATCGAAATGATGTCATTTGAAGAGCAAACTGTTTTAACGTTTTTTTTTTATTCCGGTGCACAGGCGGGTGACTGTGAGGCGGCTAGCGCTCGGGCTATGACGGGATCTGACTGAAGCTAAAGAGTAACGTTAAACAATCGACCACGAATGAAAGTAACGTTACACAAAGTTTTAATAGAAAACGAGACCCCCTTAAAACACATGCTAAGCAGCTTCAGTTCGCGATTTTTGATGGCTTTCAAGAACAAACGAATAAACGTTGCGTCTTGACGGTTAACGCTAGCTGGCCCATTCTCAGATAGCTAACGTTACTCCATTTGAGTTGCGAGCCTACGCGACGCGATATACAACAACAACGCTCCAGTTATTAACAACGACGCTATCTCCATTGCAGTACAACGGGGGCGTTCAAATTCGTCGCGTCGCGTACGGCGCAGTCGCGCTGTTAGCTTTCTTTAGCTCGCGGGCTACGTACCTCTCGTTTGTTTACGAAGTTTCCTCCTTCTTCGGCGCGCTGCACAACGTTGGCCAAAGACAGAACGAGCTTCTCGACGAACTTCACTTACAAATGTCGACGTTACACGAGTTGTTATCGACTCCGTGTGATTTTTAAGCACTTCCTCGCGCCTTCATCCCCGCGCATCATCTGAAGCGTCCTGCTAAAAAACAAAGAGCAATAACGCTGGGTTTTATTGCGCCCCTTGCATTGTCGTCCAATTTCGAGTGAATTCTGCTCGGCCGTGGCGCGTGAGATTGCTTATTTTAGTGGTCCGGCGACGTCCTAAGTCTCTTTAATTGGTGTATTTGCGACCTGGGGGTTGATTGTAGCTTTGGGATGGTGCTTTTAGTTGATCTTCGTTTCCAAGTTCCTATTTTTCCTTAGGATCCCGTGCCAAAAAAAAAATCATGGAGTTTCCTTCGACGCATGCGCATTAGCTACAGTCTGGCTTGGGAATTCCATACAATTCCTTACCCACGAGGGGGAGCGAGAGAGCCGCTGGGTGAAGAGGTCCTATAGTAAAATAATAAACACACATCCCTTGTGCTATGTGACTTTTGTCTTTTGACATTATTTTGAACAAAGCGATTAAACTAACACTTAGATTACATATTGTTAAAAATAGATTTTGCGTTTTTGAATAAACTATTGGGTGTCATCGTGTGTTCAAAGTAAATTCGGCATGTTATGATTTGTTAGACCTTACAATAGGCTATACGCTTAAATTCGTTAACATTGGTTAACTATTTTAGTTAGCATAACAATAACAGTACAGCACCTATTCATATTACATGTTTATTGCAACATTTAAACATTGATTGCTGTATCTGTTAACAGAGCTAGTTCCAATTAGCTATCTAAGATGAATAAAACATTCCCTAAACAATTGTATGTGTAATAACATTAACAAAAATGAAATCAATTAAGCAGTGCTGTTAAATGCATATTGTTATGTTAAATGCGTTAACTAATGTGAATATATCCTTTTGAAGGTGTTACCGAGATGAAGGCAATTACTTTTCTCAATGATTATTATGACAAACAAGCAATCCGATCATTTCATGAGGAAAAAACTACAAACATCGCAAACGAAATGCTATATAATTAAAAATGGCATTTACGTAAATTATGTTCATCCCCAAATTAAGCACATTTTCAGTGTAGTTAATTTATTTCTGACGACCTGAGATGTTTATAAAGTGAATATGTTATATTGCATATTTCACAGTAAACACCAAAGCGTGTTCTGAGAAGATGTTCCTGCTAGTATGCCATAAAATGATTCAACAGTCACACATATCTGTGTTGGCCTTATTGTGTCAGTTAGCTAAGAAAACAAAAAATGGTTTGCCTTTACTTTATAACTACTGAGGGAAATCAACCTATTTAGTGTTTAAAATGCGTGGAGCAACGGGGTAGAAAATCACATTCCGAGCAGAGACTCCTTACAGTATGATGTTGTAAAATGTGTATTCAGATACATATGTCAGAAATTTGATTCGCCAGCACAATATAAGCACAACGTTTGGGTTTGACTCTTGGGTGCGGGTTAGAAATATAAATCAAATCAGCCTCCCACTGTGTTTAAGGCAACCCTACGAAGTTTGGAAAGCAGAAGGAGTTATTATTGAAAGCTAAACCTGTTCCAACTTTAAAGGAATGTTGAGTAAACACAACTTTGGGGAATAAAAGCATAACCTGCCAATGGAATGACACGCTGTGAGGTGATAACCATTAGGCAGTGGGGAGACTACACAGCAACAGCCAACCAATCGTGACGTGTTAGTAGCGTCTCAACGCGAGCGGTGCCCTGCTCCTGGAAACAGTATTTGAGCTTTCTATTCGCTAACCTTACGCGCATCCCACTTGCGCTGTTGCTAGGCAATCCATCGCACGCTTTGCACCATGCGAGTTGAACTGCTTAACTCTTGTGTTTGGAAGAGTTTCAGAGCGCTAACGAGATGAGCCTCCGATGACATCAGTCGGACAGGTGTTACAGGTCACGCCACGACGTACCCAAATGTTACGTATAACGCGTTATTGTGCTCTGTTACCGAACGCGTTTTAGATTATGTTTGGGTGACCAGAATGGCAGCGAGATGAACTGTGAATTCTTTGAAAAAAAAACATTTCATGAAGATAATAGTCCAAAGTAAGATATAAACTCGAACACAATGTAGAAAAAGTATACGGGCGGTTTCCCAAAGACGCACTTCATCCTGGCCAAGTGACAAGTCGCCCCATTTCGTATACCCACACGGGGGAACAATATACTGCTGTAGAATAGTACATTTAATATAGTATACCGTCGTATTTTTTTTATTTATTTGGATCCTCATTAGGCACTCTTCCTGGGGTCCAAACAAGTATACAAAACTACATCAAACAACAACAATAAACATCAAATCAATAAAATTACACAAAATTGTAATAAATAGTATAGTAAACTGACAAACTGTACTCATTGTATATAGCCTTTTCATTGTACGTGTGATGTCTATAGGATACTGAATGAAACCGAGGACTGTAAAACAATCTTTAAATTGCTGGGAGATAAAGCCATCTTTAGTTATTCCACGTTTAGTGCTCGTATCCATACTTTTTGTAGTTTCCCAGATTAATATTAAAACACAATCTGTTCTGATTTACAGTGCGATTCAGGCTCTGACCTTTGATACTTCATCCTCGCCTCACGGGCTGTCCTGATTTAACATGTGCGTTTTCTGAATGTTTCAATGCTACAATTATGGTCATTTTATTTTGAACGTTGATGCGCGAACGTGATCCGTTTGAATTATACCGAAGTGTCAATCTGATGTATCGTTGTCCTAAATAAATAGTCACCGGACTGCCTGAGGAACTTCCGCGCGGTTCGGGTGGAGTTCAACTCTTATGGAATACCGTCATAGTGAATCCATAGTGCTGAACGGGGCGCGTTTGGAAAACGTGAAAGAATCGCCTCAGGTGACCGAAGACGAATTATTAAAGATAAGAAACAGAGTAAACAAATGGTACAATATACCACAGATACGGACACTCCTCCTTTTTTTTTGAACGTTAGATGCATATGCGAACGCAAGCAAAAACGGCACATTTTTTTGCTACATCCTTATAAGGTGTTTTATCCGTTTTTTCCTTTCCCTTTCAACGAAAGGTTGTTTAATAAAACATGCTCGGCTTCTGCTAGTCTTATCTCCAACTAGAAACCGGTTGCCAAGGATTGCATCATTCCTTTCATGTGACTCCCTTACGCCCCAAATTCGTCCTGGCCGTCTTATGACTGCATCACATCTTCCTGCTCACACAAACTTCTCACAGGACGAGACAACTAGCAAAGTCATCGTGGCCCCGCCCTTTCCCACCTAGCGCGCCCGTCGATTGGATGTCTCTAAGCAGAAGATTCCCGTCTTCCTTATGCGATTGGATCACACGGCCGACCATCTCCTGTCATTTTCCTCGCTTCTGTGTTAGGCTGCACCTTGAGGCCCGTCCCCCAGAGTTCGGTTGAAGCGACTCTATAAATGTCCCCGGGAGTTTCCGAAATCCACACTCGGTGACTTCAGCTGAACAATGGTTAACATGAGCTATCACCAATCTCTACAGAAACACTCACAGACACTAAAACCCAAACAACCGAGGAAAAGAAGTAATAAAAAGAAAAGGGTAAGTGACAGCTAGGCTATTTCCTTCTATTCAGTGTTTTGTGCAACTTACTTTTGTCCGCTGGTGGATCTGATGGCAGGCTTTTCTTTGGGACATCGGGAATGCGCATGTTTTGGCGACCATCCCACTGCTGTTTTTGGAATACAGTTGCTCAGACAGGAACCCAAATTTCCTTTTTCACATTTTCCCTTTAATTGAACGGAATAGTCGTTGCGTCCTTATTCTTTTTTATTATTATTTTGGGGTCATCTTCAAGTTACTGGAAAGCCTCGGGATGACAGCTGTCAGTTCGTTTAAAATGCGAACTTAGCTGAACAAGTCAAAATACTGCGAGCTTTCGCGAACGTTTTTCTAACGGTTATGGGAAACGTTGTCACGCTGACCGTGTAATAACGCGGCACGGCGCACAGCGCTACGTGTTGAACTTTTTTACAGTTTGCGAATTTAAATAAACGCGATCTTATCTCACACGTCGTGATTTTATATCGTTCGAGTACGCTACTTTTAAAGTGTCAGTGTGGCGTGACGTCACCGCCCTTTGTTTCCTCAGTCCTGTACTTTGATTCCATGACGTCATCGGCTCGCGGTCCGTTTCATAAAACCTCCGCGAAGTTGTTGTTTATATTTTAATCTAGATGGAATACAACAATTTAGCTTTGAGCAGTTTATATATCATGTAATGACTGTCTTGTCATTTTAAAATTATCGATGTAGGATTTATAATCTCTTTTTTAGGTTCTACCGATCCAACCTTAAAGTGGGACAGTACGCCCCCACAAATAAATGACAACATCTTTATTAGGATCATTTATACTCATAATAAGTATTTTTTTTACATTTTAGTGAATATAAAAAAGCCACTCTTGCACTCATTCAAGCTTATTCTTAATAAGCGATAACAGATTCATAACAGATAACCGGTGTTTTTAGTCTTAGTTGAAAGTTTTTAATTTTTAAACAAAACAGACTTCTGATGTAGCTGAACCTGGATGTTTTGGTGTTATTAATACGAGTTGAGAGTTTTGTCTGATCTCTCAGACTGACGCACGAGGCGCTGTCGAGCACAATGAGCCTTTGTTTACATTAAAAACAACAATGGCCTAATTAACATGTACGAATAAAGAAGCAATTATTGCTTACATTGATTTGTAAGCACACTTTAACATTCTTCATCATCCATCATTTTACTGTATTACAGTGTCATTTTTTCATAACACGTTTTATTCTTCCTTTGTTTCAAAACAGATTTTTCTAACTTAAATAATGAAAAATAATTGCGTTATATATCTAATGTTAATGCAATGTATTTGATCATTTTCCATGTATTGTTTTGTCAGGCTGCTTTGAATAGTGCTATTGTGAATTTGGTGTACTGTGACTATACAAGATAACCATGAACGGTGGCCTGAGCTGTTTTACTTTTTATTTCTTTAGAACTATTGGGACAAAATATCGCCGACAACTCGCATTCAAACGTGATTGACAAAAGACACTTAAAGGTGAGACACTTTTATAGCTTTTTCATTTCTCATTCACAAGCCTTTTGTTGATTTTATACGGAAAGGTTTTCAACGTTGAATATTAAATAGGCTGAATTTAATAATCAGCAGAAACTTTCTCTTGTGTACTGGCATGCTTTCTAAAGCTCCGGGTGTTATTTGTGCAGTTGCGCTCTTTGGCCACTGTGTGTCCTTACAGCACTCAGTGGTCGAACAGTAGTAATGTCACATATAATAACGGGTCACCCAGATACATCAGCTATTCCCCGAATCTCCACAGCGGGTGATGTTGCACGGAGTGCTGATGTGTTGAAGCTCTTGATAGAAGTATCCTTGTCTGTTTTATTTCATCACTGCGGTACAGTGAGAGGATTCTGAGTTTATTTTTAACACTTTTCATGATTTTTTTGGTGTCGTCGGTCAGGTCTGGTGTGCTAGGTGTGGGAGCATATCGTGTTGTGTCTGTGGATAGCGACTGTTTGGTGCGATGACTGCGGAGTGGATGTACCCCCCTGGCGTGGGACCGCTTTGTGGTGCAGAGTTGGAGGCGTGGTATGAGGACCTACAGGATATACTGGGCTCGGATGCGGGTGGGGCCAAAATTACGAGAGCCCCGCCTTGTTCCGAGGTCAGTAACGTCAAACGACGTTTTACGATTTGTCATCTGCACGTATTCTCTGATCGAATAGCTTTTACCGTATTTCTCTTTTTTCTCGAATATGTGGCAACCTGTGCAGAAGGAGCCGGAGTTCCTGGATGTTTTGGAGAGCTGCTCGCTCACCTGGCTTACGGATGGGCAGGTATGGGGGGACGGTGTGCAGCGCGTGACGGACGAGCCGCCCAACCACCCGCCGGCCGTCTGTGCGACTCCCCCAAGACAGGAGGAGCGGAGAGGAGGTGACACGGAGAGCTCGGGCGGGGGAGACCTTCTGCCCCCGGAGTTCTTCGAGCTCCTTAGCGACGGGGGCATGGGGCTGGTGGACGCGGGGGCCGTGATGGTCACCGGTGGTTACACCGTCTCACATCACCAGCCTTCGTCTCCGGCCGCCAGCGAGGAGGAGCTGGCGTCGACGGTTCCCGACGCTTCGTCCTGCTCCTCGGGGTCCCAGTCGCCCTCTTTCAACTGCTCACCCCCCTCCTCCCCTCCCATGTCGCCTCCCGCCAGCGTCTCCTCGCGTTGGGGCAAGAGAAAGAGAGGAGGCGAGCGAGGAGGCGCTCCGTGCTCGCCGTCCCCAGGGAAGAAAAGCAGGAGAGAGCGCGAGCAGGAGAACGAGAGGAAGGTGCAGGAACTGACGGATCAGAACGAGCGTCTGAAGGCGGAGATCGAGCGGCTCGGAGAGGAGGTGCAGAAGACGCGCAGAGCGCTCATCGAGAGACTCGTCAACACCAGGAGGTGAAGAAGAAAGAGAACCTTGTGAAGAGGGTTGAAAGCAAGTGAACAATCGGGCGGAAATGTATCTTGTGGGGACCATGAAATGCACATTTAGAAGGAGCAGAGAAGACAAAAGACATGTGGCACGGGGGGAGCGAGGGTCTCGCAGAGCGTCTCCCACCGAGAGTGAAAGAGAAAGTCAGATGAAGCCAAAGACAAACAGAAGACGGGAAAGATCGGACCTCAGGAGAACATGTCAACGTCACATTTCACTCCTTAAATCCAAATAAAAAACCTTCTTTTGCATCAAGAAAACGAAACTTTTTGAGATTTGTTGAACCGTGATATTTTCATGACAATAAAGCCGTTTTTACCTAAAAACAAAACCATGTTTTTAGGTCATTTTATTTATTCAAAATATAAAAAATGATTGTAAAACATCATTCAAATTGGCTAAACGTATATCAAACACGTTTTTGCATGAAGAGAAACTGTCATGAAAATAATGGCTCCAAAATCTCCCAAAAATAAAAGAAATGTTCCGTATGCAAAATTACAAACAATATTTCTTCCTTTTGATTTTTGGGTGAAATAGGACCGCGCATTTCTCCTGAGATTTATCTAATAATCTGAATGAAAGTCGCTGTAATGCAGGATTTACACCCACCGTCACTTAACTGCAAATAGGTTTATCAGCTTTCCTTGTTACTAGATACTGATTGTTTTATACGGTGAGAATGTATCACAGTGGATGCAATAAAATTAAACGACAGTTTTAATGAACGATTGCGAAGAAGGTTTGTATTGTAACGGTGATTGTAGAAACAAACCGAGGTGCATTTCATTGTAACCCAAAGGGCTTTAAGATGTAAATTCCCCCCTAGTTGATAGACATTTGCAGTAGTAGCTCAGGACTGTTAAACAGAAGATTGTGTGAGCAGTTTCTTATCTTCAACCAAGGCCTCTAAGTGTGTGTGTGTGTGGATGATGGTATACATGTGAATGGATGTTTATGGCGATTTTGCTCTTTCTTATTTTTTATTTTTTTTAGATGTAGCCATTTACACACTCTGCCTCTAATCCATGGATATTTTTCTATATTACATGCATATCAAATCGTGTCATTTAATCATCATGTTTAATCATAATATTGTAGTTTATTAATACAAATACACTTGCATGCCGAATTGCTGTATTAGAGTAGACAAACATTTTTATCTGAATTTCACTTAGACCTTATACGGAATTGTAATACATAAGTTTTATTATTAAAAATTTGAAACAAACTGAATTGAGTCAAAATTTTCTGTGTGTGTCGATTTCATGAGAAAAAAATTATTTGTACTAAAACCGGGTTGGACCAGAATAAAACCGCAGATAAATAAAATGATCAATGCATATATTTTATTGCGTGTTAATGAGGGCCGGTTTTGCATTTCCAGACAGAGTTGCCGTATAGAACAATATCCAGTACAGTTCTATAAACATATTCATAAACCATCTACCTTAAGGGATAAAAATTGTGTCTTTTGTCACTTTTTCTTTGCTTTATGATTGGACGGCTCCTGGTTCTTGCCCTCTGCAAGAGCGAGTTGTTTTTTTAGCTCCAGTAATTTGGCGACTTCCTCTCCGATTACAGATTTCTCGGCTTTCTGTGTCTTCAGAGCTCGTACTTTATCACCCTGAAACACACAAATCAGACCCAATTATTACATCTTCTGCCTTTTTAACCATTGCAAAAAAGATTTAAAAATAAAAAACACAACTGGCTTATGCACAACCAGCCTGAAACGGTCGATGTTCGTACACACAAATATGAATTCAATCAAATGTAATTAACTTGTATTTTATTATAAATTATTCAAATTAATGTATGATAAATAAAGTATTTAATTTACTAGGTTTTGAAAATAAAATCATTTAAACAAAAATTGAAACTGTGAGAATTAATTTGTAATAACGTCATCTGAAAATCAGTTCACATCGTTCACGTTGCATTAAAAATATTTTCTCCCGCAACTATTTTCTATTTAAATGAATTCTAGATACATTTATATTTTTATTTAAAAAAAAACTCGATCAATATTTAGAAACATCCATTTATACGAAACAAGAAAAATTCATAAACTACACGTTGCAAACAATGAAGTATTTGGGAAATAAGTGTTTGTTGCCAGATGCACAAAACACAGTACGATTGCACCTTTAACAAAGTAAATTTAAAGCAAACGACCAAAAAATTATAAAAAATAACAAAACAAGGTACAGTTCATGTTAAGGTGCAACAACATTAGTGTGTTCTCAAGCACAATTGTTTTTCCACATGTTTCATGTTCATGAAAATAACATTTATAATACGTTTATAGAACTTATTTAATAAATAAAAAGAAAAATATATATTAATCATTTAAAATGCAAATTTTTTAAAAAATTCATTAAAACACTTTGGCAAGATATCAGAAAAGAAGGCAGGTGTGGGGATGCTTGTACGTCCTCGGCATTGTACGAGAAACACCAGGTGTATTTATTTTAATGTACATGTATTTTTTACCTGCTCTGTCACTTGCTCGGCCAGCCGTCTGGCTCTCTCCGGGTCTGCTTTAACATTCACTGAGGAGTTCAGCTCAACACCGGCACTGAGTTTGGTGTCGGCTGAAGCCGTGCTGGGAATCTGAGTCTAAGAAACGTTCAAATCAATATTTGATTACGCGGATGCTTGAGAATATAAATAAAAATGTTATAATTCACAGATAAAATAAAAGGACATCTGTTAATTCACAACGGCACACACAACACATGCAAAAATCTCTGTTAGCAGACGCAGGCAGAGCTCTGTGAAATCAAGCCTCTTAAATAAGCCAATGTAAAATGATATTGGCTGTCTTCTGAGAGACGAGTTTTTCTTTTTCCCGAGAGCTGCCGGGGGCAGAAGCTATTCTGAGTTAAAAGAAAAACGCAGCTCGCTGACTGACGGCGGCAGGCTTTGATCCAGAGTGACTGTTGTTTGAATACAGACATCATCAGTGAATCGATTTCACAGTCGGTTATAGTGCAAACGCAGACACAAAGGCGCGAGTACACCGAGTGCTCACATGCGTGTCTACCTCTCCTTTATCACTCTCGTCTTCTGGCTGAGGGAGAGAATCAGAGAGACAAATAACCTCAGGCACTTCATGTCATCATGTTACTTTACAATAAAACCACACGATGAAAAAAGAAGAAGAGAGTAAAACATGTAGATGATCTTGATTTAGATCAAATCCTCTGTTCGTGTCGACATCACGGTGTTACTAAGTGTTCTCATTTCAACACATTTGTGACTTCTGGATGAGGATTTATTAATAATCCGTTTAGATTCAAATGAATCATTTTCAAAGAAAATTATTAAATAAATTATAAATAGATATACACTATTGTTCGAAAGTTTAGAGACACTCGTGTGAAATATTTCTCATGATTTTGGGTAAAAACAAACATTTTACTTAAAAAAAAAAAAAATGTTTTGTAAACGGATGACTTGGACTAAACGATGAGACCTCAAGAAGCTGACAAGAAAACCATTCTTCAATTTTAACACCAAGGGTGTTAACACTGAAGATGATAATAAAATATAACATGATTTCTGTGTTATACCATAGTTTTGATGAGTTTACTGTCATTCTAAAATATGGGAAAATATTAATAAAGAATGAGTAAATGGCCCAAAACTTTTGAATTGTATATTTATATTCACTATAGAATACTTTCATTTTTTATTCCAGGCCTGGATATTTGCAATTTTAACATTTCCAGGTTTTTTTGACTGTGGAAACCCTTAAATATCAAGGTGTGATTGTTTCTACAAACCTGCTGTCCACCGAATCGTTTTCTGAAACCCTCAATCTGCTCGTTCTCCAACTTTTGGAACAAAGGACTGACCTGCACAAGAGGCCACAATAAACACATAAAAAGGTTTGTAAAAACACAACATGACTTTCCAAAGTTAATGATGCGTTATTTACCGTGCCGATGCGGTGGCCGGCTGGCAGTGTGCATATGAAAGTTCCCGCCCCTTGCATCATGGCTCCGGTGCAGTTGGGCGGAGCCTGCAGCTGGGTTCTGATGGTCTGACTCACGGCGGGCATGTAGGGCTCCAGCAGGGCAGAGAGGAGACATGCCACGTTAACCGAGACGCCCGTCACCGTACCGGCCCGCTGTCTATATGCCGAAGAAATGCGAAGAAAAACTGTGAGAATGACAAACTGAGTCTCCTGACATTATTTATTCCAGATTATGGTTAACACACTTGTCCGTGTCTCCTCCTTTGATCTTCTTCCAGGGTTCATTGACCTGGATGTACTGGTTGCCGTGGCGCGAGATGTTCAGGATGCACTTCAGAGCGTCACGGATCCTGACGGAGAAAAAGGCAGCGTTACACGTCGCGGCTTTCAGAAAGTCTATGAACTTCGCACATCAGACAACACGCTTGACAAAAGACCATTTGAAGTGACTGACAGGGAGAATTCAACCACAGTTAAAAAAAATCTTTCATCATTCATTCATCCTCATGTCATTCCAAACCTGTTTGACTCTCTGTAGAGCACACAAAAAAAGATGCTTGATAACCAAAGAACACAACCACATTTCTCTAAATATCTTCTTTTGTGTTCCAAAGACACTGACCTGACTTTATCCAGCAGTTGAATGTACTGCTTGAGCTCCCAGCTGACCACAGCGATGAGACGTTTATCATCATCACTGAGGAGCATCTCGGGAACGCGTCCTTCAAAGAACTTAGTCACAAACATTGCTGCCCTGTGGAACACAACCAGAAAAAATGACAAGTGTGAAAATAAAACAAGAAAATCTAGTGAGCACTAAAACACAACGAGAGAGAGAGAAAGGCTTCACATGTCTTATTAATAACATTGCACATAATCGATTACAGTTTGCTGTTTTATGTGATGTTAAGTACCAATGCTGAAAGGAAAGAAAAGGAAACAGATCAAAAATGTATTAAATACAAACTGAAAAGCATAAAAAAAGCTTCAGTATGTGTGATTCTTCTTACAGTCTACTGAACAAGATCTTATGTAGATAAATCATTATTATGTAAATTATTTATATTTAAATAATTTGTGTGGCAAATATCGTTGTCTGGAGTTGTATTTTAGCAGTGATTTACCATGGTAATGTGTGATATAAAGATGATAAAATAATGTCGAAAATCTTGAATGGTTTTCACATTTAAGCATTTGGCAGACGCTGTCTACAGGAACACAATTTTAAACCACAATAATGCCAAACCACACAAATGATTACCCTAACAGTAGGTGATGTATAGATGTTTATGTTGCGCATAATAAAATAATCTGTTCTTAATTTGCTTTTACTACTGCGATAAAAAAACGTCTGTGTGTTCATGCACATATTTTATTCATGACGTGTGGATTAAAGGTTCTGGTTCAAACCTGTTAATGAAGTTTCCCAGGTTGTTGAGAAGTTCAGAGTTGTTCTTGAGTGCCATGTCAGACCAGGAGAAGGCCGAGTCCTGCGCTTCAGGACGCACGTACAGCAGATAAAAGCGCCAAACATCCGACGGGATTCCTGTGTCTTTGGCCATGTCTCCGAACACACCCACACCACGGCTTTTAGAAAACTTGGTGTCCTCATAATTCAGATATTCTGGACACGTTAAAAAACATCGTTACTTATAAAGATTCTTTTACTATCTGTCTGAAATTTCTCTCTCAAAAAAAGGAATGCTCTAACATTTCATTTTTTCCTTTCATTCAACTCTACTGCATAATTACATGATATAAATGAATATTGATCATATTGACTGGAAGTGTGTTTAGGTGTGTCACCTGTGGCAATGAGATTATTCACAAGTGTGTAGTTGTCTTGAGCACCCAGAAGTGAACATGGGAACACCACACTGTGGAAGGGAACGTTGTCCTTCGCCATGAAGTTGTACAGCTCCACCTAGAGGACACATGACATAATAACAAACCAATCACTGTCAAGAACTTTCTGATTGAGTTTCACAGAAGATGAAGATGATATATATAGATCGTCACTGTCCTTTAGTTTTCATACCATACACCTCTGTTTATTCATAATATTGTTTATTTCTGTGCTATTCTGTTTGTATTCTGTACTTGTATTTAGTATGTTCATGTAAACATAAACTTTTTTCTTGTAAATATATATATATATATATACACCATCGGAAAACTTGAAAAGACCATTTTTACTGCATTTGTAAACAAAAACTATGCTTGCACAATGTCAATAAAGTTCTGAAGTTTTAAAAATAGTATAAGTATTTATTGTTCTTTACTAATATAGTTTTCTTTAAACAAAACGTTAATTCTGTATATCCAATTATATCTTATTCTACACCACTTTATAACTGTTGTATATCTTGTGTCGTCTCTGTACTGTCTTCACAAGTCTCAGTCTGATGGTTTTCACAGGAAAATGTTGTTAAACAGTACATTTCTTCAGTCGATTATTAGAAATATAGTTTCTAAAACTAAGATTATTAAGAACTAAGATAAACTGCTCATTTATTATAACAAGTGTCAACTTGCAACAGAGTTGACTATCTTGTGACACGTTTACCTGATGGAGAGATTTATTGAACCGACCGTAAACCTTGAATCCGTAGATCTAATATCTCTGACATTGTCAAATCAAAATCTTTCATATGTTAAAGGACTTTTAATGTCATTGATGATGACTGCAAACAGCCGTAACACAAAATCAATCTTAAGTCTCACCTGCTGAGGATTCTTCCACCACTTCTCCCATTGGTCAGTGTAGTTTGCCGTGATGGAGAGGTAGCCAATAGGAGCATCGAACCACACGTAGAACACCTTCATTACAAACATACGCACACAGTGTTAAAGAGGAGCATTAAAAAAACCAAACTCTCTCATGATGATCTCGTACTTTCTCCTTGTAATCGGGGTGCGGTACAGGCGTCCCCCACTTCAGGTCTCTGGTGATGCAGCGCGGCTTCAGGCCGTCCCGCAGCCACGAGCGAGTGATCTGCCGCGCGTTTGTCGTCCAATCACCAGCAGCTGTCGACTGGTCCAACCACTTCTCCAACTCGCCCTCCAACTACACACACACACACGAGTTAGATAAAGACAACCTAAGGAATACACACTCGTTTCATAGACGTATGGGGATGTTATGTCACCTTTGGCAGGTCGAGGAACAAGTGTTTAGAGGACCTGATGACCGGAGTTTCCTTGCACACCTTACACTGAGGATTCTACAGAACAGACATGATAACACAATCATCTTCCGAAGGATTATAATACACGTGTGTCAACTTTTAAACATAAAAACATCACGCGTGAACGAGCCCTCGTGAATGTAGACAACAGACGCGTTGGTCTCCAAACGTACCCTGAGCTCCACGGCATTGATGAGACGGCCACATTTGTCACACTGGTCCCCGCGGGCTTCTGGGTAACAGCAGTGAGGGCACACGCCCTCCACAAAGCGATCGGCCAAAAAGCGCTGACAGCTCTCACATCGCAGCTGTTCGACCGTGTCCTCCAAGAGAAAACCCCTCTCATGCAGACGCCAGAAAATATCCTGAGCGATTCTGACAAGCACAGAGAGAATCACATCAGATTAAAGTTACTACTTAACCTGCCGTCAAACAATCACTTTGAGGACATCAACATCCAACTTAGTGACTTATTAGCAGTCATCTTTAATTGAATGATCTCAATATTATTTCATAGATATTTTACAAATAGCAAAAAATATTCCTTATTAAGGTGAAAAGAAATACAAGAAGAATATTTTAGTTTGAAGTGCTTTTAAAGTGCCAAGAAGCGTGCGAAACGCTTTCCCTCTCATTTCTCTTACTCCGTCTGCAGGTCAGTGGTGGTGCGACCGAAAAAGTCGAAGTCGATCTGGAACCACTTGTAGATGGAGGCGTGGATGGCGTAAAATTTATCGCAGATCTCTCTCGGTGTCAGACCCTCCTCACGAGCCTTGTTTTCAGTCGCCGTTCCGTACTCATCTGTACCGCAGACGAACAACAGATTCCAGCCTCTCAAACGCCCGTATCTACAGAGAGAAAACACATAAACTGACTCCAGAGGTCTCTGTTTATAAAGATGAATCATATCGCTTTTATGAAAATGGCTGTTAAAGTTTATATATCTTTTATACTTTATTTGTTTAGTTGTGTTCTTCTCGAGCAGAATATGTAAGATTTTTTATATTTTCCGTTTTTCATTTTTAAGGTGTATTTGTGCAAAATGTGTATATGTAATGTCTCTAACCTTTGGCAATGTAAACATTGACCGTACCAATAAAGTCGTTTGAATCTCGAGAACTCTCCAGTGTTTCTCGTTTTGTTTGTAATATGATGTTAAAAGCACGTATGATGTTAAAAGCATGTATGATGAAGAATTCGTTTTTCTTACCTGGCGAACACGTCTGCACTCAGCACACAGCCGATGATGTTGCCCAGGTGTGGCACATTGTTGACGTAGGGCAGCGCACTCGTCACTAGCACATTTCTCTTTCCGTCCTGTGGGAGACTGAAGCACGACACACACAATTAGACAGCAAACACATTATCCGATCCTCACGGGACATCTGCACGTGACAGATGATGATAATGATGTGTCGTGTGTGGAGCTGAGATCATACATGGGGTGATTCCTCTGCGGCGCTGCATGAGAATCTTTGAGACCTGTCGACCACATCTGAGCCGCTTCTTCGATCTCCAGCTCTGACATCACATGTTCTGTGTCATCAGCCTTACGAACACAGATGTCGGCCAATGAAAATCATGCATGTGATGAGAAATGAGCATAGAATTGTGCTTTATGTCATAAAACAAAACGATCATGGGGTTGTGTGAGAGCACCTCTGCAGCGCTGCTGCTGGTCGGGCAGTCTCGCCGCTGTGTTTGTGTGGCTGGGAGTTTCTGTAGAAAACTCTTTAAGGCTTCAGAACTCTTTCCATGAAGAACCTTCTGAGCGGCCGTCTGACATGCAGACAGACCGGCGACACCATCAAACCAACCTCGCACTAACCGCAAGTCACCTGCACGAGAACAAGTGTTCTCTGATGACCCGAACATCACATCAAATACTACAGATAGGGTCAGAAAATCACATGTGAAAGTTCTCTTACCGGCTTCAAAACTCGAGTCGGATAAAATGGGGTAGAGCGCCGCCCACAGGACAATATCTGCAACTGTTATTACATCCTGAAACACCCAGTACAACTCTTCATTTAACAACCCTTCTATTCTTTCCAATGTTTTACAGAGGTAATAACAGTGTTCATCTTGTGTGTGTGTGAATCAGACTCACAGAGGTTAAGAACTGCGTAGATGTTTTCCTCAGGTTCTGTTCCAGATGACCGAGGGGCTCTTTCATCACAGCCGCCGCTTCAGAACGCTTCCCCTGCAATGCCATCATGTGGAGGGCCTGTAACACTGCAGGCTGAACACACAAACACAATTCAAAATGTTTGTAGAGCAGCATCTCTTGTTTATCAGATAACATTTCTATGAACGAATCAATCATCTGAATTGGAGTTGTGATTGTCTGAAATAAATCAAGAAACCCAGTTATCTCACTGAGAAAAAGAGCCACTTAAAGGGGTCATATGGCGCGAAAACGTGTTTTTCTGTGTATTTGGTGTGTTATAAGTTGCCCATGCATGTATAAGACACGTAAAATTGAAGTGTGGGAACAAAAGATGCATTCTATCTAAAAGCGAATGCTCACCCAAACCTGCCTGAAACGCCTCGTGTAGCCACACCCCCACTAATCTACGTCAGTCGGGGGTCTGATTTGACTAAGACCGCCCAAATGTATACACAAGTAAGGTGGTGTACCTGTCAGTGCAATTGAAGAGGAACCTGATGTTCCAAACATGGTAAGAGGCGTTACATTTCCCTCACACGTTTGCAGTATTCCACCAATCACTACGCACTGTTTAAGTGGCCAATCATAGCACACCTCGCTTTTCAGAGCGATGAGCTTTGTTAAAAATCTGCGTGTTTCAGAGAGACGAAGCAAAGAGGAGATACATACATGCAGGGTGTGTGGAAAATACTGCATTTTCAAACCTTAAATCGTGAATACACTTTGCACTACATCTAAAACAAACCACAATATTTGTTTCAGCCGTGTCATGTGACCCCTTTAAACACAATTTCATCTGACACAGCTGATATAGAATGTTGTTTATTTATATACGAAGCCTGTAATCTAATGTAATTACAATCATGTCTCATCACGTTTATTATCTTCGTTAGAATTGAAGATAGTCACCTGTAAATCTGTAGTCTCCCATTCCATCCACTGGTTATTGGCATCAGTCGCTTTCTGACCGCTCACATCAAACAGGTATCTGTGGACGCACGTCGTCTTTATGTCGGCTGGCATAAATATGATTTTTTGAAAACTTGACAGGATATCTTCTGACATATTCTAACACATATAAAGATATCAGAAGTGCTTTTTCGTTTTAATGAACACACTTTAGTGCCATGACTTCAGAACAAGCCAAGGAATGTCATCTACAACACAACATTTGTTTTTTATTTAGCTTGACGTTGTACAATGTTGTGTTTATATAAGCCTTGAGTTTCATCTGTGTGACAGAATGACCCACACACTCTTTACTGGACATAAGCAGAAGTCAAACACACTCACTGGCAGATGGTGTTCGGGCTGAAGAGCTGCTGACCGCTGGGTAACAGCAGGACGGGTAACACCGGGCGAGTGAGGTATGGCACCACTCTCTCTGAAACCCACATATGAGATTTAACACACAGACACTTACAATACAGTAAACCACGACTGTACCATAACACCATCAAAACAACTGTTGTAAGAAACAGATATAAAACAACGAAACCATAACCATGAATAGCATCTAGTTGTAAACATCAGAACGGAAATGGTTGTTACTGCTTCACTCACCCTCGTTGTTGACCAGTTGCACGTCACATTTTACTCCAGTAAGTTCCAGCACCGCCAGAACTTTAACGCAGTGCGGATTCCCCTCGCCGACAAACAGTTTCATTTCACCCTCCTGCAATTTACACAACTGAATGAATTTATTTTGACAGATTTGACAGAAAGAGTGTTAAACAGGAACAGAGAAAACCGGCGTGACTGCCCATACGCTGATGCAACCAGCCGTCAACACTTCACAGGAAATTGTAGTTTTTCGTCTGCTAGTCTCCACACACGCGCAATGAATTCGAGACACCTTTTGACTACAATTCCCACAGCGCTGTGCGCGCAGTCGTGAACCTGCCGTCAGGACATCGTTAATCTCATTGGTCAAAGAGACGCTGCCACGGTCCAATCATAATCGTGCGCAATCACGATAGTTTCAAAATAATAATAATCTGTTTGTGTTTAAAAATATATCATTCATATTTGTGAAAATGATCTTCTCAACAACTACCGATGATGAAATGCGTGTATTTGTTTTATGTTGTGAATTAATATGAAGATACGTTAATAATCAAATATATTTTCTTAAAAAGTTCTGAAAACTACATTTTCATTCTGGTAAACAAAGGGGCAATAGCACCCTTTGTTTCAGGTTTAGTCCCCTTTAAGGAACTTTATTTAACAATTTATAAACATCCGGAAAAAGTAAAACAAACATACTCCGTCACCAGTGAAATTATAGAAGTGCAATAAAACTTATTTAACACATCCCGGTTAATTATCTTAAACAACAATAACATTCATTTCCAATACACGCATATATGTTTTAATATTTAAACGTGCTTTATTTTAAGCCCTGATCATCATACACCCTGTCATGCACCGTTAGATTATGAAGATTATGATGTCACACAGGACGCCCCGCCCCTCTGCTCACTCTGATCTCTGCGCTGAAGGGAGAGAGTCTGAGCTCGAGAAGCGTCTGATTTGATGACAGAGCGCGCGCGCGGATGCACCTGCACTTACCGGTAAGACAAATCAGACCATTCACAGTGTCTGTAACTTTTCTGCATGGCAAAGTATTCAAATAAAACTCACATTGTGACACGTGCATATAGATTTTATTCGACAGTGCAAAAGTGATTTCTACAAGATAACCATAGAAAAACATTTCAGTCAAATGACTCTGTATGTTTATATGATATACGTCATACACACATTTTATATATAATTATATTGCATTTGAAACTAAAGTCTAGGTGATAATGTAAATGTTATTATGAAGTATGCATAGTATTTCAGTTTGTTCATTCAACGTACATTGTTTGTGTAAATGGATTAGAAATGTACAATATACAACAATATCTACAGAACATTTCAGGTTTCCTCTGCAGAAACATGTTTGTGCTTTACAGTTTGCTCTCTAAATTTAGATTGTTTTCATTATATTTCTGAGACCAACACCCACATTTTACTTTGTGAGACATTTCTTAATGTATGTGTTTGTGAGATTCAGTAAAGTAGTGAAACCATCACCCTTGCATGAGCACGCACATCTATTAATACACACAAATCTTTATTTATGACTCAGATATTGGTCTTCCATGACTGAAAATCCATTTATTGGCTTTTTAATGGCACGCTGTGGTGTCCTAACAAATCTGAGCTCAGCCCGAGAGACTCTTGAGATCTTCACTAAAACTTCTTGTGAGATCACTGGGATGTGTCTGCTCTTTGTGTGAAATATCTGAGAAGCAGGAAGCTTAAACAAAAGCAAATTTGCTCTGTGTCCAATGTCTTTGGAGCCTTTTAGAAAGAACTCAGCTGTTTCTCGTAGGAGAATAGAGATCTCATAGGCATATTAGTCTTTTTTAAAAGTGCTGGGGCCAGGAGAAGTAAAAACTGGTACCCTGATCAGAAAACAATTGTTTTGCACATTGCGCAATGAGCTCTTGCACGATTGGAGAACAAAGCAAATGCGCTTTACTGCAAAGTCCATTTCGTGTTAATGCTGGTGCACAGACGTTTATAAAGGATGTGGTGCATGTTTTTTTTGCCTTTCTGAAAATCCCATGAATGAGACGGATTATGTTTTTGCACTCTCTTTTCAGTTGTTAGTTTCGGATTGTATCATCACGTCAGAACATCGCAGCATCCGGTGAGCTGACAAGCACGAGAGCGAGACACTTTGCTTAATAAGCAAAGGGTGTATTTCACCTTAAATTTGGACTGTGGAGCATACGTCAGGACTGAAAATAGTAACATGTCGGTTATCGATAAAAAGTCTGTTGTTGGGAAGATGTACAAATTGTTTAGGTCTGATTCATTATGTCGGGTTGTGTTGACCTACATCTTGGTTGGTATTGATGGGGTTAAACACACACACACACACCACTACATTAGCATCTGTATCTGATCTGTTCTGTGACCTTTGTGAGGTTCATAATAGCCTGTCAGTTGAGATCTACTCATAATTCAGTCATATGATTTGCTTGAAATCCATGAAGAGTATTGAGGTGTAAAATGAATGTAGATTGTAAAGGTAAAACTATCTGGATTTGGGTAAATGTGATTAGATGATTTGACTTCATATTGAGACCTTTAATAATACTGACGGATACAGTATGAGATTTAAGCAAAACTTTCCATTTGCTCTCCATTTAATCTCATCCAGAAGCAATTGAGATATTAAAGAGATCTCACCTTTGATTTTTCTTTCTTATGGAAATTAATTTTTTCTATTTAACTTGGTCAATTTAGACATATGAGCATAAAACATTAACAGGTTGTACAAATCGGTGCACGATAAAAAAAGAAGACAAACACATTCCAGCCAAGTGAAATTCCTAAAATTGAGTAGAAATGAGAGAGAAAATTTCGTATGAAATTAAATGGAGGAAATTAGAAAGACGTTATAGAAAGATAAACAGGATGTTACAAAATAAAATTGAGTCTCAACAAAGTTACACTACGGTATGTCAGACAGTTTTTGGTTTTTCACAGACAGATTTTGACTTTCGAGTTGAGTCGGTGTTGGATGAATGTCTCTCGCTGTGGGTCGATGAGAACATGCTGACTCTGTGCGATGCTCTGCTTTATGGTCAAAGAACCGTAATGGAAAAATCTCACTGCCATGGGCTATCACTGCACAAACACTGAGAGAGATAGAGAGAGAGTCTGATAAATGGTGTGTATGGAGCACAAAGTTCCCTGCTTTATATTATGTTTATCATGTCACACTTTTGTTAGCCCGGTCATTAACATTAACACTGATTTATTAATATTATCTATTAAATAATGATCCGTCAATTTAATCACGGAAAAATTAGAAATTATGCATGCATTTTATTGCTAGAAAAATTGTTGCCAAAGTAGAATATCTAAATCCCCCGGTACGCTAGCCTAAGAGCAGGCCTGAGTACATGTATTTGTATGTTTCACCCCTAATATCCCATAAGGCCATTAAGCTAAATCATCCACCCAAACAACACACAACACCCCTGCTTGGAAGACCAGTTTAAGACCGGATTATCTGGAGAATCATAGCTGTGCAAAATCTGCTCAAACTGATGAGCCGGCTTTGTCTTTCTGATGAAGATGGGTGACCGAGGACATTGTGATGGTTAAGATATACACAGAGGAAACCAGCAACTAAGACACAACACGTATTTTTAGAATAACATATAATAGATTTGTCTTTTAACTTAATACCTTAAAGTCCCAGTGAAATAAAAAATGACAATTCTTATTTTTTCATGAAATATTGCAGGGTTTATAGTAAATAGTTTGTCAATGTGGGTCATTTTCTTTTTAAAATTCGTGTACCCTCATAATCTTCAGTTAAAATCTAAAAATGCACTTCCGCCCTATCGATCTCAGATGACATAAACTAGACGGCTTGGGCGGAGCATCCGTCAACTCCTCCCCTTCGACTGTCAGTCTGCTGCCAGTTTCATTTCAAAATCAATGCAATGGCTGTTTTTACACATCCAATCCATTCGCAATGTAAAACGCAAGCCATGCCCACTAATTTTCTCCTTTGAAATTCCCTTTCACTTGGAAATGTGTCAGAATACGGTAGTAAAAACGATCGCAACTTCCGGTTCACGGGGACTCTAATGGAAAAGTTCACCCAAAAAAATGCTATAATTCTCATAATTATAATGGACACTAACGCCATCACACATGTGAATGACTTGCTTACTTCAGTGAAACACAAATGAAGATGTTTAATAAAACATTTTTCAAGTTATGCAACTAGCACATAAATCCATATTTATAGTTATCTTCTGAGGTGAAACAACAGGTCTGTGTGGGAAAACTATGAATATTTTGAGCTTATTTAGTGAAAAATAAAAAAGAGAAAGACCCAATGAGATCTGAATTTGGATTTTTAGTTTGTACCTATACATAAATTGATGGATATTTTGAGATTGTGCTTCAGCTGAAGAAACAAAGTTATATGCATCTGTAATAACATGAAGGTGAATAAATTATGAGAGACTTTTCATTTTTAAGTGAAGTACTTCTGCATCAACTTCATCTCTGGTGACAGTGGAAACTCACCTCATCACACACACACACACACACACACACACACCCACACACACACATGCACACACACGCACACACACACGCACGCACTCACACACTTAACAAACACAGCTCATTTGATCAGTTCACCTCAGTGGTTTAGTCATCGATCCGTGCAAGTGGTTCGCTTGTGGACCCAGCGGTATTGAACCTCAGAGGACACTCGTTCATCTGATTAAACAGCCAGACTTAGTGTATAATATTACATCTGACTAAAACTAGGCCTACTTATGCATGTCTAGTTGAAATCACATAATTAAATATATATATAATATATATATATATATATATATATATATACACTAAACAAAAATGAGAAGTGTTGCTGTACTAAGTTGAATAATTTGAATAAGTTGATAGTAGAACTAAAACTAAACTAAAACAGAAATAAAAATAAAAATAAAGTGATATAAAACCAAATTAATAATATATGTTAAAAGCACACGACAAAACCGCTTAAATTAAACTAAACTAAAATAATCATTTTAAGTAAAAATATCAATTAAAATAAGTTGATAGTAGAACTAAATCTGAAATAAAAATAAAGTGATATGAAACCAAATGAATAATATATCATAAAAGCACACAACAAAACAGCTTAAACTTTTACTAAAATTATCCTTTCAGCAAAAAATATCAATTAAAATAAGATGGGAGTAGAACTTAAACTAAAACTGAAATAAAAATAAAGTAATATAAAACCAAATTAATAATATATGATAAAAGCACACGACAAAACAGCTTAAAATTTTACTAAAATAATCATTTTAAGTAAAAATATAAATTAAAATAAGTTGATAGTAGAACTAAAACTGAAATAAAATAAAGTGATATAAAACCATATGAATAATATATGATAAAAGCACATGACAAAACAGCTTAAAATTAAACTAAATTGATAATTTTAACCAAAAATATAAATTAAAAGCCAATTCAAAATATTAATAAAACTACAATAAAACACTCACACAAACAACGCATTTATGCACAATGCGCCTGCAAATGAGGTTAATCACTTTACACAGAAGTCAAACGATACTGAATCGCTGTACACAACACAACAACACTCTTCTGTTTGTGTGTGTAGGGACAAAACTCTTCCAAATTTGAAGTCACTTCACAAAAGAAACTCTATGACAGTCGGTGTACAGATGCAACAAGCTTTGCATCACATCAAGCAACATCATATTCCAATACTGACCAATGAGCAGCGCAGAAACAATACAGGCAGAATTCTATTGGTGGAATCTGACATTTGTCATGGTAACAGAGATCCAGATCGCTCGGCAACAGGGCAGAAAGAGTGAAGGGCAAACGTGGAGCTTGATGCCAATGTCAACAAACACACAAGCATCAGCGAACACGGATTTCACACACACAAACTCTATGATATAAATGACATTTCTAAGTTCGCTCACAGAAAATTGCTCACAATACAATACAAACCATCGCAAAAATTCTACTGGTTATAATGGAAATTGTGTTGGTTTTATTGGAAACTGTAATGGTGTCTGTGGATCTTTACAATCGGGAACCAATAGAACACCAAACTGGAATACACACTACATAAAGAAATGTCCAAATGATTTTAATGTTGATAATTATATGTGTTATGTAAACTTTTAGATAAGAACAAGCGTATTACAAATGTGTACGTGCTGAGACGCACCACGTCTCACTTTTCCTCTATTTCATCTCAGTTTTTCTTCATTTATGTTCAGGTGAGATGTTAGTGGTACGGACAGGGCAACTTAAGGAGGAAGAACTTGATTTCACCACAATGTAAACGCCTGTGTGTGTGTTTTTGCACAACCCTCCAGTGTCTTAATGTTTGTGTCTCAACGGGATACAGTAGATTTCATCCGGACTCTTTTTGACGATTTTCGAGCGAGTCTCGGGAACAGTTTGTTGTTTCGTGTCCTCTGAGTCTGTTGGACTTTGGTGTTGGTAAGAGTGTGTGGTTTCCTGTTTTCTACACATTGTCTCTTTATCTCAATTCTTGTAGAGACAGTAACGTTTCTCTCGCTGTCACACAGAAAGAGAGAGAGAGAAAAGAGAGAGAGAGAGAAAGAGAGAGAGAGTTTTTACTCATTTTACGAGGATTCGGCACTATTTCTGGGTCACAGATGAAAGAAGCAAATTTGTGAATAGAAGCAAAAATGTTCACTAGTATTGCTTTATTTCTGAGTTTGTGTGCGTTTGGTTTGCTGTGTGTTGTGTGTTGTTCTGGTAAACAAACACAACATTTTAAAGGTCATTTTTAGTGTAGTGAAGTATATGAGGATTATCAGAGCATGCTGGGGATTAACAGTAAACCAGTAAAGCCCGACACACACACACACACACACACACGCTCATGGTCAGTGGGCTCTTTACTTTCTGACCATCTGCGCTGGACTTCCTCTGAGACGCAGTGAGACGTTAATGAGACCCAGATGAGACACATCTTAACTTGGCACTGTACATCATTCTTCTATATATAGCGTGTGTTTGTGTTATGGCAGTTCCTGTTTCAAACACACACCTCTCTCTATTTCACACGGCTGGCCAACCAAAACAATCTTGATTCTTTATAGGAAAATAAAGGACGGAATAAGAGACACTACAGATATGTTTATAACACTGTTGGAGGTTTATAAACGGAAATTGTTTCATCATTTATTCATTCTCATGTCATTCTAAACCCGTATGACTTTCTGTCTTTCTTCTGCAGAACACAAGAGAAGATATTTTGAAGAACGTTTATAACTAAACAACACTAGACCGCTACTGACTTTGTCTCTGTATGAACACAAAACGTCTCTCAAAATATCTTCTTATGTGTTCCACCGAAGAAAGAGTCACATACAGGTCCTGAACAACATGATGGTGAACAAATGACAGAATTTTGTTGAACACAAAAGAAGATATTTTGAAGAATGTAGGACAGCAAACAGTTCTGGGGCACTTTTGGCAACCATTGTTGGTTTTCCTACTATAGGAGTCAATGGGTGTTGAGATCTGTCTGGTTATAAGCATTCTTCCAAATATCTTTCTCTGTGTTCATCAGAACAAAGACATTTATATACATTTGGAACAACTCGAAGGTGAATTTTCGTTTTTGGGTGAAGTATCCCTTTAAAGAATCTGTACGGTACATTGACATCTAGCGGTTGAGTTTGGTATCGCAGTCTAAATTCAAACTATTGAAGAGAAAAGTTTAACCAAGTAAGGCTTCTTCTCGCTTTCTTTTGCTTGTTATCTATTGTTTGTGACTGTGTACAGGAAGTTAAGCGCGGTCCACAGAAGCGCGCATGCGCAGCATCGCTTGTTTATGTTTTCACTTTAAAACTGTCTACACAAAGTAGCTTTTTTCCTAAACTAAGTGCTGAATTAAACACATTTGCTTTGCTTAACTCCTTAGTTGAACTATGAGAAGTCTGTTATGATGTATATTGTCACAGATGTCACACACAAACCATCTGCCTGAGGAAACTGTACTACTATAGACTGTGACTGCACACATTATGTGGAACAGATTGTGTTATTTTAAGTGAATGTCGTCATTGTTATTTTTAAGTCTTAACAAACTCAGCCGTCATTTTATTTGCAATAAAAAGTACATGCTCTCTCTCATATACATCAATTCTCTCTTTAACTGTGCATACCACTACTTTGATGTCTTAAATATGGGAGGATTCTGTATGGAACATTTGGCAACCCTATATATCACTGCAGCATTAACACACTGTTTATGATGTTTTTCAACAGGATTTACTGTCATTGATTTAACACCCAATGAGCCTTGTGAAGGACATTCTTACTATACGGCTGCAGAAAAGAATCAAGAGATTATTTATGTATATTCAATGTGTATTCAATTCCCAGGAAACACACATACTGTTTAAATGTATGTCTTGTAATGTACTGTAAGTCACTTTGAATGCATAAATGCACTCGTGATAAACGTTTCAATACAATAACAACAAATGTCTTCTGTTTCAGAACATGGCACATCTGGCGTCGTCCAGCGCTGACATGCTTTCGTCCAGCACCGGTGGTATCTGTTGTCAACTCGTGCGTGCTCTCCACCACTGAACATCATGCTGTCCGGCAGCTGGCGTCGGGGGTCCATCAGCCCGACGGGGGGTAAAAGTGGGTCAGGATCCAGACTGGGCAGTACCGTGATTCTTGAAGCGCAGTATGACTACTCGTACCGCGGGGCGGATGGGCGTTTGGTGTCCATACATGAGGGCGAGCGCTTTCTGCTCCTGAAGAAGACCAACGCTGACTGGTGGCAGGCTCGGAAGATCGGGGTGGGCGTGAAGGTGAAACCCATATACGTGCCGGCCACGTACGTCATAGAGCTGCCCGTCAGCTCGTTCCGCACCTCGCTGCCCTGCAGCCAATCAGAATGTGGCAGTTTCAAGATGATCCCGCGGGGTTCCTTGACACCTTTCATGCAACCACACGGCACAGGTATAGATTTCCTATCCTTTCATTTAAGTCTCAATTTAAAATGGCGGTGGAGGAATACAAATAGAAACAAATGTCAAAATACACGAATGGAGGTGAAAAATGAATATAGATTTGGGTAAATTTGATGAGTTCATATTGAGATCTTCAATAATATTGACTTCCGACAAATCTGAGCTCAGTTTGAGACACCGTTGCCTCATCTGCGTCTCATATAAAAGTTTCTATTGGCTCTCCATTTAATCTCACTGATGTCTAGGAGAAATAATTAGGGAGATCTCATCAATGATTCTTCTTTCTCACGCATGATAAAAGTGAAGAGTTTGATGTTCGGTTTATCAGCGACGTCCATCTTTCTCCATTAGTGCCCAACAGACAGTTCTGTCGCTCTATGGAGAATCTGAGTAACGGAGCTTTGAGGGACAAGCACGCTGGTGGAGTTTTACATCGAGTACATTTCCCAACGTTACCCCTCTCCTCTCCCACGGGTCACCTCACGGTTCCGGGTGGGTTGTTGAGTCCCGGCGGCCCGATCGCTCGCAGTCAGAGCTCCAGTAACCTCCCTCAGAACCCATATCAGGACACAAACCGCCTCATGCTTGGCACGACCTGCCCTACTAAATCATACAGCGAGTGGGACGTGACCAGCGGCACACGCAGACACACCGAGGGAAATATACAGGTATCGCTCACTGCATCATGTTGCTTCAGTATTTCGTTATATTTGACAAGACATTTATACATTTTCATCCTGTTTACTAAAAAACTTTTGCGTTTTATTGCATTTTTGTCTTGATTGTTTTCCATAACAAATTCTTGAAATCAAAATACATTTAATCTAGTAGCAAAATAACTTCAAATATAACATATTGTTTCTGGAAAAATATTAATAGCCTATTAATTATTATGAAATATGAATAAAAGTTATAAATAAAATTAAGTGTATATGGTTAAGAAAACATATCTGTCCATTATTATTATGGATTATTCAAAAATATTCATAGGAATAACCATAAATCAATAGGATTGAGTTCATGCTTAAGAAAACACAAATCTGTCAATGGGGCTAGAAAAATAAACTTACTAAAAAAGTGGTTACAATCAATTCCAACTAAATTCTCGAAGTCAAAACTACGAACGCATTATATTTTTTTTGCAGTATGCCTTCCATCATTACACACAAATATTTCACAGACCCTGATTGTGAATATTTAACAAGCTCTTTATATGGATCATTAAAAATAATCCCTGCTAAAAGCCGCGGCCGTTTTCCAGCCGATCAAGCACAGAAGATTTGTTACACAACACACACGGCGGTACCAGTGTGTGCCGGCCTGATCCGACAGATGAGATGAAGAAACCACCGACGCCGTCACTGCGTTCAGACGAGACATAACTCACAGATCAGAGAGTTTATTGCTCAGCTATTTCATTCCTCAAGTATGAAACGCATCAGATTTGTCTCAAAGGTTTCTCCTGAAGGGAGAGATAATAAAAGACCAAAGTGAGACAACTGTTGAAATACATTAAGAGTATAGAGATGATGTTGATCACATAGATTTGGACTTGTAAGAATTTGATGAAAAGTTGAGTTCCTATCGAGATTTCTTACTTGTGATGGGAGACTTGTCAGGTCTGAGAAATGTTTGAGACATCTTCTGAAAGAGAAGATACACATCAGACATTTAATTCAGAAGAAACGTCTGAACAGCAAGAGACTCGTTTCAGGAAAATCTCTCGATTTGCTCTTTTTTTAATCTCATAACTGTTTATCAGAAACAAGGGAGATTTTGAGGAAGTCCTGTTATTTGTATTCTGTGGGTTGTAGAATCACTCCGCAGACAGATCTGTTTTTGGTCTGATGTTAAACAAAGCTTCACAGTTCTTTGTTATGGGGAACCGAGAAACTCTGGAGTAAATACTAAACAAACCCCTTACACTTCAGTCTCATGCTGTGTTCACACGGAACGCGAATTACGTATAAAGACAATACAAAGCAAATTGACGCAAACTTGCGACGCGAATGATGCGAATCTTCATCCGAGCAAGTGAGTGAGAAATTCGCACGATGAGCTCATTGACACTTATTGTTTATTGTTTGACACTCCCCGTCGCGTGATGTTTTTCGCATCACTCACGATCTTTTCCCGCGAGTAAAGAGCGAGCAACGCGATGGGTCACGTTTGGTGTGAACACAGCATTAGAGCTCCAAACAGTCTGAATGTCTCTTCGTTATACAGTAAAAGATCAAAGCAAGTCTCATAACAGCACAAACACACATGTGTGTTAGCTTTGAATTACTGCTTAATAAACTGATATATGTAAGGTCATGTAAGCGCGTAAAACGATTTTCTTTAATCGAGGAAAGGTCATAAACGGCTTAAGCAAAAAGCGCTCGGCAGACTCCGATTTCGCGCTGCATGTAAACGCCTTTACCGGTTTTCTCTTAGTTTTGTTTATGTGCGCAGTAGTAAAAGTCCCAAATGGACGTAATTGTAAAATAACGTATAGCTCTCGAATCATGCAGTAGATGTAGAAACGTCAAAATAAAGACTTATTGCATATGCAGGTACTGCGTACATGAGAAGAGCTTCTGACCGTTTTCATGCTGCATTTTTAACGACTAAACAGACTATCGCGATGACGTCACTGCACGCGAGAAACCCGGCAAGTTTCAAACTTCCGTGTTAACGCGGTTTTCTGCGTAGCCGGTTTATTACTATGCATGCATCCGTTTATTTTGTGCATGTAAACGCACTCATTCACTTAAATTATTGTGAATCTGTGATATTTAGATTGCAAGAGCTGGTAAAAGTCTTTGTGGAGCTTTGTGAATTGGGGGAATAAATCTCTTGCTTGCATATAATTTGGGCATGATGTGAAAAGTACGGCCACAGAAAAAATTTTGAGACCATTTTAAAATAAAATAAAATTTCAGTTCAGTTTTATTTACTATTTATATGTGTTTAAGTAAAATTGTATTTTTTGTTTCATTCTACGAACTACTTCACATAAAAATCGGCAGTGTTAAGAAAGGTCAAATTACCACTCACAGTGTTTCACACTCAAAGTTGCTTGTGTAACAATAATGCTCCCAAATTTCTAATAAAAGTATTGTTTATATTTGCATTTATTTGCAGCAAATGAAAACCAGAGAAACAGCTGAATGTTTCTATGTATTTAGGAAAAGTCCAAAAATGATCTTTTTATGTGATGATCTGGATTTTCATGTGTCTTGTCATGCTGTCAGTATTGCTGATGGATGACTTTATGTCACTCCTGAGGTTGGGTTTAGTTGAAATTCAACAGACAAAGGACTGGAATGACCACAATGCATCTAGAAATGATGATTAAATGAACATTTGGAACGTCTCTCAATTATCTACGCGGCTGTTGCTTCACTTACGTTCTGAATATGAAAGTAAATGTGTTTACATCTATGCATATGGCATATGCTTTTTATCCAAAGCGACTTCCATTGCATTATACAATACATTTGTTTCTATGTGTTTGTCCTGCACATGTATGTTTCTAGGGCGTGACCTGCTAACAGGCAGTCACGCCTTAGAACATGTGCCCACCCAAACGCTTGCAGCAGATATATAAAAAGAAAAACTCATATAAGGAGAGCAGACGTGCACTTAATGGAAAGATCTCAACCCGCAGCTGTTTCCCCTCCACAACACGATCAAACATGCACACACACACACACACGCACACACACGCACACACACACACACGTGTAATGACTTACATTTAACTGTCTTTAATTCATTTTATTTACAGTATTTTGAATTGCGCACAACCCTGTTGAAAAAACAGCATATGCTGGTTTGGTAAGTTTTGATGCTGGTTTGCTGGTGTGTGCTGGTCCAATACTGGTTTTAAGCTGGTCAAACCAGCATCACAACATACCTAACCCAGCATATGCTGTTATTTTCTACAGGGAACCCTGCTGGACTGTAATACAACAGTTGTATTGAGCTGTAACAGTAAATGTTGGCAGGTGATATTTTCAGCGCTTGTAGAGACACCTGCTGTTTGTCTCGGGTATGATGCAGTTTGGCCATAAACCATTATAGTTATATAATCCACACGACCTGCACGGGACAAACATCCCTTCATCTCTGCACATATCCGGACCATAATGCACTGCTCTTGAAGCTTTTAGTGCAGCCTAAAGTGACATCTGCAGACATGCTGTGCTCTTATATTGTGCAATGAGTTTTACTCTCTTTCTCTCTCGCTCGCTCTTGTAGGTCACGCTTCTGTCTGTGTTTAAGTTCACTTCCGTCTTCCTTTGACAGTTGTGGCTTCAAGCTGTTTTCTTACTTGCTGACAGACACACAAGCGCGCACACGCATGGTGACATTTCAGTGCATTACAGTGGAACGGTGTTATTTCTAAATGAAAATGACAAAAAAACGCAACTTTCAAAGTTTCCTGAACACTCTCACTGTTATTCATTCTGCCATTGGTCAATCCAAAAAGGGCCCTGCCTTTAAATTACGCCATTGGCTGAGTGACCAGTATTGTGTTGCCACAACTGTAAACTGTTACTGCACAATGTAAAACTAAATGCTGTTTTAAATAAAGTCAAAATGTTTACATTACTTCAACAAAGGCAGGAATAAAATGTTTACAGTGTTCAGGTCAACTGCTGTCAACAATTTAAAGTCAAAAGGCTTTTGTCTAGTTGGCTGGATGCAAACCCATTTAGTTTAAAGTCCCCATGAAATAATTTTTTTTTAGCTTTGAGTATGTTAGCCTTATACCTATAAACTAACATTGAGAAAATATTGACAAATTCACATTTAGCATTTAAAACGCTCAGTCCTTCTCTACCGCTAATAAGGATCAAGATTTTTTAGACTTGCATCAGTGTGTTTTTGAAAAAAAAAGATAACATGTCCTCTTCATCTTTTTCTTCAGCTCTCATCGTCAGCTTATGTTTCTCAGTCGGGTCAGAGCAGGAGGCAGTGGATGGAGCCTCCTACACCGCTGCCGGGTCAACGCCCCCTGCAGACGGTGCAGCTGTGGGATCAGTACCGTGACCCGAGCACGGGGCGCTTTTACTACGTTAACAGCGTGACAAAAGAGCGTTCCTGGAAACCTCCGCGCAGAGCCCGTGAGAACCATAACACAGTGAGTGACCAATCAGATGATAGAAAGGAGCGACCGATCAAATGAAGACAGTCCATAACTTCTGTTTGAAACACAACATTGCAGCTACAGCACGTTTCTATCTTTATGTGGATTAAAGTCAAACTGATATATTTTAAGAACGCGTACGCTCACATTATAATTCTTCATTGTAAGCCCATCGTTGTAAATTAAGGTAAGATAAGGAGAACACATTTTTTAAAAAGAAATACGTACTGCACCTTTAAAAATATGAAGATGTAAGAATGTATATTTCGCTTTGTTCTTCCTATGACACAGGAGCAACCAAGTTTGTTTATATGTTTCGATAAACGTAAAAAAACAAATTCTTAAAATTCTGCAGCATGTGACCTGTGTGTTTACTCTTCCTGACTGTTTTGTGCAGGCTGCTGCAATGCATTCTGGGTCAGTTCAGCGTGATACTAGACACCTGTCACTTCCCTTACAGACTTCAGGAAGCAGCGCTATACAAAGGGTATGCGGTGTGTGCGTGTGTGTGTCATTATCTCTCCAATTATTACTGATGCATTCAAACTGAAAGATCAGAGAGAAACACACAACAACACAATTTAACACGTTCAAAGTTAAACAGATTGTACAGTCTCTACACACACACGCACACACACACACACACTCAGAGAGAACACAGGATCGGTCTGTGCATCTGCTCATGTCACAGATTAGAGACGCAGGCAAATGAAAAAAAAGGATTACACTCACCGGTGCTTATTTATTTATTTATTTATCAAGTCCTTTCAAACAGATTTTTTGTTTTTTTGTCTAATCTGATGGTGCTCAAAGATTATTGCTGAGAGCGGCAGATGACTGCAACACACATGCTCAGAGACTGCTCTTTCATATCTCATGAGACTTGACGTGAGTTATGTCTCATTTAAGTTGAACGCCGTCTCTAATGTCTGAAATAAAAACAGTGAGTTGAGACATAAGATATTCAAAAAACATGAAGAGAAAAAACACATGGCGATAAGATAAATGTTATTATTGCAGATTAAATCCATGTCATTTGATCTTTGAAGGATTTGTCTGAGTACGAAGTGAAATCTCTGTTTCAGACATTTCTGAGATCTCTTCTGAAACTTTTTCTCAGGAGAAACATCCGATAAGAAAAACCCTGTCATTGCTAAAGAGAAATAATTCACTTGTGCTGTACGGTCGTGTGTCATGATAGAGTCACTCATGCCAACTGCTTCGCTCTGTAGATTTAAAGAAGTTGCACGTGTGAATTTTGACACTTTCACATTTTCCACTTCCTGACTCTGTCAATAGAAACGGTTTGAGAGAGAGAGAGAAAAATACATATAGAGAGAGAGAGAGAGGGGGATGTTGTCGTCTTCCTCCTGTAAAGAGGAAGCTGATCTGTCAGTGAGATGAGAATGAGGAGGATTTGTCTCATCTGTGGCTCGGGTTAGAGAGAGTTTCTGAGGTTTATGAAGACAGAGTCAGCTGCCGCTCGCAGGGATTATTCAGAGAATTAAACTACAGAAGATTGATCCGCTCCGTTACTCCGTGAGTTCAATCTGATGGTAGTTTTGTCTCGAAACAGGAACTGCGTTGCCTGGCTTACTTAACTACTATATGGTTGCTTAAAACAACAGCGCTGTCACATTTTGTGTTTTCTTATGAGGAACAATTGTAAAAACAAATTCAGTTTGTTCATGACAACACGAGGAGAGTAAATTGATTTACACATTTCATATTGTTTATCTTTAACATGAATGTCAATCTATCTTCATTTGCATCCCTGTCCCTTATGTGTGTGTGTGTATGTGTGAGACAAAGAAACACATTTCCAAAAAATAAATGTTATCATGTTCTCTTTCAGCTGTCACCTAACTTCACCTACAATACCCATAATGCAAATGGTTGGCAGCTGAATCAGTAAGAAAATAAAACCCCTCTCTCTCTCTCTCTCTCTCCCGAGCTCGTGTGGCTGTCACACGCCTCACTGGGGGTTCGGTCAGCCGTTTAAGCCGCTTTTGACCATTACCGTGGTAAATGAGATGGGTGATTGAGCTGAGTGGTTGACTCAGTCTAATGCAACTGGATTAAGAACTAATAGAAACTAACTAAAAACCTCCTCTCTGTAGAGCATGCAGCGCGCATCGTCGTCCGACGCTCTTAACTCCTCCTCTGCCATCTGCGACGACGCCCACCGCAGGAACTTTGAATCAGTTGGGGGCGTGGCTCACATGAACCACTCCTACTCCATGTTCCTGCCGTCACAAACGCAGAAAGCAGCTTCAAACGGCAAGGTAAGGGCGAATGACATCATCGGTTCTGTGCGAATGACATCACTACCGTTGGTGGAGTTTAGCCAATCGTAGCAGAGAACAGATTCCTTAAAGCGAAAGGAACATTTCAGGTTGGGTTTGTTGACGTTCTTTTGTATGGCGAGACATACAAGACTAACATCACAAGAGGCGAGAAATTAAAATGCGCGAGATACTCATGGTCGCTGTAAAAAACCTGAATAATAATATAATAATAATATTTTTTCCAGTAAAATTACAGGATATAAGAATATATAATGAATTGTTTTCCCTGTTTTTCTTGTCATTTTGCAGTTTTTCACCGTACTTAAAAAATAAAACTGTAAAAAAAAGAAATCTGACATTTTCTGGCAGCTGGGGCAGCAGAAATAAACTGTAAAATAACGCTCCCCCCATTTTTCTTGTAAATTTGCGATTTACATTAAAAATCTGTTATAAAAACAGTAATTTTTATGTAGAAAATCTGTAAAAAAATAATAGAAAAAGTCTGTAAAATTAAGTTTTTTTAATTAAAAAATGTTGTACATGGTAACACAAATCCTGCTTTTCAACTTTTCAAACCGTGTGTTTGTTGTTGAGACATCTTTTCTAAATGTTTTTACTCATTTAAAGTCATTTGGGGGGGGCTTTTACGCCTTTATTGGATAGACTGTAAAGATTAGTCACATATAAATGTTACTATATGACTTTTGCTTTTTAAATTAAGGTTGAAACTCAATTGGTGACTTGTGCGTACCATAGATAACTGATATTAAGAAAATGCCGCAATTCTACTGTGAATGGGAAAAAGTCAAACACTCCACATGGCTGTACTACTGACAGAAGTCCCGCCTTCCAGGCAAAAGAGCCAATCATCAATCGCTAAAGACTGTCGATGCTTTGGGGGAGGGACTCTGTACAGAGGTTTATGAATCTGTAGCTTGAGCAACCTGGAAAATGTAGCGCGATTAAAGCTTAGGAAAGAAAATGTATGGTTCAGGTTTAATTGTCGGTCGCAAATTAGTTGTTTCATTGTGACTTCAGCCAGCCATAGAGATATCGATATAGTAGATAGGCCTTAAATATAGAAAAAGATGCCTGGTTGAATTGCAAATATGAAAAACTTCCCTTAAAGGGACTTTGAGCTAATCCAGAAAGTTCTGAAGTTCATAGAGAGAGAGATGCTTACATCTCGTTCCCAAAACACACGTCAATCATTGTTGCAGATACAAGGGTGCTGGTGGAGATGCAGATGTCGGGCACCACGGGAATCAATTGAGATTTCAATCAGATATGTGACCCTCGACAGCAAAACCAGTCTTATTGGTCAATTTTTTTAATTCACATCATCCGGAAGCTGAACAATTAAGCTTTCTATTGATGTATGCGTTGTTAGGATATGTCAATATCTGGTAGGACATTTACAAAATATCTTCATGGAACATGATCTTTACTTTATATCCTAATGATTTTTGGCAGAATTTTTTGTAATTTTGACCCATACAATGTATTTTTGGCTTTTACTCAAAATGTTCCCGTGCCACCTAAGACTGGTTTTGTGATCCAGGGTCAAATATGCACAAAAATCTCATTTGAACTGACGGTCTGAACGTAGTTTAAGTGTAATGCTGCTTTGCAAAAATGCACATTGTTAAATGCATCAAATAAAGCAGAATAATAAGTGAATTGAAATAGAATTCAGATGATATAATGTGATATTTGTGTGGTCGTCTGCAGTGGGACTACAGGCTGGAGGTGGAAGTCCCCTCATCAGACAGCTCACCGGACAACGAGGGCCTAACTCCGGTGAGACATCTAGTTTCATGTTCGCTCTTTAGTCCATTTTCCCAGAAGACACGCTACCTTGTAGATTGTAATGTTTCAATTTGTCCGTCCAATAAAAGTCACATTTGTGCTAGTTAACGTCATGCTATACTGATCTACCAGTGAAACCAGTATCAGTATCACCAAAAACCACAAAAACCATCAAGGAAATTCAAGCCGGTCTTATCTGCAGAGACTGAAATCTGTTTGTTGAGTCGAATTTTTCTCTGAGCGCATTCTAAACCTGAAATCTTTTGCTGAACACGCTTGACGGATTCTGTCATGTCAGGAACTAGAAAAGGCCGGCCTGCTCAACAAAACCAAGATCGCAGAAGGAGGCAGGAAACTGCGGTGAGCTTATCTCCAAAACACATAAACACACGATACACATGTGTGAGGTGTAAACTAACACGCACATGCGTTCATGCATCCCCTTGTGACCTTAAATAAGTCTGGTCCTTTTAGAAACACTTCTTAATGATCATATTTGGAGGTTTTATACTTTTTCTGTTTAATCTAAATGTAACGTGGTTTATCCCACATGAAATACTGAATAGTATTTACTGTAGTAAACTGTTATTGTAAACTTAAGTATTCGGACGTATTATGTTAACAATGTTGAATTGATTGAATGTAGCGCATACTTTAGCGTACTTTAATATTTGCTATAGTAAAGTTCCAAATCACCATATCTAGGAATTTTACAGCAGTTTTCTATCGCAAGATTCAACGCTGTATCGGCCAAAGATCGGAATCGGTTGATAAAAGTACATTTTCACACTATCGGCTCGGCGGATAGATTAAAAACAGACGATGTTCAGAGCCGATATATCCTGTCAATCAAAAGAGGACCGAAAATGCACTGAATTTGTGCTCTGTGTATACAATTTTTTAAGTAAAATCATCAGTATTAATATTAAGTATTAACACCGGAGTAAGGTCCATTTGAATTAATAACGTTTCAAAAGTAAAAATCAGTATACAACAATATTTTTTCATGTGGGATGTTAACCAATCTGAGACAATAACTACGTGGAGTTATTTCATTCCTATATATTTAAGGCAAAGAAACACTTAAAAAAAAAATTGTCAATAATGCAGGAAATGATGTAAGGATAGACCCTTTGACCTCTGACCTGGCAAAGAAATGACCTCGTCTGTCTGTGTTTGCAGGAAAAACTGGAACCCGTCGTGGGTGGTACTGGTGGGAAACAGTCTTGTGTTCTTCAAAGACCCCAAAAGCCAGAATCCTGAAAGCTGGGTAACGCAAACACAGAACATGGAATCAATTCAACAGAAATGACTTGCATATCATTTCAAAGTAAAACATGTGTCTCTCTCTCTCTGTGTTTGTGTGTGTAGAAGCCAGGTAACAGTCGTCCCGAGAGCAGCGTGGATCTCAGAGGGGCTCAACTGCAGTGGGCCAATGACCTGTCCAGCAAAAAAAATGTTTTTAAGGTGAGATCTTAACCGAGAGAGAAAGAGAGGGAGTGAGCGAGCGAGAGATCCAGTGTGTTTCTGTGAGAGCTGTTAACTGAAATACTTCCTCAGGAACTTCCTCTGTTATTCATTTAAAAGATCAAAATAGAACAACAGTACATGTGTGTGTGTGTGTGTGTGTGTGTAGCTGAGGACGGTCACAGGGAATGAATATCTGCTGCAGTCTGAGACGGTCTCTCTCATCAGAGAGTGGTACACGACCATCCAGAGGGTCATTGACAGACTGGTGAGTCTGAAACACACGCATCCATAGCATCCTGTTGTTTTTTTACACACAGCTAGTTGTAAACACTATAACGTAAGCCTTAACATGAAAGAAAAATGTTTGCATTTTTTAAACTTGATTCACTATATTTCCCTAGTGTTTTTACAAATGAGGACGCACACGTCACTTTGCATAATTGCATCTGCCAAATGCATAAATGTACATTTCTGACAATAAGATGAAGTCACTATGCAATATATACATGAGACGTACGTTTCTGTGTTTGGTAATGTATGTACGCATGCGTGTTAGGATGCGGAGAACCCTCTGGATAACGTGTTGCTGTATTCGTTGAGGAGAGCCGGTTCAGTGGAGATGTTGGACCACAGCGGAGACGAGGATGAGAGTCGTCTAGGACACAAAGCATCACGTAAGCGTGTGTTCCACAGATGCATGAAACACACGCGCAGATAGATGGACTCACACTCTTTCTGTCTTCAGTTCCACGCTCCGCATCTAACTTAGAGAACTCTGAACGCAAGCGCGTGAAGAGCCGACTGAAGAAGCTGATTCTCAGAAGACCACCGCTGCAGACCCTTCAGGAGAAAGGACTTATTAAAGGTAAGAACACGGTTCGCAACTTAGCGCTCTAAAATTTACGGATAAAAACTGTAAGTGGCATTGGGTAAAAGCACAAATGCACGTAAATGTGTTTTTTTATGTCTAGATCAGGTGTTCGGCTGCCGGTTGGAGATGTTGTGTGACAGAGAGAAATGCACCGTACCACAGTTTGTCAGAAAGTGCACGGAGGCCGTGGAGAGGAGAGGTACCGCACTCTTTTATACGTGTCTCAGCATCACATTCTGTCAGTGTACCGTGATACATCCATCCCTGTGTTTGGTTTTAGGCCTGCAGACGGACGGGATTTACAGAGTCAGCGGGAATCTAGCGACCATTCAGAAACTTCGCTTTGCGGTCGATCACGGTAAGAAAGGACTCGATGTCACGGCGGTCGCGCTTTAAAACTGACTTTCTTACAGGGACGGGTCACCCCAGAAATGAAACTTTAATGTCATCATCAGAATGTGGTTACGATGGCTCAGGGAAACTTAAATGATGTAACAAGACATGCATGATGGTGTCGTGAGGTCACGGCTGTAACTCCTGTCCGTTCTTTCAGAGCGTGCGGTGACCACAGACGGCCGATATCTCTTCCCTGAGGATTTAGTGCAAGGTAGTCTCCAAACTAAAAAACTTTGCTGATCTCAGCTTCTTAAAAAGGGAATGGTTTCTGCTCTCAGATCAGTGGCTCGAAGGATCTGCTTCCGGCGCTTCTGACGTTTTCATTGTTGTTGTGTGTGAGACGGCCGCTGATCGCTGCTTTATCCGATTCATCTTTTGTTCTTTGATCTCTAACATTTGTTCCTTCACAATCCTTTCTCTTTAACAGTGTCTGCTGCAATCCGACGTGCAAAAAAGGAGTGTGTTTGCTTTTGTAAATCTTTGTTTAAACTATACTTTACTCTGTTTTGATATATTTTCATATATTATAAACCACTTTAAGCAGCACTACATACAGCACACTTTTTATTATTTTATTACTATTTTTGTTTGAAAACATACTTGCACTCAGCCGCAAACGCTTCTGTCATGCCAATAAAACACACTTAATGGACTTGAAATTGTGTGCGTCTTAGAAACATTCGACATTCAAGATTGACATTGATTTTGTTTTTTTCTCGGTGTCAACATCTCTCCAACTTCTGTCTTCATGAATCCAGTTCACGATTTCATCTCTTCATTGTCTCATTTCTCTCTTCCTCCCTCTCTGTCGCGTCAGAGCGTTTGGATCTGGATGATCCACAGTGGGAAGATGTTCATGTCATCACCGGTGCTCTCAAACTCTTCTTCAGAGAACTTCCTGAACCTCTGGTGCCGTACGAGTTCTTTCAAGACATGGTCGACACCGTCAGTGAGTGACACTGAAACACATACAGAACAAATGATTTATTGTAAATATTTACATTTAGTCATTTAGCCGACTTACAGAGAGTTCAGGGAGCAATGAAGCGATGTCACACAGGAGCAATAATACAATAGGTGCTACCACGTTACTAATACCTGTTGAGAGAAAAATAGAAATGTATATTAAATTGAAATGTAGTTTTTAATTACTCATATTTGTGCATCTTATAGAAATATCTGATTACCTGGAGAAGGTGGAGAGACTTAAACTTCTGGTCATCAACATGCCTCCAACGAACCATGACACCTTGAGACACATGATAGGCCATCTGACACGGTAAACATACAAACGTCACGTTACAACTTGGTCTAGAAACCAAAGATCACTTGACTGAAATGTTCATCATGATCTTAAATCTAAAGGTTTATGTTTAAATGTTTGCAATTATCTTGTCGACAAAAACATAAGTGTGCAAACATACCCAGTATGTTTATTTCATTGAAAAAAAAATAGGTTTTTTTATGATTTCTGAACTTAATGACTGCATGGGCAGAATAATGACGAAAAATAAAAACTCAGAATAGATGTGACCTTCAAAACAGTTTAGGGTGAGACCTCAGGAAGCTGCTCACTGAATGACATGAAAACATTTCTGCAAAACGATCAAACATAATGTCGTTTTGATTGGATTTAGACACAACATCATTTCCCATTACCACCGTATTTTCCCAGTAATTTCATAATTAAATAAGTAAGGCTAAACTTTAGCCTAAACCGCTTCATGCCGCGCTCAGGATGACGCTCAAGTATCGCGAGAACTGTCATTTCGAATCTCTCTCGTGATACTTTGGTGTCATACGCAGACCGATCTGCACAGAGCAGCATGCAGCGGCTGCGTTCGGTCACTAGAGGGCGATCGTTCCTCTCATTTCGTCACAGGAACATTTCACTCCTAAAATAAAGCCCACAAAGAGTCTGAGTCATAAGAGAAGTTCAATAAATTACTACTTTAATAAAAACCCCCATCGAGAGTATTGACTGACAAACAGCCCAGAATCTAACTGCCCATATAAAAATGAACTATATTATTATTTCCACAGTATTATGTCTGTATTATTATGTAGTATTAACTGAGGAACTGCAGTATTTTTTAATGTTTGCTGTGGTAAGGTGAACGCTATGTAGGTATTTTACTAGCCTATAGTATTTGTCATATGGGCAAATAACGTGAAGTTAACTTAAAGTTGTCGTTTTCATCTGTATTGCAACTCAAGATAAATTAAGAAATAGTTCTTTAATATTTGGTGATCCCACAAGAAAAACAAACAAACATGAAATCTGTTTACCATCTCAGTTGTTTTTCCAAGATCCCAATGATTAGTTGTAAATCAGTTCAAATGTTTGTTTTCTCGCTTCTTAGATTTTGTCCTGATAAAGACCCAGTAATCTCATGTGTCCTCCATTTTATAAGTGACTCAAACTAACTGCGCTCAGGTTTACCAAAGTTTGTATACCTCTACACCCTTAATGGATTCACTATTTCTCTCATTTAAATATTGTTTTACTTCTAAGGAACTCTGACAAAGTCGATACGCAAGTTCACAATGTGACTGCTCGACACAATGTAACTGTGAACTCCATTAGGTCTCCGCAG
Organism: Triplophysa siluroides; assembly: GCA_006030095.1. NCBI lineage: Eukaryota > Metazoa > Chordata > Actinopteri > Cypriniformes > Nemacheilidae > Triplophysa > Triplophysa siluroides. The sequence continues at coordinate 10,672,627 of VCII01000237.1, read as the reverse complement.
CAATAAAAGCGAAGCCTCGGAGCGATGACATTTTCCTTTGGGTTGGTCTCTGCGATTCTGTTTCTCTTTCTCCTTTTTAATGTGGAAGTTTTGTGCATTTGCTGGTTGGATCAGCGGTTAAGTCGTTTTTAGCAGAATTTACAGCGCTGTGGTGTTAACTCCTTCCCGTCTCATCCAGCGTTTAAAATCCACCTGTAGTCAGCATGTGAACAGAACTTTGGTTACTTTGTTTATTATAGGAATATTGAATGAACATCCTTTTTCTCATCCTCCGTCTCAAGGGTCATGGAATGCTCCGACAGTAACCGCATGACGACTCAGAACATTGGGATCGTGTTCGGACCGACCCTGATGCGTCCGGAGAACGAGGGAGGAAACATGGCCATTAACATGGTGTATCAGAACCAGGCCATAGAGCTCCTGTTGAGCAAATCCAAGCAGATCTTTGCACCCGAACCGACGGGTTCTTCTTGAACTTCAGCACAATGGACCTCACAGAACCTGGACATACACACACACACATGTGCAGTTCATTGTACTGATACACAACACGGATGAACCCATGAATGTCATCATTTAAACAGAAACCTGTAGACGAAAAGATCCCACATGATGGTTTTCTGTAGTATATTATAGTTATTACCATAATCTGTTCAGCATTCTGTAGCGTTTACTATAGTCAATTGATACGCTGTAGTAAATACTGTTGTATACTTTTACTTTTAAGGTTAAAAATCACTTTAGTAATTAGAAATTTTACTACAGTTTACTATAGTAAATACTTAAGTACAGTATTTTTCTTGTGGGTTTCATGCCAACATTTTACCCCCTACCCCAAGAGAAAAGTGGCATATTTTGCATTAAAAAAAATATTTCGAACTTTTTGAGAATTTATTTTCATGACAATGAAGGAAGCACCTTTTGTCCTCGGTATCTCATCATCTCAATGGGTTTTGTCTCATTCTCATTAGATTCTTATTACTCTAAAGCAATAATTGTTAATTAAAAGAAAATTATTCAGAATTAATCTATTATAGATTGTTTCATCTTAACTGCGCATGCGCACTTTTGTGACCCTAACTGAACTTCCGGTACACATTGACAAACAATAACGTGCCTGTAGATTATTTCTGATAACCATTAAAAGAAACCGAGAAGAACCTTAATTTGGCTAAACAAGTCTCTCCAATATTTTAAATTTAGACTGTGATACCAAACTCAACTGTTATTGTACCATACGGATTCTTTAAAGTCCCCGTGAACCGGAAGTTGAGATCGTTTTTTCTTCCATTTCACTCTGAAATGCGTCAAAATACGGACTTTCTAATGAGAAAAATAGTGGGCCTGGTTTTCATCTTTCTCTGCGATTTGATTAGATGTATAAAAACATCTGTTGCACTTTGAAGACTGACAGTTGAAGGGGAGGAGTTAACCGATGCTCCGCCCAAGCCATCTTACGTACCTCATTTGTGATGGATAGTCATTACATGAAGGAAATGCATTTTCAGATTTTAACCATAGATTATGTGGGCACACACGTTTGAAAAAGGGAATGACCCACATTGAAAAACTATTTACAATAAACGCAGCAATATTTAGTAAAATAATAGGCATTGTAATTTTTATTTCACTGGGACTTAAAATGCGCTCAAACTACCGGATTCATTTAAGAGATTTGTATTTACTTAAATGAACATACACCTAAATTAAACAAATTGTTTATTTAATACAATTATTATACAGTAAAATAATAATACAAATTTATATATAAATATATTAAATAAAATATAGTGACATTATTAGACACAAGCCAAACACAAACCGGAAGTTAACTGGGGGTCAGGCGCGTGCGCGTACGATGAAACGGTCTATACAAAATGCTAAGAAATATTTTTTTTGAGTGCAAAATATCATGTTCCCCTTTTCTGTTTGGGGTGAAATGTGATTGGACAGGTTTTGTGTGGTCTGTCCCTCTGAGTGCCTTTAAGTGTTTCAATCTCAGAGCTTGTTTGAATTTAATGCACAATACAACAGATGAAGAGCCGTCAGATAAAAGCCGTACGTGTCGCTCATAAACATCAGCTCAGGACGAAAGTTGAACCGAGTCTCGCTGCGCTCTAGTCTTTTGGTCGCCTTTTAATGAAGAAATAAAACCAGTTACGTTTCGCTCCAAAATGCGACGTCATCCCGGTTGCTTTGTTCCAGTGCGGTTGTCAAGTGTGTGTGTGATTCGTAGGAGATAGAGGAAGTTCAGAGGTGTGTGTGTGTGTGTGTGCCACTCTCTGTTGCCATTTGTCCAAAATTCTGCTTTTAATAACAGAACAAAAGAAGAACTAAAAATGCATATGTTTAAAAAATGTGTCCCCCTCCCGTCCCACGCCGTGGTTTGGTAATTTTATATGCACTGTGGCTTTGGCACAAGACTAAAAGAGCGAGGCAGAATTAAAGAGGAGGGAAGGCGCATACAGATTTTAATGTTCGATTTTATATATTTATTCATTTTTATCTTCTTCTTATTGCCCACACATGGGTCTGAGGAGGTTACAGAAGACAACCGACTGAAGTTACTGTACATGAAAAGATTAGATTTTTGACAGACAGTCAGGTGTCCTGTAAAGATGCCAGAATCTTTCTTCCTCATGGGATGAACCCTCATAGTCTCTGTGTCCCGGTTGAAGTAAACAAGGAGTCTGTGTTGAGATAACATTTCACCACGAAAAAAAAGTCTGTTCAAGAGTTTCTTCTGAGGAACGGTGTAGATGTTCAGATAAATGTTCTCATTGATCTGCTCGATGAACAAACAGAAACAGAAAGTCACCATTTACTACGGATATTCGTTTTTCCAAAGCGTTGTAGTGTTGGTTCACAAATAATGGCACTAGCAATGCCAAGGTCATGGGTTCGTATTGTTTTTGTTGGTTCAACTCAAAAATGGCTGCATTGAAACAACCAGGTAACTTATTTTTTAAAGTTGAACCAACCATATTTTTACAGTGAACCAGTTTTGAAACCTTTTAGTCTACTGTTCTTAAAATAAATAGTCTTTATTCTTTCTTCATAGAGACACCGGTTATGACTACGAGGGTTAAACCTCAGTTTACTGCTGTGTTTGTGAAATCTCTCCCACGCTGTTCACAGTCACTGCTGATGTTTTATTTCGTGTTAAATCTTGAATGTGAGAACTGTCATTTCTGTAACATGTTTCCTTTTGAATCTTACACAACAAAGACAATCTCATAATTATATATATAATCACATCCAAATATCTCCACATATATACTGTACTGCAGATGAGGTCACTTTAGCTTTATACCTTTGAACTCTGTACTTCAGAATAAAAGACATTCAAAAAACGTTCAATAATAAATGAGCTTGTTTCTTGTGTATCACACTGTCACGGGGTAAAAGGACTGTAATCCTTACAAAACTAGTTTTTCTTCAAGTGTGCTATAGTACTAGATTACTTTTAAACTACAAATGAAGAAGTATACTAGACTTTTACTGACAGAGACGTTTAAATATATTTGGTTTATCCCTGCACTCAATCAATGAAGTGAGATGTATTCAATGAAAGTATTATAACGTATTCTAAGTTGTGTTTACTTTTGATACTTTTGAAGCCTGTTAAATACTTTTCACAGTTTTACATGCTGTCTTTTAGGGTTTTCATTTTATATAGCAACAGTTCAGCTTTGAATAAATAAAAAAAGGATGGAAGTGAAACGGATCTTCGTTGTTCAGGGTTCTTAAGAGTTTAAGATTTAGGAAATATAAAAAAGTATATTCAAAAAAAGTACTAAATAAATATACCCATGAGTTCACTTAGTGTACTTGCAGTACAAATGAAAAACAGATGTAAACAAGCTGTGTACTTAAAGTATACTTAAAGCCACAGGGCTCGATGCGAGGGATGCTCCCTTGTTGTGGAAAATGACAAAAAGCCTCCACGCTGTAAAACCATCCCACTTATAATTATATTACAATATACATTTTACAATGCAAATCGTTTATAAATCATCAAATATTTGACCACACAATTCCCCTTGAATTGTATTTGTATTGTATTGAAACAGTATACTACTAGTACATTGATATAAGTATACTTAAAAAAATGATATACGTACACTTAATAAAACTAACTTTAAGTACACTTAGTAAGTAAGGGCAGGGGAGGTATACTACTCGTAGTAAGGGAAGTTCAACTTCAAACAGTGATGTTAGGGGTTCTCTGTGGCTTTACGTACATTAATAATAGAAAACATGCAGTCAAAACTAAACCGCCTATTCTTGGTGTTCAATTATACATACAGAATAACTTGCAGAGATTGCGATTTCAAAAACCCGCCGCATTTATGATATCTGTTTCAAATCAAGAACACATGATAAAAAAGCTGTCAATCAACAACATGAGATCTGCAGGTTTAGTTTGAGTTTGGGGGCGGCTGCAGATTTGAGTCAGCAGTATATCCGGGATGCCCCCTAAATACAACAGTCACACACTTTTAAGTTTTCAACAACAACTGAATGTCATCGAAAATGAAAAGAGCTTCAACTTCTGTGAACAGATGCCGTGAGATTTACAGTGAGAAGCCACCAAGTAAGAAGTTATACTCGCAAACGCAAATCTTGTGTTTTAGCACATATGAAAACCGTTGCTTCTTACAATAACTGTTCATGTTTGTCTTTATGAAAAGGGCCATACTGCAATATCGTCCAAAATATGTACAACTTTATTACAAAAGTTATGTATGAACAAAGCTTAGAAATTTATATAAAAATAACATTGGTAAAGATAAAACTGCACGCTGCCGGTGTGAAATACTCCTTTGGTTTGACATTTCGAGTTTACAGGTGAAGAGAGAGAAGTGAAAGTAGAATTAAAGTAGAAAAGCTGAGTAATGCATTGAGTTGTGAGCACCAAGTTGCGTTTGGATTTGGGCTGTCGAACGTCACAGATGTTCTCTTAATGAAACTCCTGCATATTCAACACATTTGCATCATCTTCTTTCAATATTCGTTCTCAAAATGACTTTAGAAGACATGATTTGGCGTAGGAAAATACGCGTGCAAATATACGATCGGCCTCATTTCCACCCTGAGTGCATAAACAACTTGTGCTAAAAGAAAGTAAAATGGGGTTCTGAGGTTTTGGTGTCTGTCATTATCTTCCAATGTTCCACTTCATAGATGTCAAGTGTGTGTTTAATCTTTCTGCTGAGTTATAGTTCACTTTGAGATAATTATGTCGCACAAACCATTAGAGAGACGCTATGATGTGTCTTAAAGCTATTCATTAACAAACCAGAAACGCTTTTAAAACCGGCCTTTAAATATTTCTTTTATTTTAGCACAATATCTGCAGGAACGACACAAGGAGTCCGATTTTCCTTCAGTAAAGAATGATTCTTGTGGTGTTTTGCAGTGTGACATCACCAGACTTTTATTTTGCATTCATCTTAATGGTGATACGTCTTAAAAGGTTGTCATTACTGGAAAGCTGGAATAAAAATTGTTCTAAAACTTTCCTTCAGGCAAAATATAATTTCTTCTATCGTTCTTGTGATATTGTGCTGGTTATATAGGACACGTTTCATTCGAAGCACCGCCTGCTATTCATTTATTTATTTATATATTCATTATTTATTCTTGTAAACCCCAATAGTGGCTCATAAAGTCTTTGTAGAAATGAATGTTAATGTCTTTGTTGGAATGTCTTTGTTCACAGTCACATTATTTTCGCTCCTGACACGAGGCACCAAGGTTGTTCTGCGCTAAGAGCGTGTAGATGCTGTGCTTTTCGTCACATCTCTGGTAAACACTGGCGAGCGTTACTCTCGCCGATAATAAACGTCCACTTTTCCGTCGGACACCATGTTTTCCCATTCAGACTCCGGAAGGGATTTTAACAGATAAGGCAGCTGTGAGATGATTCACAACATCAGAAACTTCGATTTGAGGCAAAATAAATACGGAATGTTTCATGTGCGAATTGTGCATCGTGTTCATATCCCATGATGCACTGCGAATGACAACCCACACAAAAAATGACCAACTCTGATTGGTGGATTTGGATCATAAATTGTAAAATGTACAAGAATGTTTTGTTAAAATGTTTCTCTGTGGAGCATAATGGGATTTGGTCGAACGCTCTCATTCCGTCTCTGTTCCGGTGTCATTTGTTATCTGCATGTCCTCATTCTGTTCTGTTTTCACCGGGTTCTCCTCGGATTCTCCTGCGGTGTCTTTACTCCCCGTAATCGTGCTTTTCTCCTGTAGGTGGTTATTGAGGGAGTTCTCCTCCTCCTCGTCTTCCTCCAGCGGTGCTTCTTCTATACTGGAGTCACTGAGATAAGCTCCACTGTCCTCCGGAGCGGATACGCCCGCGTCTGTCCCGGCGCTGCGCTCGGTGACGGGACCCTCCTCTTCGGCCGCGTCCGGGTCGCCGTCTCTGCTGCAGAAGGCGTAACGGTGATTCATGTGCTGCGAGTACGAGCCCGAGTGAGAGAAACGCTTGCCGCATTTATCACACTGATAGGGTTTTTCTCCCGAGTGCAGACGGCTGTGCTCGATCAAATGATGCTTGTGTTTAAAGGCCTTCTTGCAGATCTGACACTCGTGCGGTCTTTTCCCTAAAACAGAGAGATGAAAAGTGTGTCATCAGATGTGTGTAGTGTTAACCAAAAATGTTCAAATGAATGTAGTGTTAACCATTTTATCAACATTATATGGCTTTGTTAATGTTCTAGAAACGTCATAAAAACATTTCTAACAATGTAAGAATAACATTTTTGTTACTTGTAAATGTCGGATGGAAACTTTGTACCTTCAAAACCGCTCCCAATTTTTTTTTTAAATATGTCTTTTCATTTTAATGTTAATATTAATCATATTTTATATTTATTATATTTATTGGAAAATATATATATTTTTTTAATTTTTACATTTTGTTGTTTTATTTTATGTTAATATGTAATAATATTTTGTTTTATTATTTTTATTTAAAAAATATACGTTTTTTTACGTTTTGTAGTTTTATTTTAATGTTAATATTTTATAATATTTTATATTTTTATCGTAAAATGTCACATCAGACAAACATGAAAGGCATTCATTATTATACAAATAATAATTAATAATTATTATACAAATAATAAAGAAAAATAATTATAAAACTACATATTTATTTATTTTATTATATTCGTTTATTTGATTTCTTATATTTTTATGAAAAATATATATTTATTTGTGCAACATGGTGATACAAGGTTTCTGCCCGACAGCAACAATATTTTTGTAAGCTGAAATCTCATGCACATTGATATAATGTAAAAGGATTTGAATATACAACTGGAGAATAAATGAATAAATGACAGGTGGAAATGGTCCGCTCGTGTACCTGTGTGCTCGTATTTGTGTCGCAGCAGAGAGCTGCTCTTCTGGAAGGTTTTATCACAGATGTCACAAGCGTACAATCCTTCCTCCGTCTTTTTCAGTCTCTTCCTCCCCGGGCCAATGTCTCCATCCAGACCGTCCTCCATCAGAGACAGATACTCCAGACCTCCACGATTCATCACCTCATTCTGCACAAACGGAAGATTTTGAGTTCTCGGTGTGTGGTCACAAACACATGTCATTTACGAAAGTTTAAAAGGGAGTTCAGCCAAAATATAAACTCTGTCATCATTTTCCCCCCTCGTGTGGTGTAAATCTTTCTTAAGTGAAACACAAAAGAAGATATTTTGAGAAATGTCTCAGTGGTTTTGTCTTCATACAATGGAAGTCAGTGGGGTTCAGTGTTGTTTGGTTATCGACATTCTTCAAAATATCTTCTGTTGTGTTCTGCAGAAGATAGAAACTCATGCAGATTTTAAATGACATGAGGGTAAACAAATGATAACAGTTTGTCTTATCGGGTGAACTATGACCTTAATTCCTCTTCGTTTATATTTAAGGATCATTTCGGGGAAATGCAATTAACTGATCAAGTTTTCAGCTGAAAGTATAAAAGATTTCCCCACATTTACTGCAGTAAAAATCTTCTTTTCTGTGGGTCTAGATATCATCAAAGTTGCTTTAAATGTCTCATGACTAATAATGCCCCATGAATCACTGCTGTGACCTATATGCTCTGCGTTCTCAGGGGCATTGTTCTTATCATGTTGGTTTGTGCATCAAGTCATTTGTGTCATTAATAATGTGGTTTAGAAATAAAAAAAGCGCTCAGGTGTGTGGAAACGGACACACGGGCTTGTTGGCCTTTGACATTATGTATGGGGGGGAATTTCCCTCCGTCTTTGTACAACCAGAGGAAATGAACTCATCAAATCCTGTGACCTCAGAAGAGACGCGCAGTGCTCGCATCGTCTGCTGTTGCGTTATGATTATGTGCTCTTCATTAAAGTTACTATACAGTGTATAAATAGTAAGTATGTGCTTCATACTCACCTTTTGTGACTAAGAATGTTAAATCACTGTTTGTCATTCTGATATTAATTTGCTTCCAGAGTACTGAGTATTAGAACAGTGAAAAAGAAACATAAACGTATATATTTGAAGATATATACACATGGTAAGGTGTATACACAACAAATTATTTAAATATAAAAAATATCTCAAAAGTAAATAAAAAATATTGTATTTAATCATTAAACAATTTCATAATTTTTATTTCATTTAAATAGTAAAATAAGAAATAAAATAAAAGACTGCAAAAATAAAATATAAAAAGTAAATAAAATCAAAAAATAAAATGAAATAATGCAAAAAAAATATATAAGAAATAAAATTGGAAATCTCTGTATGTGTGAATATGTGTGTCATTTGCTCTTCTGTCTTACCATCATTGAATGTCTTTCATGTTGAATTCTCTTCATCCAGGATTCTGACTCCGCCTCCGGCATGAACGCCACTGGCGAGAGGAACCCTGGGCTCGTGGCCGGTGGAGTTAGAGGAAGTGATGTCAGACCATTGTGTCCCATTCCCGCCAGACTTCCTGGAATGATGTGGTTGAAGAGGGGGTAGTTGCTGAAAACCGTGTTCCCAAACAGCGGCGATACGGCGTAGGCTCCGCCCACCTGCTGCGGCATGAACATATTCCCATTGTCTCGTCCTTCCCTGTGCGGCGAGAAGCCATTACAAGTTGGATTTTTGGGCACAGAATGGGCTTTGGGGATGGAGAGATCCAAGGGTTCACTTTGAACGACCTCCGAACCCAGAACACGATGACTCGGTTGACGCGGTGATGCGGAATTGACAAACAGGTCCATACAGGGAGGAGAACCGAACCGTGAGGCGATGGTTTGATGGCGTTTAGGTCCTGATGGTGATGTCGGGTCAACGGGGTTGGGTTTTCTAGGGCTGTTTTCTTCATTCGGCCAGTGTTTGTGTTTAGGGGAATCTTGGGATAGTTGTATCGGTGTCGGTAGAGGCACAAGAATCTGTTGTGGAACCGAATGCCAAGACGCCCGCTGGGGTGACGACAGGTCTCTGTAAGGCACAGTGTTGGTGGGCGACGTCTGGGTGTCGTAAGGCACGTTTGATGGTCGAGAGAAGTTAAGAGGCGATTCGGCTTTGTGTCTGTGCGATTGCGGACTGCCCGCTGCATCTTTGCTGCGACACTGATAAAGTTCATGATGCGCCAGCGTCGCCTCGCTGGGAAACACTTGCGAACACCACCGACACGATACGCCAGCGTACAGCCCCTCGGCCTTCTGTCCCTGTTCTCCCACTTCCCTGCGAAGCATTTCTTGCAACAGCTGCTCGAACTTGTTGCGTGACTGCAGTAATGGCAGTAAAGTGGTGCCTTTAAACACGCCCGTCCTCATGGCCAAATCTGCCGCAGGGTCCCATGACCTGCTCAGCTCTGCCGCCACTGCAGAATCCGGCGTGGCGAGTTGGTCTATGTGGAGCGGGCCGTACGGAGAGCCCTTCCCCCTGATTCTGTTTCTACCGCAGAGCACAGGGGGCGACGTCGGGGGCAGGAAGAGGTAAGCAGGGTGGGAGTGGCCATTTAAATGAGCTCCGTTACCTGTCGTACCCCCGCTGAGACACTTCTTGCTGCTGAGATGAGAACTGTAGGAGCCTGAGTGACTAAAGCGCTTCTTACAGTTGGTGCATTCGTACGGCTTCTCACCTACAATTAGAAAAACAACAGTCAACAAAAGATAATTCATTAAGATTTTTGGCTAGATTTAATAACAGCGCGAATGCCTTTTTCGGCATAAAAAAACTATTGCGGTTCTTTCCTGAAGACACGCATTGAAAATGAACACTGAAAATGCGTGAACGCAAGCTGTTTTGGCGAATGATACAATTGCATATGCAGTTGTAGGAGTTTCCTCTTCAGATGCAAACTTTATGCGTTCACACAACCTGGTTTACTAAGGTTTCGATTCGTCATTGTATTGAACACCCCAAAAGACCCTGCGCTAATTTGCACTGCTTTGGTTTTGCCGCTTGCAAAAAGTTTTCGAAATACAGCTCTCAATATTTCTCTATTTTGCCCTGTTTAGTAAATCTGACTTTTGTTTATAGAAGCCGCTATAAATATTGTCACGACCGGCTCGAAGCCGTGACAAATGAATGGAGGATAAAGTCAGGTTGGAACATTTGCAACGAAAAATGTTTATTATAATAAATGGAATAATTGGTAAAACAAGAAACCAACAGAATCCAAAACAATTTCTGCCTGACACATGACGTCAAGTCATCCTACAGAACCAAGTTTAAATAAATAGCAAAAGCAAATCAGTTGACTCGTCACAGATGTCTCGTTCGACTTGATGTGGCGCGGCAACATCCGACAGGCGGATGACATCAAAGTACCGCGAGAGCGATTAAAAAACCTTCAAAAATTTGCTTTCGAATCGCTCTCGTCGGATCTTGCGCCGCCGCATCAAGTCAATTTTTTTTTTAAAACTTATTACGTTACTTAAACTGTCCAAAAAATGGACCAAATCAAGCTTGTTTTACGAATTACGAATCAAAATATTTTACTTTGTGATATTAATTTCCAAATCTTAATCTTCTTTGAATTTACCACCGCACACAAACGATTAAAAAAAGGTGCAACTGTATATCATATCATAGCTGTTGTACTGAATTAAATGTATGCTAAATATTCGTTCATTTAAAACATCACTAGTATTACACCAATAAGAGTTTGAGAGTTGTAATGTGAGTTTTAAACATTACAAAAATGAGAATTTGTGGAAAAATGACAAGTGAATTTAGAGAGAAAAAAAAAATTTGTTCTAAAAAGATATTTTCCCCATTTGACATCAGTGTTCAAGTCTGCATGAAACGGAAGTAGCCATTGTATGAAACAACTTCAGAAATCAGAAAAAAATAGGGCGGGACTTGATTTCATTCATCGAGTACTGATTGGATCGTTGAAAGTTGGGCGTTGCTATTAAAATCGGAGCAGATTTGCAAGTCAGTTTGCAATCATTTTGCAGTCAGTCCTCGCGCCATTCCTCCTGACCAGAAGTGAAGACAGGTTGTTTCGAGAGGGGGTTTAGGTTAACGTTTTTGTTTCAATTAAAAAATATATATGATGTGCACCGATCAATATTTTCTTATAAACACTGCAACACTGTGTAAAACAATTCGAATGAACATTTTTCATTTCACGGCGACGTTGAATGTGACATTTCTTTCTTCTTACCGCTGTGAATGCGGAGATGTTCTTTGAGGTGGTGTTTGTATTTAAAGGCTTTTCCACACTGGTCACACTTAAACTTCCGGTTCTCCATCGCTGAATCGCACATGGAGTTCTGAAAGAAACGTAAGTATTAAGAAAGGTGTTTCGAGCACGTTGCGCATGTGATTCAACATGGATGCGGTGTGTCAGTCACCTTCTCTTGGCTTTGGCTGTGAAGCGTCAAGTGCCGTTCCATCTGTTCCCGGTATGGTGTGCTGTACCCGCATAAAGGACAAACACTGTCTCCTCCCTCTCTCTCCTGACAGAACTTCATGTGTTCCGTCAGAGACGCGTCACGTCGGTATGTCCGCTGGCAATACGGGCACATCTGAACCGGTGTCCGTGGGGAGTGTAGGGGTACGCCGTCTGTCCACCAGTGAGAACGGTGATTTATTCATGTGCGTCAACTTATTATGAGAATGTGTGTTATCTGGGATCGAACGCATGATCTGTGCTACAGGAGCGTGTACCTTTCCCATCGGGCGACTCGTGTTCTCCTGGCGACCAGCAGACGGGTGACACGTTACCATTAAGACCGTGGAATGAATGGACAGATCCGTTGTGTGCCGGGCTGAGCAGGTGTGACCCCGTTCTGTGGCCCATAGGGTCGTCCTCTAACACGCGAGAGTCGGCCTGACCTGAACGAGAAGACAAAGAAAATACATCACAGATGATGTCTTTGTAATATCTACATTTTTTATGAGATTTCTCATCTGCGTCTCAGATATTTCTCCGAAGAAAAAGAGTCAGAAAGGTCACAAATGTCGGGAGTTTGAGAAGAGATGCCAACGATGTGTCCAACTGAGCTCAAGTCAGATCTCAATATCAACAAACATTTCTCATCAAATTGATCCAAATCCAGATTATTGGACGTCTACAACCTACATTCGAGCTCTTCATGTGTTTTCACAATTCATTCTGATACTTCAATGAAACACAACTGAGAACATCAAATCCTGCGAGTTGCGACATCAGTTAAAAGCGTACACTTGTGTGGTGCATTTGCGTGAAAGGAATCGCTAAATCCAGCGTGGGTTTACGAGATGCGGTCGGGCTCCACAGCTACAGATGATCCTGTGGTCGTCCGTGGTATTTCGATGTGTGTGCATGAAGTTGTGCGATTCTTGTTAAAGACATAAAAGCTTTTAAGGGGAAATCTGAACGACGCAGTAACTTGAATCACAGCTGAAAAAAAATCATTCGAATGTTGCAGAAATTCTCCCTTGAAACCAATAAGACTTAAAATACAAGCAGAAAGACGCGTGATGGCCTGCCAGCGCCGAGGATGATTTTGCAAATGTTTGCAGATGTTGGCATCGCATTTCCAGCGTTCTCTCATGTGGCTGCAGAAGACTCGGGCGCTGTAAATACTCGGTCGCAGGCGAACTGTGTGAGCGTTTGATCTCCAGCGTTCAGTTCTGATTTCAGACGAGGACAATAACCTCGTTTCATGTGAGGAAATATTTCGCCGGTTTGCTTGATGAGCGCGGCGTTATCTGAACGTTACCGAAACGTCTCACTTCCTCCGGTAATATCAGCAGAGGTCTCTGCTGGAAATGACTGAAGTCTCAGAAGCAGATTAAAGTCGCGACTGCAGCGATGATTGCAATGAATGCATCAAAAGCAAATGTGGCAGGTTTGCATTATGTGCAGGAAACTGATGTCAATGCACGGCTCTCATTTTTACTATTGTCTTGTGTGTCCCAGATTAAGTCGTAAAGCAAGATCAGATTGAGCACTGTTTACATAATGTTCTCATGATAATATTATTCTACATCTTTATATCGTCTTAAATCCAATAAACAACCATCTTTTAGATCATTCTTTCAATGCACGGAAGAAAAGATGTAGTAGGTTAGTTTGCTCCTATAGACACGGTGTCTTAAATCCGTAAAAGAGATGATCACAGACATCAATGAGATTAAATGGGATTTTTTGCTTCTATCTCATCTGCGTCTCAGATATTTCATCGGAGAAAAAGAGTCAGAAATATGAGTTTCAGAAGACAATGTCTCGAACTGAGTCTCAATATGAACTCGAACATTTCTCTTCAAATGGACTCAAATCCAGATTGTTTTACCTCTGCAATCTGCGTTCATTTCACAGCTCTTCATGGATTTGAATTGTCTCTGTTTTTATATTCTCTTCAGCACATTTTAGGTTGATTTCCTAAATTAACTTCTTTAACCTTCAACATATACGCTAATAATATTGCATTTTCTTTTCTTCTTTATATGTGATATTTTATATGACGTAAATTTTAAAACAACGTTGATAAATCTCATATTGACACTGCAAAAAGGTTCAGCATTGAAAATGTAAAAACGTAGGAAATGCAAATCTAGAATAATTGGCGTAATCTTCCTTTTGCAAGAAGGCCGAAATCTCCCGTCGCCCCTACAGAAGAACGTACCGAACATGCTGTGTTCTGTGCGCTCGGGGTCTTTGGAGTCCGTGGTTTGGATGTCTCTCCAGCTCTCTCTCGGGGGACTGACACACCCGGCCGGGCTGCCGAGCTCCGGGCTCTCGCTGGTCGTCAGACTTATTTTATCCTGAACGTCTCTGCTGTCCAGAGCATCCATCCCCCAGACGCTGCCTTCATCTTCACCCTCAGAACCCAGACAGCGCTCGGTGTCACCTAACAACAGAGAGACAACCTTACATGACACATGACAACCAACCGTAGCTTACCAACGGTCAAATTTAATCATTTAGAAGTGACACATTTTTTCAAAGCGACTAACAAATGTCTTCAAATCTACACGTCAATGAAATAAAATAAAATGTGGATGCAATTTGTTGAAGAAAATTCCAGCATAAGTGCGTCGCAAGGAAAAAATTCCCCAAAAGAAATGTGCTTGTTTGAAATGAGTTTTGTGACAATAATTTGACTCCGGTGCTGGAACGTGTGAACTTGGCATTGCAACCGAGAAATGTGAATTTGCATCATTTTTGATCAGCTTTTTTTGCACATTTTTCTTGTTGCCACTTCACATTTTGTGCTGTTTTATTTTTGTATTTACGTTTGAAAATAACATGACATTTTATAATGCACATCCGACATGCAAAGAGTGAGTTTTAAGCAAGAAAGAGAAAAAGATCCTCAGTTGTCAGTCGCAGGTTTCAGATTAAAATCTTGTGAAAGAAAGGTTTACATTAAAAGATGCTAAGCCAAAGCGTCTCAGAATGCTGAGTTTACAAGTCGATGTGAAATTCATGAAGACCTCGGCCTTGCTAAAACAATTACGACGATTTTTCAAAGGATTCCCTTTTAAATGACATTAAGAATTCATCTTCACGCAACATCCACGCTCATAACTCCAGCTGTGCGTTTCACGTTTGAACTTTTATTCTAATCGCTCGAATCTTGTAAAAAGACTCACAAATGTGCAACATGAAGTTGATTAAGTCGAGAACGGGCTGTGATTTCTGTCAGCTGCCTTTTGGACATTTATAAATACACTTGAATAAGTTGGCAACTGCGGAATCACCCCATAATAATTTTCCCACATGGCATGCGAGGTGTGTGTTTGTGTGAAGGCCTGAAAGTGATAAGACTGCATGATGTATTTTTGGGGGCGAGCAAACGCAAAAATAGTCATGCTATTGACCTTTTTCTACACATATAGGACTCATGTTTAAATATTCATCAAAACATGAGTGATCATATTTGTGTGTGAAAACCATCAGCTCATAACCCGTGCGTGGGAGCAAGCGCTTTCACGTTGTGAAACTCCACAAAATGTGTCATACTGACCTTATTACTAGAGAAATTACCTGACACATACAACATACCCGTTTATTTTACTCATGGTTTATTTACCTATTTTAAAATACTCCTTTTATGAGATCGATACTTACAGTTGTTTTATTTTCCATCAACACTATTTTCAATGCCATTCTAAGCCTGCGAACACACCTGCATGCCATAGTCAACACAAAGACAAGCATTCACAAAAGTGAACATTTTGTTTTCCATTAAATGTATAGTTAGGTTTTTTATTGGTTTACTGCATTATTATTAAAATATGATGAATTGATTTTGTGGCATTGATATTATTGCTTTTCAATGATCATTTTGTGAGGTTGTGTATACAAGCATCTTCAAAATAAAAAATATACACGTACTTACAAATATTATATTATATTTATATGTGACCCTGGACAACAAAACCAGTCTTATGGGTCAATTTTTAGAAATTAAGCTGAATAAATAAGCTTTCTATGGATGTATGGGTTGTTAAGATATAAGACAATATCTGGCGGAGATACAACTGTTTAAAACTCTCGAATCTGAGGGAGCAAAAAAAAAGCACATTTTGAGAAAGGCCGTCCACTCGCAAAGATAACGTTTTGATATATTTAAGGTAGAACATTTACAAAATATCTTCATGGAACATGATCTTTACTTCATATCCTAATGATTTTTAGCATAAACAAAAAAAAATAGATCAATTTGATGAATTTACAATGAATTTTTGTCTTTTACTAAAAATGTTCTGTGCTACTTAAGACTGGTTTTGCGATCCAGGGTCACATTTGTATGTACATAAAATAAATTATACTAAACACACACACACATATATATATAAAACAAAATAAAGTAGAACAATAGTAAAACTCTCACAGGCAGACGAAAAGGTCAGATGTCGGGTTTGATGTCTCATTACTGTGAGGCACTCGATTCTCTAATCAGTTCGTGTGTTGGTACGGCGCGCAGGAAACTCAGTTTCAATTCGAGTGTAATGGAACAAACAATGCAGCACTGACGCATGCAGCATGTGTGTGTGTGTCTGTACATTAAACACGTGCTGTTCTCATCGGTTCACACAAACACACACACACGCTGCATATCATGACTGCGGCCCTTTCCAGTTATGACTGTGCAGAACAGCAGGATCAAACCCATCAGCACACGAGGTTTCATCTCATATGGCTTTCAAACGATGTTTCTTGTAGCAATACTAAAATCATTTATTTATTGTATTATTTAGATGGCTGGCGTCGGAGAAAAAAGTGACGGTGCACACATGTGATCTCCATCGGTACCACTTTTTGTGTTGATTGAATATCAACACCATATATCGTTTTTTGTTTGTTTATGTAAATTGAGTATAAAATGATTTCTGCTGCATTATTAATAACTCATTTCCTATATTAAAAAACAAATGTGTTTTTTGTTTTTAAAGGTACTGGGTCTGTGGCAGGCATAAGGAACACAGGCAGAACCGGGTCTGCTCCACATTACGGCCCGCTGGAGTGTAATGTGTTGCAGGATTGAGTGACGGTTTGGTCGTGTTCATCACGGAAGGATGATGTGTATTATCTGTTTGGACTGAAGCACATCCTTCACTCAGCTTTCTCTTTCAACCAGTAAATCTTTTTAGTGCCACGGCGCGTCCACACAAACGTATCAGTTCAAGAGAAGTGAAAAGTGTGGAGTCACGAACATTGTACAATCCGTCAAAGCATTATAAATTAAATAATAATAAGTATTCAACATTTCTGTTTGAACCTTTTAGTATTTATTTATGACGAAGACCACATATCAAATGTTTTATTATTGATAACATTTGATCTAAAAACATGGATTAATGCTTAGAAAACATCATGCCAGCCATGAGGTAGAATGATCATCGATTACTAATAAATGGAAAGAAGGGAAACGTTTGGTGAAGTGACATTCGTCTTAGATATTTATCAGATCTCACAAATGGCTCCATTAGAGTTTCAGAGGAGATCTCAACAATGCAATCAAAAGTCAACATTATTAAAGATCTCGATGTGAACTCAAACATTTCTCATCAAATCTACCCAAATCCAGAGTTTAATTCTCCTACAATCTGCGACTTATCAGCGGACATCTGAGACTAAGTTGATACTTAGAAACACAAATGAGATGATCTGAGCTATGAGTAAACAAACATGAACATAACAGAATATTCTTCGTACAATAACATTTACCAAAACAGAAAGTCACAAATGCACAAAAGTGTGTCAAACAATTCTTTCCGTTAGTTCACACATCCAGAAGTGCTCAGTAAACACACATTGACTCTTTCTTTAAAAGAGATGCAGGTCTTTCTGGCCAACACAAAATTCACAATCTTCAAACTCACCACATTTTAAAGGAGAAAACCTTTTTCTACTTGTTCAATGTAGCATTCCTGAACATGATTTATGCAGTTGTGTCAACCGAACGAACAAACCATCTCAAGTTCTGAGCGCCGAAAGGAAGCAGCACATTTATAAAGCGACGCACCGTTTTCAGCGACAAAGGTTCATTTCATCTCTCACCGGCACGACACATCACTAGTTAAAAGGTCGAGTTTCAATAACCAGCAAAATATTAAACACGGCACACTGACTCCTCGCAGACGCAGACGCAAAGGTCACAGACAGAATCTGCCGCCAAACCACATGGAGTTTTACCTTGGATGAGGTCACACGGAATTGATGACTGATTCTTTGTTATCCCTTCTATGAACGTCCAGCACTTCCAACGTCTTGAAGAAGTTATTCAACACGAATTATCTGACTCGACTATTTTCACACTCTAACAATGACTCATACACACCACATCACAGCTACAACACCTCCCACAGCTCTATGATATCTCACACTAACACACACGACATGCTATGAGAACGTCACGCGTGAGCTCAGAGATGCATGTCGCCGGGTGCTGAAAAAATATGCCAAAGAACCCGACACGGTTACGGTTACGGTTCGCATCATCTGAACGTCCCCAGAAAAGCGCTCGCAAGTCATCGAGAGGGTCAGTCATAATGAACACACTGATAACAACCTGCTCTTCTCAGCTCAACACCTGACAAACATCCACCTCGGAAGTTGCTCTTTTGACCTAACGGAGATGCTCCGTAAAGCTTGTCTCCGATGTTTCTCTTTACATTTCGAATTTATTTATTGATATACGTGAGAGACGCGTGGGATCTTTATCTTGGGTCTCTCTACCGTCTCGGAGGCTTCACACTTCACACGTCTCTTCACATTTTCGTCTGATCTTCTCTTCTTTTCTTGGAACCAGTTTTGGCCCGATGGTTCCATCAAGAACCTTATATCGCTGCCGTCCTTCTGAAACCTCGTATCTCCATAATTTGTCCGTATAAATCCGTATTATTAGTCACCCTTTATGTTTGTCATTTGTTATTTAACCATCTAAAAATACAGAGTTTTTTCCATTTCTAAAAAAACTGCGAATTTGGACACCCGAGGTTTTGGCTTTGAAGAAACTTTCAGTTTCACACACGGTTCTTTGTTGTGGAAAAAGAGTAAAAAAGAAATGGTTCTCGTATTGGGTTAATGTTTTTTTGGTGAACCAAAAAGGGCTCATCTGTGGCATCGCTGTGAAGAACCATTTGAAGCCATTTGTTTAGACTTCTGTCTAATTTTAAGACATAAACTAAACTAAACCTTGTAAGATACTTTAAAAAAAAATCCCATGTATGCATGTAAGAGCAAAGAGACACAAAGTTGTAGTGCACTAGAAAGTGGCCTAAATCCACATCTGAGACTGAGTTGATTCTTAAAAGAAACACAAACAAGATGATCTGAGCTATGAGCAAATAAACATGAACGTATATATGAATATTTACTCATCGCATGACCGGCGCACAATAACATTTAACAAAGTCACAGATGCACACAGGCGTGTCATACAATTCTTGCCGTTAGTTCACACACCCAGAAGTGCTCAGTAAACACACATTGACTCTTTCTTTAAAAGAGTCAACACAAAA
This sequence comes from Triplophysa siluroides, assembly GCA_006030095.1. Taxonomy (NCBI): domain Eukaryota; kingdom Metazoa; phylum Chordata; class Actinopteri; order Cypriniformes; family Nemacheilidae; genus Triplophysa; species Triplophysa siluroides. Next base: position 10,653,166 of record VCII01000237.1, on the reverse strand, counting down.
TTCACAATCTTCAAACTCACCACATACAACCTTTTTCAACTTTTTCTGAACATGAACGATGCAATTGTGTCAACCAAACGAACAAACGATCTCAAGCACATTGCATTCAAGTTACATACGTTATTTTATGAGAAGCCTGTCTGTGTTCCCTGGGAATCAAACCAACGACCTTCGCTCCACCAATTAAGCTACAGGAACACGTCACCTTCATAAAATGTGTGGATTTGCGGGTCACCCATTTTACATTTCACGGCTGTGAAACTACTTCAGTCACTACACCCCCTACTTACTTGCATCTATAAACACACATCAAAGTACTCCGTGTCATCGTGCTAATATCAACCGACATCTTTTTCAACATCCCAAGTCAGTTCTGATGTGATACGAATAGATTTTTCTAGAGGTTTAACAACAGAGATCCGCGCGTAGTGCTGTGTAAATGTTTTCGGCCAGATTTGAGCGCAGGGAATTTCCACAGGCTCCCCGTACCTCCGGCGTCTGAATATCTTGCACCATCTGAGTCAGGGGTCTCGCCATCTTTCCCTTTTCTCATTTACTCACGCATATACGTGTCATGTACTCGTCCGACTACCTAAGCATGTATAGTTTCCTTTTTTTCGCTTGCTATATCACACCTTCGTTGTCTGCTTCCCCACACTCGCATTGTGTGATTGGAGCTGAGGCAGGAACTGCCGACACATTTACTGTAAATCGTGAAGCGTTTGAATCAAAGGGGCCAACCCCGATGGAAAGAGTTTTGCATTCTCACTGCAGTTTGCGCAGTCGAACGCAGCTAGACGTGAAGCAGCCCAGACTGTGGAAGACAGACGCGATGTAGATGGGAACCCTGCTGTGGAATAATGTTTGTTGGAGGATTGATCATGATTCCTTAATTCGCTAAAACAAGGAAGATGAACAGTGCGCTAACGGGACGCTTTACTGTACTTTACTGTAACCGATGGTCTCGAGTGATCATGCATAACAAATGAAGATGATGAAACGATGTGGTTCGATGTTCTCGTGTGGAAATATCAGTGCAATGCAAAACAATGACAAATAGTCATTTCAATCCTATAAGAAAGCAAAATCACAGAAAATCTCATTTATTTCTCCGAGACATTAATGAGATTAAATAGAAAAGTTTACTTGAGCCTTAGATATTTCTCTTGGGGAAAAAGAGTCAAAAATCGTACAAATGTCTCTGTCATTCGAGTTTCAGAAGAGATCTCAACAATGTGTCAAACTGAACTCATCAACCGTCGATATTATTGCAGAATATTTCTCAATAAATTTACCCAAATCCAGATTACTTGACCTCTACAATCTACGTTCATTTCACACCTCCATACTCTTCATGTCTTTCAACAATTACATGTGTTTTTTATTTTTGCTTCCTCTAAGCAGTTTTAGGCAGGGGCGGACTGACCGGCAGGACATTCTGTGAAAGTCTAGAACGGCCGTCCCAGCCTAAAGCCAGGGGCGGACTGGCCTTCTGGAGTCCCGGAACTTTTCCCGGTGGGCCGCTAACGTATGGGGCCGGACAGACGGACGTATTATAAACGCGACAGCAATGATGGAGGGCCGATGCCATCAAACACACCAAAATATCCCCCCCCATCGACAGAAATGTTGGAGAGTCGATGTGGGGCCGAATAATCTAGGGCCGATTTTGCTTAACAAATCCCCCCCTGGCTTTACTATACTTAAATGAAACACAACTGAGAATCTCTTGGGCTATGAAAGCAACGTCTGAGCAATAGCATCTTTCTCTGGGTCTTATTATGAATGAGAAATGAGTTCACATTCACATCTTTTCTTCGGTCTCTTGGGACATCTGAGAAACCTCTTCTGTGATTCTAAAGGAGACATGTGTCACATCCAAAGAACCACACGACTTACCCAAAAGGTCCTACAGTATTTCTACTTTCTATTTAATCTCATTACTGTTTTGAGAAACAATCGTGATTTTTCTTTGCTCGTGTAGAACCTGCATATCTTCATGTGTGTGTTTGTTTTTTGTATAACCCACGCAGCTGTGTAGCATGTGTGTGTGTGTGTGTGGAATGAGTGTTGGAATGTCACAGCGAGTGTGTGATCGTTCACAGATCACATTCTCAATCGAATCAATCCCTCTTAACCGTCTCCGATCTGTCTCGTCGTTTCTCTCGCTCTCACCGCACCATAAATACCTTCACTTCCCCCCAAATTTGTTTTCCGTACGTTTTTTTTGGTCTCCCGTCGCACGAGAATGTTTGCTACATCTCCCCGCCGTTCTGATGTGGCTCCGTATTTTCTACAATTGTGCCGACCGCACAATAGCGGCTGGTGAGTATTAAAACATTCTCAGGGACCAGCACAACAGTTTTGAAGTTTTAATAGGGGTGGGGGCTAAATAAAGACTCTCTCTTTGAGGCTGTATAATGGGAACGCTGGTTAGTTGAACATCAGTTGCAACATTCTGCTGAGAAATTAGCTCTGGGGTTTCTTAAACATGCCTCTATCTGTGGCGAGGGCCTGCGAGCCGTTTCTGCCTCGGTCATTAGAGAATCCACAATCTCGCAGCTTGCATTGTTTAATGCGTGTTTAATGGGAGGGTGCTCGACCTCTGAGCTCAAACCACTTGCGCTGCGAAAACATGAAACTGCTTGATTTGATCTTGGCGGGGTGCTATGCTCTCTTGCTGCATTTTTCAGGTGTCAACGCCTCCTTGTGGGAAATATCTGGAAATGCAAGGGTGCAGTTGAACAAGACATTTCTGTGGCAATTTAATTGAAATTCATTTCTTGAAACTGAATTAAGCATTTCATTTCAGCAAAATAATTATAATTATTTTATATTAATAAATATAAATATAAATATTAATAATAATATTAATAATAATATTAAGGTTACACTTTATTTTACAGTGCCCGGTGTAATAATACATTTAAGTACTGAGTATTAAAATAAACTACATGTACTTACTATAGGGTTAGGGTTAATGTAATGTAATTAGGCATAATTTATAGTAAATACTATAGTAAATACATGTAACATGTGTAACAAGGGCACCGTTAAATAAAGTGTTACCTAAAATTAATAAATTTAATAACAATAATAATATTTGTTTGTATAATAACAATAATAGTAATAATAACAACAATAATAATAATGATAATAGTAATAATAATAATGGTGATAATATAATAATAAAAATAATACATTACGATGATTATTATTATGACAAATAAGAATAATAATAAAAAATATTATTATTATTATTATTGTTATTATACATTTTTTTTAATTATCTTTACATAAAAACAACAAAGTACTCTATGGTATACACACACAAAGTTTATGACAGAATTTGATGAGGTCAATGGAAATTTAAAACAATCTAAAGCTTTAAAAACTATTATTAAAGTAACTAAGAGCACTGAGACAGCAAATAACCCTGTTAGATAGAGTGTGTGTGTTTGTGTGTGTGTGTGTGTGTGTGTGTGTGCGCGTGTGTGTGTGTGTGTGTGTGTGTGTGTGAGTGAGTGTGCGTGTGATTGCTGATGTTCTCGCCAAAAAGAAAGAAAGAAAAGGGGAAAAATAACTAAATAAAATGAAATTGAGTGGGTTGGAAAAATGGGAAGTTTAAAAAGGCAAACGGGGAGTTTAAGAGTTTCTTTGATGTGTATCACTGGAGAACTCATGTGTGTGTGTGTGTGTGAGTACTGTAAGTCAAAGCAGAAGGCTCGCGGCCTGTGTGTGTGTTTGATGTGTGTGTGTGATGTGGTTTTGGGGGGGAAGGGAACCGTGTGTGGCGTCAGTGCGACCGGCACTTCGGAGGAGCGGTACAGAGCTCAGAAACCCTTTTTGCTCCAGTCACATCCCTGTGCGTATGTACACGAGTGTTGAACGGTTTACGTGGACGTTCACACCTCAGCGATGTACTTCTGGTCATATACCACGATTAAGTGCCACGTAACTTCATTACTGCATTTGACCACAGGCAACGACGGCATGGTAATATCTCACAGGAGACACTGATATAAAGTGTGCTTTTGAATCCTGACATCCGAAAAATAGAAATATCTTCAACATCCGAGGCATCAGCAAAGTTAAATAAAGACGTTAACTGAATCACGTGTGTTTGCGTTCAATGAAACTGTTCACCAAAGATACAGGTCTAAGGAGTTCCTCTCTTAAGGTCTTTGTGCTTCATTTATCTATCTGCATTTTCTTTGAGCACAGTTCTCAGATCAGTCACAGCCGACTACACAAAGGTCCTCATTGCAACCCAACATTATAAACCGATGTCGCTGAAGAACCACCAACCTCCAAGAACTTTCTAGTTCTTCTCTTAACCATAAACATACTACTAATAAAAAGACAACATTCATTTTCAATTTACTAGCAGTTCATTAGTGCACATTACTCAAAACTGTGTTTAATTTTTCAGCAAACTGTATTAATCTGCTATGACTACTATGGATGCACGGATGTATCGGCCACCGATATTAATCGGTCAATATTGAATTAATTTAACATCATCTGCATATCGGCAATAGCATGAACCGATGGTTTATTAATGAACTGCATGGAGCCAATGAGTTACACGTCTGAACAATCCAACGTTTTTCTCTGAGCAAGTAATTAAATAGCAACAGCAGCACAGACTTTATATAAGTTTGTTAAAGAAATGTTTGATGTTAAGTCGAATACAAGTTAATAAAATAAATATTGGCTAGCAAAAAACACCTTTCTGTCTAATTGTATTTTATCTTTACTTGTGCCTCTCTTAAAATGTTAAACGGATCCAATTCATGTTCTTCCAAATTAATTGTTAAGTACTTTGTAACTTCGGTATCGGAATCGGACGATAGTTGTTTGTTAAAATCGGTATCGGCCAAAAAAATCCTATGGGTGCATTCCAAGCTGTGACTCTATAATGACTTTTCTTTTCACCAGTCTGTTGTTTTTTTCAGTCGTTCCCTTATAAAAGAATCCACTTAAGACAGATAAAACAGAATAGATAAAAGTTGTTCTTAAACAAACTGTTCTTGTAAAACAGTTTTAATTTATCCTCGAATGTCTCAAGGGGAAACAGTTTAATTGCAGGTTATTATTTTAACAAGCATCGCTGCAGGAGTTTGAAGCTCAAATTACACACACAACCACACACGCGACATCATTAACAACGCAACAAATTTCATCTTGTAATATTTGTAGTTTGCGTGAGATGTAATGATTTTAAATGGAATGTTTGCCGACAGATTTGACTCTCGTCGCACCTGGAAACCAGCACAGAATGACACTCTTTATAACGCACTTCTCTTACATAAAGATTTCATTACATGCACATACAAGTCAACAGAAATCACAAGCCATTTTACTTTCATAACGTGTAACCGTTGCATTAACCAGGATATTCAACAAGATGGGAGTTCATTAGGTAAAAACTTTGCAATGGATTATTGGAAGTTTTATCACACAACAATCCCATTAAACATCCAACACAATATCGTGTCTATAATAATTTATTCCATACAATTGCACTAATGTTGAAAAACTTATGTTTCCCAAACAAACTTTCCTATTATACCTCCTACCCCATATTAAAATATGTTTCCAGAAATATCCACTGATGAATCAAGCACAATAAGATCAGGAATGACTGAAATTAATTATTGGAAATATTAAATGCACAGCCAGTGTAAGTATGTATTGAGTATTTCACAAAAAGCATACCGCATAAAAACGTACATAACTAAATCTTCTACTTAAGATAAGAGCCCTTGGCGTTTGTGTGTGTAAATGGAGCATGGCGGCTCGCTACCACAAGACTCAAACAGACAAACAGACTTCACTCAGCAAAGATACACAGTTTACAGCCCGTCAGTCCATCACGACACATTATTCACAAACAAAACTCTTCACGGGTGTTTGTGTGTGTTTGTCGTGGTGGAAGTGTGCTGTGTGTGTGTTTAGATGGCTTTCGTACCCTCTCAAGCAAACGCAAAAATCAAGCGGGCGAACGCGTCAGTTGGGTGAAGATTGCCACCCCACCCTGCGCAACGTGCCAGTTCTGTCCTCAGACACGCCATAAAATGCTCGTGTGACGGCGTTACCGTGGCTAAACTTTACTCACACATCTCTCTTGTTCAATCACATACACAAGAGTTTCTCCTTAAATGGATCAAAAGAAGCACGGTCTTCGAAAGTTTTGAGTTTATGAAATCCTTAACGTTTGATCGAGGCTTTTGGATTCTGTCATTGTTGTGATGTCCTTTGGAAATCTGGAGGCATGTGCAAGATGCTTGCATATGAGAAACTAGTTCTTATTTGCGAATCGTGACTCTATGGGACCTACGAAAATGGCAAAACGCAAATAACAACATCATTTAAGAGCATACTTGAGGACGTCTCAAGCGTTTCTGTTTTTTATAAAGACGCTGCAAAATATGGCCAGAACGCTACAGACAAGTGGCCACACACAGACATGAAACACATTTATCATTCAATTGAAAAAAATTCAATTGCAAACATGTTTCTGGTTTTATTTAGACTTAGATTGTCCGTTTGACTGTGAATTTATATACTGAGAGTTGAAATAAATCCACATTTTTACGTCACATACGGCACGAGATTTATTTTAAGGACGGCTTTACATTATTTGCAATGATTTATTGCAACTCCCATAATAAGTGAACTGCCTATGAGAAAGAAAAAAACATTGATGAGATCTCTTTAATATTTCAGTGATTTCTCATGGACGTCAACAAGATAAAATGAAGAGCAAATGAAATTCTCTCTCTTGAGAAAAAGAGTCAAAAATTTCACAAATGTCTCTGTCAGTTTCAGAAAATATATCAACAATGTCTCAAACTGGGCTCAGATTTGTCAAGTCTGCAATCGAAAGTCAATATGAACTCAAAAATGTATCATCAAATTTACCCAAAGTTTTACCCATTAGTTTTACCTACAACCTACATTCATTTTACACTTCCACTCTTTACGTATTTTATTAATAGTCTAATGTGTTTCTAGTTCTACATCTCCTCTTCAATTTTGTAGACTTCCGAATAACTATCTTTGCCATTTTCCTCTTGGGAAGTTATGTTCAACCGAATGTGTACAGACGCTTCCAACTTGCATGAAGACATTCGATCAGATTTGATCTCACAATGGAACACACACGTCCTCTAAGACACGTCAACTGTCCCCTTCGTGTCTTTTTATGATTTTGGTCTCCTCTCTCTCTCTTAGAATCACTCTCTCCCGCTGCGGCTGACGCCCAGCCCTCTCGTTCGGGGAGCCCCGCTAATAAACGTTGGAGCCTGGACTCCACGCTGTCTCGCTCACTCTCACCCTGTCTCTCTCTCTCCCCTCAAATCTCTCTGATTTCTTGCCCAGCTCTCCTCTGCTGTCCAAAAGGACAAGCGACTTTTTCTCTCTCTCTCTTTCCCTCTCTCTTGTTTTCTCGTATTCTGCCCACTGTGACAAGACTGTGCCAGAGAAACACACACAGCTGGACCCCAGCTGCCTACAAAGGCTGGGGTTTGGAAATCAATGAAGGCGAATGAACAAAAAGGGAAAAGAGTTTAAATAAATTGGCACTTGAAAAAAGAAAACGCGGAGAGGCAATCGTCAGAGAGAAATGAGCGCGGGCGAGCGGAGAGAGGGAGACAAGAGAGGCGGAAATGAGCTGTAACAACAGCGTTGCGTCTACATACGAGGTCAAAGACGCCGCCATCAGATAACGGAGATGAGACGTCTAGAGTTGAACGACGTTCATTTCGTCTGTATTGAAAACTGTACTGTGAAATTACATATCATTCGATCCCAAACTTGGCTCGTGTCATGACAAACGGAATTTTCACGATAATGAAAACAAGCCACCCGGCCGCCACCCCGAGACGATGGCTTTTGTAAGGTAGTCACAGCACAACGACAAGAGTTTCGCCGCTGAAAGACACTTTCTTACTCGACTGAACAACATCTGCGCTTCTCGTGCTAATTTTGCAAACCGTGGGTGAAGTTAAACCCTCGACCGGTCCAATAAAAGCGTTCCACCGACTTCCAGGGCCAGAGGCCGTGTCTCTCCTGAGTGACACATAGGACGCACAACGCTCCCGCCTGCATGTTTTACAACACGTGCTGTGTATTCCACGATCATCTGTTGTGTGTCTGCACATGACACGCACACCCGACATGCGAATACCGACAAGAGAGTTCCTCAATTTGATATTCAATGGTGGTGGAGAAATTTGCTGTTGACACCTAAGCCATGAAGCAAACCATGAGCGTTCCAGAGATGTGCGTCTTTTCTCACCACAATCATCTGCTCTGCATATGCACACACGCTTGGGTTAAAGAGAACTCGGTTGTGTTTAAGTGTCAACTCGGTCTCAGACGTTTCTCCTAAAATTGCTTAAAAGGAATAAAAACAGGAACAAATGAAGCAATTATATTAGAAATGAAGAGTCTGGAGGTGTCGATGAATGTAGATTGTAGAGGTAAAATAATCAGCTTTTGCGTCAATTTGATGAGAAATGTTTGAGTTGATATTGAGATCTTTAATAATATTGACTTTTGATTGCACACTTGACAAATCTGAGCTCAGTTTGACACATCGTTGACGTCTCTTCTCAAACTCTCATGACAGAGACATTTGTGAGATTTTTGAATGAAGACCACAATTTGGGTTTCTATTTCATCCTAAGGAGATGAGAAATAATTGAGATATTAAAGAGATCAAATGTGCCAGCGTGTCTCATCTACGTACATGACCAAAAAAGTAATCGCCTGAATGTCACTGCATGAAACAGCAAAACATCGAAGCAAGTTCAGAAGTTAGCAGACTGAATTTGTTTTAAAGAAAGCTAGCACACTATTCAAGCATGACGTCTGACACAAAGACATCTGCTAGAAAAGTATTGTAACGCTTTGAGTTTCTCAAAAATGTGTTGACGGTGTCTATAACTTGCTGATACGGTTCCTCCGCTTTACAACAGTGTGAACCTGAAGAGAAACGACTTCATACATCAACTAAAAATCACATGATTTAAAGTCTTTCGAAAATGTCTCAAAAAGGGACAAAGCCGTGAAAGAAATCTCCAACATCCTTGCTATAATATGCTGTCATCTAATGCAATGGCATTCACACATTTTATGCGTGAGAAAAGTTTTTGGAGTATTACAAAAACCGTTGAAGAACACATGCTTCACACTAACACTTAACACAACCGCATGTCCATCACAAACTTGTGGCGGTCTGATCTGGTGTACTGTATAGAGAAATAGAGAAACAGGTTCCTATAAAGATGTGTCTAACTGCTCCAGTGACCAGTGTGCATGTGTGTTTGTGTATGTAAGGTGATGGCGTGGTGTGATAGGCTTTAGCGCGCCAACTCTGGGGGTCACACAATGGTGTGAGACTGACAAAACTGACACCTTATGCTGCATCCAAATGAGAACCTTTCTAGTCACAAACACACAAATACACACACCCTGCCCCGCAGGTTCCAGATGTGTTAAACAAAATTGCTAAGATGGTTTTGGAAAGCCTTTCCTAAATCACAAACATGCACTTAACAAACGAAACACGCAACAATTGCTAGGAATGATGATTTCTGTTCTGAACATGAATGACATTTACACAGAAAATATATTTAAAGCATCTAATAAAAAGGCAATGTGGATCAAATTCGGTTACACATAAAGGCCTGCTCCCTAATGACCTGCACGGATGAACTGACTTGAGAGAAAACATTATCTACAAGAGAATGGTTTGAGATGCTCAAAGTTGTTCTTGATAAAGTCAGACAAACTGAAGAGCAGAATTTCATTAAGAATATCCAAAATTCATCACTGTTGCTGAGGAAATGAAAAACTAAGAAAATAAGATTGAAGTGCTAAGCATTCAGATTAATTATATCTAATGATAAAAGCACTTTAGATTGATAATTATCCATTTTAATTGGGAAAATACAATTAAACACAAAACCATTTTGTATTGTTGTCTGTCATCCTGACCAACAAACAATAAAAAAATTAAAACGTCTGCAAGTTTAATACAAATTGACAACAGCTATAGAAATACCCAAATATACTAATAGAAGCCTTTGGTTTTGATAAAAAAAAGCATACATTTTAACATGTGATTTACATAATTATTCGTTTAGAAACACTCGTGTAATTTGTCCGAGTAAAGAAATTTGCGTGAAATATTATTTTTGGTAAATGTAATCATTTAAATAAATAAAAAAATAAACAATAAAACAACTTTAATTTCAAAGACAATAAATTAACAAACAGAAATCGAAAATCCAAACACAGAGGATATCGTTCCTTCTCTGTTGAGAAGTGCAACAACTTATGCATCTTAATTTAGTTCAACTCAATGGAAATGTGATGCTGATGGCTGCAAAAATAACCGCAAGTTCTCAATTCACTAGCTCTTGTGCACAAACACACGACGCAAAACAAGAATGAATGTCAAATGTATTAAATAATAAATTAAATGATCCGAGGTGGACGTGTTAATCGCTTTCTTCTGCACATTTCTGCAATAACACTTTAATCTCTGACAACATACTTTTGTATTATAACAGGTCTATGTAAGTTCAGTTTTTATTTCTAAAAGAACGCACATCTGTGTTAGTCTCCTAAACATGCTCTTAATGTATTCATGCATGTATAATCCCCCAAACTAATGCACAAAGTGGGAAAACTGTGATAAGAATCACATACCTTGGTTTCTGCGTGGGTTTGCCTGTTTCCTTCGTTTTCCTCGGCTCCTCTCTGCCATGTCCTCGCAGTAGTTGCCCGGGGACGGTGCGGACGGATGGCTCGGATAAATGAGTGATGTGTCGCTCCGCATCGCCCGCTGCATACAGCCGCGTCACTGCAGTCGCGCGTCGAACCCGCGTCCGGAGCAGCGGCGGCTCAGTGATGTCATCGTAGGCAGGACCTGGATGGGACCAAAGTTAATCGCGGATAGTTAAGCCCGGGTGTCAACCTGTGTCACTTCAAACTGTGAAGTGTGTTCTTTAAAAAGACAATGTGTAAAGAAGAGTGCATTTAAAAGTGTGTGAAGAGACTTCGTGTTTATGGCTGCTTAGTATTTATCGTAACATTCTGTGGATTCATGGGTCAATTCTTGACCTTACGTATGCATACAATTTTTGTTCCGTGTTTAATTTAGCGTCTGTAGTACATGCTCATGTACATTCGCTTTTATTAGTATATTTAATGAAAGTAAAAAAGCTATAATATACAGTATAAACATGTTGGTTATTTAAGGAACTTCATGGTTTGCATTTGCCCTACTATTTTATTTACTGTACTGAACTGTTCGTGCAAAACAGGCTATATGTAAACTTAAAACTAATAATCAAATGCTAAATAATTCCTCTTGTAAACAAAAATAAATAACACCTTGTTTGCAAATGCAATATAATTTAAGGCCGTTTGGAATTGTAATATATGCATTCAATCTAAACCTGGTACATGTGCTCGAAGATTAAACTCCACGGACGCTTTCATACGCAGGTATGTGTCTTAAAACGAATCGCACCTGTTCCCTCTTCAAACCCCCCCCCCCCCCCCATCAGCTCTTCTACTCCTGTTGATCGCTGTAGGAAGTATTGCATTGTCACCTCTTTTGTGAGAGTAATTGAACGGTAATCTGTTTAGCAACTGAAAAAGAAAAACATCAGAAAACGTCAAACACACCGTTTTAGGACCCCTACCTTGGCATTCACACGCACGACCCCCACGATCACGCGCAGTGTCATGATAATGCCCGCGGAATACTTCCCGAGGTGCGCGAGGTTGGGAGGACCTTGATCCCCAAGAGCCCCAATATAGATTACTTTTACCCTTTCAAAATTGTGCTAATGGTTAAACGTCACTCACAATTCACTAACATTCTTCTTTATTAGTGAAATAATCACAAATTTGAACGGCATTCATGTTTTAATCGTTTCAACAATCGCTTGTTATAACACGATTTAACATAGGACAGTCATAAAAATAATAGTAATCTATTTTCCTGCATTTAGAAAACAATAAAATACTCATTTTGTCTCACCTCAGTTCTTTTTCCGGCTCGCGACAGAACAAAAGCGCGCCAACGAACTCGCTAGATTCTGAGGGGAAAATAACTAGCTTTTTTTTAAAAGCTGAAAAGATTTTCTTTCAAGTGTCAAATATTTCAGAAACCAAACCCATAACACTTAATATCACCACAATATGACTGAGATTTAAAGAGTAAGGTTAGTATCCTATATTTAGTTTCTTTGGTTGTTGTTAGCTTTTTGAACTTTATACGCAATGCTAATTAAGCAAAGCGTTGTCGACAATCCTTGCAAAAAAACTACTAGACATAACATACTTACATAACATTACCTTTTGTTTGTGCATCTTGTAAGACTATAATTTAAAGTAAAAAATGCTTTATTGGCACATTGTGTTTGTTGTTTCTAATGGACAATTGTCTTTTTAGGGACATAAAGTGGTGTATTTCAGGTGGAGAAAGGCAAAGAAAAGGAGAAAGGGATGAGAGGTCACAGCCCTTTTGTCCAGGAAAGGAGATGGAATGGGTCATAAACCGACACCCTGCTGTGGCCCCAAGTAAAGAAAAGGTGGATGTATAGCAGAATAACACTTTAACTACCTCAATACAAAGAAAAGCTTCATTCACAATTTCACCTCTGCCCTTGCTAAAAAGTGTTTTCACACAAATGTAATAAACTGGATACCTTTGTCATTTTTAGGCACAGTTTGCCAGTGTGCGGAGAGGCCGAAAACAGCTATCGGACACAGTAAGTGGCGTACACCGAGGGACGCCCTAGGGTGGGGTGTCCCGTGAGCTTGCAGGAGTTTGGCAGGGGTTCAGAGAAGGAGCAGGGGGAGGAGTCTGCTTAACAGCATATTAAACAGGAGTTAATTATATGCCAACTTTTGACAAAGAGAATGAAAAGCTTCGACTTGAATGGGAACGCAAGAAAAGAAGAGTCATTATGTCGGTTTCACTTCTTTGCATGTGAAAACCTCAGCGCTTATTTTGCCATTTCCATTTGTATCAGCAAGCTCGGCTCAGTAGATTGTGGCTTAAGTCGGGCTTTAGATCAGAGCTCTGCTAAACCTTTGCACTCACTTTTTAGAGACTCATTCAACTCTTCCAGGCAAAGTGGATCTCCGTCACAGAAACGACTGGCACATTTACTTCATCACTTATCTATATGCATCCTAGGAGGCTTGTCGTCCTTCAATGCTGTGTTAAAGCATCACAAAATACTACATGGGCCTACTAAAAAAAGATTTGATCCTCTTCGTTTTGAAATATTCTGGTCTGCAGACATGACTCGGGTCCCTCAATGCAGGTCAGATTTTAATGTTACTGTATGTGAAAATGGGCCCCAGATTCGTCTCGTGTTAACGCCGCAAATGAGCTTTAAAACTAAATCGTTCCTATTCAAATCAATGAATCTGTTTCCAATTCCGATACGCTTTTCAAACAACAGAGTATGAGAGCGAAAGGAAGAAGCGAAGAGGATCAGAGTCAGTTTTCTAGAAAATAACAGATGGGGGAATTGAGTCAGCGGAGTTGGCGACGGCCATGTAGAGGGCAGGTCTTCATTGGTTAAATGCAGAAACAGTATTAAGATCTGAGGCCGACTCAGGGTACCAGGGACCAGGAGTCACTGCTGTATGCACACACACAGGCATGTAGTCAAATCTCCCTTTTGATCTTATAATTAGGGACAGGGAAAGGATAAGTATGGAGAGGATTATCTTTGTCAGAAATGTTCTCTTTGTAACTAAAGGAGGGATCTATTGTGCCAGTGTAACGTAAACCCGGTGTGTCTCAGCTGTTGGACACTACAACCCTGAGCTGAATGTTGGCGCCACCTAGAGGACAGTGACGTCCCACACCCAAAAAGTTGTAGTTCACCCGAAGGAAAGAACGTGGACATCATTTATTCACCCTCATGCTGTTCAAAACTTGTTTATGACTCTTTTTTTCTGTGGAACACAAAGGAAGATATTTTGATAAAAGTGGTAGTTGTTTGGGTACCGACATTCTTCAAAATATCTTCTTTTGTGTTCTGCAGAAGAAAGAAAGTCATGCAGGTTTGGAATGACATGAGGGTGAATAAATGATGAACGATTGATCATGTTTTGGGTGAATTATCCCTCTTAAAATAAAGACACTTCTGTTTCAGACTTACATTCATACAGTGGACAGCTTGGAAACACCCTGGGTTGTTGCTTTCTATCAAGGCAACACGCATGAAAACGGGAAGTTGACAAATATGCTGTCCTATAGGGTCACTGTGACAGCAAAAAATGAAGACAAAACACTGTTAACAAAATATGTTACATTATTAATATTTATATTTAGCCTATAATAAAAAATAGCATAAGAAAGATTTGTCTTCATGGTTAGTTTTCTTCAAAAAAGGTACAGCATAGGACACATTTATTTGTCATCTACCCAAGTACAGATTTTTAAAGAAGGTTAAAAAAACGAAATCTGTCAAATTAAGCTCATCAAAATATAAAATACAAGTTTGTCTTTAGCTTAAATCTCATTTTTTTTCAAGCTGGTTCACGTGTGCTGTGTTCAATGAAACATCACAATACAACATCATTTTCTTCCATCACAGGCTCTGTTTATTTATAAACTGGTAAAATATAGTACCTTTGTACAAAAATGTAGAAAACGGTACGCAAAAATATCACTTAGTTCTTTTGTAAATACTGTAGATGAGATAAATGCTAATATTATAAAACTGTTACGAACTTTTGCCAGCAAAAAAGTTTGAGTGAACTGTGAAAGATATAAAAACACACAGATACGCAAAAACCACAACATGTTTTTTTTTCTTACAAAAAAAGAGGAAGTGATACAAAACAGAACTCCTTTACATTCTTTGTCACAGCAATACGGACGCACATAAGAATCCTGTGAGGGGATGTGCACTTTCTCAGTGCCAGTTTATCTTTGGTATGCCACAGAAACTGGATTTTCAAAGAGTTTCATTTATACTGCGTTTCTCTATAACACCTTCTTGAAAAAGGATTTTTCAAACCGGTTAGGCACAATGCATACAAAGTGTTGAAAAACACTCGAAACCAATAACTTGACAAGTCAAGTAAGACCTTAAGCGAATGAAAACGCAGATGCTAATAACTATGCAAACATGATTTAGTTACAGCGAGGGGTGCCATTTCGTACTCTACGGTCAGTTTTCTCTTTCAGATCAACAACTGCTGTAACAAAGCAACACTGCTGTGAAACTGAATGACAGAGAAGTTAGTTAACAAGAATATGCTAATTATTAGCTAATGATAACAGAATTTTGAAGGCAACTGTAGCGCCCCCTTGAGTATTGATGTTTGTTAATGCAATATTAACAAAAGAACACCACAATAACGTAAGTACGCTGAATGAACTCATTCGAATCTAAATCGTAGCGACTGACCATGCGTTCGCATTTACGTTTGCGTACCTGTTTAAAGTACGTTTCTGCCCAAAATGACTTGTACCTGCACTGTACACTATATAGAATCTTTAAAATATATATATTTCATGACGTTCCCCAGCATAGTGCTGTTGTCAGTGCAATGCGTGTGCATGCTAGCTTGGCTTATACAAAGAAAAAATCTTACAAAAACGCAACTCAGTGCCGTTACCATTTCATGTACCTGTCTGAAAGCAGACTAGTCAAATAAGCAGAAAACAAACACTTAACCTTTGAATGAATCATAAGACACAAAATCTAAAAAGATAAGGTTAAAATACTGTCCTATAACCTGCCATTATGACGGTTAGCTCTGAGCTTTTGTTTTTAAGTAACACCCTTTCAGCCTTTCGCTTATACTCTGTGCTTGTGTATATCCATCCATCAGAGCATTTGTGTCGTTCTGACACATTACATCTTCTTTCTGACATTTAGTACCTGTGAGAAATCAAACATTTTAGGCCGCAGTGGTGAAAGGCACTTGTGTCCTGCCTCAACTAGTAGAGCGTGCCTACAACGTACCCACAAATAAAACGAGTTTCCTATACATACTCCTATACTTTATATCCTGGTATGTGATGCTCAAATGGCTTCTTCGCCAGTCCAAGTCAAGATATGTCTCAAGATCCACCCATTTACAGTTCAACGCTTATATTTACATTTTAACAGATTTCTACCATAAACAGTCCCACAGTAGTGACTGGAATGCCCTTGGAATAACAATTAGGCTCCTGTGGTAGCATTTAGCAACATATTTTACACAATCAAAACGATTAGGTCAGATACACAAAATCTGTGAAATCCCATGCAGGGCACTGGAGCATTTCATTTCTGAGTCCACATGCTCGCTTTGGCCCATGGAAGAATAGTAGGACCTCCTTCAATTATATAACGACTTTAAGACAGAGTGTTCAAATATTTGTTCTCTCCGACCAGAGATGTCAACACAGAGGTCATGTCCCCGACTGCCATATTGGATAGGCCGCTGGGAAGAGTCATGGATGTCTGGGGTGTGGTGAGACGAGAGGACGTCTGAGAGGAGCACTGGTGGTGTCCCATGGGTGCATTGATTGGACTGTAAGATGAAGGCTCCGGGTCATCAATAATGGACGAAAAGTCAATCTGAGCATTCTCCAAGTCAAGGTTCTCTAAGGCATTGGACATGGGTGCCGGGTCTGTCAGGTGCTGTTGGGCCAGGCACGGACCATCCTGGGGTTCCAATGTCTTCTCTATGTCATGGTGCATGTGAATCTGACCTGAGTAGTACAGGGGATTGTTGTTGTTGAAGTTTTCTGAATGCTGCTGCTGTTGCTGAACGGGTGGTAAGCGTACTCCTCTTCTTGGACTGGCGGTGGAGTGGACGGGACTCAGTTGTGGTGGGCTTCCCAGGTATGCTCCATTTGTCTGTTGAGAGAGGCTGTTCTGGCGACTTAGAGGCTTCCGTCCCTGAGGTGGACGGGGTACCATGTCCTGGCCATAGCAGGAGCTCTGGATATTACCTGTATGCTCTTTCATTGAACTGGGAATTCGATTATGCTGTGGACTCATCATGTTCTGGTTTGGGTATACTTGGTAACTAGTGCCATGATACTGGTTAGCTTGAGGACTGGGCTGCATCATTGCTGTTTGTCCTCCCATGTCCATGCCGTCTGGCTTCCCAGAGAGACCATCAGCTAGCCTCTGTTCCTGTTGCTGTTCCCACATAAGAGCCTGCTGAGACTGCACGTAGTTTCTCACCAACATCTCCTTCATTTGATGCAATGGCGTCTGCGACCTGCGGCTTTCCGCCAACGCAGAGCCAGCACATCCAAGACTTATTCCTCCACTTGTGAATGCTGCAGTCTGGCTCTGCTGCTGAAGACCAGCTTGTGTTCCCATCTGGCCATGATGGAAGTCACAGTTGGCATTGGAGGTTGGCACCCTTCCCATCGGGCCCTGTCCTTGTGACTGTGGTGGATATCCTTGCATGCTCACAGTAAGGCGTTGCTGGTGTAAAGGTTTGTTGTTCTGGCAAGAGCTGGATCCTCCGATCGAGGGATGGAACTGCTCTGGTTTTATTGCTACTCTTTGATGGCTAGGGTTAGAGGTGGAGTCATATACACCCTGTTGAGGGTAATGTTGCCCTTGCATGCCTGCGGCCTGGTACTGCATGGTGGTCTGGGGGCTATGGAGCTGGTTGGTCGGTCCCCAGGGCCCTGATCCATCGCTCGGCTGCCCTTGGCTGGGATAGTGTGGGCCAGAGGGGCTCAGTTGACAGGTGCTCATGCCATACTCAGCTTGCTGTAGAAGATTGTTTGCCATGTCGTTCTGACCCATTACCCCGGCGACACACATATCATCACGCTGGCCCTGGTACTGACCTTGCATCTGAGATTGATAGACTTGATCCATGCATCCAAGGCTTTCTTGTCCAGGAGAAAGTTGACTTGCATTGTGAGGGTGGTGCTGCTGTTGCTGGTAGCCCATGTAGGCTCTGTCCCCACCCTGGATCATGTTGCCGTGTTCTCTGCCTTCTGCGGTGTTCCCGTGAGATTCCATGGCCATGGTTTCCATCATGACGTTTTCAGTTATGCTTGGTGGTCGTGGTGAGTACATATGTCTGCTTACAATGGAGTCAGAGCCACATTGCTGCAATGCATTACGCCGACTCATTAGCGAGACGTTACTCAGGCTGTTAAAGCGTTGCACTTTGGGTAAGCCCTGCGGGTCAGCCCCCGAGCGTGCTGGATCACTGGCACGCCTTGTGTTGTTGCCAGGTGCCTGATGTGGGTATATCACTCCAGTGCCGTATTCAGCATTGGCACTGTGCCTTCTTGTGCCCCCTTGCTGCAGAAATGGAGGAAGAGGCTGGCTGTGGCATTCTCTTAGGAAACCAACGTGTCTGCCTGGGGTGCCAGGGTGGTCCATGTTGGGTAGAGGGGTTGGTGGTGGTCCGCCAGTCGCAGCAGCATATTTAGCTTTTAAACTGTACTGCTGTGCAGGAGTGAGACTTTGTAGACCTGGCAATCCACCAGCGTTTTGACATGATCCAGGCCTTTGACTGTTTTGAGAAGATAACTGGTCATTGGGTACGTCAGGCCCAATCAAAGACTGGCAGTGACCGCTCGGACCGACTTGAGAGACATCACTGGAGCGTCTACTTGAGAGATAAGGAGAGATCATAGATGAACGTCGGCTCACTGTGTAGGCAGAGCTGAGGCTACTGGTGCCGCTTCCACGCCGATCATTTGGCGGGCATGACATACCCATCCCAACTCCTCCCGCCTCATGGGCAGAGAGCTCCATTACTCGCCGGTTAGAGAGCAAGGGGGAGGGTGCACACATGCTAGTCATCTCTCCCGTTGCTGAAAGGAATTAACAACGAAGCTAGGTTAGCATAGGAATACCTTTATATATTGCAAAAAGAAGTTGTGTCACTTTAATATTAAAGCATAAAATTCAATTCATGTAAAAATTATTTGTGCAAGGTTGTAAGGTGCGTTTCGCTTGGTCTTGTACCTGAGAGAGCTGGAAGTTTATTTCCTGAATTCCGTCCAGGAGGTGTTGGTCGTCGTATCTGCTTCAGTTTGTCAATCTTCAAGTTCTCCAGCCTTTTTAAGGCTTGTACAGACATGCACATCCCTCCTGATCCAACACCACCACTGGAGTCAACTGCACCAGTGTTCCCATTTTCCTCTTGTGTTGTCAGGTCCTCAAGACTGCCGGCTGCGTTGAGGTTCATCTCAACACCGCTGTCGTTGTTGTTGGCGCTCCCTAGCGGGGAACGTTCGCTGCTGCAGGACGACTGTCCGCCAGGGCTTGGTTGGGATTTCTGGGGGAAAAAGAGGGAACAGAATGGATGTCTGACTTTCAGGTTATTTATTACACAAGAAGATATTCGCTACAGACACATCTTTGAAGAAAATGAAGAAAATATAAGGAGCTTTTTTAAAAGGAATAGTTCAATCAAAAATGGTATTTTTATAACTATTCCCTTAACAATGGTTAAAAGAGACAGTGCAAAATATCCAGCTAATGGCTGGATTTGTAGATCGTCTACAAATCTTACCAGTGTGGATTCTGGAGCAAGTAATTTGCAGTCTTCTCTGCATCGTTCCTCTTTCTCTATGAGCAGTTCAGGACCTGCAGGGAGTATTCCAGATCCTGGAGGACGTGGGCCGGTGTCCCCTCTGTGCTTTTTAGTGATGTGAGCCTCAGGTCCATGTACCGTCTTCACATGCTTTCTTAAAGAGCTCGGGTCAGTGTAGCGCTTCGTGCAGCCAGGAATCTTACAGACGTACGGTTTCTAAATGACAGAAGTAGGAGATGTGGTTTTTAAAAAAGTAATACACAGAAAAAAATAACCACACAGGTATTTATGTGTATAGAGTAAGGGTGTGACAATATATGGATATGACGATATACAGTATCGTCGTCCTTCTCCGTGCGATTCGAGAATCGATATCGATATTTTAATTCATTAATAAAACAAGACGCTCTGAATATAATTTCCAAGCGTTTTACATCATGGATCCACTGGGTGGCGCTTAACCCGCAAATGAGGGAAACGTGAACAAACTAGTCTGAGAAAGAGTTTAGGATTGCGTGTAAAATAAATGATGCTCCATGCATATTTGTGAATTAACATTAACGTGCTTAAAAGTGAAATGTGTTAAATGTGTGTCAGTTTACAAAGTTAATGCTTAATTTACTTGAAATATTACTCATGTTGGTAATATGTTATTAATTTACCTACTGAACAAAGTTTTGTGGACTTGAATAAAGAGACAAATGTTGCACTATACTGGTTATCGTAGAATTGCCACACCATGATATTACCGGTATCGTGAGAAATATATCGCAAACTTTATCGTATCGTCACGTACCCCACCCTTAGTATACAGTGTGTACAGTACATGTTGAAGAATGCTTTTATACCTCATTGGAGTGCGTTCGGTTCTGGTGTTTGGCGCGGTCCGAGGCGTTGGAAAATGCTTTGTTGCAGCCCTCGTGTTCACACACATACGGTTTCTCGCCGGTGTGCGAGCGCAGATGAGTCTTCAGGTTCTCCAGGCGAGAGTACGCTTTGTTGCAGCCTTCAAACTGCGACACACAGACACATTTACAAAAAAATTTAATAAAACGGAACGCCGACCGACAAAGGCACAATCTAGGCATACTCACAGTGCACTTGTGAGGTTTTTCTCCAGTATGTCTGCGCATGTGGACGACAAGCATGTACTGAGCTTTAAACGGCCTCTGTTCTCGAGAGCAGTCCTGCCAGTGACACACGAACTCTTTCTTCTCTCCGTGTATGTGCTCATTGTTGATGTGCTGTTGAAGACGAGACAAATTGATTTCTAGGACGCTTCTGATTTCACTAGCATAGTTTGCTCCTGAAAGTCCGTGAGGTGAATTTGTTCACGTTGAGCATTTTTACTATAACAGTAAAAGGAAATCTGCTTCTCTTTGACTTACGTGCACGAGCTGTTCCTGGGTATCAAACTCTTTACTGCAGCTCTCCCAGTGACAATTGGTCTCATAAATGGCCTCTGGTTCTGGTTTCTCCTCCTTATCGAGATCATCTCTGCCCTCTAGTAGACCCAAAAGAGGATCCTGTGAAAAACAAAACATAGTTTGGGACACAGTGCAAAGCAAAAATGTGAAAACTCGAGATGCACCGATATTACATTTTCTCACCGATACCGCTAGCAAATTATTCAGGGTGATACCGATACTGAAGATTAAATGAAACTTTCTGAATGTTATTCACTCATATGATGCCTATTAATACTGAAAATCATACTGGTGGTGTTTCTAAACATTTTCTAAATACAGAGCACAAATTCATTGCATTGTCCTGTCCTCTTTTGATTAACATATCGGTCCTGACGATTTTAAAACTATTGGGCGATATATTGCTATTTCCGTCCAATGCCGATTGTTGGCCGACATATTGGTGCATCTCTAGTTAAAAAACGAATTTCCAGATTTCAACTTGCGTACTCGCAAGCTTGTTGTATGAGTGAGAGAATGCACGCACTCCCTCAATCGCTATGCAGAGAAAGCGACAACATCTCATAGTACAGCGCACAAACTCAGTTCCATAAACGTGCCTTCGTGATTTAGTCAGTCCAGCACAATGGGTAAATTTTCATCACCTGGGTCCCGGAGGACGATGGACTCGCCACATCTCCTTCTGAATGTTCCTCCAGATTCTTAATGCTGTCCATCACGCTACCCAAAACAGGTTCGGTCTTCAGCTAAAGATTCACACATGTAGAAAAAACGTGTTAATACTAACTCCGAATGCTGTATGACCCAACGCGATGGGAGGGATCTCACATGTGTGTGTTTCGGGGTAACGTGAAGTCTGCCGTTGTGCGGGGGCAGGCGAGGTGAAGGTCCATGGCAGGATGGAGTAGGGTGACCGTGTGGACTGCTGTAAATGTTGCCCTGAGGTCGGGACTGGTAGTTCATTGAGCTCGAATAACCCAGCGATGGACTGTAAATTGTAAGGAAGAGAAGTTAATGAGATGGTAAGGAAGTTGATATAACGTGAGCTAATAATCGTGCGTATTTGTACGACTTGCATCCTACGGCATAATTGAATTGTGCAACTCTGGCATATTTACCTCATGGAACCCACAGACAGATGCCCGTATGAGCTGGCAGCGTTTTGCCCACATCGAGAGTTAACAAACGCCACCAGCGAGTTGGGAGATGTGCGTATAACCGTCTGCAGGTCCACGCTGGCGTCGGACAGGGGCGAAATGGACAGCGCACGCTTCTTGCTCAGCTTTAACATGGAGCGGGGTGTAGCGAAACACGAGGCTGTCAGACACAGTGATCATCACATTTGTTTAGTGTTACGTTTTTGAAGTAAGAAGAGCAAATGCGATACGGCAGATCGCTTTAAAGACCGTACACACGGCTTAGAAGACAACGAAACGGAAGTGACTGAAAAACAGTCGGTTGGGCGCCTCACCGTCTCTTGAGCCCATGTGCTCTGATCCCAGCTGGCTGTGATGCGATGACATCATGTTCTGGTTGCAGTAGGGGGCGCCGCTACCACCTTAAGAACACACAGTGTTAATCGTTCTTTATAATTGACATGAACAGAAAGACACATTGTACATAAAGAGAGGGTCAAATGAGTTCAGACTCACCCTCTGGCGGAGGCATAATTCGATGTCCCATCATGCTGTGGGGTGGGGGGTGCATGTGGCGGCCTCATGTAGGGATCCATGCAGGCTCCAGGGGTCATGGAGGGGTTGTACATGTCTCTGCTGTCTGCTGACTGACCACTGGGGAGCGCCACACACGCAGATAACCTCTCACTGTATTGAGATCTTGCTGAGGGAGCCAGTCTACACAGTATATATTATTATTTTAGCATATTATTTAACATTTAAACATACTCAAAAAAACAATAAAGTTAACTTTGCGGTATTTGCAGACCAGTTTGTCCACATTTTGGACGACCAAATAAAAACATACATACTGTATTGTGGGAGGACATAGGTCATAAGATCAGGAGGTTTGTTCGCATCAATATAATCAAATGTTTCACTGAAAACTCTTAAAGGGGTCATATGGCGCGAATATTTGTTTTCTGTGTCTTTGGCGTGTTATAAGTCACCCATGCATGTATTAGACACGTAAAATTGAAGTATCGGAACAAAAGATGCGTTCTATCTAAAAGCGAATGCTCACCCAGACCTGCCTGAAACGCCTCGTGTAGCCACACCCCCACTAATCTACGTCAGTGGGTGGTATGATTTGACTAAGACCGCCCAAATGTATACGCAAGTAAGGTGGTGTACCTGTCAGTACAATTGAAGAAGAACCTGATGTTCCAAATATGGTAAGAGGCGTTACATTTCTGTCACACGCTTGCAGTATTCCACCAATCACTACGCACTGGTTAACTGGCCAATCATAGCACACCTCGCTTTTCAGAGCAATGAGCTTTGTTAAAAATCTGAGCGTTTCAGAAAGGCAAAGATGAGATACAAACATGCAGGATATGCGGAAAATACTGCGTTTTTTCATCTTAAATCGTGAATACACATTGCATTACATCTAAAACAAACCATAATATTCGTTTCAGCCGTGTCATGTGACCCCTTTAAAAGTGGAGAACATGTTCAGGTTTAACTGTAATGCGTGGTTATGGCCACTAAGAGGCGCCACAACTTTAAGCTTTTCCACAAACCACATCTGAGGAAAGACTGGGAATCCCCAACATTCTTCTTCCTGTGTCTCTCTCTCTGACATGGCTCCAGAAGATGTGGATTATATAGTCATACAGACTTATTAACGTTGCAGACACATTTATACATTTCTTGGCCCATTTCGGTCCATAGATTTATTGTGGGCAATATTTGGTTGTTTTTTGCATCTTGGGTTTCAACATTTGTGTTTTATGGGAAAAAAGTCTATATATAGAATATACATAATATTCTAAGTAAAATAAGTAGAAAGATTAAAGTTTCTAGATATGTGGCAACGTTTAGGTCAAAGCAAGAGTATTACTAACTGAGTTCCTAGAACCCAGTGAGGCTATAAAGATGTGATCCGTTGGACAAAAATGCATTTTCCACCTTTGTTTTGGGGATGAAATGACTGAATAAAGTCTCTCTCTGAGGTAACCCGAGTCTGGTGTGGTCAGTCATGCGGAGAGTTTCTGCTCTCTGACCAGTAATAAGCAGCTGTCATAGGGAAAGTGGGCGAGAGACAGAGAGAATCTCAGAGAGAGAGAGCGAGCGAGGCTGACGCCGCTTCAACATGGGTGGCATTCAGCAGGAGGAGGAGGGCTGGGGGGAGGAGGAGCGAGCGAGGGGAGATTTCTGCATCAGCGAGAGGAGAACTGCCAAACTTACAGGCCTCGCTGTATCCCGACCGCGCTGTCAATGCGCCTCCATCATGACATCATTGTTTTTATGAAGAAGTCATGTTTGGAAAGGAAAGGAGAGTCGAGACGTCCCTGCTGACGCTTGAAAACTTAAAGTACCAAGATTTCTTTGTCTCACAAACCGTATGTTCAGCAACGACACCATTCGTGTGGCAGTAAATCAGTTGTGTTTTGAAAAGAACGTCGTGTTGCTGTGAAATGTGATGGCTCTCACCCTCTGCTTGGTTGATGGGCAGTGTTGTCGTAGTGGTACAGCCCCTGGCGCGGCTGCATATCCACTAACATTGAGACGGGCACGGCTCGTACACCCACGGACCCCTGTGACATCAAATGTACACGTTACAAACACGTTTATAAAACACACATCAATGAGAACATTTCATGTGCTTCAAACCTTCCTAATCCATTTTATCAGCCAAAAATAAAATTCTCTCATCATTTATTCGCCTTCATGTCATTCCAAACCTGTACCAGTTTCTTTCGTCTGCAAAACACAAAAGAACGACACGGACGCCCGTTCACCTCCATTGCAAGCACATTTCTCAAAATATCTTCTTTTGTGCTGCGCAGAAGAAAGAGTCGTGTGCAGGTTTTGAACCACACGTGGGCGAATAAACGGTGACAGAACTTTCATTGTGGATGAACTATCCCTTTAAGAGCATGAGTGTGATTTGAACTCGTGTGCATGTGTGTGCATGTGTGTAGGTGTGGATCCGGTAACGTGTGCTAATGAGTTTCAGGCGCTAAATAGAGATCTATTATGAAGTCACAGCTGCCTGGTCCAATAAATACCAGGGGGGAGGTCTCTTACACACACACGCTGAAGCACATATGGACACACACCTGTCAGAACGCACAGGGATTGACGGGACGAGAACTCAGAAACGACATGTCATTCAAAGTTAGCGTGTGTTTGTGTGCACCTGTACGTAGACTACACATTATCAGCAGGAATGATTTACGTATGTTATGTAAAAAATCATCTCTATTTGGCATTTGAGGCACTGAAGCAAAATAAAACAAATTACCGTAATTACTCTGAAATCTAATTCGTTATAAGGGTCACAAATGGTATGTTATTTGTTTATTACTTATTTGTATTACAAACAATTATTTTATTATAAATTAATTACGATTATTATTATAAGCAAGTAGTCGGCGAAGGTCAGAGTGCCCTTAAAGGGATAGTCCACCCAAAAATGAAAATTCTGCCATTATTTACAAACCTGTACAAGTTTCTTTGTTCTGTTGACCACAAATAACGATATTTGGAAGAATGTTAGCAACTGATATTTCGGAGGCACCATTGACTACCAAAGTAGAAAAAAGTTGTATATTTTTTGTGTCCCGTTGACAAAAAAAGGAGATATTTTCAAGAATTTAGGAAACCAAACCGTTCTAGGGCATCATTTTGATTTTTTCTACAACGGCAGTCAACATTGCCTCATAAATGTCAGTGGTTAACATTCTTTCAAATATCTTTTTTTTGTGTTGAGAAATGCACACAGGTTTGGAAAGTGAAAATGATCATTTTTGGGTGGAGTATCCCTTTAACGCATATTACAAATAACATACAACAGACGGTTTTATTATTACGTTTTTTTTTACAAAAATAACCATGGAATTACTACATTACCAAAGTTTAACCATAGCAACCACACATTTACCACCGTTTCACTATAGTAAACATATAACTATAATTTTGGTAGAAAACGATCGTAAAACAAATGTTGAACAATCCATCAAATTACTGGTAAATGGTTAATACTTTTACTATGGAAAAAAAACATTGTAATTTTCATTAAAGAGTCTCAAAGTCCTGTATTTGTCCATTCTGACTTAAACATGTCTGTCTGTCTGTGATGGTTTGAGTATAAATATTGCAGACAGACAGAAGGCTCGTAAATAGTGTTAAAGTCTCCGACACTCATCCGCAACAACGTTTTCACTCTCTCTCCCTTTTCTCTCGTTCTTGGCTCAGTGCTTTTCTCGCTCCGTCTCTCTTCCCAACCCCCAATCCCTCCGCCGTTCCTCCCTCCCTGCCGGTCGAGGTGGGTGTTCTGGCTGTTATGACTTGGAGCGGATAATGGCAGCCCTAATGTAGCCAGCCGCTCCTGATGTGGCCCAAAGAGAGGAGAGAAAGGGCCGGGCTTGGGCTCGGGCCAAACGCTGCGAGATTCCACCTCTTTTTTCCCCCCGTCTCTCCCCACTTCTGCAGTACTGTTGATTTTTTCTTCAATGGTGAACTTTGTTTTCCAATTTTCCCATTGTTTTTATAACCCGACTCATCCCTCAAACCACCCTAACGGAATTCCTCAGACTCAGATATTCGTTTTCATTTTGTCCGTTCGCTAGGCATCAAACTCAAGCCGAGGGTCGGGGGAACACAAATGACTGCTGGACGTGACGTCCGCAAGCCAAAGTATCAACAAGAACGCTGGTCAGTCATCAGTCCGATTTTTGCAGCTTTTGGGAGTCTGAATGCTCTTGACAGATGCAACATTGTACATTCGGCATTCGTCCACCTGTTACCTAAGCACAAACATGTCTTATTAAACACAGAATCAATAGCTAAAGGTGCACTGATATGTTTTGGCCGACGCTTTTATATTTAAAGTTTTTATATTGTTATATTCAAACTGTGTGTAACCTCGGATCAAACTCGTGTCATTTGTGCCGCTTATGCAATTCGCTTTGCTTATTTTATACAGAGAAGTTAAACACGTTTATAAAGGTACAATTTTAAAGTGTTAAATCAGCAGATGTTGTGATGGCAACCATAAACTGTTTCATGGAAACGTCGCTGAAAAAGGGCGTCTTCTTTTTTCCAACATCTGTTCCCAGCCTCTCTTTCCTAACCTTTACCTCTCTCTCTCTCTCTCTCTCTCTCTTTCTCACTCTCTCCAGACTGACCGCCCATCCTGTGCCGTCCATACCTGTGGTTTCCTGTAACCCCCCCAAAATCCTCACACCTCCATCAGCTCTCGCTTGCTTGCCTTTCCACAAAACGTGTTTATAATGTATAACGTTATTAGCTTCACATTCACATTCTTCTCTCTCTCTCTCTCTCTCTCTCTCTCTCTCTCTCTCTCTCTCTCTCTCTCTCTCTCTCTCTCTCTCTCTCTCTCGCTCTCTCGCTCTCTCGCTCTCTCGCTCTCTCGCTCTCTGTTCTGTGTGTAGTTAATGTCTTCAGGCATTTACTGTATCAGGATATTAATGTGCAAAAGTCACAGACTTCTCTTTGAACTCTATATGAGGACTGTAAGAGTAACACGGACTGGAAGGATGAAGCAGGAAAACTGCTCCACCAAAACGCTCACAGCTGGAACACAGCTGCACTGCAAACACACACACACACGATTTAGAATCTTCGTGGGGACTTGTCTTAAGCGTAATTTATGTTTGTCCGTAGCTACGCCATAAACTGTGCATAGTTCTGCATTGCCTGACGTGCACTTCTCTAAAAATGTAACAACGCGTAAACTCAACGCGGACCGTAATCGCTGCGATTGGTCGGTTTGAACCCATCCCTCAGGTAAAAAACTCATGTTTACTCAAACATTTCCAAATGAATTATGCAAGTAAATTATTTGTTTTTCTTTATTTAAAGCTACAGTTTGTAAGAACCGCCCCTAGAGGGCGCACAATCAAAACAACAACAATGGAGTAGCTCGACGGCGCTGTGAAGGAGAGTGGAATTATGGGATCCGTTGTCTTCAACTCAACTGACAACGAGAAATCATGTTAGCTGATGAGGTAAAGTAATAAAGTTTTATAAATGTTAGCACAGAGCGATGTTTTCGTAGCACGCGCGACATATATGTACTGTATTTACTACGTTTAATAATCAGTTCCCATCCCCAACTTGTGGAGGAAGTTTCATCCCTGAAGCATAGGAGAACACACACAGGCACTTTCTCTATGACCACAGTCTGACACCATCTACAGCGACTCAGAATAGACTCTGAAACCTCGTAATAACCCCTGGACTTACCGTGACCACAAGGATTATGTGTAAAGTAGACAAAATAACCAGAATAATCACGGGTGGCCCAGCAGACGTGTGCATACGTGTTGGGATTTGCTACTGTAATTCTACTGCCATTGAAAAAACACGGTAGTGAATTTAGACATTTTCTTTCTTAGAAAAGATCCCTTTTTATCCAAAAAGTATACTAAAACGTTCCATGGTGATACCACATTAATGTCAATGTAGCATACAAAGTACCATGGTTTTACCGTCCGGTACCATCACTGTAGTTTTTATAAGTGGAGCAGGAATACGAGAGAAGCTCTGATGAAGCTAGAAAGAGAACAAGAGGAACATGAATTCCAGCAGAACACTCCCTTTTTTCTGAAGACAGAAATCACAAGAGACCTTTCAAGCTAGTGTGACAGCGTGCAGGGCATCCTCACACGCACACGGGACGCGATGCGGGCTGAGAACATATTTCTGTCCGCCGTAAGGACGGATGCAGTTTAAAATTCACATTCGTAAAGGTGCAGTGAGTAATTTATCATTTGTTGGCCAAGCTTAGATCGCGTATGATGCGATTAAAGGGTGTGGAAAGAGCAGGGTCAGTTTCGCAATAAATGCTATTCATTAACCACAAGCACAATCATAAGATCACTTTTTATTATCTCAGTTTCTTCTCCTAGACATCAATGAGATTAAATGGAGAGCAAATGGAAACTGTTGCTTAAAGTGATACTTCGCCCAAAAAATATAATTCTGTCGTCATTAACTCACCTTCGAGTTGTTCCAAATGTGTTAAAGTTAAAAAAGTTATTTGTTCTGATGAACACAGAGAAAGATATTTGGAAGAATGCGTATAACCAAACCGATCTCAACACTCATTGAGTTCCAAAGTAGGAAAAATTACTTAATCGTTTTTTTGTTCTGTTGAACACAAAAGAAGATATTTTGAAGAATGTAGGACAGCAAACAGTTCTGGGGCACCATTGTTTTTTTTCCTACTATGGTAATCAATGGTTGTTGAGAGCTGTTTGGTTATGAGCATTCTTCCAAATATCTTTCTCTGCGTTCATCAGAACAAAGAAATGTATACACATTTGGAACAACTCGAAGGCGAGTAAATGATGACAGAATTTTTATTTTAGGGTCTCAACTGCGTCTCAGATATTTC
Source organism: Triplophysa siluroides (assembly GCA_006030095.1). NCBI lineage: Eukaryota > Metazoa > Chordata > Actinopteri > Cypriniformes > Nemacheilidae > Triplophysa > Triplophysa siluroides. The sequence continues at coordinate 10,623,617 of VCII01000237.1, read as the reverse complement.
TCCTGAGAAGAACAGCCAAATGTCTTTCTCTTTAAGAGTTTCGGGAGAGATCTCAACAAACTGGGCTCAGATTCGTCACGTCATTATGATTAAAGAAATCACACATTTCTCATCAGCTTCGCCCAAATCCAGATGATTTTACCTTTACAATCTACTTTCAATTTACAACTCCACTCTACATGTGTTTGAACAATTACGGTCTCATTTGTTTCCGTTTTCATTCCTCCTGAGCAATTTTTGGAAAAACACCTGAGACTGAGTTGATGCTGAAACAACCGAGAGCTATGCAATGTTCCTATCCAACGTGAAGATTCACAGATTTTAAAGAGCAACTATTACAATGTCCTTAAAATGACGGTGTGTAATGTTGCGGTGTGTGAATGTAAGCGGTCTGCCAAGTTGTGAAGCCGAAAGTGAACGAATAACAAAGTTATTGGCTTGGGGGAAAAGGAGTCGATTCTGAATCACGCGATGAGTCGTCTGTCGTCCTAATTTCAGTTCCGGGTCAGATTTGCGTCACTCGCCTACGTTCCAATACGGTAGACAAATCACAGCAGAGTAGACCATCTGACCAATCAGATCAGAGCAGGCTGACCGAAAGGAGGTGATTAGACAGATGAATCACCAAACGAATCATTTGAGAGTCAGTCGAGAAGTAAGGTAATAATAACTGTCTATTATTTCGAAATAATAGTGTTTTTACACCGTGTATGTATGTAAACTTGTTGTCGAACACTCCATAAACCAAAGTAGGACCTTCAAAATCTCAAAAATACTTACTCTTTATAGCGTGTACATAGTTTCAGCGGTTACTGTAGATCCATACGTTCAGCTTAACACATTGTGTGGTCCTTCTGGGTCAAATCTGATTCATTGCACTGGGATAAAGTCACAGACAGTGTTTATACGCATGTCTAAATCATTAGTGAGAACGGCTGCGCTGTGGACCTGTGCACTGTTAATGCCAGAACACTGGACTCCAGCCCGAGTCATTCTCTTTTCAGTCCGCAGATCTTCCCAGTGAAAATGTTATGTTATTTCACAGAAGTTGCTCTTTCGTGGCTCAGGAGATGTGATGGAGTTCTCAGTTGTGTCTATTTAAGTATCAACAGATATAAAAATACAAACAAATGAGACAACTGTTAAAACACACGTAGACGTAAAATAATCTGGATTTGAGTACATTTGTACATAGTACATAGTGACAAACGGAGTTCAAATTGCGATCTTCAATAATATTAAAGGAGCACACTCTTAAAAATAAAGGTTCTTAAAAGGTTCTTCACAGTGATGCCATACTTTTTTTATAATCTGAAGAACCTTTTTTCACCACAAAGACCCTTTTGTGAAACAGAAAGGTTCTTCAGATGTTAAAGGTTCTTTATGGAACCAAAAGGTTCTTCTACGGCATCGAAGAACCTATCGAAGCACCCTTTTTAAAGAGTGTAGTTCACTTCAGAATTTGCCCCCCATTGACTTTCCATAGTCGTTTTTTTTTTCTACTTTGGAAAGTCAATGAGGGAAAATATTGAAGTGAAATCCTCCGTGACTTTTTTGAGATTTCTAACTCTTTTATGAGAAATATCTGAGACGCACAATGCCAAAAGTTTGCTTTCTCTCTCTTTTTAATATGATTAAATTCTAAGAGAACTTATTGGAGATATTAAACCGATCTCGTCTGCTATTTTTCTTTCTTATGTAAAACGAACACGTACACTATGACAGAATGAGCGATGGTCAACAGCAACGGTCATTTATTCTCCACACTTCACCTGTTGCATTCAGGCTGTGAAAAAGCTTTTGTTTTCTCATTTTACGAATCCCAGGAGCTCCAAACCAACAACTAATAGGATTAACACATTTGTTTGTCTTCATTTAAACTTTGTAAACTTTACTTAAAAACTGTTTGCAAAATCTTGACAATATTTCAAGTAAATATTACTTTTTTAAAGTTTTGCACACAGTTTTTAAAAGTAAAAAACCTGTTGCATTCAGGCTGTGAAATTTTTTGTTTTCTCAATTCTTTTTGTTAATTTGCGCAAGTGTTTGCACAGAGTTTTTACAAAAAACTGTGTGCAAAAACTTGACCGAATTTACTTTGCCAACTGTGTGCAAAAACGTAAATAACACACAAAAATGAAGCAAATCCTATTAGTTGTTTTTTCAGTGCACCCACTCCACCATCACAAAGAGAGAGAAAACCATCCACATGGACTGCGTCACCAAGAGCCATTTACATCACTACAGCACTAACAAATGAGCCCGTCAACTCACTGAGAAAGAGAGAGATGAGAAGTAAATGAGTTGAAGTTGTTCTCGGGCTGAGCAAGCAGAGAGCCGTACCGCGGTATTCCTCTGTGTGTGTGCGCGTGTGTGGCCCGAGCGTGAGCCAAACATCGCTCGACGTCTAATGATTCACTGATCAAATTACACACACACACAAGCTGCCAGACAAACCTCAACAGCCAATGCTTGATAACAGCTTAACAACTCCTTCATAAAGCAGATGTAACAGTAAAGCATCTACGCCAGTAAAACAAGCATCATTCTTGGGCAGCGACAGCGGTTTGCTAGAGCCGACGTCAACATTTTGTAACACATTGCAACTGATCGTCCACACCCCATGTCCAGCTTGAAATGCTAACACAACTTAAATTTACTTTAATATTTCATGTTTAAAAAGTACAAAAATCTTGTGCACAAAATAACGGAGTTTAGCCAAGTAAATTCACTACACTCTTAAAAAAAGTTGCTTCAAAAGGTTCTTTGTCATATATTATTTTCAACATTCCCACAGTTCCCTTTGTTTTATTTCATAATTTGATGAATTTATTATTACTATAAAATGTGGAAAAAATATGAACACATAAGTGAGTAAGTGTCGAAAAACTGTTGACCGATATTTTTATTTTTGCAGTTGTTTTACGACGTTATACTACGCACAACTCAACTTGTATATTACTAAATCACTTTCTACGTATTGTTCTACGTTTCTTGGGTTATGTGCACGTTTCTAAATACCAAGAGCTCCTGACACTCCTGAAATTCCAGTCCTCTTAAACACATGAACAAAATAAACACATATTTTACATTTCTGTATTTAACCCGGTGTTATTTCGCAATATTTTATTTCATTTTATCATGCTTCGTGAAGTTTTTGAGAAGACCCAGAAAGGCGGAAAGCGAGAGAAAGAGCGAAGAAAACTTCCAGCGCACAACATGGAAAAAATCTAGGAGCAGGAAGTTGGTTGCAGCTTGTGCGTGTGTGAGAGAGTTTGACTGTGTGTGGCATTCAGACGCCCTCCAGGTCCATCACTGCACTCGCAGAACGAATGAAAAACAAAGACAGAGGGAAGAGACGTTCGCTGCTGTTGTGTTTTGAGTCTTGTACTCATTGTTTCATCTAGAGAAGCATCATTACAGCGTCACCGTCTCAATGGCTAAACAAAATGTCAGATCGCTGGCTTAAATGTTTAAGTACAGTTAACTTGCCTTTACAAGTCATTAACATAGCAAATTTAATTTTGGCCATCATTTTTGCTTTAACTTATATTTATAAGTTGCTTAACTTATTGATGCATTTAAAGTCCCCGTGAACCGGAAGTTGCGATCATTTTTACTTGCGTATTCTGACGCATTTCCAAGTGAAACGGAATTTCGAATGAAACTGCGATTTGATTGGATGTATAAAACTGCAGCTGCATTTTGTAGTGGAATTGGGAGCAGACTGACAGTTGAAGGGGAGGAGTTAACGGATGCTCCACCCAAGCCGTCTTCAGATTGAAGAGCATTTTCTGATTATATCTGAAGATTACGAGGGCATATGAATTTTAAAAACAGAAATACCCACATTGGTAAACTGTTTACAATAAACGCTGCAATATTTCATGACAAAATTTGAATTTTTATTATTATTTTTAATATTACTTATTTCCCTACGTTCGTTCATTTTTTACCCACAATGCACAGTGATTTTCAGGTTACATCAGAAGTACACTTGTTAACTCCGTAGTGCCCATGACTCAAAACAATAATAATATAAATTTGATTAAATTAAATATAAATAGCTATATTATTAGCCCTATATCAGACCAATAACAAACACAGACCAGTGCGCGTGCGTCCGATGAAACCGTCTTTATTCGTCCAAAATCGTTTACTAGTTTTCGTTTACTTCTAAAAAGTCATTCTTTATATAAGAGATAGTGAAGTGAAGTGAATGAATGACCGCACACAGCAAAGACTTATAGACAAATGTAAAGTAAACGCAGGAATATAAAATACACGGTAGTATAAAGCTAGAGGTGTACATGTGGATTATGACATTTTGTACATTTTCTTAAAAGAACGTTTGAGCGGTGTTTACCAATGCAAAAGGACTAGCACAACAGCAGGGTGTTGCTATGCAGTTGCTAATCTAAAGTGTTTCAAGTGCTGCTTCTGGTTGCTAGGGTGATTCTGGACTGTTGTTTACTGGAGGCGACCCCCAATCCTCCGATATTCCGTTTTGTGAATCTGGCTCAGGTTTATATATCAGAGTCAAACGACAAAAACGACATGCGATTACCTTCAAAAGTAGGTCATCTTGCAAAAGTATTTTAAGTAAACTGAAAAAAATCGAAATCTGACGGTAATTCAGACTACTATAGGTTATATTTCATATGGTTATATGTGCAATTCTGCATTCACTTCACACAAACTGCTGCACATTGTTCGTCACCTACGCAGTTCTCATGAACATCAGGCTTTATTGACCAAATTAAAGAGGGTCAGGCCACAAAAACAGGCCGCTGGCACCTGATCCAAACCTCTCTGTGGGTCATCAGCTATTTCCTTATTCATTACAACACAAAGAGCGAGTCTCTGCGCTCACTTTCCTCTTTGTCGATCTCTCTGGATCTCACAGTAACTCAGACTGAAGAACGGTGAAGTGGTGAGGAGGTTAAACTCTCTCGTACCTGAGGAGGCTCACACATTTCTAGTTAAGAGCAGAGGGAGGCGGGTGAGAGAGGAAAAGCTCTCATGTCTCTGAGAGTCGGCCGGCTGTAGGGCTCTTGGGAAGTTTGTCTTGTAATTGAGTAAATTGTTGACCTCCTGTTCAAACTGCCCGAGATACTTGGAGGGAAAAGCCTTCTGAATAATAAATGCCCCTCTCTCTCTCTCTCTCTCCATCCCAGTATCCCGGGCTCGGGCCGCCCCTCCTCTCTCCTCTCGATTGTGCCGCCAGTCAAAGGCTGTGATTTAGGGGGGAGCCGTACAACCTTTTCACTTTCTCTCTTCTGCTTGTGCATTCTCTCTTTTTCATTACGTCCTTTGTTTGCACCGTGAGATGAATTCTAATCATCTACCCCTCCTGCCCCGGCTTACTGCCCTCCCCCAGTCACCCCGTGAGTTCACTTCTTATCTTCACACTGTACATCTCTCTTTATCGGTCTGCTTCTCTATCCGTCATCATACACACGGCAACCGTCCTAAATCGAGGACCTCACAAGAAATGCTACAAAAAGTGACTCCGTAAAAACTATTTTGCAATACATATTTCTGACATTTCGTGGAAATTTCACATGTTAGCAGGCAGCATTTCAAGTTTCTCTCGCGCCTTCAGCCTTTAGAATATCAGGGTTTGAGCTGCTTTACTTACACGCGTAGCTTCATAGCGGCCCAGCGGAGAAGAAGAAGATGCTTACAATAATCTTCTGCTTCTGTTTGCTCTGAGGCTTTACATTTCTGCCCCATTGTGAGGTTTCTTTCAGAGATCAGGGCTGTAAATGGATCTCACATACTATCTAATTCAGATGCTGACAGCGGCTTGATATTCATCTGTATATAAACATTTGCCCTTTTCTGATGCCGTGTAATATGAAATAGTAACAACAACAAAAAAAAGCCAGTTATTTTCAATCCAGCGTCGAATCAAACCCAACAGTTGGGCTGTAAATGAAGAGTTTGGTTCCAAATTGAGATGATTCAGTTTTAAAAAAACATCAAAAATCACGTTTTTTATTGTGCATTCACATTTCATGTCAATCAAACTGCAGTTGGATTGTTTTGATTTAAGACATAACAACTACAAAAATACAGCTCACTAAGACAATAAACATGATTTTTGAAAATAATCTCATTTTGCAAACAAATTTAACCTATTCTGTGCATTGTTGGGCCAAACAATTTTCTGGGATAATTTAAACTAACATTTGGGTTCGTCCCTTTTTGAGTCAACAAACACAACCAAGCAGTTTATTCATGCTAAGATTTTGTAAACATTTTTGAGAGGACATCTAAACAAAAATGCAGCAATCTGAAAGAGAATAACTTTTTTACACAACACTCATTCAAATTTCACTACAATGTAAAGAAATAAAGAAGGAAACTTAAAAAAAAAAAGAAAAATGAACATGGTGGCGCCTCACCGCTGCTGACCATCTTAAAATAGAAAAATATCTGCAAATATTGTACAAAATGCAGTATTTGGAAACCAGCAATGTCTTCAAAAGTTACATTTTTACCAAGAAAACCTTCTGTGGTCATCTAGAGGCAGTTCATCTCTACCCGTTAACAAATCACGTGCCATTAGTGTTGTTGAATCAGCTGTAACAGACACATTTACACGCTGCAGGTCTAGAACAGCAACATTTCCCGCATTTCAAGTCTGATGCTCTGATATAAATAACATCTGACCCGGGGTCAGTTTCGAAGAGATTGGAGGGTCTGGTTCTTCAATTCTCTCGTGAAGTGTTTGTTGGGAAATCCTGAGTAAATCAAGTGTTTGCTCACGCTTTGTGAGCTGCACATTTTATGGACTTCCACTGTTGACAATCGCTTCACTTCTGTTGGCTTCGCACAAGCAGGATAACGCTGTGCAAATATGCCCACGAACACGCGCTACACAACCTCTCTAACACACACACGTGTGTGTCAATGCCCCGAACGACTGATTTTGTTACTGTATTCACTAATGGAGACAAAATGCCCCAAGGAGAACCGGCAAAGCACATAAAATTGTAGTGGTAGACAGATGTGTTATTTTACCAATGCATGGCCATTTTGAGATTATTTTAGCCAATAAACTTTTAACAGAACCAATTAAGGTCCTCACAATATTTCCATATCATACTGAAAGTCCTGGCAATGCCATATTAGCAAAGCAAATGTTTTTAAATATTTAAAAAAGACTGGGTGTTTTTAACCCATGGTTGGGTAAAATATGGGCGAACCCAACTTTTGGGTTTAAATTCATCTAGACAATAACTAAAGTTGACCCAATTATGGGCTGATACAACCCCACTTTTGGATTGAAACAACCTGGGATCCTTATAACCCAACGATTGGGTTTGTCCATACTTTACTGAACCAGGGGTTAAAAACAGCATATTTGAGAGGGTTTCTTTAAACCATGGTTGGGGAAAATATGGGCAACCCCACTGTTGGTTAAAATTAACCACATTTGACCAAACCATTGGTTTCAAAACTACCCAGAAGACATTTCAACCAGATACATGTCATATCCTATCAGCACTTGGGGTTCCCCTACGCTCACCCCCAAAATTAGCCTTTTAGTAAATGAAGGTGTGGAGTGGGGGCGTGGCCCACCCGCAGAGGCGGTCCAGGTGTGTACGCATGTGCCTGTTGAGTAGATTGGTAAGTGTTGCGGTGGGCGGGTTTGGAGCGGTGGGTCATTAGTAGGTCTTTGACCCCGACTGCAGGTCTGATCCTGAGCACATTCACATTAATGCAGGAGATCATGAGTCCCAGCAGGACCTTCAGGACGGTAACAATAGACCTCCTCCAGAGCCCAACACTTAATACCAGTGTTCCCATTTCACACGTCATTTCAAAGCCCCTATCCACCCCCCGATCCTCCTCGGTCTGTCCTCAGGCCTGTCTATCTCTCTGTCTGCAGAACCCTGTCTTTGTGTATTGGGTAACAAACAGACGCAACACAGCCACTGTAACCGCTTCCTCCTCACACCAGGAGTGTGCGAGCGCGTGTGTATGGTCAGCGCTAAATGAGTCATTAGCATGTGAAGGTAAAACAGAAGGCCTGTTAATGACGGCTTTATAGTGACAGAGTGAAAGTGTGGGAAGATTCCCATACGAGTACACACACAACAACAAAGTCATCTCACCTGCTTTCCGAAAGAAAAAAGTTCCCGAGGACAAGAGGTTTTTCAACAGATCTGTCCAGTCTCGTTCCACCTGGAGAACGGAAAGTACAGCTCAACCAACTTTACAAATGGTTTATTTTTCACCTGACCCTTAATATGAGTGTAACCAAACACACATTAAACAAATATTTAAGATGTTATCACAAAATACACAACAACAGATTTCCAAAGTCTAGACGAGAACAGCAAAAGATATCCAACCAGAAAACTCTAAACCCTGAAGCCAAAAGGGACATTAGCATTTTAACAGGCGGACTAGCGGCTTGTCTAAGCCTGTCTTAGCAAGCGCACACACACACACACACACACACCTCCGGGTCGCTGACTGGTTGCTAGACAATGTGGCTGGTTATGTGGATTGTGTAAAGACTCTTGGATGCGTGCAAAGCTGAAGAGCTCAGAGTTGGACGGTCGTCTCTCTGGACTCTTCAAGTCTCACTTCACACTGTTAAATACGTCTCACTGTTTACAGACAGACAGGACTGTGAATTATACATCCATCAGATCCGTCTTGAAACCCTCTTCAACAGAAGGGTGAAGACAACTATGTAGTTGACTTGTCTTTGTTTGTGTGTGTATGGGAGTTTGTGATATGTAACAGAAGTCTAAATGTCTGAAAATTTTGTTTTAGGACAAAATGTGCACCATAGTATTATCAGCGAACCCCAACTCGTCTGCCTATCTGCACTGAAAGGCACGAATGATAATATTAGAAATAACACACAAATATTAAATACGTTGTGACTGCAAAACTGTTTGAAATCCTAAGACTTGTATTAAACCCTTAGATGTCCAGTGTGGTCTTAGACCTCTGAACTGTATGTGGACTGGATGTGTGCCCGATGAGTCTCATGGACTTGTGTGTTTGTGTGTGTGACGCCGCGGTGAACCACACGGCTCAGAGGTTCCACAAACTCTCCATCACTAGCTTGAGGGATTCCCAACCAAAGACGGACAAACAACAATAAATACCAGTAGTTAACCATCATTTAAACATCGCTATAATGTATAAACCATCATCAAACAACATCTTAACGTCTCAGTTGTTTCTCTTTGACATAGAAAAGATCACACAGAGAGCAAACGGATATATTTGCTTTTCCAAAGACATACATGTATATCTTAAAGAGTTAATATTTTGTGATTTTTAAGGTCGTACTTTGGTTTATGGAGTGTCCAACAACAAGTTAACATACACGGTCTAAAACACTTTAATTTTCTAATAATAGGCAGTTATTATTACCTTACTTCTTGACTGACTCTCAAATGATTCGTTCGGTGATTCATCTGTCTAATCCCCTCCATTCTGTCAGCCAAATTTGATCTGATTGGTCAGATGGTCTAGTCTGCTGTGATTGGTCTACCGAACTGAAATTAGAACGACAGACGACTCGTTCGCGTGATACAGAGTCGACTCCGTTTATATAACTTTGCTATTCGTTCACTTTCAGCTTCACAACTTGGCAGACCGCTTACATTCACACACCGCATGAAATCTAATTTCAAGAACAATAGTTACTCTTTAAATGGGGGAAAAAATCTGAGTTTGCTTTGAGCAAACAATCTTCCTTTGGGAAAGAATTAAGTGAGGGTTTGACTATGCAAAGAAAAGTATTTTAGGAAACAAACACAATACATGACAGACTAGTTGTGTTTATAGATCAGTATATTTGTTAACAAGGTGCTATACTGCTGTTTTTATTAAGGTTCGGCTCAACGCTACCGATGAAATCCCGTCTCCGTTGACTGTTACACAGACAGCCGTGTAAAACCTGAGCGTATATGAGCGTCATGTTCTCAGAATATCTGCCAGCCACATTCTTAAAAATCCTGATTGCCTTTTGCCTCCTTAAACTATGAAAAAAACACGTGCGTGCTATTTGTAAAAAGTAAACAAACAGATGCGGTTAGCGTTCTGTAACGTTACTTTCTACTGCTGCCAAGTATAAAATCTGGTTTACATAGTGAGGGAATGCAGCCGAAGCGCCAAAGACAACCAGCATCAAGACCTTCATATTAAAGGAATAAATGAAAATTCATAATTTACTCGCCCACATGCCCTCACAAATGTAAATGACATTCTTACTTCAGACGAACACATCCATAACCTTATGTTCATATGTAGTTCCCAACTTGCTGAATCTTCAAGGAGCACAAACATCCATCAAAAAAGTTATTCAAATAGTTAATAAATCCGTCTTGAAAATGAAACCAAAACAAACCAGCATTAGTGCTTTTTTACTGCTGAATTTGATGGAAATATTAGTCATCATCTAACCTTTATCATTTCACTTCAGAAGACATTAAGTTAGGACCAATACACGGACATCAAGTGACATCATTTTATAGAATAAAAAATGTACGTTCGTGTTTAACTAAAGAAATAAAAGCATGTGGGATGTGATTAAAATCAATAAGCTATTTAAAGCCATGCAGTGCAATGCAAAGGTCATGCAGAGTAAATTCAACTGCAAATGTCATTAAAGCCAAAGGACAAATGTTCACTAAATAAATTATATTTATTAGTTAGAATCATTTTAAAAAGCTCTGGCAACTAATGTAATTATTTAACCGAACTGTAAGGAACTTTGCATGAATGAGGAATGCAACTGGTGTGTGGTCGCAGGTGTGTATTATTCAGACTCATCCAATCAGATTTAAAATAACCATGGAATAGGAATTTGTAAAGTATTTGATCGTTCCACATTCAAACTCACTATTTTAGAGTCTCTAAAGCACAGGTGTAAATCTTTGTGTCAGCTGTCCAGCTGACGGGGCAGAACATGTCGATGACTGCAGGTGTCTCAACAGGGAAGCCCTGAACACACACACACACAGCTGCTTATCGAGAAATGAACAATGGCTGAGCCGGGAAAGCCATCATCCTTCAGGAAAAAGTTCTCGCCTACAGGTGCCAGAGAAGATCTCATCATAAATCTCTCACACATTAAACCAAAACATGTAGAGGATTTCACTGAGAACATAGACAACAAAAAGAGGAAATCAAGTGATTTGCTTTAAAGTGTTCATTTACTTGAAGTCTTATTTATAAGTGACCGGCAGACGACAACATCTTGGCCTTTATTTGGTCAGGTGTGCACACACATCCCAGCATTCCAATGAGCCCAACCTGAGACAATCTACAAATAGATCAGTTCTCAGTTGTGTTTTAGATCAGGTTTGTCTCGGATGTTAAATTTCATGAAGAGAACGGAGGTTCATCTGGATTTGGGTCATGAGTTGATGTTGAGATCTTCAATAAAATTGACTTTTGATTGCAGACTTGACAAATCTGAGCTCAGTTTGACACATTGTTGACGTCTCTTCTAAAACTCTAATGAAGACATTTATGAGATTTCGGACTCCTTTTAATAAGAAGAAATATCTGTGACACAAAAGCAAGTTTCGCTTTATCCGATTTCAACCCTACTGCAACTAAAAGAACACCAAACGCTGTCGGAGCCGATAGCCTCGTGGGCAGTGGGCGACATGTGGCGCGGTTCAGACCCGGGTTCGACCCCCGTCTCACGGTCCTTCCCCGAACCCACCCCCTTCTCTCGGTCCTTCCCCGAACCCACCCCCTTCTCTCGGTCCTTCCCCGAACCCACCCCCTTCTCTCTCTCCCACTTCGCTTCCTGCCACCTCTCTCACTTAACTGTACAATTAAAGCACAAGTAAATCTTTAAAAAAAAGAACACCAAACGCTGTTCCTGGATCAGTGTCTAACTAGCACAGGGCTGTCATATTACGATTTCAAATACAACACTGGAAATGAATCTTGCCTGCGGTCAATCTCGTCCTGGAGCTGTCATGACGATGCAACGACTTTCTTCTATCTTGTTTCGTACTTCATCTCTCTCTTCCTCTCTTTGTGTTGTCCTGTTCCACACCTCTGATGGCAGGCGACTTCCTCCCGTGAAAACTTGAACTGGGGGTTCGGCTGTCAGTGGAGCAATTCACCGTGAGGTTAGAGAAGGGGAGGGGCTTGAGGACCGTGTGTTCTCGTGCATGTGCGAATGTGTTGAGATTGAGAAAAACATCAGCTCGGTAGCTGAATCAACAACAGCTGCCGTTATAGCGCTTTGAGTGAGCGACATGTGCTGCTGGGATGATGGTCCGCTGGAGTACCTGACACTACACTATTACTCCAACTGAAGCAGAGCCACGGTCCGTCCCGCCGACAAACAATGCAGCTGTCCCAACACTTGAAGAAAAGTGAGAGATCAACCTTACTTTCTTTACTCAAGTCAGACAAAGATGACATTTAGATTCAATCCACTCGCTTACTGTAGTTACCTTATAGTTTTCATTTCATATAAAGGGTTAATAAAACTCAACGATAAGGAACCTTTAATGTTACCTGAACAACTTGAAAAGCTGTATTTATCTGTTTAAAAGCACAATTTAAAACATTCCCTCTTTATGGCCATCTCTGCTCAAAATACTGTACTTACTGTACGTACTTTACAAGTGAAGGCAAGTGATGTCAACGCAACTAACAAAACTAAGTACGTTGTGCTAACATGCCCATTAAGATTGTTAGTGGAGTATATAAAAACATTTAGAAATAATGCAACAGAAAAACTGTTTATACCAACTTTTTGTAACACTTTAGACCATTTAACAATTAATATAATGTTGACATATCATTTTGGAAACAAACTCTTCAAATATTGTTATGAACTATTATATATAATTTTTCCAAAATCATGTTTTTTATTATGTTATTATGACTTAAATCAAAACAAACTAACAGCAGTTTGATTGTTAATAATTGGAATGCACAATAAAAAACATGATTTTCAAAAATATATATATATTTTTGGAACCGAACCCTTAATTTATAGCAAGAGTATTACAGCAAGGATTATTTTGATAACGTTTAAAGAATGTTAGTCTGAGGAAGTTCTGGAAAATCTCAACTTTAAATCATGATTAAACGCTTATAGTTGTGAATCTGGACAATATATTGATACTAGTTTGAACTGTTTTCTTTATGTACTTTCATAATAACTGTTGTTTATTTTTAATCAAAATGTTACTGATTGCAGCCATAGACCACATCAAATGAAGACGAAAACCAGGCTGGTCCGATGCTGGTCCAGAAGAACTTCCCGTTTCGTTTTTTTTAGCACTACACAAACTAATGAACAAAATACAACCAGCTGAACGTTTATACATTTTAAAGATTTAACTATCCATGTTAGATTAAAAAAAAGTGAAAAAAAAAATGAAACCGGAAATGCTTCTGAACCAGTGTTTACATTTGGCCAAGTGGTCGATAAGCTATTCAATAGATGTAATTTGCAGTTAGTGCAGAACAATTTTTTGTATGTTTTTAAACACAAAATTATGCAATACGGCAAAGCTACTCAAAGAGAAATCAATTTTAACACACTGGTTAAAGCATTACTAAAGAAGCGCTGCGTGTAAGAGCTAAAGTGACCCGGTGACTCGAGCCTCTGACACTCACATGAGGCCGTGCGAGGAGTGGTCATGTAATAAATGAACGTAATTATTATAATACTGCAGAGGAACCATGTGTCTCAATGAGAAACAGATGCGGACGGGACACAGGGAAAGGTCAGCGACACACACAGGCGTCTGTAAATAATAAAGTGGCCAGGCTTACGAGCTCACAGGCATGACTATTACCATAAAAACCTCACGCAGCATTAGTGGCCAGCTGACTCACGTACGTCACACTTAGGATGCACACTAAAGGCTTAGAAAGTGAACTACAATAAAGGTTTAAATAATAATACAATTTCCTCTTTTTTATCTATGCACTTAAGTTTTTGAAGGTTATAGTTTAACGATTAATATCTTTAACCATTTTTAGACTAGTGAAGATGAAGTCATCAGAGCACTTTATAAAAAATGTGTATATCAAAAGCATGCTTACAAACGTGAATTATGGGTCAAGGTTGACACGAATACAGTCATCAAACTTTGACATTTGTTGGAGTTCAAACATACAGTCAAAAATCTCATTCTAGTGAAATAACTCCAGGTTAAATGGGTCTATCATCACATCTCCTGCACGGTGTACACACTGCGTTTGACGCACGCAAATCCTGCTGGAATTACTGAGGATATGCGGGCCATGAAACTCCAGCTTTTTCTGGGGGTTTTGTAAAACAAACAGCAAGCGGGCACGAAAAAAGTTCTGAGCGGAACGGACCTTATCAGATCTGCCCTTCAACTGGAAACAAGATATAGAAACAAACTTCCTAGCAACACGCAAAATCCTTTCTCTCGTCCGTCTGACTTCTCTTAATATACAATATGTCTGTTTTGAAAGATTTAATTCAACAAGTTTTTTTAGAATCTTAAAAAGTGCAAATAATCTGGTCTCTCAAACAAGGGGTAATAAAATAAGGGGTGTATAATAACTACTCCAGGATGAAAAATGCTGTTGGAATCGCGTTAGATGAGTTCAGCATGTCAAAGCATGGCAGGTCAAATATCAGTTTTTTTCACATTTATCAAAAGCAGCACACGTTGAAATGATTTAAAGCACAGAAAAAGTAAAACAGTCATTGTTATCATTACAGAGACGTCTGTAACAGGAACACACGCACAGTTTAGACTCATCCTCTTTGACTTTGAATCTTAACAAACACATTTAACTCAATGCATTAGATTTAATTCTGCATGACAACAGAAGACACGAAAGAATCTAAGAGACAAATAAGAAAAGATCGAGCATTTGGAGGAATGAGAAACAAACTAAAGCTAAACAAACATTCACTATGCAAACGTATTTCTTCAGATAATCTGAAATGTAACTTTCTAGTTGTATGACGAGAGTATTTTGAACATTTTGCTAAATGCTAGAAAGAAAGCGAGAAAGAGGGAATATAAAAGAAAGAAACAGAAAGAAAGAAACTTTGGGCAACAGCAGGAAAGCAGATCTCGGTTTCTCCGTCTCTGATTGGTCGATTCGGCCGACTGCAGCCCACCCAAGAAGCTGCAGCAGCCCATGGGCATAAATCTGAGCGCCTGACTCACAGCGCATTTCAAACAATCTGCAGCTCTCTCTCTCTCAGTCAGTCTACCTCTCTCGCTCTGCCCAGTCTCTCAGCGTGCCCACGACTCATAAAACAAAACTCCTCTCAGCTCTTGCCAACCATATTATTTCTGCAAAGAGTTAATTGGGTTAGCTTTGAGACACAGTGAGTGAAGGGCACACGTGTGTTGCGTGTGTGCACGTACAGGAGAACGGAGGCGTGCAGAAATGTGCTTGCGTCTCTTCCTTAGCATCGGATCTAATGGCATGTGAGGTTACGGCAAACTTACGTAACTTCCGAGTCCACTCTGAGAAACGCATGCTTACCTGCGTGTGTGCGTGTTTGTGCTTGCGTGTGCGCGCATGTTTGCGCATAACGGTGGCCGTCTGCCAGTGTCTAGATAATAATCTGCGTTCCGGTGGAAGATCTGATGAAAACCCATCTAGGTCCTTCTACGTCGGGTTTTACTTTATACTGACAATTCAAACGCAGATCAACTTAATAAACGTTACCGGGTCTCGTTCACATGATCCATCTACTTGACTTAACTGTTATTTACAGCAATTATACCAATCTCTTTTGACAATGTTTCTTTGTTGCGTCCAATTTGTCAAACGGCAAATAATGCGAGCAAAAGCCAAAGAAGGAAACATCAAAGACGCATGATTACAATGATGTGAGCGCAAAAATCCACCGTCTCCATGACAACAGAGTGAATAATAAACACCGCCCCCTCACGGCTCACGGCGCTGTGGACACCGATGAGTCATCAGCACACACATGCAGGATGAAATGCATGAAACGCATGTTTTAAATGCACAGAGAGAGAGAGAGAGTAAAGCAGCACAAGCACAGAGAAACTCTTTTAATATCTCAATTGTTTCTCATAGACAGAAATGAGATTAACGTGTTGATCTCAGTGTGAAATAACAGAGATGTTACAAAGATCCTTACAGAAAAGTCCAGACTGGAAAAAATATTTGCAATCCAATATGTGCTATTGACTTAAATATTGAAACATTCTAACCAAAAGGATGTTATTTCTTTAGCACAATCAGCAACATTCAGTCCCGGCAGAAGTCAGACAACAATCATGACGTCAAGAGGGATTAAAGTGAATGGGGGAAATAAAGGAGTGGAAAAACAGGCCTGTGTGAATGAGACAGATCAACGATCTGAAGAAACATTCTCTCGCTGCAGCATCTGTATGAAACTCTCATGATCTTCATCCTCATCATGGACAATGACTGTTTGTGAGACTCAATTGTCCGGCGGTTTCGTGACATAATGCAACCTCTAATTTGAGGGCAACACAACGATCAGAGATGAGATCTCATCTTTCACAGAACGAGAAAGAACGTCCTTATTATAAACCAGCAGGGAAACAAACAGATGGAATCAACTTGAACACACAGAGGTCGGCCTGTAGAGGTCATTGATAAAAGAAAGTATACATTAAATGCACTGCAAGTTGCGTTGAATATAAGCAAATCCCTTAAAGTCCCAGTGAAATTAAAAATGACATGCCTATTTTTTCATGAAATATTGCAGCGTTTATTGAAAATATTTTATCAATGTGGGTCATTCTCTTTTTAAAATCCGTTTGCCTTCACAATCTTTAGTTAAAATCACAAAAATGCACTTCCTTCCTGTATTGACCATCCATCACAAATGACGTATGTTAACCGGCTTGGGCGGAGCATCCGTTAACCCCTCCCCTTTAACGGTCATTTCCATTTATAAATGCAACGGCTGTTTTTATACATCCAATCAAATCGCAGAGAAGACGAAAGCCACGCCCACTATTTTTCCCAATGAAATTCCATTTCATTAAAATGCGTCACAATACGGAAGTAAAAACAATCCAAACTTCCGGTTCACGGGGACTTTAAGTATAAGAAAAACTATTTAGGTGAGAAACGTTTTGATGTTTCCTAAAGTTGGTAATTTAACTACTAAAGTACAGAGATTTAAAATTGATTTCCCCAAAGACATGTATTATCATAAGGAAACCTGGTCACACTTTATTTTAAGGTACAATTCTCGCTATTAACAAACCATTAACCACCACTTTTGCATCGATAAACGTATTAATAGTTAGGTAAGTAGTTTTTATGTTTAGGTACTGGGTAGGATTAGGGATGTAGAATATGATATTGCAGAAAATGTGCTTAATAAGTACTAACAAACAGCCAATATGCTAATAATATGCATGCTAATAAGCAACTAGTTAATAGTGAGAACTGGTCCCTATACTAAAGTGTTACCGGAAAATTAAAAAAAGTCTCCATTTGCTCTCCAGTTAATTTCAATGACGCCTATAGGACAAACAACTGAACTGATATATTAACACGATCTCTTTTCATTAAACATGCATACGTTTTTTTTGCTTTTATCCAACAAGACAGTGTGCAAGTGCAACGCATCATGGTTTCAAGGATCAAAAATGACAAAACGAGGGTCAGAAAAGTAGTTCACATGACATTTACATTAACTATCAATTTGGCAGCCGCTTGTATGCATATGCATATTCCTTGGGAATCGAACCTTTGACCACCTGATGCAATGCTTTACCATTTAGTCTAAAACATGAATAGCATACAACACACAGTTTTGCACTGCACGAGCTGAGTCGAGTAAAGCCACAGAAGACGCTCGGCATCACTTCTGTGTCTTGTTCCGTCTTATCCCTTATGAAAGAAAAAAGGATAGAAAATAGAACAGAGGAAAAGCTCAGGGGCATAAAAGAAGGGAAAAGGGGGTATTTAGTGGGTTTCTGCGCTCTCCGGTTGGGTATCTGAGCTCGGCCCTGGACGCTCACTGGATAGACAGCTGCTATTAAAAGTTGATTGTTTCAGGTTCACAGAGTGTGAAAGGGTGTGATTGGGGTCTACGATCCCCATGAGGGTGGTCTCCATGCTGGAGAGGGGGGCGAAGGGGGGAGGTAAAAGAAAGTGTCACGTGACACGAGCGTCTAGCTGCGTAGCCGAAAAAGGAATCTGGCGGAAAACACACCACTTGTTGCCGCCTGCCTTGGCGAGCTTTAGGAACGTCGCTCTCGGATTTACAGAGTAAAAAAAAAGCATAAAACATGCCACCCACAAACACACACATTACAACCAATTCAACACAGCTGCTTCAAAACACCTTAAAACCTCAAAGTTCACATCAATCGTCAAAATATGATGCAGGCATTAGTACAAGCCATCACTTCACATGTTAGCAAAAGGTGATGTTTATTCCTAATCTCTCCTGCGAGAACATTTCAATCGGTTTAAAAGATCTTGAGGAGGATCTGCAGATGTGAGTGTTTGTATGCTAACAGAATCCTTTTGCCACTAATGCAAGTCCATCAAACACTAATGAGTTCAGGGGCGAGAGGAAGAAACCCTGCTGAGTCTTTCTCACCTCACCAAAAGATACCACATCAACCCCGAGTGTGTGAAAGTTTTCTCTGAACCCTCTACATTCACCTGCACAGGAAAAACAGCTTCCAATTTCCTCTATACAGCAAAAACCAATTCTCATTAGTTACCAGATGAAATACGATAAACGTGAGACATTTTCACATAACGCACGGACCAACCTTTAAGTTATTTTGAAATTGTGCTGAACTGAAAAGTGAGTCTTTATGACGCAGAGACATCAACGCCTCATTAATGATGTAATTACGCCGGCTCATGTGAGATTTTCACAGGACATTCAGACAGATTTGTCAAGATTAGATATCCTTCACTCCACACACTTGAAGATAACTCGACCACAAATCTGTCAAATGCCAGCCAACCCCCAAATGAAGACGAAAATGACCCCGTTGCTGTTTATTAAATATAAGTGACACACTTTACAAGGTCTCATTTAATAACATTAGTTGCATCATGCATTAGCTAACATAACAATAAGCAACATTTTACTAATGTTAGTTAATGCAAATACATTTGTTCTTGTTAGTTTACTGTGCATTAGCTAATTTTATAAATATTAAAAAAATGTTGGAATTAACACACTAAGATGAAAAAATGCTGTAGGCCTATCCTAAGTTGTTACTTCTTGCTATGTTAACAAACCGAATCGTAGTTTGTTCTACAAAAAATATATATAATTTTAATAAAAAAATCCAGTGTAAAAAAAATAGAGCTATAAAGTTTATCTTTAAAGGAGGAACTTATATACAACAGAAGTTAAGAACACAATATGTACAGCTTGTGCAGAGACACGTAGTCATTGGTGGGGACGAGCTTCAGGTTCGACACATTTGGAAAAGTTATCGGCACTTCAACTATTTCCCCTTACAAGAACCAGCTGTTGAGATTCAGGAACACCGTGACCTCCACCAATACAGAACTATCACAAAAACAACTAAAAGACCTGAAAACTTTCGCAATGAATGAAACTTATCGACACGCATCTAAATGTTTCACACAAACTCCAGCTTAACGTTTAAACGCTCTAAATGCGACGTCTGACCGACCGAGACCACCGGGACAGACCACCATCATACAAACTTCACTGGCATTTAAGACCATTAAACGACATATTGCGGGCAAAATTCAGCTCTTTAAAAATGCAATATAATAGAATTAATAAAACAGACGTTCAAATTAACGCTTTAAATAAAGAAGAAACTTGAAGACATTTGCGAGCTCAACGGTCTTCAGGTTTAGTGTAAATGTTTCATGAGCTTTGCGCAGATGTAATGAAGTTCTTTAGTGTTTGTATGTGTGTTTAAACACTCTTGTGTACACCATTACTCGAGTGTCTCTCCATGGCAGAGTGTGTAATAGACACACATGTTTGGATTGTTAATCAATGCGCAAACACTCCAGCACACTTACTAGTGAGCACTCAAGGTGCCTAAAGGTCTTATTCACACATCTCAACGAACGCTCCAGTAAAAGCCCACATTCATGATATAAAGTGCAAGTTTACCTTAAAACGCGGGATTCCTCCTTCATCCGCGTGTGTGATGATCCCGGCGAGCCCGAAATTTACCCTTGAAAACTTGCGCAGAGCTGAAAGCCGAGAGCGTCCCAATGGGGGTTCGAGAATTTCCAATAAAGCCCCTCTTTCTCCTCACACACACACACACACACACACTGATGAAGATAAGGGCTCTAAACTCCTCGGTTCATTTTGCTGGGAGTGTTCTCCGCGCGCGCACAGCAACAGAAACTCCGCAAAAGTTTTCGCAAAAGTTGAGGATCAGCGGCGGAGATCCATATTCGGTCCCCGGAGCCCGAAGTTACAGCGGCAGCGCGAGAATGTGAGACCACCCCCTCCCTCTCCTTCTCTCTCTCAGACTCCGTGGACCACCCCGAAACAGGAAGTTCACTTTTTGTTTTTCTTGAGGAGAAAAAAGAGAAAGCCCGACTGGACATCTCCAGCATTCTTGTAGCATTAGTAACTCACACAATAATTGTAATATTTTTAATAAGAAGAAAAATGTACGTATAAAATGTAATGGGCTTAATATAAGCATATTTGAATATATACAAATTCAAGGAGAAAAAAGAGAGAAAGCCTGCATTCCTGTAGCAGTACCAACTCCCATAATAACGATATTGTTGATAAGATAAAGAATGTTCATAATAGACTATAATAATTATGTAAAAATACCATGGTAAACAATTGAGGAGAAAAAAACGTCCTGTCCTCGCCATAGCACCAATAGCACAACTCCCACGATAAAACCTATTACTATTATTATAAAAACAACAATAATGCTTCAAACTAAGTAATAAGTATGAGTATTAAAACCAAAAATACGTTCACAAATAAAATATAAATATATGTCGTACTATGATATAAAATTGGTTTGGAAAGACAAATAAAGTGATAGTGTAGCCCACTTCTGGCGGTCTTTGACTATATCATAATCTATCATTTACATTACTTAGATTGATAATTATATCGTCACGTGTCTGTGTATGTAAAGAATTTTCAGGACTGTGAGCGATGTGTGTGGCTGGCTGCTGACGGAGCTGAGCTCGGGTTCAAGCGCGGTGAGCCGCAAAACCCGGAGCGGAGCGCCAACGGCCGCAGGAGATGCACGGGTGTATTGAAAGAAATATGAACCGCGTTTCATTTATCCGACAACTATAGTTAAAACATAGACTCGTTTAAAAATAGATCATTTGAAGTATTTTAAAAAACACATTTATTATTTCAGTTGCACAATCGATGTAATGTGCTTTGGTTATAAACAATTATGACTTTATGGAATCACAAACAACTTTTTACATTTCACGATGCAGTTCTATAGACCCGAAATCAAAGAATATCAGATCAATTTAAACTATTTTTTTCTTTATATGAAAGATAAAAATCATGCAAGAACGGTTGATCTAAAGAGGGCCTTGACCATAGCTAAATACTTTCTTTAAAAAAATGAAAACGTATAGCCTCTAAAACATTCTTCGCCATAAAGAAAAACGTGAAAATAGTTTATTTAATGTTGTGTAACGATTCACCTGTACAGTAGATCTTTCCCCACATATGGTACAAAAAAGAGCTAGACTTTAAAGTTTGCTGGGAGTTGATACAAAAAGAGAATAAAAAGTCCACGAAAGATGCCCGCAGAAACGTTTATATTGTATAAATGAGTACTGAATATATTTTGCGACGTACACACAAGCATTGATTCGACATGTCACGTTACCTGTTGTCATTTTTTGACGTCACATCTTGGAAGGTTGCACCTGACAGGTTTGGCTCGTGTTATTTTAAATCGAAATTATAAAAAAAACATCCCTCCAGGTTTGTACCATTTATATCCAAAAGGCTTAGAGACGTTTAATTCATTGCAATGGTTTTGTAATCGGAAATTTGACATGCACCTGACATGCATTTGACATGCGCGGAAACATTCAAAATGGCGGCCGGCGTCCTCAGTCGTAAAAAAAAGTTTCCTCGTAATTCTGTTAAATAATTAATATGCTTTACTTTTGTCAATTATAATAACTTACTGTGTTATTGCAGAATAAACGTTAACATAAACAAAAAACACATTCTTTATGACGTTACTAGTGTTACCATAAAACATTACCACGGGTTGTCCTCTCGTTATTCCTATTCTCGTTACACAGCGTGAACGGCATATCTGCTGAGTGCTGATTCTGAAGGCATATCGCGCGCATGTTTGCAAAAATATCACAAGTTATAATTACAAAAAAATATTTTTGGGAAGAGTTTTCTATGCATGTATCAGATAGATGAACTCACGAAACGCTGCCCTCCGTACGCATGCGCACATTGACGCATGGCCTTTATCTCAATGTCACTTAGCGGTAAATACAAATAGAGATAAATACAAACTAACGATCTTTTAACACATGAACACATTGTGAGAAACAGAGACTATGATCTTGTGTTTTAAGAACAGTGACATATGTCAGGTGGTTAATAGTTTTCACGCATTCCTTGTTCAGTTATGTTTGAAGTCTGTTGTTTGTTTGCCTTTTTCATTCTTTTTGGCTTTGGACATTTTGGCTTCAACTGAACATCTTGGCTTGATGTGACAGATCAAATTGAGCTGCTCTTAAAACAGTATGATTGTAGGTTATACTTCACTATTGGCTTTTATAGTTAGGCCTATAGTTTTGTGGCTTGTGATTTAATCAGTAAATAAAGGAAATTATAAGTTTACCTGCAGAACAATATAAGACTGCAGTCGTTTCAAACCTTACATTTTGGTGAAGTGTTGCTACTGAAACTAACCAGCCAAACTGTGATCCCAAAACTGGATGACATTGATGTGATAATCAGAAAATGTGAATATGTGTGATCTGCATGTGAAATTCAGATCGCTCATTGATGTCTTAGTGAAGATCGTGAATGAGATTCGTGTGATCGGTCTGTGTTGTCCACACTCACAGATGCGGTTTCCATATGTCCAATAGATTACTTCTCTCCAGGTTAAACACACACACACACACACACACACACACACACACACACACACACACACCTACACCCATTAAGGGAGTCAGTGTGAGTCTAGACACTTTCTTCTCATTGAGTTATGAAGAATCTCAGGGCTGTGATCTGTGATGCAGAAAATATGGATACAGTATATGTAGTGTATTGGGTCTCACCACTTTTCATTTTGAGCGCCTTAGGGTAGAGGCTTTTCCCAGAATGCATCTGTCTGCTAGAGGTTACAGATCTCTGGTGGAGTGAAAATCAGGTAAAGACAATTTATCAAGCACCTGTGCTCACTTCTGTCAACGGAGCTCGACCATTCAAAAATAAAAGTCGCAGGTGTTGTGTCGAATTAATCCCATCAGGCTCATTGAGAGAATCTTTCAGGATTAGCCAACGCTGCTCATTTGGACAAAGTGAAAAGATGAATCACTTTCCAAAGCTGCGGGCGTGTGATTCATTTAGACTTTTTGTATTTCTTTTCACGTTTCAGCATTACACTGCCATACTGGGAAATGGACACCGTAAAAAGGGGATAAATACAATCTCCACAAATTTATAAATAAATGTATAGTATAATAGGGGGCTGTATTTATGCTAATTAGGTTTTTCAGAATTTTCACCAATTTTCATAAATTGGGACAATTTATATGTTTAAGCAGGCATGTCCCATTTAAGCTCTTAAATAACATGAGGTCATTTAATATATATATTTATGTATAATGTTGATACAAGGAATAGAAAAATAAATTAAAGTAACTGAAGATGAAAGATAGTCACACAACTTGACACTGAACTACTCAAATATGTCTTGCCTTAAAATATGTCTTCTCTCTATAAGTGGAAATAAACCAAATGCGATTTACCTTGATGAAAAACTAAATCACCGAATCTGAAATCCACTGGAATACAGTAACCAGTATAAATTAAATTGAAAAGATTTTTCCTTGTTAAATTGTTAACAAAAAGTAAACTAGTCATTATTATTTATGCATAACAAATTTGAATCTGTAACCCTGAAATGTCTCACTAATACGCATGTGTGTATGTAACTGTGTTTGTACATCTGTTACCCGGGCCGTCGACATCTGGCCGTCTCTCTCTCACTCAGAGAAAATCCAGTCAGTCTTTACGGGATTTGTTTTTCCATTGCAGATGGTCCCGTGCTCGTTTCCCTTCCATTGGCTGCGGGTTCGACCCTGCTACCGGAGCCCCACACAGTTGCGCATAAAAGCGTGCTTTCACCCCCCTCTGTGCCACCCCGTCACCGCACGGCCGGCTGCAGACGACCGAGTCCATCACTGAGAGAGACGTGCACAGCAAGGCAGGTAAGCGTGCACGCGTATCATTATTACTGTTCATGCAACTTTCCAGTATATTTGCGTCACGTTTTTTGGTTGATAAATCGCCTGTGAGATTGCGCTTACTTTGTTCATTTCATTCGACTCGAGCTCTCAAAGATGAAATGTGTAATTCATTCAGACCACAAGCAGAAACAAACAGGATTGCAAAAATAGTAGCTTTTAGTAGGTCATGGGAATACATTTACTAAATATGTTTATAGGTTGAATGCACTGTAAGTCACTTTGGATAAAAGCATCTGCCAAATAACTGTGAAGAAGTTTCAGACTCTCTCTCGGTCTGCCATTGGTCATCCAAACGGCTCCAGAGTTATGCCATTGGATGGACAAATGTTGTTTTCCAGCATCAGTTTTGACTGGGATTGTTTGGATGTCACCTTCCAGGTGTGTCCAGCAGGGGGCAGTGCTGAACAACATATTACTGCAGCGTCAGCCAGCCGTCTGTGTGTTTGGAAGAACTCTTATCAGTCGACACCATCAGTCTTCATGTTTTCATAATATTCCTATTTGTTGTTAAGTCCTTTATCCTAAAGCATTTTTCATCTCCTGTATCCAGGGAAGGACAAATTATTATTTTAAATCAGTTGTATCTTTTCCAGCATCGATGACCGGCTGATATTTTGGGTAGGTGTCTATAATCTATAATTATCAATCATCTATGTGTTACAAAATCAGAGGGTGAAAAAATATTTGTATTTATTTGCTTAAAAAAATAATCCCATGTTAGGTTTGTTCAGTTTTTTAAATGCATTAACAATTCATTGTCAAATTCTCAGTAATGTCATTCAAATATCAATCATTCTGTACTATAATGATGTTAAAACAGAAAAAGTTTGTAGCGACTTATACAAATATACATCCGCGGAAAGAATCAAGAGACCGTACTATTTATAGGTATGTGTTTGGGTAAAATTATCATTTAGGTTTCATTCTGTAAACTACTAACAATATTTCTTGCATTTATTTGCCAAGAAAAAAGAAAACGGGAGAAACAGGTGAAAATAAAAGAAAAGATGCTCTGTATTTATTTTTATATTTATTCAGACCTCAAATACTGCAAAGAAAACAGGTTCATATTTACTTTTAAGCAATACAACAGTGTGTAGTTGTACATGTATTTAGGAAAAGTCCAGCAATTCTCTTTTTATTTGATAACCATTATTTTTATCATAGATTTCACGTGTCTTGTCATGCTGTCAGCCTTTCACATTGCTGTTGGATAACTTTGTTACTCCTGAGGGTTGATTTTGTTGAAATTCGACAAAGACTGGCCTGGAATGTCCACAATACATCTAGCAGATTTAAAATTAAAATTTGGAATGGTTTCCTTATATTTTCCGCAGCTGTATACATTGTATAATATTATATCATGTATTATGCATAGAAATGAAGTTTTTTTTATGTCCATTAAAATGTTTTGCATTGTAATGTCATGACAACTAGACACTTTCTAATTGAAAGATTGTATTACTGGATATTTATTATTGTTGATTTTTTGTAATGTTCGTCTATGCTAATTTTAAAATATTGTGTTACAGTACTGAGACTTACCAATGAGAATAGTAGGAATAAAAAAATAAAGGTTTTTAGGTTCAAATGTGTTTAATTGTCGTGAAAATATTACAATGTAAACATTTAATGGACATAAAGGAATGTTTAAAGGAATGACACTTTTATATATTTCTTTTGGTTGTGGGGTCAGATTGGACCTGATCAAGTATCACTAAAGTTAAAATTGAGGTTAAACATCAACATCTTTTAGGCTTCTCCCTCTTGATCTACTAATATAAAGACACTTTCTTCAGAGAGTTGAAACCCCTCAGCTTTAGCACCTGTAATAATGATCTGGCAGTTTCCAGAAGAATTAGGTCTGCTCAGGAAATGATGTGAGCGCTTCAGGCTTTCAGCCAATGAGGCTTTAAAGAGAAGGAGAGGAGAAGTGACATTAATTCCCTGCGCTGTGATGAAGCTTTGCTGTAAATCACTCTCTACAAGCTCTCGCCTTCACAGCTTTAAAGACGTCATATCATACCCTGTTGTTTCTTTGTGTATATATTTCCCTAAGGGCCACTTATAATGTCACTCTTACTATTATGTTTTGCCTAATCAAAAATAACTTTTCACTTTTTTTGACCATCACCATTTATCTTTTAAACTTCCCCCTTACTTGTAAAATAAACAAAAGTGCTATTTTTGCCATTGGGTTCAATATATTTGTGTCTACTGGCCATCCTTCAATAGCAGGATTGACCGCATTTCACTCTTATCATTTGTTTCAGTAACAGTAACAGTATTGTTGTTACAATTGTAACAGTATCTATTCTACTTCCTCCTCATATGACTACTGTGATTGGTCTGCCAAGTGTCTGATCGACCAATAGGAGTCATTAATGTGTTGTGTTGATTCATGGATCTGTCTGATGTAACTTTTTAAAATCCCCTCTTTTTTATCGTTGTATAGACCAGAATATCATAGAAACTTAGGGACTAGTAATAAACACACTAGAAGCCCCCCAGAACCCCCGAGCAACCACCGCAAAGTGCTTAGCAACAACTCAGAACATCTCAACAGGTGAGGATTGTGTAGTGGTGTAACTCATTGGTTCTCCAGCTTTTCTGGTCACGCCACTCCACTGGGAAATAATATATTGCAAATGATGTGTAAATTAGGGTTTAAATGAGTAAAAATCGGCCCATCTCGCATTTTGTGACACTCACCTCATCGAGCAAAACTGACAAGTTGTACGTGATTTCTTGCATTGTGCAATGCAATATGCAACTTTTTACGAAGCCTATGTGCGAACGTTATTTAGATGCTTCCTCTCACTGTGTTACTTGAGTTCTTGAGTAATTTTACTTGATTTCTCTACTTAAGTATTATTTTGGGGGATTTGTACTTCACTTGAGTACAATTAAAAATGAATAATTGTACTTTTACTCCTTACATTTTTCTTTATACTCAAAACGTACACCTTTTTTTAGTTCTTCTTCCCTTATTAATAATGAACAAACTGAATTGCGATGACAACCAGTCTAATTTAAATGTTATTTATTCACCCAATGAGATTCGTTTTAACATTCAATGAAATTGGCCAGACATGTTCATTGGTCCTTTTGAAGTGATGTCATATCAATTACCACAATGCACTGCACCTGGCTTGAACTGGCCCTGAGAGAAATAATCAGTGAAAGAAAATGGAGGAACACGATTCAGCTGTTAATACAGTTCAAAATCCGCCACAGGATCAAGAGCACTCGTGGACGTCTTGTAGAGGAATGAATAAGGATTTGTATAAGATGAAGTGTGTTCTTTGTCTTCCACTAACCAAGGAAATATCTGCCTATGTTGACTCTAACAATTTAGAAAATCACGTTCTGCTGAAGTTAAACCAGAGGTTTTACAACCTTGAGTAGCATGTTGCATGTTGCATATTAGAATAGGCACGTCTATAAAACTCCAAGAGTTAAAAACAATCAGTTCTAAAGCAGGATAAAACATTGCACGTGGTTTCGTTCACTTCATATTGTGAAAGATTAAATGCTTGAACAAGAATCTCTATAGTTTTATAGTTACATTTAATGTGGTACCATTTTAATGTGGTACATTTTTACTTTTACTCGAGTATGATTCTGGCCAGATACTTGTACTTTTACTTGAGTGACATTTGTGAGTACTTTTTACACCTGTGTTACCGCAGCCGTATTTAGTTTCTTATTTTAATGTTCTCCTGAACCCCCCTGCAGTACCTGCGTGCCCAACATGCAGCCGCGTCTGACACTTTGAGAACCACCGCTGTAGCTTAATTGATAGATCGTTGGATGGATACATGTGCTGCTGAATCATGAATCTATGATCAGTTCCCAGAACAACTTGGCTGGACAAAGACATTTCAGTGGCCTCTGGCCAGACAGTAGATCCAAACCACACAAACGTTTCACCATTGATGTCTGAGGCTATCATCGATGTTGTCCTCAAACGGCAGAAGAACTTTAGAGTCCTTAAACCACCGTCGTTTATTTAGCTGGAATTGGAAACATGAATAGTAGGTGTTTCACTCAAAACTTCGAACCCGGGACGGCACTGGAACTTTTCATTGGTTGTCCTAAAAGGCCCTCAAGTCAGTTTTTGTTGATACAATCTCTATAAACGGCAGCTGGCTGTGTTTCGTCTCCAAGGTTGTTAGATGATGGGCAAGTTTCAGGTCTGTATGAGGTTGGCAGTTGAATATTCAAGGTCCTCTTTCCACCGTCTCTTTGGCATGTGTTGTCGAGGGCGTCGTCCTCCTCCAGCCTATCACCCTGCAGCTCCCGTAGCGGGATAGGACATCCCGTGGGAATAAAACGCTGTACTGGACGAGACAGTAAAACTTGGTCCTCTGTTAGAATCCAGGGGTTTCTTGTAAGGGTTAGTAAAGTTGTGGCTAAAGACTTCTGAGGTTGTAGGACATCCCAACCTTTCAAATCATAGCTGAAGAGTTTTGAAAGAGGATGGGAACATGATTCAGACCACTTCATCCAACAGGAAGGTGCTCGTGTATAAAGATGTATTCATGTTTGTTACTGAGGCACAAACTACAACATGTCACAGTAAATCCTAAGGATTCTCTAAACTTAGACACTAAATTAATGGCAGAAACCTTTCAAAGGTCAAACACGATCTTTAGATGAAAGGATGAGGAATCAAGACCTGATAAACTCAGCCAAGTTTTGTCTAGTTTCGAAGCAGTCAAGTAGTGTCGATGACTCCCATCCCATCACCTTCACTTTGTTTTATTCTCAGCCGGTTTCTTATCCCGTTATTTCCCCATCCCAAGGATCTGCTAAAGACTGAGGAAACGCGTCAGGGTTTCCAAGTACCTTTATAGTTGGTAGTCTGTTGCCAGTCTGACATTCTGTTTGAGTCATTTTCTGATTTAGCCAGGTAACTGATTCTCTTGAACTGTCTTTCTGAAGTTTGTCTGGATTCACAAGCAATTCCTTATCATTTTTGCTGATCAAGTCCAACCGCTGGAGAGGACAGTGTCAGAAACGGTTCACTCATTTTCTTTTCAATCCTAAGGGTTTGGAATCCACAAAGCCGTGAAAATGTAATAATGTAGGCGTTGATTTCTCCCTGTCCTTGTTTCTTGAACTCTAATCAGGAGATGGGAGGACTGGTTCTGTTTATGCTGTTTGTTCCGAACCAGTTCTCTTGTGTTTGGCAAAAGATAGTCTGGTTCATTATAGTCAAACTTAAAGCTTTACATGGACAGCACATTTCATGTGTCTAATATTGATCGTTCTTCTGTTTGCTCTTCATCTAGCAGACGGTTTGACATACGTTTGTACAGCAGGTAATGTCCCCGGGTAGCAAATTGTGTGTAGCTATCAGTGAGTTACATACATAAGAACTTAACATTTAGCAGACACTTTTATCTAAAATGACTTAGAACAGCAAGAAAATAAATAAAGCAGCACATCTTAGAGAAGCAAAATGAAACCCAAAGTGCCTCTGAATTTTGTGTTTGTCCACATATATATCTGAAAGCTTTTCAAGTATTCAGAATTCTGTCTTTCCCATTTTGGTTCTTGTTTATAAAACTGAAACATAAGAAAGCAGAATATCATGTACTGACGATTGCTTGGAAGTCTTGGTGAGCCACCTGTTGTTTGTTTTGAGTACTTCTACCTAAAAACTATCGGCTGTACAGTTTGCAAAACATAAAGCCCTTGGAGACGTACAGAATATTGTGTTGGTTTTTCTGTTCAGGGTTGAAGCCGAGGGCCGGCAGAAGTGTGCATGAGAAGACCGAAGGCTCCGCGAGGTTTGTTGAAGAAACATACTGGTTTATAGACGTATAAACGGTGACAATGATGACTCTGTTCATCAGGTTGTAATGTCAGACCTCTGTTTGGTTTCATGAACTCTGAAGTGCACACAAAATGCTGTGTTGTTTCAACCCATGTTT
The DNA here is from genome assembly GCA_006030095.1 of Triplophysa siluroides. Taxonomy (NCBI): domain Eukaryota; kingdom Metazoa; phylum Chordata; class Actinopteri; order Cypriniformes; family Nemacheilidae; genus Triplophysa; species Triplophysa siluroides. Next base: position 10,593,210 of record VCII01000237.1, on the reverse strand, counting down.
GGGTAAAATATGTACAAACCCAAACGTTGGTTTACATTAGCCTAGAAAATGTCCATGTTTGACCCAAGTATGTACGGCAGAAGTGAAGTTTTCGAGACCTTGATGGATTGTCATTTGACCGTCACACCTGTGTGCATCTGTAAAAGATCTGTAGGGTCCGGTATTCAGGTGTATTTATGAGTTCTTGAACATTCTGTTGACCAGGTGCTTCAGAAATCATTGAGTGGTCAACGGGACCATAAGTGTTCAAATGAAATTGAGGTTTTTGACTACAGAAGAATTCAACCACACTATTTAGATTTTAAGCACTGACATTTCTCCGGTTTGTCTTCAATCACTTTGGCTTGTTTGTATTGGCTCAGAGAGGAGATGATGGTCATGTGTTTCTGTTGGGTAAAACAAGTGGACATGCACATCAGAGGTGTGAATATGCTCCTCTAGTGGCAGAAAATGAGAATGACATGTTTGAAACAGTGCCACCTAGTGGTAAATGTACCGCACTGAGAGATGCAGGTGTTGTGTTTAAACACTTGCCTACACTGTTTTGTATGTACAAGTAGATGTTTTATCAAACCATTTCAAGTTCCCGTAGCTTGACTGGTAAAATATTGTGCTTGCAAAACCTGAGTCAAGAGTTTATGTATGAACTGTTCAAATGGATCTTGCATGCACTATACATAGGCTATCTTTCTTCAGATGAAAGCGTCTGCCAAGTGAAATATGTAAATCATCTCGATTTTAATATGCTTTTGAAAGCATATTCATATTAAGCATTTTGGCATTTATATTTTTTATTTGACAAAATTTTACCTTTATCTTACATATGTAGTGGGGACTTGTGTTCGTCTTGGTAGCATGAAGCATTTCTAACCCTGATATTATCTGCCTATATGTGTTTGTGATATGTACTGTATGTGCTTCATAACTTGATACAAAGGACAAAGTCATTTGAGGACAAGGATTGAGAACCGCTGACCAAATAAATGTAGTAAAGTTAGTCAACAAAAGTAACAAATGAAAAAGGTGCAGACTTGAAAGGTTGTTCACAGGGATGCCATAGAAGAACCATTTTTGGTTCCACAAAGTGCCATCCAGACAAAGGATCCAAAGAAGAACCATTTCTTTTTAAAGAATCACCTGTTTCCTTCCTTTTTTTCACCACAAAGAACCTTTTGTGAATAAGAAAGATTCGTCGGATGTTAAAAGTTTATGGAACCATTTAGGCAAAACAGGTTCTTTTGTGGCATCGTGAAGCACCTTTATTTAGGAGTGTAAAGAACACAGTTAAACAAAGCAAAATGATTGCAGTACTGCTCTTGCACAACACAAATGAAGCCACATTTCATGGTGAAGGGTGCAAAGTCACATAAGTGAAATTACATCAGTTTTTAAATAAATCTATGAATGTTTCAAACAAAACACATAGTATAGATCAGTTGTACTGCACTGTTCTTAATTTACAGTTCATATAAGAATGAAATAATACTGAAACAGCTGGTTTAATGAAATGATCGAAGCATTCAAAAGTAAAAAAATAAACATTCAAAAATAAACTAAGAGTATTGAACAGAATTTGGCTTCTTTTGCATTGGGTGTGTACAGTAGTGGCCAAAAGTCATGTCCGACTTAGAAAAACTGGTGTCTTCCAAACACGTTATTGAATATTGAATGTATTGGAGTGTAACCTGAAGCTCAGCTTTGAAGAAATGAAGGAGGCTTGGCCAAAAATATCACAACCCCAGGGTTTTTCCTGGCTCAGAGGTGGTGCCATCCTTATCTTAGACACACACGCATGCACGTGTAGGGCTACCGTACCTTTAAGTGGCTTAAGCAAACACTTTACATATTAAAATATAAAACGAGATGAAAATGACAATTATTAAGTTATATAAAACATTACTTTTATTCAATCAAACAGATATGTTTTTCAATCAAATAAAGCTTTTTATGCTTTCCAACTAACTTTTCAGCCAACTGAATTCACCAGTCTTACTAAATTTGCAAAGCTCATTCACATCCTGCGTTCTCTTGTTGTTTACTGAACTTTGAAGGATTCACAGATTTTTTAAGGTTCGCTAGTGACTGAAAAGTGTCGACAGTTTAAACGAATCAGTTAAAAAGGAGTCATTTGTGTGCGAGTCGTTCTGATCGCAACGTGCGTTCATACTGGGGAACTAGAGTATAATACTAATTCATTGAGCCAACTGCACATCTTAAAACATTATACAATGATGTACGCCACGTTCATTTAAGAAACTTTTAAAGAAATTGACCTTACTTGGATGTAATGATACAGCTCCTATTAGCTCTTGTACTGAGACTAATCAGCGCCTCACTGGGCTGAAAACGAAACAGCGCCTCCCTTGCGGCGTAATGGCGCAACTGCAGTTACAAATGTCTCTTAACAGAATACACCTAGTTTTTTTGTGAAGATCATTTTTGTTGAGAGACTGAGGCGGCTCAAAATTTGACAGAGGCGGCTGCCAAAAGTCACTTTTGTAATATTTAGTTTCACATAATAATGAAGTTATCATAATCTTTGTTGAGTTGTGTTCATAGATCAAATAGTCTACAATCACTCTTTGTTTTGAAATGTTATATGTCATGAACATCAGACGAATGAAGTTTGTTTTGAAGTGTTCTTTAGTGACCGCCGCTTACGGCTTACAGAATCTAATTCTGAATGTGATGTAACGGAGTGTATTTCAGGTAACCGGGGCTACAGTAATAGGATCAGCTTGTGGATTTACAATTTATTTGAAGTGTTTGACGCAATGCGTTGTGGGAAGGCACACATGCACATAAACATTTTGCATGTGACCTCTGGATACTTTATAAACATTGTTGCCATGCAAAGAATTATCATAGTGCTATCTTTCCTTTAAATACGAGGCATGTTTGATTATTTTGTGTAGACATTTTCAAGCGTATATTAAAACTTCTTCAGACGTGCACAGAGTTGCTCTGAACTACAGTCGTGCTCAGTTTAGTGATGCTGTTGACTGTCATGTAGATGCTGTTAAATGCATTAAAATCCATCCAGGTCACACTGTGAGTTTGCTTTCGTGAATGAATCTTGGGTGAGAAAAACACGCCCGGTGTCCCGTGCGGGTCTTACAGGGTTCATCACATTCATGAGGATGCATCACGATGAGTGGGGATTACCAACGTATGTGTGTGTGTGTGTGTGTGTGTTTGTCTCTTCTGGATTACAGTAATTTAGTGTGTCTGTGGGTTAGTGTGTCAGTGGATCAGTAAGTCAGTGTGTCCCCGGAACATACACTTCTTTCCATTAAACACACAAAGTAGCAACTTCCTGTTTGTGTGCACATACACACACTCGTGTGACCCATTCATGTTAGGATGTTGTGTATGGTTGCACACGGAATGTAAAGCTCTGTATAATATTACACTGAATAAATAAACTTGATGTATATTAAAAAGAGTATTTAAAGGGACAGTTCAACCAACAATACAAATAGTTTCATCGTTTATTCATCCTTGTGTCATTTCTAACCTGCATGACTCATTTTTTTCAGCAGAACGCAAAATCAAATACTTACTATACTACTATAAGAATGTTGGTAACCAAGTAACACTGAACCCCTTTGACTTCCATTGAATGGATACAAAACCACGGAGACATTTCTCAAAATATCTTCGTTCGTGTTCCACAGAAGAAAGAGTCACAAACTGATTTTAAACCGCAAGGGTGAACAAATGATGACACAATTTTTATTGGGCTGAACTATTCCTTTAAACATCTTGTAGGTATACACCAATGTACCAAGTCTCATAATGAATGAAACCTTTTGAAGTATCAGGAAATGTTGAAATGTGTTTAGATCATTGACCCAATCTAGAATGGGTCAGTGTGAGACCGAAATTCTGTTTCTACAATCAGTATAATTTAGTTTTAGTTAAGTGTATTTCATGGGTTAGACATCGCTCTTTTGTGAGTGAGATTTCCATGAAGTTGAAGTGAAAATACCTTTTAGAGGTCCACGTGGCGGTTGAAACGTTTGAAATGGTGAAGTCTGTACGGACAGACAAATGTAATCTGTTACACGTTGAGTTTGCACGGACAGTCACTCGGGACAAAAATCCACTTTTCCGTTCACAAACTCATGAGATGTGCCAAAGTTGATATAGTTCTCAACCGGTTGCATCAAGTTTTGTCTCTGTACATGTCAAATGCCGACAAATGGTCAAATCGTTCCGATACAATGAGTGAGGCACGTTTGCGTTTGATACGTTGTGATGTTCATGCCAATATCTCGCTTGCAGCTTAACCAAACAAATGCGCATGTATCACGCACGGGTCATTCTGTAGTCTTTGTACAGTAGATTCAAATCGTGCCAGATTAATGTGAGGGTTGTTTACTCGACAAATATGGACGTCTATAAAAACCACTTCAATTATTTGCCCAAGAAAAACACGCTCTTTGCCTTTTAGACATTATCGATTGCCTTCATTGAATTCATAGAATTCTGCTGGTTTACTGAGTACTGTGATCAATTATTCGACTAATTGATAAGACATTTTCTGGTTATCTCCTGTACATGATATTATGTTTATGGATTTTTGTAAATATCAGTTGTCATTTAGTTCATTGATGTTGTGTTTGATGTGTTTAAAATGTGTGTCTGGGAATATGATCGAGAGCATCATGACTTAGAAAGCAAGTAAGATGTTTATTTAAAAAAATTACAATGTTCAGTACAGTGTAGATTTCTGATCCGTCTCACATATGAGAAAATAATCTCTTCGTACAAAATTATAGAACTTACTCTGGGTGTGAGCAGATACTCGTGTAAAACACTTTACCGTACAGTGATAATACTGTGGCCTACGTTACTGTATGACTCCTATGACAAAAATGAGCAAAAAATGACACTTTTAATACATAACAAATAAAGTGCAGCAGCAGATAAACGACTGTCAGGTGACAGCAGAGAATGCTTTCATGAGCAAGAATTTCCATAACTGTAAACGTGCAGAAAAATGCTCGTAGCCTAAACGTGCAGAAACAAAAGTCGCTGTTCTCAAAAGCATGTCTACAGAAGGAAGTGCTTAAAACACAATGAAATAAACAACACAAGACACAAGCTACATCAGGATATGGTTCACGTAGTGAAACACTACATCGTAACATGTACAGTGTAGATCATCGTACATCACAACACCTTTGAGCATTTGGAAAGGGTTCTAAATAAATATAAATTATTATTTATTATTAAAAAAGTGATCTCTCTCAAATGAATGAGCATCTTTTAAAAGAAGGTTGCATTTGCTAGTGCTTAGCATAAACAAACGTTTGAAAGCTTTGAGAACTATGAAATATTGTTTCTGCTTAAATACATGAACAGATTCATCTGATTTCTGTTACCTTACAACATTCATTCCTGCAAATTGGAACTTTGTTGGGACGTGTGGCAATATCTAAATGTTTACTGTGGCGTTGGGTAACCGGTTCAGATCAGTGGCCTCGGCACAGATGACATTAATCGGTACAGTGTGTCACGTAGTGGCTTTTACAGTGCCTTTGAATTCCCTGAGTATTTCATCATTTACCATGTGGATGCATAGGAGCCTATGGAAAGCCTGGATGAAGTCATATTTGGTGTCCTTTTGACTGCTTATTTAGTTTGGGCCTATTTGGTACAAATGCGTTGGGGTTCCAAAAGTCTGACACCACAAGTGAAATTCAGCACATTTATCAAAAATGATATTTTTGGATTACAACTGAAAAGATTTTTTTTCAAAATGTCTCTGTATTTGATACTATAGTGAACACCGGACCTGCTGTGTAAAGTTGATCAGATGCTCAATTTCACACATTTGATAAGCAATTTTTCTTCTTTATTTGACAGAATAAAATGTTTAAATGTAATTTCGGTTTATTAATTAGATAATGAATCTCAGATGTGTATGCGGTTTCAGACTTTTGGATCCCACTGTAGGTTTAGGAAATACTGGCAATGTAAAAAAAGTACTGAAACATCTCATGGCTGTCGTTTACGTGCACCCGCAGGACTCCACGATCATGTCCGGGACGTCCATCTTAACAATGATGTGCTGAGAGTTGAAGTACACCATGGAGAGCGGGCGTCTCTGGATGGGCACGCAGCAGGACGAGACCGCCGAGTGAATGCCGTTGGCCTTCAGCTGGCTGAAGACGGTGGCGTGGAAGGACGAGGCGATGCCCGGAGAACCCGACAGGTGCTGCGGACACTGACCCATGCAGTAGTTCATGTGGTAACCCTCGGGCGCAATGATCCAGTCCTGCCAATGTATGTCACGAAACTTGACATAGAAGTCTTTTTTGCAGCAGACGCTGGCATCCTCGCCACACCTCAGCGAGCGCTTGCTTAGGGTGTGCTCGGAGCCATCGTCACGCTGGCGCACTTGGGCCACCAGGAACGGCTGCTGGGAGGAGTCGCTGAATGCACCGTGGCCGCACAGGTTGCGTCCGTCCTCCTGGCAGAGCACCTCTAGGCGGAAACTCGTCTTGTCCTTGTCGAGGAAGTGCTGCAGCGAGGCGGTAACGGGAAACGTGTGCCAGCCGCCCCGCGTGGCCTCCATGCTCCTCTGGAGCAGCAACGTGCGGTGGCCGCTGTCCTTCTCCAACAGGTAGATTTCAGCTGTCACGCCGTGGTGAGAACCGTTGGCCGGCTGCACGTACATCCACAGAGACGACTGCAGGACCTGCACGCTGCGACCTTTCTCCTGCAGGAACTGGAATGACAGATGGGTGCTGATACCAGCGGAGACGTCGTCTTCTGAAAGGAAACCATAAAGAAATGCTCACATTTAGAGGAGAGTGGATGGGTGGCAGTAAGTTCTGTTTGCACTTCTCTAGAATTGAGGTTTAAAAAATGTTTTGGACTGTTGGAGAAACAATAGAGGATGTCATGTGAAGCCAATGGAGATCACAGGTCCAGTACAGATATATACAGCTCTGGAAATTTTAAAGAGACTTTTGCATTTAATTAGCATTTCTGCATGTAGTGTGTCCATTTCAGTCCAGTGTACGTTGAATTCCATCAAAAGCAAACCTCAGGTATGACATTATGTCATCCAACAGCAATATGAGAACATGAAAAGAAGCATGTAAGTTTAAAATTCAGGATAATTCCAACAAATTTATGTAAAAACATGAGTATTGTCTCGTTTGAAAATGCGTTTTTTCCGTTTTCATCAAATAAATGTAAAAAATAATTGAACACAGAGAATAAAACTAAATAAATTGTTTTACCTTAACACACCAATGAAAAAATCTGAAAATTGAAAACTATTTTGGAGTGGTGTATTCATTTTTCCAGAGCTGTATATATTCATTATATTACACAGTATTTTCTCAAATTTACATAAAACGATATGAAAAATTGCTTATTATTCATAGAGCAGTTGGTTGCTTTCCAAGCATCCTTAAAGGACACTTGATGGGCCTGTCCCATCTGTATCTCCATATAGAAAGCAACTCTTTCAATAGAATGCAACTCAAAGCAATTTAAAGTTAATTCTCAGTTTGTATGGATGCACTGAGCCTCGCTGACATTAGAAGAGCTGTCAGCTCGTTTCATCAATGAGGCCACATTAGTCTGGATACTCACCGACATCAGCAAAACTGACTATCTCGTATGCTTGGTTACCCGCTTGTGGGTTTATGAAGTTATTTTCCAGGTCCAGAGTTCCGTCCTGCCGGACGCGGCCCGCGTGTAACTTGCGCAGCGCAGTCATGAGTGCGGCGCGCGGTAACGGCTGCGTGATGTTCGGCCTCTCCCGCAGGTGAAGCTTGCTCAGGATCTGCTGTTTGGCGATCTCGATCAGGTAACGCTCCTCCTCGCCCTTCTCCATTGCTGGCCGACCGCACGTCGGGCAGGCAGTGGATGCTGCATCCACCGTCAGCGCGCTCAGCATCACCAGCGCGGACAGGAGCGCGGACACGCACCCGACGCGGCCCCGTTTGGGACACAGGTACACCCAGAGGATCGAGGAGAGAGACACCCACGAGAATGACAGAGAGAACATCTTGTCTTTGCTTTTCCACGCAAGTTTGTGGTGTCGGCGTTCACGTAGAGACGGTTGGAGAGATGTGCACTGGTGAGTGGACTGAGAGATGTAAGTCGCACCTGAGGACTCAGAAGTGGGGTAATCCATCAAAAGTTGCGACACGTTTAAAAGGTCGCACCGATGATCCATCAAGTACGCGCGCACTCTCTCTTTTCCGCGCGAGGGGAGGGAGGACGCGAGCGCGCAGGTAAGCGAGTTACTGCGGTGATGCACGTGTTCCCGTCTCAATTAATCAGATAGAGGCGATCTGGGGTTAATCATTAGCGCGTATAAATAAACATATGACACTTTTACAGTGCCACGTCGATTCGCCCTGCCGCGCGCGCCAGAGGTTAAGTGTGCGCATCACCAAGAGCGAAAAGGGGCGAAGTTCATCGCCTCACCTCTATCCCAGTGACCACAAACACTCTCAAACTAAATCATCCAAACCAAACATGCACTTTACAGATCACAAGACAACACCGGACTTGTAAATATGATGCAATGGCAGGATTTATTTGGGGAGAAACCGGTTTGGATCTAAGACCTACAATACGGTTACTGTAGTGGTTAATTTTCTTCTATGGTATGTTGCAAATTAACTGATGTTGTTTACTACAATACAAAAACGACTACGGTATTTGTAGCGGAACCGTAGTAACCACATGTTTTTTTACTTGAATAAAATCGTTACTTTTCATAAAGGCTGTGCCTTAAGTGTTTCAGAATTACATAAGGACATCTATTTAAATTTAAAATGTATACTGTGATAGGAAACTCCCTTACACCCCGTTACGCACGTTAACTTCACCCCAAACCCAAGCCATATTGCCATATCTGGCCATTTACTACAATATTCGTTTTTAGGCCTCTACAGTATATACTTATTTTAACAAACAAACAAAACGCAACACAAGGCAAGCGATTTATAATCGGTCCAGGAACATTGTGCTGTAACTCAAAGTTAAAGAGCTGTTCAGGGATGAACGTGATGTTGAAGTAGTTGTGTGATAGTAACAAATATGTAAATGTATATGTAAAAAAATCATTAATTAAAACAAATATGTTTGGCAAGATGAAGCTGCACTGGATGCTGGTGCTCAGTGTGCAGGCGCCGCCTACAGGTGAGGTCTTAATACTGCATCATACACAATGACGTCAGTGTCACAGGTGCACATGCACTGGTCCATATAGATGTGAACTTAGGACACAACTGTGCGATGCTTAGGCACGTGATGCTAATATCTGTTTTATGATGAATGTAGTTTAAATCCTGACTTCATTATGACATCACCTCTGGCTGCATGAGCTGAAGTCACTTCTCTTAAGAGAATTAAAAGCATTTGAATGTGTGAAGATTTTCTATGTTTTGTGTTTCTTTTTATCAGCTTTGACCCAAGTTTTTCATTTTGCGCTTTCATTTTTTGCTGTTTAATTGCTACTGTCTAATCACAACAAGCATCATTTCTAAATCACAAACTCTTGAGATGTCCTGTCAGGTGTACAAATGTTTTGTTTGTCAGAGCGGTACAAGATGTTCTGTGATTTGGTTTAATTTAGTTAGGTTTCGTTTACTACCTAGGTTATTTTGTTTTCTTCTATCTATTTGATAAGTATGTTAGATTTAAACATGCCCTTTTTGTGCATTGATTAATGGAATCTACTAATCTAGACATGTGATGTTTATGTCACAGACCACAGGGCAGTTATAGACACATTCTGAAAACAATCATCTGATATTTTCACAGGGTACAGAGATAGGAATCCATTATAAATTTTGATCCTTCAGATGTAGCCACCATCTTTAAAAAAGAGATGGGCATGTGGTTTGTGTAATTTTTTTGTTATACAATATTGAGGTAAATAATTATATTTGGGGTTTACCTATTATTTGGTCTTTTTTTGGTTTTAATAGCTTTATTTTGACCTTAATCTGCAATTCTTCTACAATATATCAGTTTAAAAATAGAGTTTGATCTAGTGTGGTCAGTAAGTAGGGTAAAGGTAAAAGTAAACTGAGTTCATGATGTGCCTAATTTGGAATGTTCTTACTCTGACCTCAGAAAATCAACAAGTGATAGGTAGTACACACATTGAAACCAGGCCAATTTAATATATCTGACCTGCAAGAGGGTATAGTCTAAGATCACACACAAACACCTGTGCATGCTTCAAAGCTTTAGTCCTCTTTTAAAAACACTGAAATGTTAAAGTAACCCAAAATAAATATATATTTTGTATAAGCGTATGAAGAACAGAGGATGTGATGTGCCATAATGATTGCTCTTAGATTTTTAGGAGAAACCTATTGGATTCCAAGAGTGAACTTGACAAATAAAGAACTTGAAAAATAAAAACAGTGTGACAAAGAGCATGTTTGTATCAAGTAGCACACATGAATTTAATTCCAAGAATTATTATAAATTAACAATGGTCAAGTAGGCTACAGAAATGCGTGCAATGGTCTTGTGTGTGATGTTGGCATTTAGGTGCTCCAGCATTTAAGATTAAGTGAAAACTATTTAAAACTATGAAGTGCTGTAATCTAAGTTTATTATTATTTGACATTCTTAATGTTTAAAGTAAATAAAAATGTACATTTTTAAAAGAAATACAATTTTGCTGACTTGACAATTATTTTAAAATGGGAAAGAAAAATAAAGAATGAGCAGGTGTGCTCACACTTTTGGCTAGTTGTGTGTGATTTGGCAGTTAGTTTAAAAGCTTGTATAACTGGTTTACGTTTTTAGGATAACCTGTTCTCTGCAAAACATAAAGTGTAAAATAACAATGGTTTTGAAGGGATACTTCACCCAAAAATGAAAATTCTCATTTACTCACCTTTGGAGTTGTTTCAAATCTGTATACATGTCTTTGTTCTGATGAACACAGAGAAAGATATTCGGAAGAATGATTAAAACCAAACAGATCTTGCCCCCCATTGACTCCCATGTTAGGAAAAAATACTTTATAATTGTTTCGTTCTGTTGAACACAAAAGAAGATATTTTGAATAACGTAGGACAGCAAACCGTTCTGGGGGACTTTTGAATACCATTGTATTTTTTCTGGGGGGGGGGGGGATCTGTTTGGTTATAAGCATTCTTCCAAATATATTTCTCTGTGTTCATCAGAACAAATACATTTATACAGATTTCTGGAAAGTGAGTAAATGATGACAGAATTTGTATAGGGTGAAGTATCCCTTTAAGTCTCAATGCTGTATATGAAAGAGCGACATCTTCTGTTCACTTAAAAGAGAACACGTTGAACAGTGACGTAAAAGAGGTTTTATTTGAAATATGTATGTTTTTCCTGTTTATGTTTCAATGTATATTTTACTCTGCAATAAGTTTTAAAGAGAACAGAAAGAATGTAGGCCTAAGTTTAGTCTAGTTTACTGTAGATCACTTTTATTTTGAGGGGAATAGAGAGTATAAGTTGCTTTTCGATTCTCACTGATTCACATTTTATTGGTCAATATAAAGAAAAAAACTACCCAGGATTCATATAAAAATGTATATGGGTTTAAATTTTTATTGATAACAACCTAAATAAACCAAACGTATGCAACAAATAAAAGCATTCTCAATTTCCATTCTCCAGTTACAATTACAATATAGTATACATGTATGTAAGCCAATATAATGCTCACAACAAAATATAAACAACAAAAAATGAAGTAATGAGAAAGAAAGGGACATTACAAAACAAACGGATGCTTGGCAAATTGCATGTCCATGGATTAAGGAAAGTATGGCAAACCGATAATGTTTGCAAAGTTTTATAAGCCAATGTTAGGTATTACTCAAATGTCCTTATACGATTGAAAAAATAAAGGTCTAGAGTTTGAAATGCGGCTCTATGACTGAAAATAAGTGACTTCACTCTCTTTATATACGCTTTGCCTGTGACGACACGGTCCCCGCCCACTTTAGTTCTAGTTTGATCGCCGCGCGCTGTTGACAGTCGTCGGAGTGACGGGAGCTGCGCGCGCACTCGTGCTCTGTGGTGATTTAACGGCATTAAGCGGCAGCGGGCTGTCGTTTCTCGGCTACCGGGTGGTCGGTATGTTTGTCCGTTTAAAACATGTTTACACAACCCACCCTGAGCATCAGTAATGCCGTTACGAGCTCGTGAGGCGGCCGTTTGTCATTCTGACTGAGCTCGTGCTCGCCTAGCCGCCACAGGCTAGTTCATGAAGCGATACCGTATCATACATATTCAGCGTTAATATTCAAGTTAAATCAACGAAAGAAACGCCGCGACGCCTCCGGATTGAACGAACTCGAAGGATTAAACGGTAAGTGACTCGCGTTTTAAGCCCCTCAGGTATCGGTGTGTTTATGTTGGTGTTGAACGCGGCTGAAATGACGCGTCAATTGCAGAATGACGCTCAATGTTCTTTACTTTAAATCCTGATTGAGCTGATGCGATGGAACCAGAATGCTACGGTCTGTAACCAACGCCATTCGAAGCGTTGAAGTTGGTCGCGTCGCGTGAGGGTTTGAACAACGCGCTTGTTAAAGAGCGTCGCGCTGTTAGCCGACCAGAGCTGCGCTTAGCACAGCCACACGGCAGCGTTTTTACCTGTTTAACTGCCGCGGTTGTGGTGAGGTGTTTTAGAGTAAATACTAACCCAGATAGCAGGTGCGCTAGCCGGGCTGCTAGCTGTGTTTTTACCCTTAAACACAAGTGGTATCGTGGTGATACCGTAGTGTTTTGACATGGCAACACCTTTGATCATACTCTGTAGTATTGAACAGACTCAAGCTCGTGTCTGTGCTGCGAATCGCGGTATATGTTGACCACGATGTTGTCATGGGATATCGTTACGGCACCACCACAGTCCGTTTTTGCAAGGATATCATGTGAGGGAAGAAATTAATTTGTCAGTAAAAATTTGACAGTTTATTCTGTTTTAATGAACGTGATGGATTAACAGGGTTGGCACTTGTTGATGCCATTGCCATTTTTAAAATAACTCACGTGTAGTGTTGATAACTTGATAGGAATATTTATAGTTCAAATGAACTTGAACACTGTTTTGTAGGGTTGCACAAAATAAAGATCAAAATATTGTGAATGTGTATATCGCAGAAGTTTGCGATATTGTCATATTATAGGCTGTAAAAGTGAACCATGGCTGTTCACTCTTAGTAGTTGTAGCAATGCGTAATTTTCCAAGAAATAATGAGTTATATTATTTTCAGATTTGAAGTATATTTGAATATTATTTAATTTAATGTCACAAACTCGCATCTCGTAATTTCATACCTGTATGACTTTCTTCTCAGAACAAAAAAGAAGGGATTTTGAGGAATGTTGTTAACTGGCCCCATTGACTTGCAGTGGTTTTGTGTCCTTACATTAGAAGTGAATTGGGGCCTGTGCTGTTCGGTTACCAACTTTCTTCACAATATCTTCTTTTGTGTTCGGCGGAAGAAAGTCCGTCATAATGGTTTGAAATGATAAGAGGATGAGTAAAAGATGAGAGAATTTTCACTTTTGGGTGAACAATCACTTTAAACGCCTTGCGGTCAAATAGGCTTCATTTAAATGCTACATTGAGATTCGACTTCTCATTCTACATTTGCCTGTTGAGTGGATTGGTTTGGATAGGATGTGTCCATAGAAACGGTTTTGTCCATAGAAACATACAAGACATTCAGCCTATACATTTTGTTAGAATGTGCATTCTCTGGGAATCAGACCCATGACCTCGGGCTTGCTAGCACCATCTTACCGGTTGCTCTACAGGTGTCAAATAGAACACTGTTCATTTAACACATGGTTAAGGCACTGGGTATACATTACTGCCACTGCTGTAGCAAGACTAGTTAAAATGTTATGCTATTGCTATTGAATGCAGATGCAGTGTAGTGTGGAAAGTAGGTTGTTTGATTGTGTTGTTTTATCACAAAATATCTAAAATATAGCCTTATTTAACAGAAAAAAATGAGTTAAAGATAAGTGCGTTAAGATTTTTGTATTCCAGCAACTGATTTGGTGTCGTGTTGTGTGGTCGAGTATAAAAATGTATGTGAATAAAATGCCTGCCTCTAAAACACTTCTATGAAACGTCCTTTGAAGTCCTGCTTGCAAATGTCTCCTGGTCAATCTACTTTTTTTATTATCCAACTCGGGTCCAATATAAAAAGGCAAAACTTAACGCTTCTGTTATTAGTGTTAATTAATATAACCGGTCTGATGCCATTCGGTCCAGTGTCATTTCCCTCACCATAGTAGGAAAAAAAATGATTTCTTTATCAAAGATTGATGTTTGCACTAGCAGACCTCCATTACACTTCAATCGATCCGCTTGTTTTTAACCGATAAAGTGAAGTTGACGCCATTGTTACTGTTTATTGTTAAAAGTTTATGAATACACGTGCACTGAGAGGGGCACCGATCAATCACAACAAGCTTGCTGATATGGTATGGGTGTTACATCTTCACACACACTCTAAGCGGTGAACCAATCACGACAGACCTGGTCAGCTTTACCAATCAGAGCGTTTCGGAAGAAGCGACTTTATATAGACCGGAAGAAATCCAGTCGTTTTGTTAGAAGAGGGACAGCGGTGAACAATAGACTTGAAATTTGTGAAATATAAAGCGTTTTTTGACATTAGTAACATGAACATCCATTGTTAAACACCCCAAAAACATAATCAAAGCCTCAAAAACATTAAAGAATGGTTCCTTTAAGATAAATTATAGGGCGTTCAAAATAATTATCCTCCTTATGAAGTTCTCCAATATTTTCTTAAGAACATATAAAATGACATGCTTTGTAAATCAGTCTTGAGGGAAAAAAAAGAACTGTCTTAAGTGTTTTTTTGAGGAATGCATACTGTAACATTCCCACCTTTTTAGTTAAAAACAAACATGGCAGTAAAGAAGAATTTTCTTCTTAAAAATGTTTTGTGAATGGTTCCTAGACTCAAATTGCTGCAAAAGATATTTCAATCGGATGTTCTTCCCTGAACCCTCCACTTAAGCTTAATCATTGTGTTTGTATAGTAATATTATTGGTTCGAAGCAAAAGCGCATTTGTGAATATGTTTGGCGCATTCCGCCCACATGTAACGGTGCGTGTAAGATATCAGGCTCACTCGTGTTCAGCTGCAAGGGGTGCAAAACATGATATTCGTAAGAGTCTTATCCCACTGTCTTTGTGATAACCATGCATGTGGAAATCATGTTTAGCCCTGCAAACACACAAAGATATTCTGCATGTTATGGTTGTATTATGATGTGTGGATTTCGGTCTTCTGGTGTGAATGCAGCAGTGCAGGCAGTATGCTGTGTGTGTTTTTTCTTGAGAGATTTGAAGAGCTATTTATAGACGCCTGCCGGAGCGTGTGCTGCACCTCCCTCGCGCTTTCACTCGCTCGCTCAACTCTGCCTCCCAGATCCATGATGCTGTGCGATTTTCTCTTCCTCATCTCACACCTTTCTTCTCATCTCTTCCTCTAATTCCCGCTTTTCTCTTCATCTGTTGTGTTCTGTTTCTGTCTTTCTCTCGTTCGTCCTCATTTGGTGTTGCCGCTACATGGTTCCTTTTGCTCTGTTTTCTTTTTCCCTGCTCTTTGCACAACCACCTATCTCTCTCTCTTTTTATTGCTTGCTCTTGCTCACTCACTCTCTCGCTCACTCTCAATGCTTTCTCTTTCCCTACCTTTTTCTCTCTCATTCTCTCTCTTTCTCTCCCTGTGAATTTCTGCGTGTAAATTATTAATGGTTGTTGGATGTCAGTGACTGAGGGAAACACTGAAAATTAAAGACTCTTATGAAGGGAAAATAATTGAGACGTTGTGCTATGACTGTATGTGATTTATACATGTAAACATGTCAGTGTCGACCGATAAATGGTCATTTTTAATGTTATCGGTGTCTGCCGATAAATTATATCAGATAAATGATGAATAATTTTCTCTGGTTAAACCATTTTAGGTACACGCTGCCAGAAGTCCAGTACAGTTCTGTCTTTCTGTCATGATCATTCACTTACTGCTATTAGCAAAACATTGTTGATGTAGGTACAGTATGTAGACGTATGTATGTGGATGTGTAAATATTAGGAACAAAAGCATATTGTTTGAATTTGATTGCTGTCTGAATGCTTAAGACCTGTTAGACTCGTGGCTATTAAGAACAATTTTCTTAGTTCCTCTGGAAGAACATCTATAGTTGGTTTATTAAATAAACATTATACCAGAAACGTTTAAAAACGCATTTTCAAAAAGTGTAAAGTAGGCTTGGTACATTATGTACATTATCTATGTAAAAGAGGATTAATGGTTACTTTGTTTTCTGCAGTTAATGTTTTCAAATAAAAGCAGTTGTCCACTTTTTGCCTTTTGTTTCAGTCTCAGAAAATGTTATATCAATATTTAGATGCTGTGTATCAGCCAAAATATCGGTTATTGGCTTCCAATGTTAAAGAATTATCGGTTATGGGCCAAAATTTACAAATCGTGCATCCCTAATTAACATACATGTTTGAGTTGTGGTGCTTTCAAAAGATTTTTTTAGTTTGAACATCCTGAAGCAGCAGAAGTTTTGCCTCAACCAATGGTGCGTGTTCATGGCAGGTCTGTTTGTGTGGTTGGCCAATGGAAGGTAGGGGAGACCTGTTTAAAAACAATTTGCAATTTGGATGAAGCTTGTGGTGCAAAATTTACAATTCACCGTTAGTGGAGATTGGTTTAATTTCTTCTTGGATAGGGTCTTGATGTGCTAAAAATCCTTCAAAACATTGTGTACATTTAGAACACATTAAAAATGTAGGTCGCCTATAAAATCACACAGGTGAGGAAGACGATGACAACAGAGGACAAGTCTGTCGGTGCTGTCCTGTTGTAGATAGACTGTGAATTCGAGAGGAGCTGACCGTCCCAACACGAACACACGGCTCTAGTTTCTATGGATATTCAATAAAGAGCTACGCAGGCCTGACAACTGTTGTCACGATCAGGATTCCCTGATGCGGGCTAGAGTGTTATTGCATAGGCAGGGTTCCCACTGAGAGGAAAGCACAGTGTGTTCTTTCTGCATGTTTGTTCTAGTTTTCATATTTTACTCACTTATGTGTTTATGTGCTTGTATCAGAGTACGTTTTTGTCGTTCTGATAATGGGTAGACTACATCAAGCACATGCACTTAAAAAAAAGAATTAAAAACTTATTGTTGGATTGAGGTAGGTCTGCTATTTTTATTTGATGAGAAAATTTTCTGACGGAAATAAACTTTGCCGGTTCTTCTATGTTTTCGTTTTGTCATAATTTGTTAATTATGTAAGATATTTTCTTGCCTGTTTATTTTATGCTTTGGAATTATATTTTAGTTTTTCATCATTTTCCAAAGCGCCGCAGGTTCGTGAAAATGTGACCGTGTGAATGCAGGTGCTGTTGTTTATTTATTTGTTATGCTGCTGTTGAAAAAAAGTTTGTCACAGACCCTCGTCAACAGTAACTGTGTCTCATTTCGAAGTCTGCGTCCTCCTGATGTCGCTTGCAAAGGCGTATGCGGCGGCCAAACACGACCTCCGGAGGACGCCTATGAAATGAGACGCAGCATGTATCTTTATTTAATTCCAATTTATTATTAAAATCTCATCAGTTAAGGGTTAATGTTTGGATAACGAGTGTCGGTTCTTGGTTAGGGAAATTAACCGAAATGAGCATCCCTAGTGACGACACCGTAGTGCTTCGAAAGGGAGGGGTGGAGTGAGCCGTTGGTTGCAATTTGCAACCTCATGGCTAGATGCCGCAAAATTTCATACACTGGACCTTTAAGACTATCTAAAGATATTTTTTTAAAGCAGCCCGACATGTTTGGGATACCTTTTTTCCGTTCATATTCACTTATTGCATCTTAAAATTAATTTGTAGGAAATCTATACATGATTTGTTGGTTTGACACAACTGTCAGATCTGTTGACATGTCTAGATGGACAGATGACATGACGTGAGTGACATAACTTGCAGTTTTATATCTGCAGTTTTAGATATTAATAGTTCAGGTCTTTATCACTGGACACATATGATGTCCAGTCCGGCCATTATGTCATCAGCATCAGTTTCATTCTGAAGTCTTGCTGAAAGAGTTTCCCATTAACCCCGCCCACTAATCCTTATACCTTTTCTAATTTGCAAATGTGTAATGTGTGCCACTTTCATAGTCGTTTTTGCCATTTACAGAACAGTGTTTTGTTATTTGTTTGGTTGATTCAGTATTTTTATTTGTCGGTCACTAATAATTTAATTTAGTTATCAGTGGAATTAATGTTGAGGTCTTCATCAGGTGTCCTGAGAGAGGGAGCCAACGAGGGAAGGAGCTGGGCGGGCGGTCGAGAAAGAGAGGCAAATAAGCGCATGCTCGCTCCGAGAGAGAGAGCGAGATCGTCTGTGCTTCATTCAGAAAAAGCAGGGGGGTGTCAGGCACGAAGCGAGGGAGGCAGCAGAGTGGAGAGGTGGAGATCTGTCTGTTCTCTGTTAGCGTGAACTGAAACGCGTTCGCTGCTTCCCGCGATGCATGTCAGGACCGAATGCAATTGATGCTGGATTGATCATCACTGAATACAGTAAGAGTGTGTGTGGTGCATATCCGCAGGCATGCATGCATATGAAAGCTGTTAAAGGGCTGTTTTAGCAAAACAGTTCTAGTATGGATTTGTTTTAGATTGATCGATCTCTCATGCAGATGAGTTCTTACTTTATTTGTCTTCTAAGACTGTTATCATTGCAAGTATGACTAAAACTTCCAGTGCATTATGGGAGATGTAGTCATAATCCCTGTGACAGCCAGCAGGGGTAGAAGAAGAGAAAATGGGTCAGAGAGTTGGAAAGAGATGCGCTGAAGTTTGTGTAAGACTGTTTAAAAATGCATTGACGTGTGAACAGGGCTGTTGCATGCGGTTGTGCTTGCATCTGTCTGCGCGCATGTTGTCGACTGCAGCTTTCCGAGTCTCGTGTGCCGTGGGTTTGACATCATTCACTGACGTCAGGAAGAGCAACATGCAAATTGGCGCAATAATTTTTTTTGTCATTTTGTTGCAACACATATTTTGCAATGCAGAAAGGGGATTATCATATACATAATCTGTTTAAGTATGGAAGATTTGGATGTGAAATATGAAATGTGGATACTGCTAGGATACTTTACTTGACGTAATGTAATTCAGACTTGAGTAGTTTCCTCTCTTCGAACCGTTTCCAACCAGTCAACATCATTTCAGATCTCATGTTAAGCTGGCTAACCTCTGTGGAATCGACTTGTCTTGCTTCGTGTGCTTTAACCGTGACTATAGAAATGACTGAATGACAAGCTTTGGTGTGTGTGGGTCAGTCGGTCGTGGGTGGGTGTGTGTGTTTGCAGTATTGTGAACGGTCGCTGTCTGCCCACTCGTGTGCTGGTCGATACAGAGAGACAGCGGGCGAGCGAGGGAGGCAGGGCGTTTGCTGAGGTAATAAGGAATTCCCTTCCACTGTGTCCTTGTGTTTCATCCCCCACTCCGAGGGCGGTTCGCTTCAGGAGAGTCTTTCATGTCACACCGCAGATGTGTGTGTATGTCAGCGTGGGGGTGATGAGAACATGCATGATGGATTGATAACGGACATCAGGAGAAGTCTGGGAAAATGGCACTTGGCGGAAATTGTCAAAAACTGCTTATAAAGGAGTTCACCTCCAGTCCTCCCTGAGACGTCTCCTCTCTACTAATGTTGGGCGATGTTGCTCACCAGGACTGGAAATTAGGGCTCAATAAAGTATCAAAATTATAGAAATGTCGCAAAATGTGCGTGTTGCAGTGGTTTGCAATATCTTTTTTTCTCTTTTAAAAAAACTTGAAAATAAAACATTTATGTTGGTTATATTACTTTTTGAATTCATTCGAATACAGATTGAATTTGACAAACTTAGTGCTATATGCGATACTGTAAATGCTTTATTTAGCAAGGTATCAGCCTTTCTGGAAAAATATTGATGTTTTCAAGCGTTCAACAGCTCAGTATATATTTTACATCGATGTTTTTGTTCTTTAAATTTCTCCTTTGACTTTATGAACATAGTTAAGTGACGCAAATAAATATTTGGAACCAAGTGTTGAATTGAGTCCTTGAAGCATTTTGAGTTGTTTTTGTGAGAATAACACTGTTTGCGCACCTAAAGTTCAGAATCAGAGAATGATATCGGAAGATGATATTTAAGCATTTGCATCTTGACGCTTTTAGAGTCGTGAGATGGAAGTCATACATCACGCAACAGATCTGCGTTTTAAACCAGGATAGAGTTTCAACGTGGAGCAGATCACACACTGTAGCCGTAATGAGCAAATATCTGCAATGTTGCTTCATCTTTTTTTCATTTATTACCAGCACAACCATTGTGACCGTATCACTCGGCCCCCCTCCATTGGTAGATAAATGCGTGTTTTCCCGCAGAGCCTGTACATTTCCACCTGAGCCTCACACACACGCAAACACACACACACACACTGGTTATTTTTGAACACTGCGTGCTAGAACAGTGTCAGCAAGAGAAACAGAGATAGGGTGAATTCTCAGCAGAGATGAGAAGAAAATGAAAGAAATGGAGAGATTGCACAATGGCCCCCCTGAAAAAACTCTCGGTGTCTATTAATAACACCCAGCGCTCGCACACTGTTATTTAGACGCATTTCTCCTCATTTGAATCCGTTGCTTTCCTATTTACTCGCTTATTTACAATCTCATTTATTTAGAAATTAAGAGCATGTCGGAAAGCTCACGTATGTTAATTGATGCTCAGTAGGGATGTGCGAGAGTCGTCAACTAGTCGTTTAAACGGTACAGCTCCTACTAGTCGATTACATGAAAAAATTACTCAAAATGTTATGATTCAAATGACTTTCATATTAATGTTTCATGTAAAAACATTTTAAATAAAATACTTAAACAATTTGCTTGAAAAAAATATTAATAGTTTTTAAAAGTGAATCGGGAACTAAATGTTTTAGGTCAGATCTAGCATGCGTTTCCTTTGTGCAAATCGCAGCGCACTCAGAAATGACCACTTGAAAGACGAGTTTTACGCAAACTATGTCATATGAAAGTAGATTGCATAACCATACTGTGCGGATTGCAGGCATAAAACTGAAAAGTAGATCATGATCTAAAGCTACATACAGAAATGTTATTGTTATTGTTAACAATTCATAAATTATAAATATCAATATTTCAATATTTAAAATTGAATGCGTGAAAGATGGATTGACATTATTTGATGGCAGAATGAGCTTTAAATGCGGTGAATGCATCTTGAGCACACAGAATAAGACAGAGATGAGAATGTCTCTGTGTCTGCTTCCAGGTTCACAGAACTTTTAAATTTATTTGATTATAATGTTTATAAAAAAAAGCGATTGAATAAACTTGATCGCCACTGTTATCATATTTAAAAAAGCATGTTTTTTTTCATAAAACATCATTTAAATAAACAAATAATGAAACATAATTTTTTAAGCTTTTAATTAATTGTTGTTAAATATTTTAAGTTTCATGATTTCAGTGTAATAGACACACTTTTACAAAAATTGTAGTTAATTTAATTTGATTAATAAAATTTAAATGAACTTTTAGAGACAGAAAAAACAGAATTAAAGAAAAAGTCAGTATTGAAGAAAATAAAGGATTTCAAAATTTCAGGCTACATATTTTAAGCCCAGGCAAACACCATCCAAGGCAAACAAATGCTCATCGCGTCACTTCTTATAGTCGGTCAGGGTTGGCACATCAGAAAATGCTGAAATATTAATGATCATAACGTAAGGAAAGTGGAACAAATATGCTTGTTTTAGCCACATAAAATTTTGAATTCGACAGTTTGATTCAAATTTAGTCTTTAAAATGTATTCCATATAGGCCTATACAAAGTTTTTGGACCGCCATCTGGGCCATTCTTCCTTTTAGAAAACTTTTTTTATTAGACGACTGTCAAATTAGTGGTAGCACACATCTCTAATGCTCATATACATGTTTGGTTCGTTGAAAATGTGTACAAAGTACCTAGATTCCCCGTGCTCCTGCCATCATAAATATTAATGACATGAATGAGTCTTGAATGACGCGTTTAACAGCTGAGCTATTGTGAAGATCAGAATTACTGGACATATTGTCATGACTCACACAGATTATGAGAAACCCAGTGACAGCGCGATGCAAGATGTCAGAGCGCTGAGTCAACATGTTCCGCTCAAAAATAGATATTTATCCCTTTGTTTTGTTGTTATCGAGCTGTTACAGACATAAGCATCTCATTAAGCTCACTTCTGTTTTATTTGTAACGTGCCACACGAGCTCAATCCGGCGTTTATAGTCATCACAGTCGCCACTGTAAGTTGTGAATCCATTGCGTGATCTTCATTGCCTCGCTCGCTTTCCATTTAGGGTCTGGTTTATAAGAAAGAAAACACGCTGGAGCAAAAACTAGATCAGGTCTGTGTCTTGTCATGTGATCTCTGAGCCAGGGTTTCATTTGCTGTCAGCTGTGCCAATCACAGGTAGCACCTTGTTACAGTCACAATGCCGCTATATGAAATATGTTTTAAAGAGTTGTTTTCGTTCAGCAAGCGTAACTGCACAAACTAGCATTTAATCAAAGGAGAGCTTTATAATTCTCATTTTTGAGGCGTGAGTGATTTGACATGTAGCTGATTGTGTCTTGTCTCCAGTGAAATAAATGGATTGAGAATGTCATGGTTTGAGTGCGTGACGGTCTGCAGTGATCGGGCAGTTGTGTTTGAGCGTCTGTCTGCACTTGATAGTCCACGTCTCCTTTGCATACTGATGAGCAACCGTGGGAAAAACTGTGTATAGCGTTCGTGTGTTGTTTGGAGAGGTTCACAGGACGTCAAATCAATACCAACCCACGAGAGCAGCTTGCTGCTTCTTCGTCCTTTTTACAATCCAGTTGTTATAGTCAATGGTATTTTCTTCATGATGTGTTGTAAAATTATTAATTGTACATTGATTGCATGTCGACGTATATAGAGCACTTTGGAAAACGTAAACAACGGATGTCCAATGCTGGTCCAGAAGAACATCCTGATTTAGTTTTTGAACACCGCACAAACATTTGAGCAGAATACATTCAACAAAACATTTATAACCGAATCAAAATATCAAAGGGTTTGCATCTTGGAAAGTGGTGTTTATGTTGATATAAGCGTTTAAGAATTTGTATGCAAGTCTTTGCATTTGTAGTTTATTAGACAATCATGTTGTCAGACTTGTTTTTAGTCTTCATTTGAAACATTTATGTCATTAATTTCTTTATTGAAGTTTGTGGCGGTCAAAAAACGATGTGAAGAAAATCTACTTCAAAGCATGCTCTTTTGAGGTTTTGTCTGTGTGATATTGAAAAGTTGTAATAATTCTCATCCTAACAAGTTTTTATGAACATAGAGCTTTCAAAACATCACCTGTAATTAAAAACTGGTTATGATGTGAACTTGAGATAAAGAAAAACTCCGTAATCAGATGGTGTTTGTATCAGACTCTGTTGTGATCCCACTGCTTTTCATCAGCCCGTGGATGGATAAACTCTTCAACTTTACTTTCGGTTTTAAAGCATAGCGACGTTAAGATGTTACAAACAGGCAATTTGGTTTAATCATTTGTAAAAATAATGTCAACGTTGTTTGGAATGGAAACCGTGTCGCACTCTACAGGTCAGACTGTATATACACTGTGTTTTTCCTCTGAGGGAATGCGGTTGTAGAATGAGCTTGTCACTTCTGTAAATAATAGCGTCCCGCTGTCAGAGGTGTATTTAGGGATGTAACTTTACACTGGTGCTGATGAGCATCAGTCATTTACTCTAGGCAGCGTGGTTGTTGGCTCAGATCCCTCACTAACCCCTCAGTGCCCTTTCATCGGGCCCGGTATGCTGCCATTTTACTGACCCTGATGCTTAGCTTGCTCTCCTGTGTCTAAACTCCGAGCTTTGCATTCTGTTAAATACTTTGCCCACTCACAGGACCAGTGACGGGCCATACAGTGTGTCATGTACACACAGGATAAGTGACAAGTCAGACGTGTTCACGAGCGTCTGGCCTTACAGTCTTTTAATGCCAGTCTGTGGCATATGCCGAAGTAATATGGTAATCAGAGCGCATGTTTCAGTATCTCTATGTAAAAGGTTTGTTAAGCGGTTTTGCTGCTTGCCTCTCTTCTTCTCTCTCTCTCTTTTGATGAAGCAGTAGGGGGAATGGATGAAAATAGAAATGTTTTTCCACTGAGTTAGAGGGTGAGCGAGAGAACGCATGTGTGCAGGATGGACAGCAGTGGACGCGGGGCTGTTGTTTTTGGAGGCGAGCTCTACCTGAGCAGATGGCTCAGCTCGGTGTGAATCAGGCACTGCCAGAGCTGAACACGTCACAGAGGACACCAATACATTACAGACTGAATGCAGCACTTGCACGTTTCAGGCTGCATGATTTGCATCAAAAACATCACGGGGGAACTTGTAATTTTAGGGAATGTGCCCTCAGTCTCTCTGAAATAAGTGAATTTGCACGGCAATAGTGAATTTTGCAGGCTGAATTAATGTGAATCTCAACTTTCTTCGGAATCAGGCAGTCACGCAGGGAAGCTGCTGTGCCGTCCTAATGGCTGCCGGTCTTGTACACTAATAGAACACTAGCGTGGGCTGTTAACATCAGTCTGCTCCTTATTTTCCCAATCCAGGACTTTATTTATGGCTTCTAGTGTGAATGTTCAGTAAGGGTAACCCCAGAAATCTCAGTTGCTAACATTCTTCCAAATATATTTGTGTTCAACAGAACAAAGACATTTAAACAGGTTTGCAACAACTTGAGGTTGAGCAATTCATGATAGAATTCATGAGGAATTGGTTTTCCAGTGGCATCTATGACTTCTTAGCCCTCAATATGAATCGGCTTACCTTGTTTGTATATACTGTACATGTATAACAGAGTTTTGCCACAATAAACTCTTATCAGAATACAGTCGCACTCATTTCCTCAAGGATTAACCTTATTGAGGTAATTAGTTTAAATTATCTTATTATAATGATTCTCATCATGCAAACCTTTGTCTAATGACTTTTCTGCAACAACATAAATCACGCAGCTCCAGAGTCAAGCTGTTATTTTATAGTCCTGTGATGGACGTCGTGCACAAAATACAGTTGTTGGTAATATCTCGAGGCTATATCAGCTGCTCTTTGTGTATCTGGGAATGTTTTCCTCTTGTGCACATCACACGCGATCTTCAAATGATGCTCTGAATGATGTTGAGCAGGAGGATGCTGGTAAGAATCTGTAATGTGCTTCCTTCACCTCACCTGTAGTTAACTGCGAAGTAATTCTGCAGAAAATGACTTCTGGCTTTTTTTGTGGTGTTGTAGGTGGTTGCTAGCTTGTAATGGGTTACTAGAGATGTCCAACTGGTTTCTAATGCCGTCTGGGTGGTTGCATAGTGGCCCAGGTCAAATTTGCATTGGTCATGGGTTTGATCCCAGGAAACACACAAAATGCACTTTGACAAAAGCGTCTGCCAAGTGCATGAATGTAAATTGTATGATGTTCTGACATGCAGATGGCCTTTTTCTTCCCCTAAGTCCATGGTAGTAAATGCATTCATCGCAGTAAATGCATTCATCGCTATGACAAATGAAGAGAGAGTTCTCAATGTGTTCTGAGCTTTAGACCAACTGCTCAGTCCGGTTCCTGAAGTCTAACCTGCTCTCACGCCTTTCTCTAATGTACAGACGACACACCCTCGGACACTCTTTTAGCACCGCTAATGAATCCGGGATCGAGAGATCTAGCTTACAAGATATTTTGGGCTATTTCTGTATCGGAGCACAGTTACCTGTGTCAGCCGAAAGGAAGCGGAAGACATAATTGGCATCCTTTTCTGCACGGAGGCGGCACGGGTGACTGAGAGAACGATAGAAGAAAGGATGCGGAGTGGGGGGCAGCAGAGGGGGTAAAGTGTGTTGGTTCTGCCCTCTAAACACACGCACGGGTAATCGGGGCGGTTCACAGAGGTGCGAGAGTGTGCATGTAATTAGGGGACGGGCCAGATGTGCACCACATGGGGCGGAGGGAAATCTGTTCTCTCTTGGTGACAGAGCCTGTTGCCATGGAGCTCCTCGTCCTATTGGCGGAGGCGTCGTCCAATGGGGTGGCGGTTTCATCATTGAGAATTTTCTCTCTCTCGAACGTGGAACATTGCATAAGGTTTGTAACGGGAGCCAAAGCAGGCCCAGAGTTGAACCTGACGCTTATTTTTAGAGAATGAAAGATGGAGATGAGCGGGGTTTTGCTCGCGCACAGGCTCTGCATCTAGCGAACGATCACAGAACCGGGGGCTCTGTTCACAAAACATTTACTAGCGAGGTTGACTATTGAAAAAGAGATGGAACACAACAGGACTCATGGACCTCATTCTCATTGTCATTATTTTATGGATTTGCAACGTGCAACTAATAATTTCATACTGTATGTGGGAATCATCAAACCCTTGACTTTAGTGCCTCTAATAGATAAGCTTCTGGAACACGGTCTCTGACCTTTTTTGTTGCAGTTATTGGTATGAAATGTTTCTGTGATGGGACTGTCTCTTCCTCACCGATCATCAGATCCGCTGACGTCATCCTCCTCCTCCTCACATCCACCGACTCCTAAGGGAGCGACTCTGACTCATGCCCCCCACCCCCCATGGGTTCGATCCCTCCTCTGCTGTTCACCCCCCTCTCATCTCTCATTACTGGCTGCTTCATGACTCGATCTGTATGCAGCAGGATGCTCGACAGTCGCTCTCACATACACCAGCTTTATGTGTGTGATGGCTGTTTTTAGCAGGGAATCCTTTTGTGACGCACTTTTCCTGCATAAGTGATCTGGCCATCATTCACCTCACACACACACACATTAGGCGCAGCCCTCACACACATACGGTGTTACACAACCACATTCGCTTTTCCATCAGATGAGCCGAATGTCCCGAGTGAAAATGTCTTGTTCCCATCATCAGACCAGAGATGGACTGCAGACTGTGTTTCTCACCCGTGTGTTATATTTGTATCTGATGCGTGTGGGTCTGTTATTTTGTAACTTGAAATGCGACGCTGAGAGCCGATTGGCTGTGTGAAAGTCTCGTATTTATTTTTAATATCTCTCTCTCTCTCTGCTCTCCTTTTCTTCTCCAACACAAAATGGTAGCAGATGAGGATGACGTTGGCGTCTCCTTGGCAACAGGAGGAGAGAGAGAAATGGCTCATTCATGGGCGCTCCTGTCATTGAGTGTCACTTCATCTTCAGAATGAGTCTCTGTGTCTCTCCTTCATGCGAGTTTTTCGAGAACGTCTCATTGCTGCGGCACACTGAGCGTGTGTGTGTGCGTTTATTGGTTACTGATGTCATGTGATCCTGGTGACGTCTTTTCTGCAGTCGGGAATCCCAGCTATTCAAGCCCTCTCTCGTTCTCTCTCTCCCTCCACCCGTCTGGCTCTGTCTCTCTGCAGTATGACGTCAGTGTTGGAGTTTCCTTTTCTCAATGTCTGTGTGCTGTGGAGCGTGTCATGCGTTTGGATTGGTGTGCTTTATAAGCACTCTGTGTCCCTTTTTTTGTTTTTATAGGGTTTTTGGATGTCAATGTTTGTTTGTTTTTCGAGTTTTATCTGAAAGCCCGGTGATGAGCAGTACACACCTTAAAGAGATGTCCTACATATTAATGTACATACTGCTCTTACTGTATATGCATTATGTATACTGTGCACGATATGTTTATCTTCCGTATGAATAAAATACCCGGATGACCTATATTTACAAAATGGTTCACTGTGCTGTCCGCGACCAAAGCAAACAGAGAGAAAAACTATATCCCACAATGCAATGCGCTTGACCTTTCATTACCAGTGTTATGAATTAACCAACCGGAATGTCGACTGCAATTTATACTATTTTCTTTTTTAGTCATTTGATCGGACAAAGTAAAATGTACAAAAGGGAAATAATCTTGTTTTCAAGGAGAACCAGAACCACGTAATGATGTCGTATGGGAATATTGTGTAGTATTACACTGCTTCTGTTTGCAGTCATGCATTCTGTCCAACACACACAGATGTGCTCATTCTGTGTATTCACACCCATTTGGTGTACTGTTATTTGTCCTGAAGCCTCATCAAACCAGTGTTTTTCTCTCCAGCAGGTGGCGCTCTGGGCACATTGTGCAGGATGCAGGAACTCTGAAAACACATGGTTTCATCATGATAAACCCGCCACCCTCTTCTCAGCTATAGGAGCACTTTAAAGCCCACGCACACACACACACATACGTCACACTACAGCCCCGGGTGTGTCAGGTAAATCATATTTTTAACAGTTTATAACTATGTATTTTTTCAGTCCATTTTCACACATTTACATGTATGTTATATGTTTCTATAACTGATCTTAAATTGTCTATTTATTTTGTTTTTTTTCCACCTTTACAGCCATTTAGCAAAATTTCTGTAAATACAGTTACTTTATTATATTATTACTATATTACTTTATTATAATACTTTAATCCTCACATTACAATTCATACCTTTATTTTAATATTTTAAAATGCTATTCGGTTTTATGTACGTATGCGTGTCAGCATTATAGAAAGCAGTTTGACACTGAAACTTGCTATAGAAAAAAATATATCAAAGTAATTAAAATCTGAAAATTATGGAAGTCGTGTCATCTGAATAATACTTTTTGTTGTACTGTTTTACTAATTGTGTTTTTATTGATATTTAAGCCTGTTACGCATTCTTTTTGTCTTTAATCAGCGTGATCTCTGGGTAAAAGTGGAAAGTGTGCGGCTTTTCTAAGGGAAGATGTCGTCGGTCTTCCCCCCCGACGGGATGGAAGGGGGCGACATCCTGCCCGCCGACGGTCCTATGAGCACACGTGGCAAAAGCAGCCCTCACGCCATCACAGACAACACAGAACCCGATGAGAACATTTCACAAGACGCGCAGGTATCATAACCCACCTGAGTCTTAGAAGCTTAGAAAGCACAAATAAACATACAAGAACGCACACATGAGTTGTTATAAATGCATAAGGGCAATTTCCTTTAGTGACTTTAGTTAATTTAGCATTTTAAAAATAATTTGGAGGTCTACATTAACTATATGGATTATTTTGTTTATTACAACCCCACTTCAGTTTGTGGTCCTCTCTTTACTTTCATTTACACTCTTCCTTTCTGTATTTAATTTTGTTGTTTGGTTCGTCATTAATCAGTGATTTTAATGGGGTACGTACTGTCAAACAACATTTTCATTTGTTCTTACAGAAACGATGTCAGAATCACGGCCACACTCGGAAACGAGCCAAGGTACACACGCACACACACACAAAGCTTTTGGCAAGTATTAAGAGACGGCTTTAATGAAAAACACAACCACCGTCTATTGACATCTGGATGTTTTGGCAACAAGTGCTTGTTTTGGCACGAAAAATTAAAATATTTACTAAGACGGTATTTTGTTTTTAATAGTTTTTCATTGGTAAATCAGACTTTTGTGATGTTCATGTGCTCTTATCTCCTAAATAATGTCCTTCATACTGAAACAATGTCTCTGCTGACAGGAATCTGTGCAGATGTAGTTTCATATGAACCCAATGCTTGATCACTTGTCTTTGATGTTTCATTTTGCCTGTATCTCTCTAATCACCCGTCTGCTTTTTGTCTCAGTCTAACGCAAAGCTGAAGCTGGTGAGAAGTTTGGCAGTGTGTGAGGAGTCCTGTGGTCCGTTTTCAACAGACGGTCCTCCAGAATCACAGGTGACACCTCTCTCTCTCTCTCTCTCTCTCTCTCTCTCTCTCTCTCTCTCTATCTCTCTCTCTCTCTCTCTCTCTCTCTCTCTCTCTCTCTCTCTCTCTCTCTCTCTCTCGCTCTATCTCTCGCTCTATCTCTCTCTCTTTCTTTCTCGCTCTCTCTCTTCTCTATTTGTCTCTCTCTTCTCTCTCTATTTATCTCTCACGCACACACACAGTCTGGTTTGACTTCAGTGCTTTAATTCACATTGAATCTTTGGACATTATCAGGATATTATTCAGCTTCACATAAGTTGTCCGTCTGATAAAGAGGAGGAGAAATCTTCAAAAGACGAGTACGAGAATGAAGAAAGGGAGAAGAAGGATAAAACCCCACGCAAGATGCTTTCCCGCGGTAAGACGTCCTCGCTCTTTATCGTGTGTTCTGGTTTGGCACCATGTTTCACCAGCCAGAGCTTTTGACAAATGAGCGTATGACCTGCTGAATAAACCTCCATGGGACAAATCTGTTTGAAGGTAGAAATCGCTAAGGCTCTGGTCATATGCAGTCTTGATGCAGTAGATGATTTATTCATTGTAAATGTGTCGGAATGTCATGATTGAACTTCTGTTTTGTTTTTGCTGCAGACTCCAGTCAGGAATACACTGATTCTACAGGGATTGATGTGCACGAGTTTCTGGTGAACACACTGAAAAACAACCCCAGGTACAACAATCTTTTTGTCCTGATGCTGTAGATCATCTCACGCTCTAGGGGGCTTGCTACACATCATAAATGCTATACTACGTTAGGGCTAGAGGATACGAAAGATCATTCTTTTTACCCGAGAAAACAGTGTGTGATAACTTTTCCTTTTTAACATGAATGTTTATGGTGTATTTTTCTCAAGAGTAGCGCAGCACATATTTGATGTGAGGGTTGAATGTGCTACAGTTGACATGTTACAGTGTGTCTGTTTGTTCAACGTTTTACTTGTATTCATTATTCTGATGCCGTCTGTCTTTTTTAGAGACAGAATGATGCTGTTGAAGCTGGAACAGGATATACTGGAGTTCATTAATGATGAGAAGTGAGTTTCATATACAAGGACACTAAGAACATATTTAGACATTTGTATTGCTGTGAAACATCTAAATGTCGTTGCGTGAAAAACTCAATTTTAAAACCTTAGAATAAGATGATTGTTAGGCTTGACGTTACAAAACAAAATACTTTAAAGTACTAAAGTAGTTGTCAGACATTAGTGGATGGTAGGAATTTACACCTCTGGTTCCTCTGTTAAAGGACACCTGTGATATTGATGTTAACTGAACCAGGATGACATATTTCTTTGTGATTATTTGGACACAAGGATTCACAAGCAGTTGATGTTTGTGGCCATCTATTGGTGGCATGTTGGCATTGCAGGAACTGGTTTTCTTATGATTTAAGAGAGATGAAGGAGTGTTTAGTTATTTTGGTTGCTGGTCCAATTTCTCCAATAACTCTTATTATAAAATAGATTTATATTAACGTTCAATATGACCCAGACGTAGTGCTCAATAAGTGTTTTCTTGCGATTATTAAAAGTGTATTTATTGAACATGTATTGTCTTTTAATCTATTGCTCAGCTTGTAAATAACAGTAAGCCTCCTAATACTAAATGTTTCACAGTGATTTTGTTACAGTTAAGTTTTATACATGTGTTTGATAGACATTTATCCAAAACAACTTTGAAGTTATTCACAGTTCTTGTATACATTTTTTTGTAATGTGGCGCTGCGGTAGATGTTGGATTTGTGTGTATTTTTTCAGTAATCAGTACAAGAAGTTTCCTCAGATGACCTCATATCATCGCATGCTGCTGCATCGAGTCGCTGCGTATTTCGGCATGGACCACAACGTGGACCAGACAGGCAAAGCCGTCATCATCAACAAGACCAGCAACACGCGCATGTAAGATGAACTTTCAATGGCCGTCCCCCACAGGATCGATCGTGACATATAAATCTCAGACCCTGTCTGTGTGTTTCAGACCAGAGCAAAGGTTTTCTGAGCACATTAAAGACGAGAGGAGCATGGATTTCCAGAAGAAGTTCATCCTGAAGAGAGATGATGCCAGCATGGATAAAGATGATAATCAGGTCTGTGTGCTGTTGCGTTCCAGATGTTCCCTCGGCCATCTGTACACTTGTTCCCAATAGATTCTGCCATCTCAACATATGAAGCGATGACTTTTCTACGCTTCTTTCTTATATTTGTGAAATCTCTGTACTCTGCTTAGATCCGAGTGCCACTGCAGGACGGCCGTCGCAGTAAATCCATCGAGGAGCGAGAGGAAGAGTATCAGCGCGTCAGAGATCGCATTTTTGCACGAGAAGTAAGTGCCAACATCTTGTAGAAATCTACTTCAGCCACTGTTTTTATGAGCCGTATGTGCCACTCTTTTTATTGGGTTTGTTGTTTCTAATCATGTTGATTCTGTAGTTTTCCAATCAATTGTATTTATCATGTGTCTTTTTATCTTTAGTCCTCACAGAACGGATACATAATTGAGAACAGGTGAGACACCAGCTTCACTGAATCTGTCTTTCTCTAACCCGGCCATGACTGACCTCCACTGCTAGTTAATGAAGTACACAACTCCATCACTGTCTGCTTTACAAAAATAAACAGGATTGTCTGCGCCTAATATTTCTCATTATATGAGCTTTTTTTCGTAATGGCTATTAACCCCATCAGTCTGCCAATGTTGGCAAAAATGGCATTGCCTTTGAAAAAGGTTATATTTAATTATACAATTACCCCTTAATGGTAAGCATTGGAACACGTAAAAAAGAAACGCTCTCTTCTATAGAGATAATGTCGTTTTAATTGTATTTCAGTTTTTTAACATCAGGATTAAAAAATCAATTTAATTTCAACCGTTTGGATCAGTGGTTCTCAAACTTTTTAGATCAAGTACCACCTTTTATCAAATGAGTCGTTCCAAGTACCACCTAATGACCGCCATAGAAAATCACATGAATAAACCCTCAAATTAATAGTAGATCTGTGAATCTTTAACTTGACACCTCGTCCTCCAATTCTAACGTATTATTAATAATACAAACACTTTTCATTTACCACATGTTTTCTTTTCATGTTTTTCAAGTTGGTCAGCAGTGATAGTGGACACAAAACACATTTCTGTAATGCACTGTAAGCGGGGCTTTGTAAATAACTTATGGGGGATCTGTTATCTTTGTGGGGACGTGCAGAATGACTACAAACGTATATTAAAGACAAGCAATGTGGAAAATATATTTATCACAAAAGATAAATGAATATACATATACTTAGACATCATGAGCTGTATATATAACAAACAGAGACGGACACTTTTCTGCAGCGGCTTTTGTCGACACTAAATCGTAACGCGCTTCAGATGCAGACATAAGAAATACATAAAAAACTTAATTTGCACACAGCTCATGGGAAGAGAGAGAGGGACTCACAAGCGCCTGTCTGCGCCCGCTCTGTGTTTGAGCTGCCCGTCACGCGCCTGAATTACATCCACCAATGATAAATAAACATTAACTCGTACAACTATTTTAAAATTGCTAATTTTTCGCGTCAAAAAATTTCGCGTCACGCACCACCGGGGTCTCTTCAAGTACCACTAGGGGTACGCGCACCGCAGCTTGAGAACCACTGGTCTAGATGATAATTGTAGTTTTTATTAACGTCCCTCCCACACACACAATCAAACACTTTCTGTAACCGACGGCCGCTGTTTTCTTCAATGTGACCCCTGCAGACTGTCCACTGACGGCTACTCCTCATCCTCACAAAAGAGGAGGCAGATCTTTAGGTACTCTTTCTGCTGTGTGTTGCCATGCGCGTCTCCGTGGTGACCGTGTGTTGCTTTGCGTTGGCTCAGTGCACGGTTGGGGTTGCTAGGGGCCCGTGCATGGCTGTTGTGTGGTTCAGTCTCTCTGGAAATGGACAAACCATCTTTGCACTCTCTGATATGCAACTGCATTTTGACGTGAGTGTGTGTGTTTGTATGCGAGGAACCGGCGATGGCTCGGTTTCTTGGGTTGGGTGGTATGACTCATTTATATCACTGAAGCAATCTATATTATGATTGGTTGGTAATCGTTTTAAATTTAGTTAAAAATGTTCTATTTTATGTTATAATGTTACCCCTTGGGTTACCATACAAATGAAAGCGACTTCATCTCATATAGTTTTTTCTCTTTTTTTATAACTTGATAGATATTAATTAGAAGATAAGATAAATGACAATTGTCCCTTGTTACTAATGCACTGAGTAACGTTTCTCGACAACTATAAACTAAGCTGAACCCTGTTTTATCTGTATTATCCTCATCTCTTAGTCTTATATTTATGTGTGGAGAACATAAAGCACTGTCCACTGATATCTGTGTGGATAAATCAACAACAATTAACGCTACAGCAAATCCATAACGTCTATATATATATATTGTCATACCGCCCAGCCCGACTTGTTGCTATGGTTACAAAATAGGATGTTCCTGATTTGTCAGTCGCCATGCTGAGCTGGAACACAGTGTGTGATGTTTCCTCATGTTACCTTGAAACAATATAACGCTAGTGTTGTGTTTCTGAGCGTGTGCGTGTATAAGTGTTATAGTGATTGGATTCGTGAGCTCATGAGATGCAGATTTGCTTGCGTTTAGTTTGTGTGTCTGCGGTGAGCGCAGGTCTAAAAGGTGCAGTGCAGCCGTCCCTTTAAATAGCTCATTCTTTCATTACACAAACACATCACAGGGGTTTGTTTGGTGTTCTGGTAAAATCTTCTACAGTCCTTATGTTTGCGTGTTGATAACAGACATGTGTGTGTCAGCTCAGTGTTTACTAGCAGGAGATGTTCATGTATTCTGTGTTAGTCTGTAATACTCGCTGCTTCATTGAGAAAACGTATATTTGTGTTGATGTTTTGTGTTTGAAGTAAATACGATGACGTGGAATAGACATCGTATTTTTGCGGTTTGGCCCAATCAGAAATATTTTAAGAAATGTTTGACCTTCTGTCTACTTATGTTGAGCTTGAATAGATTGAATTTAGTATTTCTGCTGGTGTAGCAACTTTGTAAACTTTTTCCATATACTGTATATCTGCTCAGAGGAAAAACTGAGTTTGATTTTGCAGGAAATGTCAGTTTGATGTCATTTGACTACATCCCACATAAACATAACTCATAAAGTCACCTGCAGTCTTACGTTTGAAATAAAAGTTTTGAGAGAAGCAAAATTAACACATTGCAGCTTTAATAAAGTTCAGCAGCTACACATGATGCACTGAACATTTTATTGATCGATTGATCATTGGCTAGATGTTTGTATACGCGTACCATCAGTAATGGAATATGTGTGTTTATATCTGTCGTAGGGCTGCGCAGTCAGTGTCAAACTCAGAACTTGAGATTAGTGATGGCTTGAAGTGAAGGTCAAATGTTTGAGCGGTTTTCATCACTGCATGAGTTAGAGACTGTGATTCATCAATGACGTTCGGTGCCGGTGTGGTGCAGCCCTGCTCTGTGTTTCTCATGTTCTGTTTGTGTGTTCAGTCAAAGCACTTTGTCTCATCAGGATGTTGTTAGTTGTGTCAGGTTATCGTGTTTTTATTGGTACGTGTTTGTGTGGAGCTCCCGTGATGATACATGCATGTTTGCGCGTCTCTCTGTTTGTTTTACTTCAGAAATAGCATTAGTGTCTCCTCTGGTCCGCAGGGGGAACAGGGAGAGCTCCAGCCGGGCGTCCAGCAGTCGGCAGAGCAGCACCGACTCCGATATGAAGAGTTTGGAGCCGCGGCCGTGGAGCAGCACAGACTCGGACAGCTCCAACCGCACGCTGAGACCTCCGGTCACCAAGGCCAGCAGCTTCAGTGGAATCTCCATCCTCACCAGAGGAGACAGTCTGGGCAGCCGGGGGTCACAGGGCAGCACCAGGGGCTCCCGCACATGTGAGAAGTCAACCACAAATGCATTCATCTGACCACAGCAGAGCGTTTTTCACTTCCTAAAGAAGCCCGTCTTACATGTGTGAATGTGTTGTGTGTCTCGCAGGTCTTCCTACAGTAACTCAAGATGTTTGTGCAACAGTTCAGCCGCCCCAGCAGAGCCGCGGCCTCTTGCCGTGCCCCCCAAACTGCCCATCCAGTGCCCCTCAGACCCAGAACCAGCCCCCCACGCTGCCACAAACCGCCCTGCTGCCCACCCCGACTCACGCACACGCTCACTCGCAGCACGCCATCAGCGGCCACAATCACATGCTGCCTCAGGTGAGGACCACACACTATTATAACACTATATTAAACTATTATAAATATTCACTGTACTCCGTTTATATTGAATTGTTGAAAACGTGATCAAGTAAAATACGTTTCTGCCATTTCCCCTCAAACACGCTTCCGTTTTCTTCCTTCGAAATGTCTTTTCCTATCTGTGCTCTGCAGCCGTCTGCGCAGGCTGTGTCTTATTCGAACCCCTCGTGCCCTCAGGTCATCCTGCCCGTCTCTCCTTCCCAGCAGTACAACATGGTACTACTACACTGCTCTCAGTATATTTCCTCTTTTACCTCGTTCCTTACCTCGTTTAACCTCACGCTTGAGTTTGACCTCTCAAGCATTTTGTTATTTCTTTTAAAGCTGTCTCTCGTTCTCTCTCTTCAGGGAGATGAGTTGACTCCAGGTTTCAGGCAGATGTCTCTCAGTCGTCAGGGCTCCAGCGAGGCCCCGGAGCCGCCCAGCATGTACCCGCCTCCGCAAGCCGTGCTGTCCCAGCATCCCCCACCACAGCCCAGTTACATCATGCCCCCTCCACCCTCCGGGTACCAGCCTGCTGCCCCCCACCCGCACCCTCCTCCTCCTCCACCCCCTCC
Organism: Triplophysa siluroides; assembly: GCA_006030095.1. Taxonomy (NCBI): domain Eukaryota; kingdom Metazoa; phylum Chordata; class Actinopteri; order Cypriniformes; family Nemacheilidae; genus Triplophysa; species Triplophysa siluroides. The sequence goes on along the minus strand of VCII01000237.1, from coordinate 10,556,429 downwards.
CACACAGCCCATCCTGCAGACAGCGCCACCTGCGCAGGGCTACATGCAGCCTCCTCCGCCCCCACAGCAGGTAGGATGTCTAACACCTGTTGTGTGACAGTTTTCAGTGTCTCTGGATATCTCATGGTTTTTAAATGGACAGAAAGGATTAACTGCATGGTTTGTCAACTCGGAGTAAATTACAGAGATTTTCCGCTACAATCCCAAGGTGATAATGGAAACTGTCATTTCCTGTGTAAAATGTTGTCAAATGATCTCGTGCCAAACAAGAACAGGAAGTTGGCAGAACGAGAAAGTTTGGTGTGGGATGTATTCACAAGTGTGAGAGTAAAACAAAGCGCTAATATTGAGTAGCATTTAATGTGCCAATAAATCTGTGCTTTATGAAGAAATTCCAGTCGGGATGTCAGAGGTGATGTTCGGTATGTGCATGCGTAATCATTCTCTTATCTTCTCTCTTGCTCAGATCCAGGTGCAGTATTATTCCACAGGCGCTCAGTATCCTAATTCGGGCCAGCAGTACCGCTCCATATCTCATCAGGTGTCGTACCCCGCGCAGCGCTCTCAGCCTCTGCCCCCACCAGCACAGCCCTCCGGTCAGCATCAATACAAACACTCAATCTCATGTCGAATCCTTTTATTGTTAACATCACACTACTTTTACACACATGCTCACTGTGTTTGTTTGTTCAGCTCCTCTGCAGCCTATGATGACCAATCAGCAGCCTGCGTATCAGGGCATGATGGGAGTTCAGCAGCCACAGAGCAGCAGTATGATGAACACGCAGCGCGCGGCCATGAACGGACAGATAACAGGGATGATGGTCCAGTATCCCCCCATGCCCTCCTATCAGGTGTGTGTGTCTGACATCAGGTGTGTGTGCGCACGTGTGTGCCACTCACACAAGCTGTGTGCTCTTCCCAGGTGCCTGTAGCCAATGAGAGCCAGTCTGTGGTTCAGCCGCAGTATCAGCAGCAAGTGATGGTTTCGGCGGGTCAGTCGGTTCAGGGTGCGATGCCAACCGCTGCGCCCATGCCTGTTTACTACGGCGTCCTGACCCCCACACAACAGAACAGCACAAGGTAGACACAAACACGATCACTTTTATCCGACACAAGTCTGTGTAAATGTAAGCGTAAGATCCGTGCGTGTGTGCGTGTGTTTCAGCCCATCTGTGGGTTACCTGCAGCCGCCCAGTTCAGACCAGTACCAGATGACCCAGTCCACCTCACCCTGCAGCCCTCAGCCAATGCAACAGCAGTATTCAGGTATTCACGTTATATTAAATACAGCTGGATGACTTCTGAATCAATTGAAGGATCCGTCATGTATTCATACATCAACGCAGTGACAGAAGTCTTCCTGTGCAGTTTTTTTTTTGTGTTTATAATCGTTTATTTTGATGTGTTGTAGGGGTCCCGCCCCCTGGGCCTGGTGTGATGGTGATGCAGCTCAGTGTTCCAAATGGACCACAGCCTACCCAGAATCCTCCACTGGTGCAATGGAACCCGTGCAAATTCTACAGCATGGAGCAGAGACCCAGCAAACCAGAGACACAGGTGTGACACACACACATACACGCACGCATCTTATCAGACTGAATGTAAAAAAACTATTTCCCGGGATACATTTAAAGTTTGGAGGGGGCTCTTAAGCACCCCTGTGAATTTCCACTTTGCTTTTACATTTAGTCATTTAGCAGACGCTTTTGTCCAAGCGACTTACAAAGAGTTTAAGGAGAAATAAGCGATATGTCATACAGGAGCAATAATGCAAACGGTGCCAATACAAAGTTGGTTTGCTGAACGAAGGGATCTTGATGGGGTGTAGGAGTGAACTTTATTTAGTGAACTGTATTATACTGCGCACTACAATATTTGTAGTATTAACTGGAGTAATTGGATGATTTTAGCAAAAACTGCAGTATACTATAATATTTACTGTGGAAAGATTTAAAAACACAATTTTAGCAACGTTTACTGTAGTGTCTACTGAAGACATTTTTTAACATTGAAACTAATTCAATCAATAATTGCATTTATCGCAGTGCTTATAAAGGAAAACGTTTCTTTAAATGTGACTAAAACGGCCAGTAGGTAGCAATTTTTTTGTGTGTGTCCGTGAATCATTCAACCAACTCGTTCAAAACAGCTGATTCATTCAAGAATGAAGCAAGTGTCTTGATGATCGACTCACTGAATCATTATCTCGTCAGAGTCGTTCAAAATGAAACAGTGTTTCTCAAGGAGAGAAACACCGCAAAAGACAGATGAAAGTGTTCAAATGAACGTTCATGCGCATATGCAACGTTAGTTACGGCACCATTTAAAAAACAGAGCGGCATCGTAGTTTTGAAGCTTTAGCATCGCGATGCTACCGTAGCACCGGTACAACATGCAACCCTACAAGAAAGATACACATTTAAACAATTCTGGAAACTTTGCATGTACCAAAAAAGCAGATAAACACTTAGAAACGAAACGACGAACATTTTTGCTTTATCTTTTCGTTGACATTTTCTGGGGACCCCTTGCAACTTTCCGGAGCCCCGCGGGGGTCCCAGTTTGAAAACCCCTGATGTAGAGTTTCATGTTAACCTGCCACTGAACTTCAGCAGATGTTGTGGTTTTACACTTGACACTATTAGTCATTACCCCTGTATGTTTGTCTATGTGTGTGTGTAGGTCAGCACTCAGATCAACAGTCCGCTGGCGTCTCCCACACAGTCTCCTGCTCCTTCTCCCTCCGGCAGTGTGAACAGTCTGTGTCCGGGTCTCGGTCCGCTGCCTCTCATCTCTCAGTTCCCTCGGCCCGGTGGGCCAGCACAAGGTACACAGGCTGTGTGCTGCAGTTTTTGGTTTCACCTGCTTTAAGATTATATTGATGGCCTTTTTTTATCGATTTATTTCTGTTTAGTTTGTTGTAATGACTGACAGGTGCTTTTTGTTTGGAAGTAAATGTGTAAGCTACACACCATGCACACGATATCTGGTTGTGTTTGCACAAAATCTCATATCATCAAGGAAGTGCGTTCGGGACTGCTGATGTGTTTGACTGCGTCATGATGACAGAATGTTTGTGTCTCTGCAGATGCACGTTATTCTTTACTGGGACAGCCTCTACAGTACAGTCTGTGTACTCCGACCATCATGCACAACCACAACCAGTCCTACAGCTCCCATCAGGTGCGATCCTGTGTGTGTTGGTGTGCGACTCTGTATGTGATTTCCTTTTCCATTATTGGTGATAAAGATGTTGATCCGAAGCAAAATAAAAGTATTTCCACCTCTCGAACACTGTGTTTGCTTTCGCTAGATGGTACATTTAGTTATCCAAAGAAAATATTATGTCTTGATTTAGGATCTGCCTAATTGAATCTGTCTGTTTTTAAATCTTACATTATTTTATTGAGTGTGTGTCAAAACATTGTTTTGTGTGTTTGCTCAGAGTCAAGGTGGAATGAAACACGGGGCTCGTGGTAAAAGACAAACACTTAAATCCGCCTCTACTGATCTAGGAACTACTGACGTGGGTAAGACACGCTTTATATACACATTAGGGATGTAACGATTCACTAAGCTCACCATACGATTCATTCACGGTTTATTCTTACAAAATGAGTTGAGACAAATTACTGCCCTTTTATTATTTCTCAAATGCTGCACATTTCTTTGTGAAATTAAAATATCTTTCCTGTCAAATAACAAAACTAAACTGCAATTCTAAAACAAATTCCAAATAAAATAAAATAGTCTCTTTAATATAAAAAACTAAGAGGTTTTCTTGGATTTTTACATTTAGGAAATATCCGCATATCCACGTTTTCCAAGTTTGAAGTAAACACAGCGGCCCCTGCTGTTCAAGACACATATTGCGATTCAAATAACACCTCAACCGGCTGGAATCATCACATATTAATCGATTTTCAACCGGCTCACAGTGAATCGTTACATCCCTAATACACATACAACCTCATGATATTAAATCAGAATTCACACGCTTCACTTATTAAATGAATGACTCATCGCTTTCAGTCCCTGGCCAATCAAAGTTGATCTGTTCTGAACCCTCTGGTCTTAACGCACCTGGTCCAGTCTACATTTTAGTCATCAGTTCATCTCTTCGTGTCTCCTTGCAGTGGTGAGTCGCGTGTTGGAGGTGACCGATCTCCCCGAGGGAATTTCACGTCCGGAGGCGGAGAAGCTCTTCAACCAGCTTTTCCTCTGCGGTGCCAAGATACAGTGGCTTAAAGATCCACAGTGTTCCCGGGGTCCCGGAGGAGGGAGAGGTGATCACAACGACCCCGCGCACCTCTACACCGTAGTGGCCGTGTTCCCCAACACCATGGCCGCCCAGAGCGCCTCCTTCAAACTCAACAACAGCGGCGGGAGTTTGTTCAAACTGCGCGCCACGAAAAAGAACTATGACCTGCGCGTGCTGGAGAGAGCGAGCTCGCAGTGAGTCTGGAGAGAGAGAGAGCGAGCTCACAGCGAGTCCGGAGAGAGAGCGGGAGATGAAGATGTCAAAGGGATGAGATCGTACTGATGTTCTTTAGGGATTTTTTAAATTATTTTATATCATGACCAGAAGAGCACACATAGCACAGAGACGTGTGGCGACACACGCGTTAAAGAGACAGTATCCTCAGAAAGGATTTCATTGTCGAATCAAATCTCGAACAGCTTTCTTTAGTGGAACACGTTTTCTTTGTAAAATATTCTGGCCTGTTTTAAAAAAAAATAATGAAAGTAAATGGGAACTCTGATTATGTGGAAAAGAACGGCATGAATTTTCAAGAACGTCGTCATCTGTTCCTCTGAAGAAAGCCGTTCATCTCTGTAAAACATGAGATTTGTTTTTGGGTGAACTGTTTCTTTAATATTCGCATCGAGACGACAACCCACTCCTCTTCCACCTCAGAACTGCATCTAGATCTCCGCCTGTCTCTCTACCTCCGGGTCTCTCTCTCTCTCTCTCTCCTCATAACCTCTTTTACGCCTGCTCACCTTCTTTCTTCCTCCTTCACTTTCTTTCTATCATTTCTTGCTTTCTGTTTAGCCTTAACGCTGTTGTGGACTTCTGTATTGCGCTCTTTACCCCCTCCTCGCTCAGACGAAAGCTTCTTTTCTCGGTTCAGTATATTTATATAAGTGATGTAAGGATTATAAGGAATAATCTATATATTCAGTGATTATTTTCCCGTGGATAAGTTGACCCCCGCCTCTTCTCGTTGTGTTTGCGTTTTTCGTTGAGCTGTGCAGAAAGTATCGAGGTATTTAAAAAGTGCACAATGATTGCGAATGTCTACTGTAAATTCCATTTAATCTGTTATTTTTTGTTTGTTTTTAAAAATATAAAAGATTACTGAAAGATATCCACAGAGTCTGCTGTTTGGATTTGTGTTGTGTGTGAGATGATGTGGTTTTGTACAATGTTGTTTAAGTGTGGAAAATGTGTGATGTTTGCTGGAAGAAATGCTCTCTTTAGAAATGTTGCGCTAAATTTGCTCAGAGCATAAATGTGTAAAGGAAAAATCTGTGTAAGGAAAAAAAACTGTTAAATATAATTCAGTCTTTCTCAAATATTGCATAATGGCAATACAGTATTTTCGTAACTTCGTAACTTTTCTTACGAGGTGGCTCTTTCGTTTTAACTTCACGTATGTTGTGAACAGTGTTGGGCAAGTTACTCTGAAAAGTAATCAATTATTAGTTACTCATTACATATTCAATAGTGTAATTAGATTACTGCACAAATGACTCTCTCAAAAAAGTATATTATTACTAATTACTTTCTATATACTATATCAACATTGATGAGAATTGATTCAAGGACAGACATGAAACGTCTCTTTTAATTCATTCAAATAAATAACTACAGAAATTATTCTTATTAACTGAGCAAAGTAAACAAATGTGAGAAGGATACATTAAAGCGTGCATTTTAAAGTTAGACTCACAGATAAGTTAGATCACTTATTTGATGTAATTTCCACTATTGAATACATTACACACAGTATTAAGTTCAATTACATCAGAAGTAACTAATTACATTACAGAAAAAATAAGAGTAATCCCTTACTTTACTTTTTCAAGGGGAAGTAATTAAAGTACAGTAACTAATTACTTAGTAACTAGTTACACCTAACACTGGTTGTGAATCAAACGATTACTAGAAAAAGTAATACTGAAGCCCCACCCCTAACCCAAACGTCACTAGTGCGAAACCAAATCGTACGAATTAGCCAAAAATCGTAAAATTGTTAGGTTTTGCCGTGAGATTGTGTTGAAAGAACACTAGATTTGGGACACGTGGAGATGCTGTTTGGCCTTCACATCATAAACTGGTGCTTTCAGGAATGTCTGATTATCCTGCGTCGACTCCATCCTCAATGTGTCACGCTGAAATAAAACCTGTTAGTTTTTTTTAATAAAGGGACATGCTCTGAACACTATGACACGTTAGTTTATGAGGTCTGAGGTCCAGAGAGAGTTCACACGGTCAGCTGTACGGCTCTGACAGGTGCAACTGCCCGAAATTCCCTCAAATCCACACACGACTGCTGATGGACTCCACCAGCTGCTGCCGGCTGTCCCCCGGTGACCACCCAACACTGGCGGGTCTTCTGAACTGGATCTCTTCCAGTCTAACCAGCTTGACTTGGTGGTTTGATTTGAAGATGAGTTCCAGCTCCCAGTAAAGATCTCAAACGGAACATCAGTGTTCTCACAGGTAAGAGCCATCAGGTGAAGTCGACAGAGTGATTTCAGTAAAGCCTCTGGATCCATTTACAGGTTTGAATTCATCTTTAAAGACTTCTTCAGCTGTTTCTCAGACACGTGCTTCGCTTGTAATGAAGACAGATACTTTGAAATAATTCATTGTTGTGCTGTTGTTTGGTATTTGGAAATGTGTGTTCAGATGATCAGACCGAAACCTGTCGCTTTGAACGCTATTCCCTGCTGTGTCTTGATTTTAATTTTATTAATTTGATGGAATCAAACAGCTGATGTGTTACTTTGAGTTTGACCTTCATGAATGGGTATCTTTATATACTAAAAGCAATGTTGGATTATTCAGGACAAACATTTCTAATAACTGCAACAAGGTTAATGCATTAGCAATATACCTTTACAGCATTCATTAATCTTTGTTAATGTACAAATACAATCGTTCATTGTTTTATTTACAGTACATTCCCTAATGTAACCAGCTTCAACTTTTGATTTTAAAAAAAAGTAAGAGTAATTGTTTGAATTTACATGTGCAAAGTAAAAGAAATGCCGTGTTTATTGTTAAATAATGTAGTGATGTTGACAAATGGAACCTTATTGTAAAAAGTGACCTATAATTGTTTGCAAAAAAATAAACATGTAATATTCATAGGCACAAACGAAGAACGCGCAATACTAACAGTACATTAATAGTTGATGTCAAGCACTATGAGATGAATGTGTGTTGTTGTCTTCTCTGTAGTTATCTCTTCTAGTGAGCAGTACTGCAGGTGTCCGCTGTGAGGCGTCATGGCTCAGTTTGATTCGTGAGTGTTACAGTCATTCATAAAACTGCTCAGTACTGTTTAACATGCTCATGGTTCTGTGGATGTTTGATATGTTTCCAGTTATGCCTCATTTTAGGAAGAGCATAACTGGAAACAGTGAATCTCTGGCCACTGTCTGAGTCACAAATCTCATTTATACAAAACCAGATTTCTGATTATTTTTCAGATCATGGTTGGAATTTCCACATGCATTTCAATGTCCCGCAGGGGTTATTATCATTTTTATTTATTAATACAATATACAACGAACATGTACATTGTGCAGAACGCATATAATACACAGCCTATTTATATGAATGCATTACATATTAACATGTACATCCAAGAACAAAAAGCCAGAGTTGAATGTCCATTATTCAAATATTAGATATTCATAAAAAGTCTTCATTGCTTTTTATAGGTTATTTTCATCACGTGACATTTATTCTAAACCAGTCTTTGGAGATATTTGGACTGCTTACCAAAACATGCTCTCATTTCACTCCGACAGAGACTGTTTAATCAAGAAATTAAAGCAAATTTTTAGACCATTAAAACTCTTGCATTGCAATGTTCATGACATTAAAGCACATTTCCCTCTTAGTCCAATTGACACATGCCAAAAACAAGTAGAATCAATTCCTGGACAAAACCCCTTGTCTATAACTGTGTGAGCTCTGTGTGTTCAGCTCCTGGCACATTCTGTTTATTAACGCTGTCAGCTCCGTCTTCATGTGTTTTACAGTCAGGATGACAAAGACTCGCTGGATATTCACGACCATCCTCCTGCACCAGACAATGTGCTCAGAGAAGAAGACCACACAGTATGTTCTGACATCATCCTGACCTTATAGTAATGTGATGGAAAGATGGGGATGGTAATAGCATGCTGACCATGTGTCCTGCGTCGCTCCGGTTCTTCTGCTTCTGTTTCTCTCCTGCATACAGTAGATCTGTTTAAAGAACAATGGTCGGTGGTACAGGACACGGCTGCTGTTTTCTCACACCCTTCAGATTCATGTGTTTCAGAAGATTTGTTTTTAGCATTATGGTTCCACTACTTTACTGTTGATGTCATGTCAGGCCTATATGCCTACTGATACACATACAGATACTGTGTGTGTGTGTGTTCAGGTGTATTTTATCTATGATGAAGAGGTCGAAGAGGAGGAAAAGGATGAGCCGCCTCCCCCAGAACCGGTTCAGCCCGTAAACGACAGACCGCACAAGTTTAAAGATCACTACTGCAAGGAACCCAAATTTTGCGATGTGTGCGCGAGGATGATCGTGCGTAAGTTCACAGGTCACGTGAGGCCGAGCCGATGCGTGATGTGTTCGTAACCGTTTCTTTGTCTCTCTGTGTCTTCAGTAAATAATAAATTTGCTCTGCGCTGTAAGAACTGTAAGAGCAGCATCCATCATCAGTGTGTGAGTTACGTGCAGTTCCAGCGCTGCTTCGGCAAAATAGTGAGTGACGAACATTAAACATCTCTGACGCAATTGTTTTTGGTTTGTTTCACCACATTCGAACGGTGGTGTATATTCCATTTCATCTTTATCCGATATTAATTTTTAGGCAGTTAGGCATCTGTTATTTTGCTGTATGGATTAAGCAACTTTTTTTGCTGTGTAGCGTAGAAACTCATTAAAACTGTCAATGCGTGAACGTCATCGACTCTCTTTCTCTCCAGCCTCCAGGTTTTCGGCGAGCGTACAGTTCTCCTCTCTACAGCAGTCAACAGAACTCCACAATTAAAGAGCTGCTTCCATTCTGTGAGTCACATATGCAAACTTTACTGCTGTATCTGCAAAAAACATTCAGTCAAAGTCTAGCAAGACCACCAAGAGTCATACATCTGCTACTCATCTCTCTCCATTCACTCTTTAAAGGTCCAGTGTGTAGTTTTTTTATCGGATCTATTGACAGAAATGCAATATAATCAGTGTTGGGCAAGTTACTCTGAAAAGTAATGAATTAGTTACTAATTACATGTTCAACGGTGTAATTAGATTACTGTACCAATTACTCTCTCCAAATAGTATTTAATAACAAATTATTTTCTATATCCCACGATTAGTTAAGTGATTCAAGGATAGACATGAAACGACTTCTTCGGGAAAGAAGTGAAAACGTGACGACATCTTTGTCCCGTGTCAGCCGCTATAGTGCTTGAAAAGAGAGCAGTGGAAGGAGCCATTGGTTGCAATTCACAACCTTACCACTAGATGCCGCTAAATTTCATTTACTGGACGTTTAAGCGAAGTCCATGAATAGAATATTTGTAGAATGAGCCAGTAAACATACAAAAGTGCTTTCTCAACATTCAACTTCACAAGTTTCTTGCATCGGCGCTGTGAGTTTTAATTTCAGTGCAAATATTTATTTACCAAATACAAATCTTCAAGCTCTCGTGTATTGTTTCCGCGTTTGTGTGTAGCTCAGACGAATCGCACTGATCCCGTGTACGAGACGCTGCGTGTCGGTGTCGTCATGGCCAACAAGGAGCGGAAGAAGAACTCTGAAGACAAGAAACACGTGAGCAGGAGAGCCAATCAGGTTCAGGAGTAGCTGATGATGTCACACTCTGAGCTCGGTGTTCTTTCTTCTCCAGATGCTGATGATGATGGAGGAAGAGGAGTCTCAGCCTAAAGCAGAAGGGGGTGCTGGAGAGCGAGGTCAGATTACAAACATTCATAATCACTTAACTGCTGGAAAACAGGCCAAAAGAAAAAAAAAATGTTTTTCTGACCGTAGCAAATCCAGAAGTGGAGAAAAAAGACAAAGCAGCAGATGACAAGGTTAGAGAGCGGAGATGCTTTATGTGTATCCTTTTAGTGACGCTGTAGGACATCTGCTTTATGAAACAAAATATATGTGAAAATAACGAAATGTATTAAATAATACATTTCTATAGTTCTATATTTCTATTCCTTGTGTAAATATATATATGACTTAATATGTTGACAGTTATGATAATATACGGATGTCAACTTTATGGTTTGCGTTTCTTTTAGAACAAAAAGCATCAGCCGGGCAAACTGGGCGTCTTCTCTCAATCTCATTATTATCTCGCCCTGTATCACTTCAGAGCCATAGAGAAAGATGACCTAGATGTGCAGTGAGTGTTTACTAGCACTTATACATCTATCACACACACTGTTGTCCTGTTTAAACTCCTTTGTTGTCTTCGGCTGTATTTATATCTGTGTGTGTCATCAGTCCAGGTGATCGTATAACGGTACTCGATGATTCCAATGAGGAGTGGTGGAGAGTAAGTCGAAACACATGTCTAGACACTTATAAAGTCTGAATGTCATTGTATTTGATACTAAAAGATGATTAACGGGAAAATGATGATTGGTTGGGAGGCAACATGTTGTCTGACGTGTTGAAAAGAATGAAAGTTGCCCAAAATCTGTCTTAAAATTTCTATCGAGAGGAATCTTCTGTAGTGTGAACCAGGCAAGATATTCTCTGTATGAATAGTACATTGAATGCTGATTAAATCTGTATTTCAGGGGAAGGTCGGCGACAAATCCGGCTTCGTGCCTGCCAACTACATCATCCGTGTGCGCTCGGGAGAGACTGTGTACAAGGTCACGAGATCCTTCGTCGGAAACCGAGAAATGGGTCAAATAACGCTGAAAAAAGACCAGGTGCCCAACACACACACACACGTGAAGCGTGCCGGATGTGTGTTTGTCTGAGTCAATATTCAGTGTGATTTCTCTTGTTTTGTGTAGATTGTAGTGAAGAAGGGAGAAGAGGTGAACGGATATTTAAAGGTCAGCACTGGACGCAAGCTCGGCTTCTTCCCTGCTGACATCTTACAGGAGATCTGAATCTGCGTGTGTTTTTCTGGCCGCACTTTGATTTCCGAATCGTCCGCAGAGATGAATCTGACTCGCGCTCCCCGTGGACACCCCGTGGACACCCCGTGGACACCCCGACACCCCGTGGACACCCCGATTCATGATTAATTTGTAATGATTAGAATCGGCATTGTGTAAAACCTCGAGAAGTTGTGATGTGTCTTCATTTAGATGATTGTGTTTGTGCGTGTACTGTTCAGTTATTCATGAAGTGTGAACATGTGTGGTGCAGACGCTGTTGAATCATAACAGACAGAAACAAATACAGTCAAAACAAGTAGCAACGGTGTGTGTGTTTCATGTCATTTTAAAGGGATACTTTACCGAATCAAAATTTCCCCACGTTGAATATGGTTTTCTTCTTGAAGAATAATGCAGTCGGAGTAATGATACTACGCATCATTTTACTTCCAAGCGGTAGAATGGGTGTCGATCAAAAAACTGCTCGACACGGCTCCGTGGTCTTAAAGGGGTCATATGGCGCGAAGACGTGTTTTTCTGTGTCTTTCCGGCAGATGGCGCAGGCGTGTCATGAGTTCCGGTGACGAACGCTGCATTTTTCGTTTTGTTCCAATAGGATAGAATCTACTCTGGCGAGAGCTTTCGTCGCCGTCATTTGCTGAAAAAATCACCTTTCTGTCTCTGTCTCTTCTCCTGGATGTGCATGTCTCACCCCTGTCTGTCTGTTTCTCATCCTGAATGTCTTTGTCACTCTCTTCATCTCCTGTCTGTCTTCCCGTCTTTGTTTCTACCTGTCTGTCTCTCTTTTTCCCCACATCTGTTTTTGTTTCTGTATATGTGTTTGTGTCTCTCTCTCGTCCTGTATGCGTCTGTCTATCTTCCTCCCCGTATATCTCTCACTGTCTTGTCTCTGTCTTTGTCTGTTTGTCTCATTCTGTCTCTCTCTCCCCCTCCTGTCTGTCTGTGTCCCTCTGTATGTGTCTTTCCCTCTTCAATGGTCGTCTCTCTCCCTCTCCACGTCTTTCAACTCTGTCTGTCTGTCTGCTCTGTCTCACCCTGTATGTCTGACTTTCTCCTCTTCCTGGCTGTTTCTCTCTGTCTCTCTCTCATCCTGAATGTCTGTCTCCCTCCCTTTGTATGTGTTTTTCTCTCTTTCCCAGTTGTCTCTCTGTTTCCCTCTCAAGGGAAAGATTCAAGATTCAAAGAAGCTTTATTGGCATGAAAAATTAATTTTTACATTGCCAAAGCACAGGAAAATGTTATATAAACATGCACAAATACAGATTAAGTTTCTCTCTCCCTGTCTGTCTGTCTATCCGTCTGTCTGCTGTCACTGTGATGTGGATGTGGTTTATAAGTATGTGCGACACACGCTGTAGCTGTCATGGCGGTGGCTGATGCCGGCACAGGTACCCGCTAAGCTTCAACGGTCACATGATCGGCCAACAGCAGCCCCCGTCAGACACGGGTCACTTTCTGTTGACGGCAGACGTCTCAGCGCTCTGGACAGGGGCTGTGTGACATGGGATCAGACGTGTCACAGTTCACTTCTGACCTCTGTCATCATCAGACTGCTCATGAAGTCAGAGAGAAGAGACACAAAAGTGAGACAAAACGAATCTGTTCATCAGCTCAATCCTTACCGGTTTGTGTTATATAAACAGTGTATATTAAAAATAACAAACTATACGTTAGAATGTGGAAACGTTTTTTTTAATTATGTGGACACGAGAGACAGGCCGCTTTAGAAGCGTTACGCTTATACAAGTATGTTTCATTTGAAAGATTTGTCAAGAATTTACTCTGTGAACCAAACCAACCAGATGAATTAATCTGCATTTCCATGAAAAACAGTAAATAATCATTGTTGTGCTCTATTACAAACTGTCCGTTTTATTCACATCAACCACCAGGTGTCACTAAAGCTCCTTGTTTCAGGCACTAATCTCTCTCTCTGTCTCTCCCTCAGCATCAATACTTTAATGCTGGCTTTTGTTTGGAATCTGACAGTAACATATCCCATCATGCAGTGCAGAGACACGTGTGTTCATGAAACACATTTACTTGATCGGTTTTCTTAAATCTTTAAACAAAATGGAATAACTTACTGCATTGTGAACTTTATGATATTCATAGATAGGCATTTTGCATCCCCGCCCAATTTGCTGTTATATTGAGTCCAGTCCCACAGTCAGTTCTTCAATGAGTTTCACCTTCTTTTGGTGGTAAAATACAGTCATCCATTAGTACTCATCCTTTCTAAGGAGAGTTAATACATTCAAACGCTTTTAAAGCATTTCTAAAACGTTCTTCTGTGTGTTCGTGCTCATTCGTATTTATTTGGCTCATCCATTGGAGTTAAAACATTGTTTGGCTGTTCAGTTTGGTGCCACTAGAAACATCCTCATCAGATTATGAAAATGCACCAGAACAATGTTCTTAATACTGTGAAATGCCACGTTACTGTTAAATATCTCTTACAGGTCGACATCTGTTATGGTTTGAAGAGGACTGCTTTTGTTAAAGTCCCAGTGAAATAAAAAATGACAATTCTTATTTTTTCATGAAATATTGCAGCGTTTATTGTAAATAGCTTGTCAATGTGGGTATTTCTCTTTTTAAAATTCACGTGCCTTCTTAATCTTCAGTTAAAATCTGAAAATGCACTTCCACCCTAAATCTCAAATGACATAAATTAGACGGCTTGGGCGGAGCATCCATTAACTCCTCCCCTTCAACGGTCAATAAGCTGCAGTTTCAGGTCAAAATGCAACAGCTGTTTTTATACATCCAATCAATTCTTAGTGAAAAACGCAAGCCACGCCCACTAACTTCCTCCTTCAAATTCCTTTCACTAGGAAATGTGTCAGAATACGGAAGTAAAACCAGTTCAGAGGACATTAAATTATGTTTTTAAACTGTCGGGATGTTACCTGGTACTGATGTTAGTCATATCACCACCACTTTAAAACAACACAAGCATGTTTGTATACCGATATGAACTATTTGTGAGTTTTATATACAGAACAGTCGAAACAGACTCCGGCTACTGCTCTTAAAGGGTTAAACACATTTTCCTCTTTCAGGCGGCGTATTTATTGACTCAAAACCCCATATTTCATCTTATTTGTGTAACACAAATTTACCCCAGTGCATGATGGGTAACATTTTTATAGCAATCTGCCTCCTGATTGCATTCAGGGCTTCATCTGTCCTCTGATGCTCCAAATCACATTAGGGTTTGGAAGTAGACTCATCCATCTCCACCTTTAGACTTTGAGAAATGCTGTAAATGTGGTTAAAAATAATGGATTAAGTGTATTTCAGTGGCGGTGCGTGATCGAGCAGATATTGATTGAACACATTGTTTCTGCCTCTCATCTGGACCATTACGCTGTTTTTTTTCTTCGCTTCCCTCTCTCAAAGACATGAAATACATTATAACATTAAGGCAGGAAATGAGAGGTTTTGACGTGTTTTTAGGGGCCGTGGTGTTATCGCTTGGCTTTGTGCGAGCGTGTGCGTGTTTGTCTGTTTTTTTGATAGGCCCTTTTTTCTCCCATTTCTCCTGATTTGTCTTTTTTTTATACTCTTTGTTTTCGCTCTCTCCGTCCCTCGTTTTTTTGTGTGTGTCTGTTTTGCAGAGCCCGACTGTAATGGTTTAATCTGTGAGCCATAATATTGTATCTCTGACGGGACTCTTTGGAAAATCGTGGAAGAATAATTCTTCTCCTTCTATCTCATTTTTCACCAGCGCCGAATTGAATTATCTAATGTGATTTGTATGCTTATTAATCTTCATTATTCATAGATTCGCAATGGTTTTGCTGGGGAACCATATTTCCGTGGTTTTTATGTAGAGAGGTAATGAAATTGAGTTTTATTAAATGATGGTGAAGGTGGACGGGTGCTCTCGGCTGTTGTCTGGTCTGTGTGTCAGCGATGTGACTCACCTGAAGTTCAAACTGACAGTCAAAACAATATGATGAAGAGCTGTCAAACCAGTCAGGGACGGCCGGCAAAGAAAAATCTCTCTCTCTTTTCTCATCCTTTCTCTTTGCGAATTCATATGGCTTTTTTGACCTGACACACTTTAGCTCAGTGGTTCAGTCTCAGACCTGGATTGAAATGATTTATTGTGAAAAATGTTCTAATTCAAACAATGAAATGTATAAATATTACCAGTAATAATACTGGTATCAAGCAAAATCATAAACTTTTTTTAAGTTTGGTCTCTAAATGTTACATTAATGAATAAGCATCTGATATATGTTGTCTAGCATCAATTTGTTGCTTTAATTTAAAAAACAGGACAAGAATCCTTTAGAATTGACCTTCCATTGCTTAGTTTGTGCTATTGAACACTGATGTTAAAATCCTACAAATATAGTTTGACAAATGGCAGACGAACATCAAAACATCACGTTTTCCTCATTTAAAATGATTTTGCCTTATTTAGTTTGTTATTTATCCTTTATGAATTACCCTGTCCAAAATTCTCACTTGAGAATGGGTAAAGTTGTGTGTGTGTTGTGTTATGAAATAAGATATGAGAAGTTATGTGTACAGTTTGTGTAGATGTGTTGGTACCTGCATAGAGAATGCATGTTTCAAACGTCAAAGTTCTGTTTATGAAGTTTAGCATCTTATTTTTGTTGTTTAGCATCAATGTTTTGTTTGTCTTGAATTAAAAATAACAGAACAAGAATCCTTTTGAGTTTAGCTCATATCGCCCGTTTTCTCTATTGAACACTGATGTTAAAATCCTAAAAATATCATTGGAGGGAACACATTTTTTTCTCATTTAAAATATTTTTTCTTTATTAACTGTGGTCCGTTATTTATTACTTACATTTCCCAGTCCACATTTCTTTTAGTAAAGAATGACTAACGATGTCTATATTAATAATGAATAATTAATAATAATAATTTGTTACATTTATATAGTGCTTTTTTGGGCACTCGAAGCCCTTTACATGGAAGGGGGAATCTCCTCACACACATGCTGTGATGTTCTGGGATTATTTAAGATATTACAGAGGTATATAATTAAACAAAGTGATTGAGTGTACAAGAATCTCTTGAAACTCTAAACACACACACACACAGACGTTCAGATGGCCTTTAGGGATGGAGGACCGCTAAAAGAGCTTCAGGGTTGGGAGCAATTAGAGTGTCAGACTCTGGAACGCACACACACCTGCGTGTGTTCGGGGCCCGTGGCCCCTGGGGAGAGCCGTTGAGAGTGTGTGTGACAGTGTGAGCGATCATCATCATTAGCATTATTTATTCGCTAAGCACAGGCTTACTGCAGGGCTCACACTAATAGAATTCACGAATTACAATGAGTGTGTATGTGTGCGTGTGTGTGCAGTCTCGCTCATTCTGTTGTGTTTTGACTTGTGTTGTATCTGTCTGTTGTAAGGTCGCAGATGTTTATTTGGCCCGTTTGAACCATTATCAGAACGTTTGATTTTGTGCGATCTGTTTTTCTTCTGCAATAACTCGAAATTCTCCAAGCACACGTATCCCCGCAGCTTTGATCTTGACCGATCCTGATATAAAATCCTGTCTTAGTCTGAGGTGGAAACAAGATGTGGCTGAGACCTTCAAAAATAGTCTTGAGTGGTTTCAAGTAATACAACGTCACGGTTCACGGTAATGCAGACTGAGAATGATACACATGTCTTTGTTGTGTTACAAATTAAGATATATGAGAAATTTTATACGTGTAGTACGTTTGCATCCACTAGACTGCGTAAAGAATGTGTGTTATAAAACCTGAAAGTTTAAGTGTCAATATTTTGTCGTAGTAACACACAAAAAGTATAAAGTCCCTGTGAACCGGAAGTTGCGATCGTTTTTACTTCTGTATTCTGAAACATTTCCGAGTGATAAGGAAATTCAAAGGAGAAAATTTGTGGGCGTGGCTTGCGTTTTTCACTGCAAATGGATTGGATGTGTAAAAACAGCTCTTGCATTGATTTTGAAATGAATGGCAGCAGACTGACAGTTGAAGGGGAGGAGTTAACGGATGCTCCGCCCAATTTACGTCTTTTAAGATGCATAGTCATTTCAGGACGGAAGTGCATTTTCATATTTTTACTGAAGATTATGAGGGTACATGAATTTTAAAAAGAAAATTACCCACATTTATTAGCTATTCACTATAAATGCTGCAATATTTCATGAAAAAATATGAATAATATTTTTTTATTTCACTTGGACTTTAAGTATAATTTTTAACGCTTGCTAACATTTTAGCTAACATGCATTCGTTGGCTGATCCAAAGCACGTGCGCACCCATTGCCAACAAAACACGGACATCAGTTTCACTCACCGCATGCGGTTCATGTCCGGCATCTTTTAGCGCTGGGACGGCTCCATATATCAGTTTCAAACAATCTCCAAATCCAGCGTTATATCCACCGTTTATATAACATTCATCACCCAAATGTAGTGAACAAACAAACACCTGAACTTCACGAACGTAGTTCTCTCTCTCTCCTGCACACAAGTGAAAGGGACGTCTGCGCATGCTCCTTCTCCTGCTCTCCCAGGGGCCGCATGCTTTTCCGGGAGAATTGTCCAATAAGGGACTAAGAAAAAAAAATTCCGAAACAGTTTTATATGTTCGAAAAAAAAAATCTGAAACCTGTACGATCGCTGGGGGAGTGTATCGAGCACAGAAATACTACGTAATACGCCCAACTCGTTTTTTGACAAGTTGACCATGTTAAGCATGAGAAGACGGCACGTTTAACATTGTGAAGAAGTCTGAATGCGTGAAACACCTTTGCAGTGCCGGACTGACGAAATCATCCGGATCAGTGTTTATTTTATTTCAGGAAAGGTTTTCTTTACTCTTTCTAAGTGTAACTATTTTGTATACCGTATCCGTGTAATTCTCTAGTCGTTGTAAAGGCTATCTCTTCCGGGCGCACCCCGAATGTTTACAAACTTATAATTAGACTATTCTTGCCACAAAAGATGTTGATGTTCTTAAGAAAATATTTGAGAACAGAATTGTTTGAGAATCTCACTTACGAACATTTTTACGAACATCTTAAGAACAATCTTATATTTTGTCTTAAGAACAGTTTCGTCACTCCCTGTTTATTAAGTCACATCCTATTTCATCTGACGCTGTTTGTGTGTGTGTTCAGTTGTAGCTCAACATGGCACTTCAGGGTCTTGATGTGCACGTGTTTCGGGTCCCCAGCCGACACCGGTCTTACCTTGACTATCTCTGCGCTTGAGAGAACTCTCTTTTATACTGTCCAGTCATCAGAACAAGAGGAGACGCTGAAAAATATCATCTCATAAATCAAGGCGCTAAGCCTCTTTTTACAGAGTCCTTCCTCTTGATGAAGTCATCGAAACCTGCACACACTCTCCGGCATTATAAATCATTTCTTTACTGTTTGTCAGGTAAAGTGCGAGGACGAGCTTAGTCTAAAGATTATTGACGCGTATCTCGGACATGCTCATAACTTGGTCTGCAACAACATGAGCAAATAAAAAATCAGTTTAGAAAAATAAAATAATACTAAAAAGTCAGTCTACATACGCTGCGTCCGAAATCGCATACGGTGACAGTACGTACTGAATATAAATAAGTACATACCTATCGGCCGCTAAAACGGTACGTTTTCTATAGTACGAGTGGGAGTAGTATGAATACATTTCGGACATACTGCGTCCACCATGTTTTTTGGTCATGTGACCCGTATTCTCTTTGACCAATAACGTTTTAACAACAACCTATACGTGAGCGTTTATAAAAACATAATTTAGTCACGAGAAATTAATTTATTGGCACTTACAATAAAAACGGACATCTGCCTTAGTTTTCCGCATATTTATTTGATTTACTTTTGAAATTTGACCGTTTCTCAGCTCCCGTGGCATCATGGGATAAATTAGTGTCCATTCGATCCACACTCACGAATCTCGGTGGAAGTAGTACCATCCGGGTATTTCTCGCCTACTGTTTTTTGCATGCTGAGGTTTCGGACATACTACTTATGACTCATACTAATTTTTGCCTACTATAAAGTATGGAAGTAGGCGATTTCGGACGCAGCAACAGATTATCTGGCTTGCTTGAGTGTATTTAGCGCACTACACTAACGCACTAAAACAGAGTCCGTGAACCGCCGGCTTTAGTGCGGCACGGAGGATGCAGTGGAAAGGCTCGTAGTTAGAGCATTAAAGTCATGACTCTTTGTACTAGGGACCCTCAGGGTCCCGACCGCCGACCGAGAGATTCAATCTCTCTTTACGCTTAATCGATATTCAGGCCCAGATGGGGTGCGTGAGGAGAGGGATGGACGGAGATGCAGGATCTCAGGGTGAGCGATGAGTTTGGGCTTCCTGGCGTCTCCGAGGGCCCCTTTGTGCCTCAATGCTGACTGTGATTTTCAGATGATGCAAGCGAGAGAGAAGATAATAGAGTCCAGAAGAAAAAAGGAGCTGTGTTACACCACTGGAGAAGCCAGAGGAGAGAAGCAGACCTGCACACTTCATCCGAAGCGTCGGCTTGTTCTCTTTCTCAGTTTCAGGTCTGTATGATGTTGTTTTTTGTGTGCTGTCATTATTTATCCATCTGACGGTTTCCCTGCGGAGGCTCTCGGAGGATTTTCAGCTTGAGCAGTTTTGGGTGGAATGATCTCTCGCTGCAGACCGGTTCACTGCTTTTAGATCTTTACACATATGAGGAACCCTCAGGCCAGAATCACATCTGTAATGACGCCAATGTTTGTCCAATTAACTATTTTACCCGCACAGACTCTAGGGGGCGATAACGTTTTCTACAGTTCTACATGTTGTCATGAAATCTGAACTCATGTCTAAATGATCAGGATATTTACTTTGAGTCATTTGCATCTTCAGTCTTGTTTGTATGGCAATTGGCAATGTTCGCAATGCCAGAATGAGACCAACAAATATGACTTTGTTGTTAATCACAGAAAGTTACAGATTGTAGCTTTAAGTAAAATCGTTTTGGATCAGTTTGAAGTAGGGCTGTCACGATATCAGACTTTTCACTGCACAGTTGTCAATTTTTGATTTCAATGTACTTTATTGACATGATTGTGCGTTCTTACGATATTGCCAAAACATTGAACACATAACAAAATTCTTACAATAAGTACAAACTCTCTCTCTCTCCCATTTGCGAAACACAAAAGAATAAAGGTTTCCTCTCGTTCTCTCTCTCTCTCTCTCTCTCTCTCTCTCTCTCTCTCTCTCTCAAGATTAAAGATTCAAAGAAGCTTTATTGGCATGATAAAACAAATATTTACATTGCCGAAGTGAATATAAACATGCACAAATACAGATAATAAAAAGAAGATGATAATAAAATTAATAAAAGTATCTCTCTCTCTCTCGTGTTTTTGTTCTTTCTGCTTTATGAATCATTTGTGGTGTTTGTTATCATTGAAAATGTTGCTCTGACAGATTTCAATATACTCTTTTAACATATCAAATATGTTTGTTCTGCAGATATGAAGGAGTTGTCATATGACGTTTCTAAGCAAAAAAGACCGGCAGATGAAAAATGGGGTGAGGTCTTTTTGGCACCTCCAACACTCTGATAACAACCAACAGCAGTCGGGCATCAGGTGCACAGGACACGCACCGCTCGCGGTTCAAAATCCAGATGTATTCTGTCCATTCCTATCCAGAGCCTCTCGCGAAACCTCCAGCAGACTCTTTACTGTGTGTGTGTGTGTGTGTGTCAGAGAAAAACAGGAGTGATGGAGGGCTGCTGATGTAGAATGTGTGTGATGACTGATGAGTGTGACAGGCAGATGGTTTTGCTTGTCGTTTCTTTAATCACACAGACTCATCTGAGCGTGAAGGCAGAGCCTCGATGATCCATTATCTACTGTGCGTGTGCGTTGTGTGTGTACTGTGTGTGTGAAGGGCACAGTAGAATGTGTGGTGATGACTATGTTGTGTGTTTTTGGTCGTTTCGTTTAATTACATCACTGAATTTGGCTCTCCAATTTCTCGTCTTCAGGCAAAAACAAACAGAAACATTACCCACAGTTCTCTCCCCAAACTGACTTTATGGATAAGTGCAAGAAAGAGAACGAGCGCGTTATGAATCAAATGTTTTTCGGGGGGGATAATAAAAGAGGAGAGATGGTGTTTTGAAAAACGTCTCGGTATGATTTTTAAGAAGAGCGTTTTGGAGACATTCAGCAAGCGGCATGTTTGCATTTGTTAGACGCCGGCGAGAGTCTAATTTGAGATTATAAATTACTGTGTCATTTGAAAGCTCATAAAAGTAAAGTATGATGCTGAATTGAATGTTCTTATTTTAAACCGTTGCGTTAAGTTGTTTGAACGTCGTCCGTCAGTGAGATTAAATGTGAAGAATGATAATGATGAAAACGGATTTATTTCAACTCAACTGACTGAGATCATCTTTCACTGTAAAAAGACCTTGAAACCAGACTTGGACACTTTGGTACTCTAAGAGGTTGCTATGGAATTTCTATAGGGTTGCTATGGTGTCCTGGCTGGTTGCCGTAGTGTTGTGGATGTTTGCTTACTGGCCCAAGTTAAATGATCTCCACCCTCAGGTCTTTATGATATTTTGCCCCGTAGATGTCCTGCCAACTTGATTTCACTGAGAAAACGTTACTATTTGACAATTAGTGCATTCACATGCACAGTTTTACTCCTGATAAGGCTTAATAATCTGCTCATGACCGCTCATAAACGGTGTAAGCAAAACCCGCTTGGCAGAAGTAGTTTTTTGCCCATTACTCCGATTTCGCGTAGCATGTAAACGCCTTGACCAGTTTTCTCCCAGTTTTGTTTATGTACGCATGTCTGGCAGTGCTGAGATGGAAGTAACAGTAAAATAATGCATATAAGTCCACTCTCGAATCATGCAGTTGATGAAGAAACTGTCAAATGAAATGTATCGTTGCATATGCAGGTACTGCGGACATGAGAAGAGATATAAAAATACAGCTTCTGACCCATTTCCTGCGGCATTTTAATTACTAAACAGACTATTGATGGTGACATCACTGCATGTGAACACGACATGAACACGACACCAACACAACACAACACAACACCGACACGTCACGTCACACAACACCAACACCAACACCAACACAACACGAACACAACACAATGGCATCCAACACAACACAATAACAAAGGCATCACAGTACAAACACAACGGCATCACACGAACACACACACACAGGCATCACACACATCAACAACACACACACACACACACACACACGAACACACATGCGCACACACACACACACACACTGGCATCACACGAACACACACAACACACACACATGGCACACACACACACACTGGCATCACAAACACACACACACACACACTGGCATCACACAACACACAGGCATCACACGAACACACACACACTGGTATCACACAAACACACACACACGAACACACAGGCATCACACGAACACACACAGGCATCACACACACACAGGCATCACACGAACACACACACTGGCATCACACTGGCATCACACGAACACACACAGGCATCACACGAACACACACACATCACACTCACACACACACACATCACACACATCACACTAACACACACAGGCATCACACATCACACACACACACACACACACACACACTGGCATCACACAACACACAGGCATCACACGAACACACACACACATCACACAAACACACACACACACACACACTGGCATCACACGAACACACGCAGGCATCACACGAACACAAACACACACACACACTGGCATCACACACACACACACAAACTGGCATCACACGAACACTCACACTCAACTGCGATGAACACACAAACCCACGTGTTAACGCTCACATCACACACACTATCTACTGTGATGAACACACACACACATCAGCTGGCAGGATATCAGTGCTTGAGTAGAGATAAGTGAAGATTACAGTTCTTCATCCTTCTGTCCACACCCCCCTCTCTCTCTCTCTCTCTCTCTCTCTCTGTCAGGTCTGCTCTAGAAGTTGATCTCAAGGTTACGCTGTCAAGGTGAAATTGACTTTAGATTAATTAAGTGTCAATTAATGGGGTAATTGTTTCATAAAGTGGCCGGCCCTTGAGGAAGAGGTGTGAGGGAGACGGCCTGCCGCTGTCAGACTCACTTTAGAGGCTCGACTGCAATGAGCAAGAGAAAGAGATGTCAAAACAACCTGCAGGTCAGATTCTTACATACTCTCTTCACAAAAGCTGAACTCCCTTCTGTTTATACACAGTTCACTAATGAAAGATGTAACGTGTCACATTCTGTCATACAGGTGCTTTCTTTGACAATCCACCGGTCTCGTCCTTCAGTTTGTGTCTTGTTGAATATTCTGCAGCACTTTGATGATAGTGGGTCAGTCTTATACTGAATGACTCTAAATACATTTACTGCAACAGACAGATAGAACGCCAGTGAAGGACAGATATAAAGAGAAAGGGAAAGAGAGAGCAGACTGATGAAATGGTGATTGGCTCTTGTCTTTAATAGCTGCCCTGAAGGTTTCCGGCGTACTAGAGCCCATCTGTATTCTCTCTCTCTCTTTCTGTGATCTTCAGGGTGGGGTTGTAAGTGATATAGTTTACCTTTCACCAGAGTAAAGACTTCCATTTGCTGTGCTCTCTTTATCTCAGTACTGCTCATCCCTGCATCTTCTCTGTATCTCTTCCCTGCTTGTGAAAGCATTGCATCATGGGTGCCCAATTGCAATGTTCATGTGTTTCATGTTTATGAGAGAGAGAGAGAGAGAGAGAGAGAGAGAGAGAGGAGAGGAAGATTGGAGAAAGAGCAGGAGAGTACAGAGAAGGAGAGAGACAGAGACAGACAGACAGACAGACAGTTAGATAGAGAGATAGACAGTAGACAGATAGATAGATAGATAGACAGACAGACAGACAGACAGACAGACAGACAGACAGACAGATAGATAGAGAGGCATGTAGACAGACGGACGGGAAGACGGACAGATAGCTAGATAGACAGACAAATAGACATGTAGACAGACAGACAGACAGACAGACATGTAGACGGACAGATAGCTAGATAGACAGATAGATAGACATGTAGACGGCCGGAAGGACAGACAGACAGAAAGACAGATAGCTAGATAGACAGGTAGATACTGTAGATAGACATGTAGACGGACGGACGGACAGACAGACAGCCATACACATATAAAAACAGAAAGATAGACAGACAAGCATGTAGATAGGTAGATAGATAGATAGATAGATAGATAGATAGATAGATAGATAGATAGATAGATAGATAGATAGATAGATAGATAGATAGATAGATAGATAGATAGATAGATAGATAGATGATAGATAGATAGATAGATAGATAGATAGATATACAGAGATATAAATTTTAAGACATGCCGACAGATACATACACAGACAGATAGATATGTAGACAGACAGACAGACATGTAGTGTAGACAGATAGCTAGATAGATAGAGAAACACACAGCTAGACAGACAGATAGTTAAACAGACAGACAGAGACAGACATACATACACATACATACATACATACATACTGTACAGTACATATAAAGACAGATAGACATGTACTGTAGACAAATAGCCAGCCAGACAGACAGACAGACAGACAGACAGACAGAAAGGCAGATAGATGGCAGTATATAAAAGACCCAAAACTGCCGTTTTAAAAACATGAGAATTGTTTTTTTCTTTCCTGCAAACTACAATCCACCTGAAGGGACTTTTTCAGCTCATATCTTTTTTCGATGTTTACGAGGAGAGTGAATGTTGTATGTGAGATTCGTTTGTCCAGCAGGCAGAGGTTTAGTTGAAGTGCTCAGATTGTGTATGGATTCTCGGGCGAGAGAGCTTATGAAGCACATAATGCTTTAAAGACTAATCTATTGTAATTAAAGCTGAAATCACGCCGCCTGTAATGAGTTTAGGGCAGAAACATTGGCCCTTGACTTTTGTGCTAATTGATATCGGGCCTTTAGTTGTAAGCGCTTCCACTCGGCCACCATCTCCCTTTATACATTTAATTATAATGCTGTTTGCTTCTGGTCCCGCAGTACATTCAGAGAGGAGAGAGATTGTTCTCGAGTGACCGCTGCGGTCCTGTCGCTCTGACGGAAGACCTCGGGAACCAGAGACCTGCGTGATAACATCAGTGTATTTTTATCACTGTAGTTTTCTTGTGCTCGGTTATTTCTGTCAATTAAAACAATTATTATTCTGCTCCAGATTTGACTGTTGAAATGAATTCTGATGCTGTAAATTATTCATTCTGCTTATGAGTTCAGTTAAATTATGTGGGTTTGTGGTCGGTGTGTGTGTTTGGTCACTTTTTTATGGTGCATATTTGTGTAAATGTGCACTGTGTGTGTCTGTGCATGTGTCTCTTTGTCACTGTCTGTTTATTTGTCTATTTGTGTCACTGTGTTTGTGTGTGTCTATAGACGTGTGGACATGTTTGTGTTACTGGATTTGTACGTCTGTGTATATGTGCATGTACGTGTCTATTTGTTTGTGTATATGTCACACAGACCGAAAGTGAACTGCAGTCCCGGCGCGTGCGTCCGATGAAACGGTCAATATGTGCTTGCTTGTGTGTGTTTGTGTGTGTGTTTGTCTATATGTGTCACTGTGTGCACGTGACAAACTGTGGTCTGTTTGTTTCATTGTGTTTGTTTGTGACTGTGTCTTTCTACAATATGTACGTTTGTGCGTCACTGTTCCAGTGATATTTTGACTGCGCTTCTGCGTCACTGCATATGCATGTGTATGTGTATATGTGTGTTGATGCATGTGTTGTGTTTTCAGTCTGTCATCTGTTGACACACACACAGACTCTGTCACACTCGTGCACTTCCTGTTTCCTCCCTCTTCTCTCATTTTGCATGAAGTTGATTTGCTCTGTAACGCAGCAGATGGTTCAGACACACACTGCTGCTTTAGACTGAAGTGATGGGAGCATGTGGCCCCTGCCTGGCTGTGTGAGTGTGTGTGTGATATTTTTCGGGTCGGTATGATCTGCACAACCCCTCCCTGAATTCATAACTTCTGTCCTGTTTTATCTCTAAATACTCTCTCTTCCTCTCTCACTCTCTCTGCCTCCTCGCACCTGTCTCGCTCAATCTGTTCTCGTGCGGCGGTCCTGTCCAAAGCACCATTACGTTAACTAGCTGTGGCCACTCTCGCTGTGATCTTTCACCTTTAACGCTCGGCATTGATCCCGCCCTCAGCGGGTATAATGTCAGGCGTCCGCTGTTATCTCCCCCCGTGCTCCAAACAGCCAGATAGAGGCAGAAAGTGACGAGTGTGCAGAATTGTTCGGGCCGATATTAAAAGAATGTCGATAAGTAAGCAGTTTTCTTACCTGTGGGGAGAAAGAGACAAAACGGAGTCGTCGTCTGGTGTGGTCTTTACCCATAATGCATCAGTGTGTCAGAGTGCACCGCTGCCGTTTCAACCCGTTCAGATAAACAGACGCGTGTTGTAACATCTTTGCAGATATAAGCATTTTTCCTAAACATGCTCTGAGATCCAAATAAAATAAATCTGAGCTTAAATAAGACGAAGAGAAAGTAAAACGTTTTGAGATGCAACATGGGTCACTTTCATCACGTTGAGTCTCAGTGAATGATATTTCGCCGCTTGAAGTCTGTAAACAGCTGTATTCTGCTGGTGATGGGGATGTGCGTGGCTTTTCTAATCGTCCTCACCAATCAGAAGCAGCGCTGTATTTTATCAACCTGCGTGACTTTCTTTCTTCTGCCGAACACAAAAGAAGATATTTTGAAGAATGTCGGTAGTCGAACAACACGGAACCTCATTGACTTCCATTGCATGAACACAAAGCCACTGAGACACTTCTCAAAATATCTTCTTTTGTGTTCCACGGAAGAATGTGTCATGAGCAGGATTTGAATGACATGAAGGTAAATAAATGATGACAGAATTGTTATATTCGATTTGGTGCTAATAAAGCTATTGTCGTCGAAAAAATGTCTAGTAAATGTCAAACCCGGAGTAGCTCACTGTACTCTAATGCAACAGTTTGAATCGGCTTCTACACTTTTCAGTGACACGAGGCTTGTTTTATCACACGCACACGTTATCTGACTGTTGAACATACATCTACCGACGCACTATTGGCTTGTGTCTTTAGAGGCGTCTCTAGTCGCTGCTTATTCGCCGGGTCACAGGGAAAATAAATTGCTGAACGGGAAAATGAATTACGGATGATGGCGTGCCAGCGGTGAGGAATTGGACTGTCATGACAAACGCTCACACGGGTCCGATAATGAAAGAAGATGAACTGG
This sequence comes from Triplophysa siluroides, assembly GCA_006030095.1. NCBI lineage: Eukaryota > Metazoa > Chordata > Actinopteri > Cypriniformes > Nemacheilidae > Triplophysa > Triplophysa siluroides. Next base: position 10,528,679 of record VCII01000237.1, on the reverse strand, counting down.
CGCTTTAACACTGATTTTGGGCTGAATCGGTGAGCGAGAGAGGGAGTCTTTGGATTATAGAGAGAGAGACTGCATAGTATTTTAGGGAAACTCTTCAGACATAATTGTTCTTCCAGTATTGGGAGATATATTTGCATACGTTTCCGAATGAACCTTCAGGAAACATTAGGGTTGATACGGAGGGGTGTTGAGGTCTGATGTCTTCAGGTATCTGTCACGCATTGATTCAGTCCGATGTGAAGAGTCACACAATGTAGAGAATTAAGAAACATTTCAGCTAGATCTTGAGATAGAAGAAGGGGAGTTTCATAGCTTGGGGCAGGAACACAGAATGATCTATCTGCACCACCAAGAGAGCATAAAACCAAACTCCTTAAGTTAGGAAAACATTTAGTAGTAACATGCTTTCAATTTCAGCTGTGGTGGTTTTCTGAGCCTCAAATTCTGATGTCTGAGCGACAGGATAGAGAGTTATGATGTGGGTTGGAGTGAGATATTGTAAAGCTTTAGAAGGATTTTAAACTGGATTCTGGATGAGACGGGCAGTGAAGGAGTGATGTTAGCAGAGCGTTTAGTCGGAGTTTCATCTCTTACTACATGATTGTAAAATGTTCATCATTTCAAGCAACAGATACAACTAGTCAATTGGTTAACATTATATATAGAAAGATTTTTACTACAAATGTCTTATAAAGGTATTGTAAAATGCGCAAAAAATAATCCAGTATTTTAGTAAATAGAACAAAAATAAAAACATGTATTAACTTCTTAATTAAAATCTTATTAAAATAATTTCAGTGATTTTTTTGAGTGGGACATAAAAAAAAATCAAAAAATCCAACAGTTAATTTCTCTAAAATGTACATATATTATTGAAGTTTATTTAATGAAAAGAAATAACTATTTAATTAACAAATTATATGTTTAATATACCCTCAATATTTATGGGTTAATTCTAATGGAATCATTTGAGTTACCCAGATTTACCTGATGTTTTAAATGACAGCGAAATTAAAATGTGTTAGTTATAGTGAATATTTGTATGACATTTAAATTAAATTATAATTTCTGTACTTCACTGTTTGTTTACTTTTTGGTGAAATTTTGTTAAGTTATGTATTTTGAAAGGAAAAATGACGAATCATCCAATTTATAATAAATACGTTTTCATCGTCATAAACCTGTGAACTGTAATGTTGTTTACATGTTTAATGTATTATTTGACAACTGCCAGATTTATTTGTTTTATAGTAAGCAACATGTTTTTAGGAAAAACCAATGAACAAACTATTATAAAAATCTTAAATGATGTTTATTAGTCCATGTTCGGGGGAACAGTTTTCTACATGGTAGAGGTAGACTAACTTAATTGTTTATTGTGTGGCGAAACTAAATATTGCCTTTTCTATGTTAACGTGGCTCATGATTCCATTTTCACTTCTTGAATCTGACTGGTCAATGATCGTAGTTTAATCTGGATGAACTACACCCTCATGGCTATGGGTGTCTCTGGAATGGTGCTATTATGTTTCAAGTCTTACCTCTTTGCAGGTCATTTAGGGTATCCTAGAAAGGTGAGTTCTCTAAGTCCCAACATCTCAATACAGGGATGCCTCAGGGCTCAGTGCTTGGACCGTTGCTCTTTTCCGTATACAAGACATCCCCAGGTTCTGTCATTCGGAAACATGGCTTCTCCTATCACTGCTATGCGGATGATACACAACTCCACCTGTTATTTCAGCCTGAATGATCCTGTAGATTCAGCCTCTACAACATTAGGAAAATCATACCTTTCCTGTCCGAGCATGCTACGCAAGTCCTAGTCCAAGCTCTTGTTCTGTCCAGCTGGACTATTGCAATGCTCTACTGGCTGGACTTCCAGCTTGCACAACCAAACCTCTACAGGAGACCTATAATGCAGCGGCAAAATTGGTCTTCAATGAACCGAAGAGGGCACACGTCACTCCTCTCTTCAATAAGCTACATTGGCTCCCTTTAGTCGCTCCCATCAAATTCAAAGCTCTGCTCTTGGCCTGCAAGACCACCACTGGTTCGGCACCCCCATATCTTCACTGGCTAATACAGACTTACATGTCCCCGCCAGATCCCTGCGCTCTGCAATCGAACGATGTATTGCCATCCCTAAAAGGGGAAAAAATCGCTCTCACGTACCTTCTCTGGATCTGTTCCACATTTTTGTAATGATCTGCAGATTCTGTAGCCATCTTTAAGAATCTGCTGAAAACACATCTCTTCCGACAGCACTTGACCGATTAGTTCTGACTTCTATCTCTTTTCCACTCTTTCTATCCTTAAATAAAAAACGTATCCTTGTATACTGTGGTAGGCTATATGAGACCAGTTTTACTGCACTTTTTCTTGTCCTGAAGTTGTTCCAATTGCTTCCATTGTTTACCTCATTTGTAAGTTCGCTTTTGATAAATGCTAAATGACTAAATGTAATCTCACATCTGATGTCTTCACTGTGCTGGTATTTTTGTCAATGTGAAGAATATTTCTTTTAATATATGTAACTGTGAGGGAAATCAACTGCTGGAAAAATCTGTTTTATTTTATTTTAGTGTAATCGTTATAATAAAATGTCTATGATACTGTACTGCATGTCCTACACACAAACCACCTCTCTCTCTTTCTCTCTCTCATTCATTCTTTTCTTCTTTGTTTCTTTATAGGCTGAACACTTTCCCAGGTGGCCGCTGTCAGAGCCCGTGCCCCGTAACACACACAGACAGGGTCACCTTCTGCCATCAGCATTTAATGTATCCGCAAACACACAAAACCCATCCGTACAAATAATCCCAATAAACACCTTTATTACGAAGACAAGTGTTCATATGCTTTGCTTCCTAAAAATAATACTATACAAATATCTGTTTTTCATTCATTTACATCAGTCTAACACAGAGATTAAGAGTGAACATGTCTGGTTCATTTGTCGGTAATATGATGAAACCTACATTTAAGACTGTTCAGTTTTTCCATGTTATTTGTGATAGCTAAACATACCGTAGAGCTATCGTCCACAGGCATTGTAAAATATTCCACCATATACAGTTAAACTGTAATACTGAATTAAGATATAAATAATAAAACTGAATAAAAAGTCTTCTTTTCTTCAACTCTTTTTCCCGAATGTCTCACACCCAGTGGGATCTTCACTTTCTCATCCCCACACGTGCAGCATCTCTAGCTGGCGGTGAGCATCACGCTGGATCTCGATAAATAGTGTTCTTACCTCCTAATTGCATTAGCCGCTAGCTTATTGAAGTCTCCTGCTATAAGTCAGAGCGGTGGGCCGGTCGGGGGGTCTGGAAGGTGTTTTGTTATTAAACCGGTGACTGTTTTCGTCTCGTTCAGAGATTCACTGCTTGTGCTTTCCAAGGTGGATCTGCGACTATATTCTTCAGTGGTTTTTAAGATCTTCTCAAGTAAATGTTTTGGTGGCGATATGGTGCTTTGCAGAATTAAAATGCTTGATGTGTTTTATATTTGTTAACATTTTATTTTTTGAATCTAGTAAAATCTTTGAAATACAGTAATTGTCGCTATTATGTTTGGTATTATCTTTACTTTTATGTATTTGGCAGACAGTTCTATCCAAAGTGAATGCACTGAAGTGCTTTTTATCAAAATGTTAGTACCTTAAGAAACGAACACAATGATCTACAAATTTGTCTCTATTTGCATTAATACTCATTTTACGGATAATGGGAGTATGTTCAGAGTACAGACTACATTTTTACACTTTCTGCTCTGTGCATTTGCAGAAGTTACCGTCTCTCTTCCATATCATTAGCTTGGAAGGATTACGTAAGCCGCAGCTGTCAATCATGTGGAAATGGAGCGCGCCCCGTCAACGTCGCCAATGCGCTTCCACATTCTCTGAGGCTGAACATTTTGACATTCGCCTGCAAACTTTCATTTAAAATGTGCTGTCGCTCCTAATGTGAGCATTTTCCAGTCACTCCGAGATTCTGTGTGTGTGTTTGTTCTCCCACAGGCCAAAAAAAGTCTGGAGTTTCTGAACCCTCTGTCATTGTGTGCGTAATGTTCTCACGGATTCTGGCTTTGATAATCTGATTTCAGGGATGTTGACGGGGTGCTGGACTAAATTGTAGGTTCGGTTTGTCTGAAACATTCAACGCCGTTTGATAAAATGAGATAAATCACGATCATTTCAACTTGAACGTAACGTTGACAGTCTCTGGAAAGCTGACTGTCAGTCACTCACCGAAACCAACCGACTGTAGTCTGACGCATTTTCAAGTGAGAAAATGTAGATCAAGACTTGATTTTCTCCGTCGGAATTGATGAGTGGTGAAGATGGTTTTTACATTACATGACAGATGAAGTTGGCGGGTGTCTGCGGTGTTTTAGAAATGATGCAAAACATGGTTCAAACATGCCAACGAAAGTCACGTTTTTCATTGTGTGTTTCCGTACATCACGTCTGATGCATGCAGCAGGCGTCCACAAACTTGATGTACTGTTACAGCATCACTTCACGGATGCCGTTCTTTGAAGGTGACTCTCTAAAACATCGTACTGTGCTGGAAATATGGGTCACACTTGGTGAAATCGAAGTTTTTGTGCCAAATTGCTGGTTGCCTGAGTGAAGAGTGCTGAATTCTCCAAACACACTCAGTTCTGAAGTCTGACTCCAGAAGTCTCCATCTGCTGCTTCGTTGCTGTGGACGGGTATTGCGACCGCACGAGACACGATGAAAAGGAGATGAGAGAAAGGGCAAATAGACTCTGGGAGAAAGAGAGAAAGTGTTGCGCCTGTGTGTTGTAGTGTCTGCCGACCGCAAAAGGCAATTCCAATTTGTAGTGTAGTGTTGCTCTGGTGTGTGTGTGTGCGTGCCTGTGTGTGTGAGTTAATGAGGCGAGTGTTTGAGCTCTCACTCACACTGTCAGCGCCGGCCGATCGCTCTCTGATTACTATAATGAAACGGTCAGGGCATTATTAACCAGACGCCACGCACACACAGAAGAGAAGAATCACGCCCCAATATTGTCACCGCGCCGTTTAGCCATTTGTCTTTTTGTTGGTTCTGTTAGGGAGAGAGAAAGAGAGAAAGAGAGAGTCCTTTTCAAGTGGCTATCACAGATAAAATGTCTCGGGGAGCGAGCACTTCACGCGGTACGGCTTTTACTGGAGGATGCGATTAAGTGCTGATATTTCACCGCATGACTTCAGTTATGGACTGATAGGTCAAGTATAAACACTGCACAGTAGGCATGTAAAGGTGATATCCTGCTCTTTGTAAATCGCATGAAACCCTTTACCCTGAATGCGATGTGCTTAAAGATATTAAGTGAATATAAAGGGAAGTTAAGCAGATGTTGAAACATTGCTCCGTTGAACAACCGCGCTACAGCAGAACACAAACAAAACGCACAAAGCGTAGAAGACAATTCAAGTCATCTAGGATATGTCTCAGGATACATAAAAGAGAAACAAATGAGAGTATCATTGTTGAAATAATTGTGATTGTGAATGTAGATTGCGGAGGTAAAATCATCTGGATTTGCGTAAATTCAACGAGAAATGTTTGAGTTCATATTAAGATCTTTTGACTGCAGACTTGATAAATCTAAGCTCAGTTTTAGACATTGTTGACTTCTCTTCGGAAACGCTAATGACAGAGACATGTGCGATTTCTGACTCCTCATTCGCTGATGAGATTTAAGCAAACATTTCTATTCGCTCTCAGTTTAATCTCAATGATGTCTACGGTAAAAAAAAACATAATTTTACAGTTATTTTTTAACAGATTTTGTACGCAGAATGTTCAAAAACTGTAACTTTACGGAAATTTTACGAGATTCTTTACGATAGATCTTTCACGTAAACACGATTGAAAACATCAAAATTACACAAAAAGAATGCAAACTTACAATGCAAACGGGAACAACATGTTATTTTACGGAAAAAATACGGTATATTTCTGGCATCCTAGCTGCCGGGAATGTTTTTAGTCTACTTTTGAAATACAGAAAAACACCGTAAAGAACTACAAACTAACAGGAATAATTCTGGCACCCAAACTGCCAGAAAATTGTAAAACATTTTACAGGACTTTTTTCACTGTATAATATATTCAACTTTTTTGCATAAATATCAGTCATGTGAAATGTGTCGATGACATTCGGTGTGAATATCAGTTGGGGTGTAAGACCGTATATCTTCAGGACTGGTTCCTCTTGAGGTAACCTGAAGACATTGAAGACCTGAAGACAACCTGGAGGATGGTAATGATAAAAAAATATGGAAGGCGTGTTTAGGGGCGCGCCTCCTACCCTTTTCTTCTCCCTAAACTGCGATCAATCCTGACTGACGAGATAGCTCACGGCTCGATAGCTTTACTGCTGTGACTTCAGTTTTGCCGGCTTGTTGACCACCGGCGCAAACTCTCGTATGATGTCATGAACTTACCGTCCTTCATGACATGGCCGGTGTTGGACAGCGGTATTTTCAGAAGCTGATTTTTAACAACAACACTCTCGGTTTGTTCTTGGAAAGGCTTCTCTTTGATAATTAGTTGGAAACCCTCCGGTCCAGAAGTCTGGAGTTTGGATGATGGCCAGAGGTGTCTAAATTTAGTGCGTGTGAGATAACTGTTCCCAGATCTGCTTTCTAAACTTGGACTGATGATTCCCAGGAGCTGAAATCACAGATGTTTGCTTGCGTTCGCCTACATTTCCTTTACGTCGCAGGACCCGATTTTACTGAACGTTAGGCGCAGAATCAGACTGGTTGACGTTGGTAAACGTTTTTTTTTAAAACATTTGCCAAAAATATTCTCTTAGAAATAAAGGTTACTAAAAGTTTCACTCTTTTAATAAGGCGCTAAATGAAGATGCTACATGATGCCATAAAATGACCTTTTTGGCTGTATGGTTCCATAAAGAACCTTTAACATCTAAAGAACCTTTTTTGTTCTTTAGACTATATAGGGAAGATTTTTTTAGGAGATTTTAACTGAAAGGTTATTTGGTAAACCAAAATAGTTGCTGCTATAGCATCCCTGCAAAAAAACCCGAACTGTTTTCTACTTTATTTTAAAGACCGCAGTTTTCATAAAAGAGATTTTGTCTCATATCTTGATCTTCTAGATCCGTCTGCTAAAAAAAGGAAATCACTCAGATACGTCGTTTCATTTGAACTTCTTATCTTCACATTTCTCCTTAAATGTCATTTCTCAGGTGTCACAGAGCCAATCATCTTTTCCTCCTTAGATCACGCAATGAAATGACAAAGACGTTCAGATGGTGACCGGACCCTCTCGCTGTTTTTTGTCCAACAGCCTGAAAATATGAATCTTAAGACACACAGAATTGGAAACACTTCCAGAGTTCCTCAGATGTCGTCTGATCATTAACAGTCCGTCTGGAAACAAAGCCTGTGATTGGTTACTTACCATGTCAGTCAGATGGCCTCTTAGGTAGCCCTCGGCCAATAAAATATACTACGGATTCCATACCTTCTGCTATAAGTCTACATGAAACTACTGGAAATGTAACCACCGAGGCACAAATCCAGGCACCGTCAATGTACAAAATAACAATCTCTTCATATCGACCAGCTGATTTCAGACCTCCATCACGTTGCTGGTCATTCAAAGACTCTCCTGCATTTATGGACCACCATCACTGATGTATTCGCCGAAAGAATCAATGGCTGTAGTTGTTCCCCGGCATTGATGTGCTTTAAAGCTTTGCCATTTATTTACACACAGGCGATTGTGATTTGAGGTTTTCTATCATAATTACGCCACACGTGTCGAAAAGAGTGACCATTACGCTGGAGTTTTAAACACGTTGTGTGAAATCACCTCTTACGGAGTACAATTTCTGCCTTACAATTGTTCTGCTAATGCGTGTCTGTATCCTTTCAGCAGGATTGGAGTTAAGATTACGGTTGTCAAGCAGGAGCGATGTATTGTTTTCTAGAAGGAGTCTAAAATCTTTGTCTGCACGTGCCAGCTATTGGGATGAATGGGATGAAATGCATCGGAAAGTCCAGATGTTGTGAATGTCTCTGGTTTTATACAATGTAATAATTGTGCTGTAATGTTACTAGTGTTGGGTCTCTTAGTGTGTGTATGTGTCAGGGATCAGGTGAGTGTGTATCAAGGATCAGGTGTGTAGTTATTGAAAGTGAATATATAATCATTCAGCTCACACTTCCGTTCCTCCTCTCGTGTCAAGAGCTTCTTCAGGCAGGACTCGAGGAGCACGAGTCATATTTTGCATCCAGTTTGTGAAAATGCATGTTTTGGATGCACCAAGACGTTTTCAATATTGATAGACTTCTCCTCTGGTTATATAAACTCAGTCCCAGCCAGCACGTCCACGGACCGCCAACAGCTTGATTGCGTTGAAAGGTTGCACTGGGTTGAAATAATGGACACTTCCGAGCAAGGACCAATCACTGCGTTTGTCAGGTTATTAAGAAATCTTTAACAATATGTTTTGTTTTATTTGCAGAGTTGCAATTGACGTAATTCATGAGGAGAACTAAATGTTTAACTTTTTTGGGGTACACTCGAAAGTTCACGTACTGGGTCACTTAGTGATTCTCTAATATATATACATAATATGCATCTGTGTTCAGTATTTATTCTTTTTAGTATTATTTAAAAATAGTGTCGACCTTGGGATTAGAAGAAGATGTAGACGTCTTCCATTAGAAACAAGCAAAAACACACACAACACAAAGTACAATGAAATGGGTCTGTTTGCGGGGTTAAGTTGGTGACATTATTTCCCTTACCATTGGTATGGTAATATATTGTCATATTATTACTGTTTACATTTTACAGAAAGTATGTAAAAGCATTAATATAAATATATTTTTACTCAAATTCAGAATAAATATATAAATGGAAGCAATATTAGGACGGGTAGGATGTTTTCTACTATGACATCATTAATCTTCCGTTCTCGTCAATCATAAAGCATTTTTTTCCTTTCCTTTATTGTTCGATAGTGTTTCTTTTTTACTTTAATAATGTGTGTTGTACAGTAATTGTTTCAGTTTCACTTATTTCCATTTATTTATATGCTAAAAGCTCAACCCCGCGACCGCAGACCTCCAGTAGAGTCTCAGATCAGCCAGCAGTCCCACGAGACGGCCCCGTTCCTGACCTCTGCGCCTGGAGCGTGTTTATCACACGTGCATTAGCATCACCGCTGCATATAAAGAAGGCCGAACCTTTCCGAGGCATAAGAATGAGGGAGGCGAGACGAGAATACGGAGTTTTGACACGGTAATGTATGCGTCTCACCTAATAGACGTTCCATCTCAATTAAGCTCAGATTTAAGAGTAGCCGAGCGCTCTGGAATCAGCGGGAACTTCATCAATCTTAGCAGTTCTTTCTCAGCAACAAAACGGAGTAAAGCACATTTCTGCGTGTAATTAATGTAGCGCTCCTTTACTGCTGTTCAGCATCTTTTCAGCAGTCCCGCTAGCAGCAGAAGTCACGATGGCGTACTCGAGCGAGATTAAATGATAAGCAGAACAGCAGAGATCTGCAGAGTCGGTAATGAATGTGTGCGTTTGCCGTTTATGATGGATGAACGTTGAATGGTGTTTGTCACCGACACGAGCGCCGCTTGACTCTCAGACTCTTGGCTTGAACTACACAACTCTTCCACCGGATAGCAAAAACAAAGCAAATGGTGCAGGTTGAGTGACACACAATCTCTCGCCGCAACATGTTGTTGAAATTGATCGGGTTAATTGATTATAATAAAACACAAATGCAGTGATGTTCAGTCTGCATGACTCAGACGGGCCTCAACAACCCGTTTTGTATGAGATTTGCTTAGCAGGGGTGATCGGTACTAGAAATAAAACATAGAAAGTTACTAAAGATGTGCAACACAGTCTCACGGAAATTTGTGACATTGTCACGAACTGTAATCTATTCATTTGTGTTTACTGACACAAATTTCCCCCTTTTTTCTTGTCCGTCAGCAGGACTTTTAATTTAATGTATTTTAAAACGCGGTATCTTTCATATGTATGAAGATATATCAACGCAATCTGATGAGGTGGCTCTTTCGTGTGAATTCCTACGATCTCATTGGTGTGTTTTGAGATGTAAGGTTTAGGGGCAGGATTAGGGTAGCCATTTATCATTGCTTTGCCACCTCGTGAAACTAGCGTTCTTAGCTAAATAAGCCCATGCGGACTTTGATTTTGGGGTTTGGGGTGAAGTAAGGTGTTAGCTAGCCACATTCTAAAATATCTACGACTTCTTTTGATATCAGGTTATTATAAAAATGTCAATGAACACACATCAATAGATTCCAAATTTTATGTCTATGCCATGAACTGTGGTGAGACCGGGTTGGCATCTGTAGTAAAATCATGTTTATACAAATGCTAATCAATGCAATCAAACAACGTTTACTAAAAAAACATGGTTCATTTTAATCAGGGCTTAATCTATATTACTAACTTTATGTGACCCTGCCTGTGAAAACCCAGCTAAAGTCATTTTTTGTGATTTAAGGTTTTCTATACACACAAAAAAACATTCTACTTCATGTAATGACCATTCTGTTAAATATAACATTGATATATTCAATATTGACAGAGTAAGAGCATGTCAAAGATTGAAATCATAGTGAAATTAATAGGTGAAATAAAACTTTGATCCGTGTTATCTCAGAATTAGATTGTCTGACTTTAGCCTGGTTTTCACAGGCAGGGTCACATATATTTTCATCAAACATATTTCCGAAAACATGGTTCTGTTGCTGGGTATGATTTTTCCCTGAACAAAAATGACCATGGTTTAGTAAAGTAGAATTGAAGTAAACATAGTTCTTTGGCATTTGGCATCATTTGCATCATCATAGTTTTATTACAGTTATTGTACTATGGTAAAACTCTGGTAAGTAGTACATTTGTTGTTACTGTGGGTTTGCTACAAATAAACCATGGTTGGTGATACCATGGTTTACTAATGTATAAATGCAATGGTAAAGTGAATTCGGATAAATTGGAGCGTTTTTCCATACATACCAATAACAAATGTACTTGATATCATCCTTGGTCATCCAGTAACATAGTACCACTTTCTAATACCATTTCATGCCATGGTGAAAATCTTAACTGTGCATCTCCAGACACGGTTATGAATGTTACTCTACTCATAGATGAAGAATACAACAAAAAATATGATAATGTTTGAAAGTGTCCATACCAAAAGTTTAATGATACAGAAGACCAATATCATTGTGATCACTTTAAGATACATTTTTTCCAGCTGCACTCTTTAAAATAAAGGTGTCACAGCGATGCCATAGAAGAACCATTTTTGGTTTCTCAATCAAGTCAAAGGTTCTTTAAAGAACCATCTCTTTCATACTTTTTTTCGCCATAAAGAATATTGCATATTTTTTAGAGAGCAATGAACAATAGATCATTGGCAGATTAATAAGCTTAGCATAAACAAAACGTTATCAGATATTTAGGATGTTAGTATAGCCATTGTTCTCGAAGTGAACGGGCCTTGAGAGTGAATGAATCTGTGAGTACAGATGCAAACCGAGCAGATGTATGAAGAGGTCAAACTTACTGTAGAGAAAACCAGGACAGAACAGATGCCACAGCGAAGAGAGAGGGAGAGGAAGAGAAAAAGAGAGAGGGGTGTTAACCTTGAGAAAGCTCATCCATTATATTGTGGTTGCTGGTGCTCTCAGTCACACTGTCAGAGATGAACCTCTACAGCACAGTAAAGGTCAAACACACACACGCATTCACAAAACATCACTAATGAACAGAAGAACTTCATTGAGGTGCTGTTACATTACAGGGAACCGTTTACCCAAAACAAACATGAACTTGCCAATATTTCCGAATTATTTGCGTTCCAATATTTCCAACAGTTTTGACCATCACTGCCACACTTCATCTATCAAACCAACATCTATAGGCCCTACAACTCCAGGGTTATGTCACGAAGTCATTTGACTTTTGTGAATGTGGTTCAGCATGTCATGACAGATTCTCAAATGGATTTACGTTTCACAAATGCCTTTCTGTTCATCTGAATTCGACGTATCAAACCGTTTATGTTTTTCTCTGTTGCTCCGCTGCACGTGAACGAGAGAAGATGGTGGTGGTTGTTTCGGAAAGCTAACCACTAATTTCCCCAGACAAACCCAAGAGCAGCTCTGTGGAAATGTTCAAAGTTTGCTAATGTTACACGAGGATCAGGGATCTTCTGTTGATTTTAAGGGATAAGAAAATTGATGTTGGCAGTTGTGAACTGTTATAACACACCAATACACGCAAGCACGCACGCACACACACACACACACACACAACGAACACACACGCAGACAGACAGACAGACACACAGACATATATAGACACACACATACACCCCTGCAGACCCAACAAACACACACGCAAGCACACACACCTGCAGACTCACACACACAGAGACACACACTTGAAGACTCACACACACACACAAACACACACAGACAGACAGACACACCCCCCCTGCAAACCGAACAAACACACACACAGACAGACCTGCAGACTCACACACACAAAAACACACACCTGCAGACTCACATACACCCCTGCAGACCCAACTAACACACACAAGCACGCAGACTCACACGCACAGAGACACACACTTGAAGACTCACACATACACACAAACACACCCAGCCCTGCAGACCCAACAAAAAAACACACACACACACACACACACACACACAGACCTGCAGACTCAAAACACAGAGACACACACTCGAAGACTCACACACACAAACACACAGACAGACAGAGAGACACACACATGCACACACACACACACCCCTGCAAACCGAACAAACACACATGCAGACAGACCTGCAGACTCACACACACAAAGACACGCACCTGAAGACTCACACATTCACACACACACACACCTGCAGACTCACACAAAGACACAGACCTGCAGACACACACCCAGCCCTGCAGACCCAACAAACACACACACAGAGACACACACCTGAAGACTCACACACACACACCTGCAGACCCAACAAACACACACACCCAGATGCACACAGACAAACACAAAGAAACAAACAAAAGCTCTAAAGAAGTATACTTCTTGATTTATGTGTGTGTGTGAGTGTGGCCTTGTTTTTATATCCCGATGGGGACCTACACCTGAATACACACCAACTCGTGGGGACTTGTGTCACCGTCGGGACCAAAAATGCAAAATTTAGGTTTAGGGGATAGGGGAGAAAATACACAGTTTGTAAATTATAAAAATCATTACATTACGCCTATGGAGTGTCCCCACACTTCTCTGCATGTACATCATCTATATGCATCGACACATCATCAATAAAGCTTCAGTGTGTAACTTGTCCTCCGGCGTTTAAGCGACAGACATGAATACAATAAATGTCAGATCGCTCAGACACAAGAGTTTTGAGCCTCGTGGCATGTAAAATGCTTTAAAAATCCTATAGATTTACATTGAAGAACCAGAACATCATTGTGCACAAAGCGTTTATTCAGGACAAACACCCACAATGTCTTCATTTCAGAAACTTCACCATGCCTCTGTTGTTCTTGAGGTTTGGCAATAAACAGGACATTCGGGCAGTAACGGCCGGCCGTAGATCTTCTCGTTCGCCGTCGGAGGACGTCAACTGCCCCACAAAGCCACATTTCTGTCCCCCGCTCTCTCTCTGTTATTCTGTCTCTCATTATGCGTGGCTTCTGCTCTGAGAGGAGCAGGTGGCGACCGGGTGAGAGACGGTCCCGGCGAGAGTTCAGCTACTGATGCTCATTCACAGCCAGACTGAAATAATCCAGACACATCCAGCCTTCATCACAGCCAGACGGCTGAAGAGATCTGCTGCTCCGGCCGATGGATTTCTGCACGCGTCTATAAATGCTGCGAGTGAGAACAGGATTATTTCCTACATTTGAATTAGTTCATGTGTCAGTTATTACTCCCAAAAGAGCTGTATGTCAGTCTAAAAAAATGACAAGAAATAAACACAGAGTCGTGTTTTGACCGCTTAATTGAGCTAATAATATTTTATCTAAGTGTTTTTTTTTCAAACTATGTTCCCTGTTGAAAGAACCAGCATATGCTGGTTTGGTATGTTTTGATGCTGGTTTGTGCTGGTTTAAGCTGGTCCTTAGCTGGTCCATAGCTGGTTTAAGCTACGTACTTCACATCCAAAACACTTTTTGTGCAATGGACTTTGGACTTTTTTTATAGGACTTTGTTCAGTTCGCTAACAATATGAGCGACAACTAAAGACGCTCAACTTTGCAAACGGAACTAATAATAATGCAGAGATGTAATAACTCTTGTTTTTGTGCTCCGTCCCCTCACAGTGTTTCAGGGTTAATTGTGTCTAAAAATACATTCGCCGGCCTGACTTCTGCATTTTCTCACCCAGTTTCTGACTGTTTTATTAAGCTGTTGATCATATGAAATCATGACCATTTATCAACAGTAGTCTCTCTCTCTTTTATCTCCCTCTATTTCTCTGTCTCTCAATTTAAAGTTAAAGTTAAAGTTAATAATTAGCATGATAGTGTTTAGTTATAAATTGACAAAGCATTGTACACAAAACAAGTAATGACAAAATATACAATATTACAAAAACATCCAACTGGTTGTAATCGAGTATTTCTCTGGAATACTTGATTCCGATTGGTCAATCATGACATTCCAAGGTTATTCCTCTAACGTCACACACCACGGCATTCCTTACGTCTCACGACTTAACAAGCGGATAAAATCCTCTTAAATCTAATAACACCATTTCATCCGGGTGCTGCGAGTCATCTTGATCTTACAAACAATTTACTTACAAATCAATAAAACACAAACATGCCAAAACAACAACATATCGTCGCTGTCCTCCAAAACCTCGGATGTCCAAATTCACAGTTTTTCAGGAAAAAGGAAAAACACTGAAGTTGATTCAATAATTAAAGCCACAATATGGAATAATTTTGTTATGAAATATTCAAAAAATCACTTGCACAGTGTGATATAGTTCATGCAGTTGTGTACTTACAAGAAATTGTGTTGTCAGAGTTGCCAAGCACTTTTTAACCATTTTTATTGTCTAGACGGTAACAAACGAGGGGTGACTAATAATAATGCTTTTTGGGAAAAAATGTAAAGCACCGAATATGGAGATACAAGGTTTCAGAAGGACAGCAGCGATATGAGATTATTAAAACAAATGTTATGTTCATTTTGTTTAATCTTTATGTGTTAGCTTAAAGATGAAATGTTATTTCCTTGCAGAATGTTTGTATTTGTTGGAAATGAATGGTACTAATAAAGCTGGCCGTACATTATCCCTTACATAAACCCTGGCGGTAAAAACTTGGTAAATGCTGTATTATATTTACATTTACCACTCGCTCCCTCTCTTTTACTCCCTCTATCACTTTTCTGTTATCTTGAATATTTGATTCCAGCAGCAGCATGAAGCACAAAGTGCAAATGCTCAAAGTTGATCATTACCTGAAGACTTTTGTCAAGCGTGCAGTTGTTATCGCAGTTCATCACCCCGGCATGTGCCTAATATCTCTATATATTACCTTTTCATACTGCTTCTTGATAATATTTTGATGTGGTCTCCGTAGTATTCAACTATATGCATTGTGAGGTTTTAGCACATGCATTATTGTACGTGATGGATGATTTTTTGTGTTTCTTTTTCAATTTCAGTCGTTGCATTTGTAAACCTTTTTTAAAGTAAGAATTTAGAGGCTGTCGGAGCGCTTACATTGCATATTGTGCCGTTTAACGCACTAAACGTATGCACACTGGTGAGATTGAGAGCTTTAGAATTGCATTGTCCCAGCTGAGTGTTTTACTGCATTACATTTTTCATTACGCCCTCATTACTGTACGGCTATATAACATCATTAGCCGCGAAGAGACACATTATATTTCTACTAATAAAGCCATACAGTTTATTAATGGCTTTACCGTGAAATGAAAAACTTGTTTAGCTGGTTAACGTTGTTGTTGCTTGTGGTTGCGATTCCAGCTGATAGATGAGAACAGCTCCAATCTTCAGATGGGGCTATTTTTTTTAAAGATTTTCCCATCATGCACCTCACACGATGTCATTAAAGCAAAACAGCGGCAGAGAAGCTTATCTTTAATAAGCATGTGTTTGTTTTGCACTCGCGATGTAACACAGGTCTGTGTGTCTCTCACAAAAAAGCCTGACAATTAGTTTAAAGGAAAAGAGGAGCAGTTCAAACCTCCAGCCGGCAATTAAAGCAGAGACACAGAGAGAAGCGCGTGTGTGCATTTAATTGGACTGGCGTGTCACTGTTGCGCACATGCATGCGCAGACTCCCATCAATGCTCAATTAGTTTCTTCCAATCGGGGGCCCAATGAAGAGTGTGTGTGACTCAGTCACCCATGTTTGTGTGTGCGTGTGTGTGTGTGTGCGCGTGATTAATGGAGAGTCATCGTCCAATTAGTGCAACAGTAATAAGGGCTGATGAACATGGAGGTGATGACAGAGCCACCAAGATTTCTCACTCTCGAATAATGTGCTGAAGAGAAGGTTCGGAGAACAAAAGTGAGAGAGCGGAGAGATTAAACTTCACATGTGTGTCTGTGTGTGCACTTCACGGCTGAAGGGAGGGCAGGAGTTCATGACAATTGAGTACTGTACTTATCTGTACTTTGTAGCGAGTATATATACTGAATCAGGGCTGTGCGTTAACTTTTTCTGCTCATAGCACTCGTGCTACAGATGTTTAAAGTTTTGTAGCACAGGCCAAACAGTTGTAGCACATGTTTAAAACGCCTGTAGTCATCTTTGAAGTGCAGGTCATCACATAAATAGGCCGGGAACACCATTGTTTTTAGTTTTTCCCAAATTCCTTTTTCCTTATTAATTTGTCTGTGTTCTTTGTTTCTCTTTTTTATTGCTACAATAGTAAGATATTTGTCCACATAAAAATACTGCAGTATACTACACCTTAGTATTTACAACAGTAAACGGCAGTAACATTTCTAGATACTACAGTGGTTTTGAAACTTACTTTAGTAAATATTAAAGTATACTATAGTGTTTAATACAGGTTATCAATTTACCACAAGTAAATTATTTTTACATGTGGTTCAAATTAACCGGACTTTTATTGTGGCGTGGTGTCGCGAAGACGCTAGTGTGTGTTTGACGGCAGCTTCTCAAGTAGTGAAATGTTCGTAACATAAACCTTTAGAGCAGCTCGGGAGATGAAGTTCATGTTCTCATGTCCTCATACAGTGATATGCACTGGTTTGTTAATAAATTGTATGAAATCAATATCCCATATATTTTACAACTTGTGCTATTTTTCTCATCTCTTACCGACCAAACGCTTTTGCTTTTAAAGCCAGAAGTTTTACATCCAATCACATTAATGATCTTAATACACAATCAGACAGTGCTCCAGCACTTTAGTGTTAGTGGTCCTGACTGGTCTTGAAACAAATCCTGAAACCACTAAGTCTGAGACCATATACAGTCCAGACCGAGACAAAAACAAGAGCAAGAACATCAATAAATGGTCTTGAGACTGGTCTCGAGTACAACATTAAGTGAGTGCGTTTGTACATTGGCTATACTAAGGACGGTTTCAAACTGACAACATAAACAAACGTTACTGCGCATGTGCGCGTTTACGGACTGTCCTTAACTTCCGGTACACATTCACAAACATTAGAGCGCCTGTAGATTACTTCTGATAACAAGCAAAAGGAACCGTGAAGAACCGTTACTTGGCTAAACTCGTCTCTCCAATATTTTGAATGTAGACTGCAATACCAAGCTCAACCGCTAGATGTAAATGTACCGCATGGGTTCTTTAAATGCGACCAAACTACAGGACCCAGTCAACAAATTGTTTATTTAATATAGTGAACACCCAACAAAATTCAACAAGTCATTTATTTAATGCAATTATTATACCATAAAATTATAATATATGTTAATATTAACATAATTAAATTAAATATAAATGGTTATATTATTAGACACACGCCAAACACAGACCGGAAGTTTACTGCAATCCAGGTGTTCGCGGCCGATGAAACGGTCTATATGATGAAAAATATGACAGAAGTGATTGAGAGAGAGCGAGAGAGCATTGTAGTGGTGACAGTGGGTTTGTGAACAAACATCTTTTGTTGTTGGTGTTGGATTAGCATTCCTGTCAAACTATCATATCTGAACTCCATCATTCCTCCGAGGTGCTGTCTCCGTAGATACTGGAGTCACTGTAGATGACTGTGTACTGAAGTTACTGTACGAATGAGAAGGAAACCAGAGGTTTACATGAATGTTGCTCAAGCACATGACCCAGTTCTAACTTTTTCTTCGACAAACGGTTCACTGCACATGTGTTGATTATCGAGATGTTTGTTGGCTACATATGATCCTCGTGCTACTGGATGCACTTTGGCACAGTAACTTGTGGCAGATTTTCTATAGGGCAGTTTAGTTTAGCTATGTTGTCTGTTCAACGCTGGCAGTAAAACGCTCACACACCCAGAATGCAGTCTTCTCCTCTGCCTCGGTAACATCGCCGACGATTGTGTCTTCTCACGCTTTTCTGTCGTCGCAGCCCTGCTCAATGACTCGAGGAAGGTGTCATTTCTCAGATTGCTCCCGCCGGCTCGGCGGAGGGGAGAATAGAATGTTTGAAACAGACTGTTCAATTAGGCGCGTGGTGCTGTGAAATTGCCTCCAAACGATAAGCCTTTATTATATCTGCCGCCTGCCCGCAGCCGTGCATCAAACGGACGTGCACATGCAAGCAAAGCTACCTGAATCTTTTGACTGTCCCTTTGTCACGTGACCCAACGCACAATCTCGTTGATTAGCACGAGGACGCGTTCTGGTGGGTAAAGACCGATGCTTTCTCCGTACGCTGCCTTAGTGTTAAAGATGGACGGCACCGGGTCGTTTGTTTCTGTCCTCCATCATTTGCTAAAGGTTAAGGAACAAAGCTGAGGTGGGGAGGGGATGAAACGGAAAGGGCACGTGTGTGTGATTATCCGCTGCCTTTTCCGCCTCGAACAAATGAAGAACACCAGCAATTAGTCAAAAGATGGTGTTGAGCAGGCACTTGTGTGGGAGAGAGTCTGTCTCACACACATTCCCACACAAACACACACTACCCACCACAATGTGTCCTGCTCATGTGATGGTGGAGAGAAGAGATCTCTGAGTGTGGTGACAGAACTCGAATGTGTGCACAGAACTCGTATAGTTAAGTCGAAAAAACTACATATCGACTAGAAAAAAAAGATGATCGTAATTTTTTATCGGAGTAAAAGCCAAAATCAAATGAAAATTACAACAATAATTTGGGTGGAGGGCTGCGGCGTTATAATTCATGTCAGATCTTTAGATTTGATTCCATTACAATGTATTTAAATTCGCTTAACTCTTGTTAAAAAAAAATGATTGTAGCTCAGTGGAAAGAGCATTGCGTTAACAAGGTTGTGGGTTTGATCACAGGGGATTGCAAATACCTATGTATAAATGTATAGGATAACGCAATGTAAGTCGCTTTGGATAAAAACGTCTGCCAAATGCATAAATAAAATTAAATAAATAAAATAAAAAACGTATACTTTCTTAACCTTTCATCCCTGTATGGGGGATCTGAACTCCAGTTATCTGGCAACCACAAACATGAACGCTCGTACAGCAGAGACTTAAACAAAAATCTGTAATATTTTTTTTCGACAAAGACTAAAAAGAGTTTTTAGGTAAGTTTTTATTTGTATAACTACATTTTAGTCTCATCATTTTTCGTCAACGATAATGCGTGCTGAAAAAGTCTCAGTTATCGTTCAATGGCCTCGCTTTTCGCCTCGTCTTCGTCCTGGGAAAATATTAGTTGATGAATATCTTTCGTCATTATTGTCGTTATTGAAATGAACACTAGCATGATGTGTGTGAGCGTGTGTGTTGTAAATCTGTGAGCACTTAGCAGACACCTGTGTTGGCAGTGAGTGCAGGCAGATGTCGGGCAGATTACAGGTAAAGATTCATAATCAAATTGATTGTAATTCTGTTGCCTGTTTTAACTCTCCTTCGTTTATTCTTAATCTTTAAACATTTCCTTATTTTATTCGTTCATATTTTTTCTACTGGTGTAGTCGGTAAGGATCAGTGTTGGGTGTAACTAGTTACTAAGTAATTAGTTACTGTAATTTAATTACTTTTCCCTTGAAAAAGTAAAGTAAGGGATTATTTTTATTTTTTCTGTAATTGAATTACAGTTACTTTTGATGTAATTCAACGAAATACTTTGTGTAATATATGTGTGTGCAATAGTGGAATTGACATAAAAATTCTACGTCCAACTTTAAAATCTGGGCTTTAATGTATAATTCTCACATTTGTAATACTTTGGTCAGTTAATAATACTACTTTATGTAGTTTAATATAATTTATTTGAATGAATTAAAGAAGCCAATTCATGTCTATCGGTGAATCACTTCACTAATCGAGGTTGATGTGGGATATAGAAAGTAATTAGTAATAAGTAATTAAATACTTTTTGGACAGGTGTAATTTGTACAGTAGTCTAATAACACTATTGAAAATGTAATTAGTAACTAGTAATTAATTACTTTTTCAGAGTAACTTACCCAACACTGGTAAGGATGTGCGCGTGTGTGAATTTGAATTTGTTTTTCAAATCCAAGCTTATATGAGGTCGAAATTGTGCGACCAAACATTGATATTTATATTGAGTGATGCTAGTTTACCACAATTAAATACAAATGTTTTACAGTTATTGAAGCACCGTAACGTTCCCTGACGATCTATTATACATATTTCATATATTTATCACGTTAAACCAAAAGCACAGTACACAAACACAGATACAGTGCGTGTCATTCCCAAACCCGAGAGCATGTTGTCAGTTAAACTAACTTTAATTAACTTGCTCAGCAAGACATTTTGCTTCACTATGACAGCAGCTGACCTGAAAGGAGACTGTGTGCCCAATCTCCACCTCGCCGTCTGACTTTAGTTATGACTCTTTCTGAAAGCGGCGACACGTTAAACAGAGCGTGTTGAGTTTGAAGAGTTTGTGTTCACACACTTGTGCTGATGATTCAGGACAGAAGTGATGGAGATGGTGTATCTATTCATTCACTGACTCACACACCGCTGTGAAGATGGACTGACGCTGACACAAAGCTGTGATGTACTTTCTATTCATTGACAAGACAAATGACTGTAGGATTGGGATTTTAGATTGTGTGCGTGTAAGTGTGTGTATGTGCGTGACCAGATAGTACATTACATATAGGGACAGTTTTGGTTCCAATGAGGGAAACAGTCAAAGATAGAAAGACTATACACCGTTTGTACAGTAGAGAAGACATTAAGCCTATGAAAGACACCATAAAACATGAAAAACGTTTGTTTGTGTCTAGTTTTGTTGTAGTGCTAAAGTGTGTGTTTGTGTAAGAGTGTTTTATTGTGGGGAGTTTGCATGAGAAAGTGTGTTGGGGTGAAGTTGGATGTGTCGTTGTTGGTAAGTTTGTGTGGTAAGTGTTGCTGACATGAATGTGTGTGTGAGAGTGTTTGTGCGTTATTGTGTTTTATTGTGGGTTGGTGTGGTGGTGAGTTTGTGTAAGTGTGTGTTGTTGTGTATTTTTGTCTGTGTGTGCGTGTTTGTTAGTTTGTGTGGTGAGTACATGTTGGGAGGTGAGTCTGTGTTGGTGTGTTTGTGTGAGATGTATGTTTATGCTTGTGTGTGTGTGTGTGAGTGAGTGAGTGAGTGAGTGAAAAAGTTTGTGTCTTAGTGTGTGTTGTGAGATTTTGTTATAGAATGTGTGTCAGTGTTTGTGTACTGCGTGTGTTGGTATAGTGAGTATGTCTAGTGAGTTAGTGATTGCGTTAGTGCTTGTTTATCGGTGTGTGTTAGTATCCATGTATCAGTGTGTGTTTATTAGAATGTGTGCGATAGGCCTATAGAGAGTGTGTGAGTGTACGTGTGTTAGTTTGTGTGTATTGGAATGTGTGTGAGAAAGAGAGAGTGTACGTGTGTGAGTGTTTGTTTGTGTAAGCATGAGGTGAGGTGTGTTATTGTGGTAAGTGTGTTTAGTGTGGTGAGATGGTGTGGTGAGTTTGTGTAAGCGTGCGTTAGTGTTTGTGTGTCTCTCTATGTGCGTGGTGTATGTTAGTTATGTGTGGCATGTGTGTCCGTGTGTGTGCATGGGTGCGTGTGTGTGTGTGAGTGAGAGAGAAAGAGTTTTTGTTATAGAATGTGTGTCAGTGTTTGTGTACTGTGTGTGTTGGTATAGTGAGTTTGTCTAATAGTGAGTGATTGTGTTAGTGCTCGTTTATCGGTGTGTGTGTGTGTGTGTGTGGTGTGTGTAAGTTTCCATGTATCAGTGTGTGTTTATTAGAATGTGTGTGATAGGCCTATAGAGAGTGTGTGAGTGTATGTGTGTTAGTTTGTGTGTATTGGAATGTGTGTGAGAAAGAGAGAGTGTATGTGTGTGAGTGTTTGTTTGTGTAAGCATGTGCTGGTGAGGTGTGTGTGTGTGTCTGTATTATTGTGGTAAGTGGGTTTAGTGTGGTGAGATGGTGTGGTGAGTTTGTGTAAGTGTGCGTTAGTGTTTGTGTGTCTCTCTAGTTCGTGGTGTTTGTTAGTTATGTGTGGCGTGTGTGTGTGTGCATGGGTGCGTGTGTGAGTGAGAGAAAAATAGTTTTTGTGATATAGAATGTGTGTCAGTGTTTGTGTACTGTGTGTGTTGGTATAGTGAGTTTGTCTAATAGTGAGTGAGGGATTGTGTTAGTGCTCGTTACTCGGTGTGTGTAAGTTTCCATGTATCAGTGTTTGTTTATTAGAATGTGTGGGATAGGCCTATAGAGAGAGTGTGTGTGTATGCTTATGTGTGTGTGTGCGCTCACTGAAGTGTGTGTTGGCAGTGCGGTGGCTCTCTGAGCATCTCAGACAGGTTTTCTGAGGACACACGCTGTCACTCTGCAGGACAGCAGCTCTGCAAAATGAACTGGAGGTTTTTTAAGAAGTCGATCTGAGGGCCGCGCGCTCTGATCAGCACAGAACAAATTTCACGCGCTCAAGCGGAACGCTGTGGAGAGACGAGCGTGTTTTGTCTTCCATCACTCACTGGGAGACGTGGAATGAGGGAATCTATCTGTCGTTTCGTGTGAGCGCTTCAATAAAAAGAGAGGCGAGCATCATGCTGTCCGTTTATTCAGGCGTTTCACTGTAAAACATACTGCCTTCATCTCCAGAGAGCTGCTGTCGAGATTTAGATAAATATATTTCATGTTAGACACGGACGTTTCAGACATAT
The DNA here is from genome assembly GCA_006030095.1 of Triplophysa siluroides. Classification (NCBI taxonomy): domain Eukaryota; kingdom Metazoa; phylum Chordata; class Actinopteri; order Cypriniformes; family Nemacheilidae; genus Triplophysa; species Triplophysa siluroides. The sequence goes on along the minus strand of VCII01000237.1, from coordinate 10,505,269 downwards.
TGATTGTGTATTGATTTGATCAGTGAACAGGTACAAATACACAAGGGGGAATCTCACGACATGTTCTCCGTGACAAAAACAACAAATACTGCCATTATACCTTTACAGAAAAAAATGTCATTTACATTTATGCATTTGGCAGAAGCTTTTATCCAAAGCGACTTACATTGCATTGTACTATAAAAAATGTTTTAAGTATTGAGTATTTTTAAGTAATAAGTGCAATAATAAATGAGAAAATTAATTGCAAATTTACACAGTGGCACATGTGGAAAACGTTGCAGTAGGTATTAACAAGTGGATCACATGTAACCACGTCACATGTGCAAGTATGTAAGTACACAGAGTACAGTAACTAAATATTTTACGTGTTATTTCATATATGCAAAAATGTGACACGTTTTTGCCAATATTTGCCATGTTTTTTTCCTAAATTCATGCAGCTCATTTTTTAAATAGGCGTATTAAAAAATGTGAAAACTGTAATTAAACTTATAATAAAAATGTAAAACTAATAATAAAATAATATATATAGTAATGTACATTCAGTAATATTGTGTGACACTACACTACAAATTTGTATGAGAATTGCTGTCATGAAAATACAAAAACACAACTTTATTAATCATAGAATGGTCTTGAAGTAAAACATATACTGTATATATATATTCTTTTTATTGTTGGGTGAAATAGGACTCACTGCTGTGTGTGCGGCGCGTGTGTGTGTTTGTTGTGTAGTCTGCTGTGATGGTTGAGAATAATACATCGTTCTGTCAGAGGGGGGCACGTGTGTGGGTTAGTGAGGGGCTGGAGATGTGTTTCAGCTTCTCGCTGTGTGACTGTACCTGCGCTCTCTTATCATGAGTCCTGTCTCACCCTTTCATTACTGCGTCCAGCACCACAGACAGACCTTCTGTTTACACACGGACGGACGCACACACACAAATGATTTTAAATCAAAGCACACAAACATATTTGCGCATGGAAAGGAAGCAGGTTTTGAAATATATCAGTGAAACTATACAGTGAGGTGAGAACTGAAATTAAAGTGCACAAATTATTAATGACATATGAACAAACAATTTGATTTTTCTTTCAATTTTGGGGATGGAATGCGATCCGGACATGACATCCGTGCATCTTGTTTGCTTGGTTTGGTGTCTCATGGGCGGCACTTTTCAGACATTATTCTCTTCTGCTCTCGCTCTCATCTCTCTTCTCTCTCTCTCTCTCTCTCTATCTCTCTCTCTCTCTCTCTCTCTCCACAGGCTGCAGACACCTCCCACTTAATTTCTAAGTTCATTCTCTCTCCCTCCAGTTTCAATCTCTCCCTTGATTTCCTTCTTATTTCTGCTGGGATGAAATTCTGCTTCACATCACAGATCATTAGACTAGCATACAGTGTGTGTGTGTGTGTAGCTGGAGGGATGTGACTAGTGCTGTCTCCTGTAGTAAAGGTGTGTAATGAATAAAAGATGGGTCGGTTCTTGACTGACTGACACATGGTAAAAACTTCTACAGACTACAGTAGTTCTATAGCGTGACAGCAGGTGAAGCCCGTTTACACATCTACTGTCCATCATTATACACACACACACACATACACACACACACACACGCACACACAGGGTCTTGAGTTGAATGCTGGAAACTTATGACACATACTGCAATGGTGTGTTTCTGAAAGTACCCAGCAAAAGAAAAACTTACACTCCTGTGGCCCAACCCTCTCCAAAATGAACCATTGTTTAAGTATATTTGCTATAGCTTTTTGTTTCTATTTGTAGCACAATCATATGACCACAAATTACCACTTTTACTGTTTTACTACAGTAACCATAGTTTAACCATGAACCACTTTTATTATAACACAATATTCGAAAGAGACTTTACAGTAAATAACATAAATGCACACAGATATTCACAAACCATTATTCATTGCAGTTCTGTTTAAAGTATAATATTGCTTCGACATTAAAGACAAAACAGCATTCACAGGCGTCATGGGCAGTTTTGGGCAGTTTTGTTTGGATCGTTTTTTTTACAAACCTGTGATTGCTTCAGTCTGATTTTATGCATTGACCATTTATTGAAGGATGAGACAGTTAAGAGGACACAACACTGTGGCTCGTATGTGACAGCTGTTTACACATGTTACAGGTGTTTACATCTTTAAAATACCTTTTAAATAATCTTTTTTTTAAGAGTGTAAGGGTCAAAAATAGAAAAACAATTAAAGCGTTACTTCACCCGTTTGTATAAGAGAAATATCCACATTGACAGAACTATCAACGTTGACGTCTACCTTCTGTCATCTCTCGAATGCGCATGAACCAGAGGCCGGTTTTTCCGGCAAATGACGGTGACGAAAGCTCCCGCCAGAGTAGACGCTATCTTATTGGAAGAAAAGAAAAAATGCAGCGATGGATGCACTTTATATATTTATATTAGATTCGATTTGGATTACTTTTAAAATAAAATGCCATGGTGGATCTTAACACTTCTGTCTTGTCCGCTAATGCCAACAGATGTGACATCCGTCGTCTCAGCAAGTGTCTTAGATGCAGTCCAATGAAGTTGAATCAAACAGTTCAAACTGTCTCTTTGTCTTTTTCAATCCCACGTGACTGTGGACACTCGCCGCTTTTCTATTAACGTTAAATGTCCTGACGTGGAGCTCTGAGAAAGAGTAGTGAGAGATGTACTCTGTTTATTCACTGCACCCGTATGGAAGTCAACTTTGTGACCGTGTTCTTTGGGCAGATTGATTACCATTTGTTTGACCAAAGTTTAAATACAAAAATCATGGTTTCTTTACCATGGTCAATTTGTGCTTACGGGGGTTTTACTACAAATCAAACCCCAAAGCAATGGTTTCTATACTTAAGCCATAGTTCATTTACATGAAGACATACATCATCTGTGGTACACATATGCACTGTAGATAATGTATAGTTTGTACATTTTAGGTTAATCACGACTTGTTATATCAGGAAATACTAGAACGAATGTGCATCAAATGCACCAGTGGAGATATTTGGGTGTCTATTTTTTAGTTTACTCCTTCAGCGATGAACGTCAACATTTAAGATTATGTAAATCTGACCCCCTCACGCAGAGCTAAATCTAGATTAATCTGATCCATTCTGACAAAATACACAGTCCAAATCCGTCATTTGCAAGATGTTAGAAACACTTGATTCTACACGTTCATCAATACAGACATATGTGATAAAAATGAGAGCAATGGTTAAAACAGAGCTGTAAAGTCATAGAGGTGGATGAACTTAATTTGGTGATGTTGGAGTGACACGGCTCTCTCGTCTGCGTGTGTGTGTCCCTGGTGTTGTACACAGAATGAATGATGATGAAGCGTTTGAAGGCTTTTATAATAATCCGAGGTGAACCGAGGAGGAGATGCTTTACTGAAATGTTTCCTAACAAGCTCCCGGCTGTCTGACACTCGGACCAGTCACGCCATCCCTGCGCTCATTAACACACAAACACACACACTTATAATAGATAAGACATTCTGTCTTATCTTATAGCAGGCACACACGCTCACAGCAACATTACCTGCTTACTAATCTACACAACACATCTTCAAGATCCCTCTCAAGACACATCCAGAGTGTGTTCGGCTTTAATCGGCTGGATGTTCAAGCCTAAATATTTAACAAGCTTCTGTTCGATTGTCTGAGAGAAGTACAAAACGGGGCGATGCAAGTCACCTGCGGGTCGCAAGTACACACGTTCTTTCTCAGAATAAGCTGTTTGAATGGAGGAGATTTAATGGAGGTCTCGGTTACCAATGTTATTGCTCAGATGTTGCTCTTTCATTGCTTTGGAGATGTGACGGAGTTTAGCAAAGATGTGATGTCAGATGTTTCTCCTTAAATTGCTAAAATAAGATTATAAAATTAATTGCTGTGGATTGTAAAGGTAAAATAATCTGGATTTGGGTCAATGTGATGAGAAATGTGTGAGTTCATATTGCAAACTTCAATGCATTGACTTTCGATTGCGGACTTGACAAATCTGAGCTCCGATTGAGACGTCTCTAATGGATGCATTTGTGATGAGAAATGTCTGAGATGCAGATGAGACTTAAGCAAAAGTTTCCATTTGCTTTCTGCGTTTATGAATTTGGCCTGCGCTGGATAAAAGCCAAATGTTAAAGATTTGAAGGAGATCTCCTTTTTATCTTTGGGGACATGTTTAAAATGTGCTGTATTATGTGTTGAATTAGCAATATGTATGAAAGAAAAGGAATAAAACTGGGGAATAACACACACGAGCAGTCGCCTGGATAACATGATCCGCTTGTAATTAACGACTCTCCACAGTTTCACATTTTAATTGCTCCTGCCAGCGGATGTGTCGCTCGTGTGAGGGTGCGAAAAAGGATGAAAAATATTCCGTAAAGTTTTGTGTTTTCTGCATTTCGTTTTCATGCGGACAGTTGTTTCTTTCTTGAAAGTTGTTCGGTTATTAGTTCTCCAGAGGAGACTTGAGAAAGTTCATGCATTCGTGGGAAGCACAAAGACGTTCATTACCGCGGTAAGTCTGCACGCTGTGGATGTGAATGAAAGTGAGTAATGATTAATGTTTTGATCTCTTCAGAGATGGACAAAAGTCTTCACGCTCGACCCGCAGTAACGCACTGACCCTCTGTATCTCTCTCTCTCTCTGTTTAATGAGAGGTCGGGCGGTGCGGCTCTGTGGGGTGGTTCGCACTAATCATGTGGGTGTGAGAGTCGAGGGCCGCCTGCCTGCCGGAGATGTGTTATTAGGATTGTTCGCTGGATGACTCGGTGCGTACGAAGCGCTCTCACGCAGACACGGTCCTTGTGAAGCCCCGAAGGCGCTCGACCCCACATCAGCGCTCACTGAGAATCTTCACCTGATACTACACAGGTGCTATAAAAGGTTCCCTTAAGAACCTTCAAATGTTCTTAAAAGAACCATTTCTTTTTTACACTTTTAGAACATATTTGTGAAACAAAGGTTTGTGGATTTTCAATGTTCAGTGGTTTTCCAACAGGGGGGGCCCAAGATGGATCCAGGGGGGACACAGATTTTTTGCCATTTTAGGAAATATAGAAATTGATCATAGATTTTATGCAATCAAACATCAGAAAAATAAGACCACCGACCCAAATAATTGATGTTCCAGCATTGTTTATTATTTTAATAATGAGCCGGTGGTAAGCACCTGAGCGACCTTGGCCGTTGAGGGCGTCAAGGAGAGCTGAAATCAGGTCGACTTTATGGTACTGTACACAAAGGGGGCCTTACAATGAAAAAGTTTGAGAACCAATGCTTTAGTCTCAGATGTTTCTCCTACAATCGAGACAAATGGAAAAATAAAAACAGAAACAAATAAGAAAATTGTTGAAACACATAAAGAAGTGTGAAGGTGTCAAATAAATGTAGATTGTACACTGCAAAAAATGACTTTCTTAGTATTTTTTTCTTGTTTCCCAGTACAAATGTCTAGGAATTCTTGAATGAAGATGCATTTTCTTAATAAGCAAATTGAAGAAAATCAATCTTGTTTTTTAGACAAATTTCAGTAAATTTGTGCTTAAAACAAGCAAAGAAAATCTGTCAATTGGGTAAGAAAAAGAATCTTGAATATAGTGACTAAGAACAAGGTAAACCTTAATTCAAGATTATCTTTCGCTGATATTTCATATTTTTGTCTAAAAACAAGAATTCAAGAAAATTTGAATTTCAAAGTTAAAATCAACATTTAGAGACTTCTCCTACGGTCTATATTTGTGTCTGTTTTCTGTGATTTTATGGTGGTTGTAGATCTGTGTGTGTTTTCTCTGCTCTCAGGAGTCCAGGGATGAGACGGAGCACAGGTCAAGTGTCCGACTGATTTGGTGGAATAAAGTGTGAAATGATGGGTGGGTTAAAACAACACGGGCACAGACACATCACAGAGGAGCCCGGGAGAGAGACAGGTACTGTATGAACATTTCACTTACACTTGTGAATAATACGCAAATTCGTTCCTACGAAAATAAAATAATCTTGGTTGGGGGTCTCCTAAAGAAAAATGTTAGCGCCGAGCCCGGTGAGAGAGAGTCACTGGTCTCAGCACATCCCCTGAGTGAGCTGCTATCTGCAGGGAGCATCTTTGACTCGATGATCGTCCCTGATCTCCTCGCTGTGTCTTACTCTTATTGCGTTTCGCCGTCTCTCTCTCTTTCTCTCTCGCCCCCCAGGGAGTCACTGCTACCTGTCACCGTTTCTGCCTGCAGGCAGCTGAACCAGGGACGGGGAGGGGGGCCCCGCTGTCACCGTGCCCGCTGGAAGAGTCACCTTTCTGGGATATGAATCCTAATGAGGTGGGGGGGGAGCCAAGACAGATGGGGTGGATTGGAGGTCTGACATGCCAGCGTGCCGCTGAGCTGCCAGATTATTTTTGGTCATTTATAGCTATAGTTACTTAAAAATACTGTGTTACGAAGCCAACCGAGGTACAACGGAACGCCTCACGCACACACTGAGAAGTGCAATGATCTTCAAAATATCAGTAGGGGCGAGCAGTTTGACCAAAAGTACCAAACATTTTAGATCACAGTAAGGGTATGTACTGTATAAAAATACAATCATTTTGCCTGATAATCAGTCTCGGTTTTGTAGTAGTAGGGTGTGTGAGATTTGGATTATGTTCAGTTATAGGAGTATCATCTTGTCTATTTAAATGTATTTTTAGGAGAAATAAAAACAGGCCATCGGTTAAACACAGGAGAAATATGGAGGTGTAAAATGAATGCATATTGTAGAGGTAAAATCAACATTTGGGTCAATTTGATGAGAGTTCATTTTGAGATCTTAAATAATATTTGCTTTTGATTGCAGATTTGACAAATGTGAGCTCGGTTCTTCTGAAACTCCAACGACAGACACATTTGTGAGATTTCCAACTCTTTTTCGTTAGAGAGATACCTGAGATGGAGATGTGACTTAGGCAAACGTTTTTTCTCTTCATTTAATGTCATTGATGTCTAAGCGAAACAATCAAGATACTCAAGATGATTTTTCTTTCTTATGGGTCAGGAGATATTTCCTGCACAACACTGTTTCCATCAGCAGTAATGTTGTGATGTGGATCGCTCTCGGTGGGGTTGAGCTGACCGGTCCGCTCCAGAAGGTGTGTGTTCTTCTGTTGTTGATACTTCTGTGATTTAGGGTCATCGTCCTCGTTGCATCACCCAACTTCTGTTAAGCTTGAACAGGCAGACAGATGGTCTCATATATTCCTGGAAAATGTCCCGATCAACTTGAGAAATCTTTTTCTGTTGATGAAAGCTAAACGGCTCTGGCCAGCACCTCTAGTCTTACTTCAGCAACTGGACTCCGTTGGGAATTTAGATACTTAAAGGGACAATTGAAATGAAAATTCTTTATATTTACTCGCCTTCATGACTTTCTTTCTTCCGCACAATACAAAGATATTCGAAAGAATGTTGGCCAACATTGACTTCCATTGTATGTGCACGTTTTGAACCACATGAGGGTGATGAAATGATGTCTGAATTTTTTGGTGAACTATCCCTTTAATGTTTACGCTTCAATATCTTCATTTCTTTAAGCACACTCTGTTTGCATTATTTTCATTGCAATTTAATTTATCCGTGGTAAACCCAACGGGTCACATGCAACACCCTGCAGTGTTTCTCGCGATACGCAAAGGTTGTCAAGATTTTATCTGACCCACTCAGTGTCTCCAGTATGTTAATAATGGCTTCTCGAAGATTCGCTCTGAAACACTTGCGTGCAGCGCGGATTAATGAGAAAAAGCACGCAGAAATCACTTCTCTCTCTACTGTCACTGAGATATAATTTTATCTCATTTCCCTTCCTCTACCTGACACCCATTACATGTCACTATCTCAGCCAGTGAAATATCAGGCCGAATCGCATTAAAATGACAATGACATAATCATAACTCGTCTAAACATCCCGGTCGTGCGGCGTGGAATCCATCTGAATAAACACAAGCAGATGACAGACCCTCCAATCATATTAGCTGCCCGCAGCAGGAGGAATAAAGAGACGCAGACGCCCGCCGGGAGAAATGAGGCTTTTACACAAACAAAGCCACTCATTAAAGATGTGCGGCCTGTGTCACACATGACGCACACACATACTGTACGACAGCGCCGGTCGGATACGTCTTTACAGCTGAGATGTTAACACCTGCTATTGACTTCCAGCTCGGGTGGTCCGGTCAAAAGTGGTCAGGACGGGTCGCCATTAACATGAGATCAAATGGGTCCCGTCATTCTTCTTAAGAGGGGCTTTTATTTTGTAGAGATATTTCGCACAACGTGTTAAAGCACAAGACTTGATAAAAGCATAAAAATGGGGAACGTGTAGCTTGCAAATAGCTCACAGATGGGTGATGTTATTTTAGTCGAGGGCTTTTTGATTGTTGATCTGATGATCAAGTTGAATGTTGAGGGTGAATCTGTTTTTATACATTTACTCATAAGATCTCAACGGGGAAAGGTGAAAATGTATTTTTTAGAACCAAAATGCATCTTGGCTAAACATGAGCTTCATTGCATTAATTCTGTTGCATTGATGTGTCGTTTCTCCAATAAACCGGAGGAAACTCTTAACAGAATTGTCCTTAATATTAAACTGTTTTTTATTTCACAAATAGAATAAATAAATTGCACGACAAGTCGCCATTTTCTCCTTGGCTAATCCATAATGCTGATCGTTTATATTTCCATAAAGGAAAGGTCAGCAGAATGCAAATGTAAGTTCTCAGAACTGGGCTGGATTGGCCAATAATCACAAAACCATTTATTTCATTTGACTTCAGGTAAACAACATCAGGATTTATCTTATTAACAACTGCAAGATTTTCAAATAATTTCAGCCAATAAAAGTTCTCCGAAAAAATGACCCATAAGGACCCTTTTAAGGACGCTGTATTTGTTTTAATTTGTGTTCCTATTAAGTGAATTTGCCGTGCTCTGTGTTTAGATTGTGCTGATGTAATAAGCAATTTAGCTTTGTCATTGTGATTTACTGTCCGTAGTTTGGCTCTCTGCTGGCGACAGTGCAAGTCTAAACAAAAAATCACTCTATAATTTTCAATTAGCGAAGGACAGAATCCTTTACCATCTTCAGCATTACACTGATGGCAGGCGAGTCGATTCATTGATGTTCACTTGTTAAATTAACTGAGCTTTTAGTCTTGTAAGGTTACTGTAATATTATTTATATCCACCGTATAATGCTGTGTTCCCCTAACCTAAAATCTTGCGCTGGATCGCTTTATGTATATGGAAAATCCACGGATGAATAACCTCAGCCAACATGTTTAATTTTCTTCTTAAACACACAATTCTACGTTGTGATGTGAACACTCCACTATTTCATTTCAACACTTCGGACTGTGATGAACTCAAAGTTTTACTTAAATTATTTAATATTACATATGGGAATTTATAGTCTGTTTAATATTTGACCTGTGTTTCTCTCTCCTTTTTCTGAAATGTGTGCTTCTCAGTGATAACACATCTCCGTGTGTGTGTCTGTGTGTATTAGTAAATGTTTATATTGTGTGTGTGGTGTTGAAAGTCCGTGTTTTGTATGTGGGTGTGTTTGAACCGGTGTTTTTACTTTTATTTTTGTTTTTACTTGTATAACTTTAAATGTTTTGGTTTTAGTCAATGTGTTTCATGTAGCTGCTTTGTAACGATGAAAGTTGTAAAAAGTGCTATATTTAGAAACTTGACTTGACCTGACTGGACTCTTACACACCTGATCTCCTGCACACAAGAGACAGACCCAACATTATTTGAAGGGCAAACCATATTAACAATTACATGACATAAATTCTACATCCAAACATTTTACAGCAGAAAATTATTCTAAGGGTTTGTTCATTTAGTTTGTATAAGTTAATGTAGACAGTAACCTTGGCTTGACCATTGAATGGCTTGTGATTCATTGTGGTACATTGTGATTCCCATAAAATGCTCTTAGATAGTTGACTTTTGCATTGATGCGTACCGATGTGTCTTTATGTTTTCATTTATTTACCTAAGGACTACGATTTTATTCTGCAAAACTAAATGATAGTAGTTTCAGCACGTTTAAGCGACAGTTGTTTAAAATGCACAATTGGACTGATTCCTGTGATGTTGCAACATGCCCAAGTGCCTCGCAAATATATAGCCTATATTGCTCTTTCTGCTGGGTGTAAATTGAAGGAGGTCCAAAGTCAAATAGCTCTATTGCTTTTACATGACCTGAAAACATGCTAGTACTCGTGCGCACATAGGCATATGGTTGTGTGCTTTTAGTATTTGTCAGTTCGTGTTTATCCATTTGTGCCACACAGACCGCTGTGTGATAGAGCCGAACTCTAGAAGGAGTGCGTTGATTTACAGAGAAGAGGAACGCGCGGGTGAAAGATGAGTGGATATGTGAGAAAATTGCGCTCATTTTCCCCGGGCATGTTCATTCATTTGTGCGAAAGCGCGCGGCGCAGTTCTCTGAGAAATAAGCGCGCGCTTTAGCCGGTCGCCAAATTTACCTGCCAACTTCAATACTGCGCGAGCCGCCGCCTCGCGATGAGAGACAAAACGGGACGTTTTTGAAAGAACTTTAAAATGTGATGACATTGGGATTTTTTTCCAGGCATTTTTTTCTACAGCCTGCGTAAGTGTTTGCAGAGAAAACACGTATTTTACATGAAAAACAATTGACATGTTCTCCTTCAGTTCTGCTAAGGTCGTTCGTTCTCATGAATCATTTATGTCACAATTATGTTACCTGTCGGTCATTTGAGCGTCGGTGTTTTCTGTCACTCGTTCGCGAGGGGGCGGTGACGCGCTTCAGTGTTCGCGTTCCGCTGCGTCTCACACGCACTCTGATGATGGACAAACTTTGAGAGGCGTTGCTGATCTGTGTTCTGTTCTGATTTTGCTTTATTTTCTTACTTTGCCCATCTGTGCCAGGGCAAAATGACGTGCGTTCAGTTGGAAACGTAGCCTACGTTTTTAATATACAGATTTGTTTCCCAGATCCACTTGCCCCATCTCTCTCGCTCTCTCGCGCGCGCTCTCACACACCCAGTGTGTTATCTCTCTCTCTCCCTCTCTCTCTCTCTCTCCCTCTCTCTCTCTGCCTCTCTGCGTTTGCCTTGTTTGTGAAGAGATGCTTTTAGCGAAGAATTCGTTTGAAAACATCAAAGTAACCCGGACAAGTTCTCGCTGTATTTAATGCGTTCGTATTTATTTAACGCCAGCGGTGATTGTCGCTCAGTTTATTCTAAGCCAAAATGTTTATTTGGGGTTGTAACATTATATGAATCATATAATGGTTTGTGTTAAACCAACAGAATACCAGTTTTATGATACAGGGCAACTTTCCCTGGATGTAAATTAAGCGTAACGCATAAGAACACAGGAACTACAACTTTTGCCACAGTCGGCGTTAAAATTACCAGTGCGCTTATAATAAAAGCCGAACTGGGGGTCGTTTGACCTGTTGGCATTCACGGTCGATATTCGCTCATTCAGAGGTAGGGCAAGAGAGAGACGAGGCTAAACGCAAGTCTACACTGAGCGTGCGTGCTAGAGAGAGAGGACGCAACACCGTTTCTTTTAAAAACACCAAACGGCGGCGGTAATGAGGGCATTAGACGCGAACGCCAGCTGACAGCAGAAGTTGCCGCACTAACTTTTCACCTCAAAGCCGCGAATGGATGTGCGCTTCACTAATGAGAAGAGCTGCGCTGCCCTGCTTCGTAACTAAGACAATACACGTTGGGTTATCGTTACGCGGACAGTTAAAGCACCTGCCTCGAACCCGTTCCCCTCCTCGGATGTTTTTTGCCTGGTGATTCGTGTCCGGTATATGTCCACTCCACGGGACTAGTGTTCTCGTGAACGAAAGGTGCGATGAGGCTGATCTGCTGGAGCGTTCTGCTGTTCATCCAATGGATCCTACGACAGGTATGAAGAATCCATTTGTAAAGTGTGACAAAATGCGTCTAACGAAATGTAACCGCACGAGGATTTCTATAAACGTGAGATGGAGATTTAAGCTACTTATCAGCGCGTGATAATATATTCTGTCAATAACCACAAAGGTGCGAAAATCCGCAAAATAATTTCAGGTGCAGGGTTATGAGCCATGCACAACATCTGCGATGCGCTTTCCTCTGTTAGTTTCTACACAAATCAGCCAGCAACTTTAATATTATTAGCAGACACTTTTCTTTTTATAATATTTGCATTTTTCTTGCGTATGACATATGGTGGACTGACCTCAAGTTTAATTGTGAATGTGTGTAAGATGAACTGTGATTTGAATCTGTTTTTGGGGGAGGGCTGTTTAATACATTATGGTTAAAAATAAAATTGATCCTTTTAGAGTGCTATGTAAATAACATTTATCTTTATAACCGTAATGATCATTCCCACACACATTTGGTGGTCGTGTTTTATAAGGAATAACTGGTATAATATAGATTACACTCACCCATCATTTCTTTTCATACCGGCCTTCTTAATGTTTGTGCAGTGACCTGATATAAAGAATGATACATTATTTTCTTTTTAAATGTTTCCATTATACGTCATTTTTGCTTAAGGAAGAGTCACAGAAATATTGCAAATGATAAAAACAGTCACATTAAGGCGGTTAATGTGACTGTAACAGATGTGTGTGTGTTAACCTGAATTTACAGAAGAAGTTTCATCATCTGGTGTCGTAATAACAATATCTTGAATCCTTCTGTGTGGAGACGTAGTTGTTTGACTTGAAAGTATTTTTGTCCCGAAAAGATTTCGCTTTTTCTGTTTGTCATCTGGTTCGACACCACTTATCTTCAAACAAAGACATCTTCCAGACCGCGTAACACATTCCCTGTGGAATCAGCTTGACATTATCTCACTGTATGGACCGGTTTATTTGAAGACACCTGGACAGCAAAAATAAGGAAGGCCATTTAGGACAAGTAGAGTTTATTAGGGATATTTTTATAAACCGAGCGCCATCTTATTGATGATCCCATTACCTCCCACTGTAACTATATGATCATGTCATAATGACCCAACAGTAAATCTCAGCCATGCACACGGCACAGAAATACAGCTTGAATCTTTTACGCTTGAGGGGTTCATTTTTATTCACCTCTACATTCCATTCTTCACTTGTGCAATATAATCTCATATTTAATGTGACTCATTTTTAGAGGTTTTATTTCATTCTTTATGTGCCTAAACGGAGTGATTATTAGGGCATATTTGACTTCAGATTACATTTTTACTGTAGTGTACATCTGTGCAAAACTACACAGCTCTTTAGTCTTAAGAGTTTGTTCCCACAACGCAACTTTATTTGTATGAGATGGGAGTGCGAGTGCCTTTGAATTGTAGATGTTTTGTGTTGATTGTAAGTGCGCTCAGCGGAGCCGTGTTAGAGCATGTCGAAATGAGTCCTGTCTTATCTGCTCCTAATAAATGGATCTAATTTACAAAGCTGTATTCAAAAAGTTGCACCAGCAGGGGGTTCTCAGCCGCCCGTTAAAAACCCCACCCGCTTGCTTGTGTGTAATCCATCATATTAATACTAAAAGCACTGAATCCAGCCAAAGTACTGCTTTGATTTCTCTATTTAATCTGTGATTGTTGTTTTTCCTGATACCTTTCTCTGATTGACATGTGATAGGCTCTGCAAGTGATTATATTTTGTAGTTGTGATGGTAATAGAAAGCTTTATGATGGTATAAGTTTATGCATACTGAAGGGGTCACACGGGGCGTTGTGCATACGTGTGTGTTGGATAACTCGCATGCATGCACCTCACACCTTATGCATTCAGAAACTTGCATGCATGAAAAGGGAACTGCAGAGTAAGATCATCATTTTTTATACGTAGATCTTAATATAATATCAAGGAAACATTATTTGCTGTTTCTTGTTTGTGTTGTAAAGGTTGTAGGTTTATTCAGTCCACATGGTGCGTCAGTTAATTTAAACAACAGCAGTAATAGTTCAGTTGTGTTGCATTTAAAGCTTTTTTTGGATTTCTCCAGTGTTTGTCTATCTTCACCAAGCAGTCATTTGCAACACATTACCATAAGATTGTATTCATTAACGTTAGCTAACAATGAATGATCTTTTTGACATCCTTTATTTGTCTTCGTTAATATTAGTTGATAAAAATACAATTGTCTGTTCATGTTAGTTTGTTGTGCATTATCTAATATATACAACTTTTATAAATGTTGAAATTAAGTTGTTTTATTGTCGGTTCGTTGTAACTAATGTAGTTAACTAATGTTACCAAATGCAAACTTTTCAAAAAGTGTCCACACAAAGTGAAACACGGTAACTGACAATGAGAACTAACTTTATGCGTAATATTTGTTATTTGGAATGGGATACACCTTGCCGCAGAAAAAAAATAAAAGACCAGTATTTTTTTTTATTTACTATTTAGGCGTTTGGGGAAAATCGTTTTTGTTTTTATTCTGTGAACTAGTAAAAATGTTCCTTACAAATTTCATTAAAAAAATTGTTTCTATTCGCAGAAAATAAAAACTGGAGAAACAGGTGGAAATAACAGAAAGATTTTTTCAGAACTCAAATACTGCATAGGAAAAAGTTAATATTCCCTTTAAGCGATACGACAGAAATATTTGTACTTAGAAAAAGTTCAATAATTATTTTTTTTACGTGATAACCTGGATTTTTTTACCTTGTCAGTCTTTCACATTGCTGTTGGATGACTTTGTCACTCTTGAGGTTTGATTTTGTTGAAATTCAACAGACACTGGACAGAATGAACACAACACATTTAGAAATTATGATTCATTTTATATTTGAAATTGTCTCTTTATTTTTTCTGCGGCTGTGATTTATATCCTAATAATAAATATTTTATTGAAAAAACATAATTAGAATTTATTGAATTAGACACATAGGTTTATTTGGAATAAGATTACAATCATAAATTACATTTGTTAAACATGAATATACTTGCTCTCAACATAGCTAACTCGTGTCAGAGTTGTGCTTTAGTGTCATTTCAGTTGTGTTGTGTTTGGCCACTTTGACATCACATCTGCCGACAGAAGTTTATAAATATATAAACCTGTGGTGCTCTCCCGCTGCGCGATGCCCAGACAAAACACAGATTTCTTGTCTTCATTACATAATTTATTGAACATCCACTTCATTCATAAATAACGTCAAGTGATATAAACGGCTGCTCTCGTCAGCTCTCTGTAAAAAAAAATGTAAAGACGTGAAAAATGTAGTAATGAATAATGATGGTTGTGTTAACAACCCCTCTTGAAGTGATGCCTGCCCAAGGTCTTTCCTGGCGACCACTTTATTCATCAGACGTCCTGTCAGCGTGACCGATGATGGGGAACGAGAAAAACAGATCGAAAGATCTCCTCAGCTCACCTGTGCCGCCTCACCTTTATCACAGATAGTCAGAGGAACCAATCTAATACTCAATTCTGTGTTAACTACCCAATCAAGGGACACCAATTACTCCAGTCCGCCCACCAGCTGCCTGGTCCAGCAGATGTATCATATTTTTCCGAGGAGGTAGATCGAATCTCCCCAGGCAATCTGAGCGAGAGAGCAGAAGCACTGGGCTCAACATCAGACCGTCCTCGGAGTGCCAGGGACGCCCTCGGCCAGCTGCCGCTCTGCCCGGCGAGGGCCCGGCTCACTCCTGCATCTCTGTGTCGAGTCCAGCCGACGCGGCGAGAGATGCGTGTGAGCCACGGGCTTTGGATTTATTTATGGTGATGTTGAGCTCCGAGCACCTTTCGGCTCCGGCACCGATCCAACAAAACATCTCGATACAGCTGCGTTGAGAAAGAGTGACACTAGTTCACCCAAAAATGAAGTTTCTGTTAGCATTTAGTTCACCTTTACTGTATGTGACTTTTTCTTCTGTGGAACACAAAAGAAGATATTTTGAGAAATGTCTTAGTGGTTGTGTGTCAATACAGTGAAAGTCAATGGTTCAAGTGTTGTTTGCTTACCAATGTTCTTCAAAATATCTTCTTTTGTCATCTTAAAAGAAGATGAGTAAATGATCCAAGAACATTCATTGTTAAGAGACATTTTGTAGAAACTTGTAGGTAGAAGTCAACTAATTTCACTGTGTCAGTGGCTCATGTTGATGTCTGGAAAGCTCAGAAGACTCTCAAAAATGTCCCCGTCATTGAAAAATACAGCATTTCATGCGGTAGAACCTGTAATGGAGGTTCTCAATCGTGGCTCCTTAAATTTATGTTTACACAGCTGCGCCGACCCAAAAGTTAAGCATGTTTTTCACAGCGCAGCTCGCCAGCATGTCAAAAGTCACGGCACACGCCACATAATGGATGATACTGTTGTCAGATTGTTCTTTCCTGGCTCGAGCCTCTTGCGCATTACATCTTCCAGACAAAAAGGGAGGAGATGCTAATAGATTATTTTGTCTAAATGGGAATCAATTTGGAAATATTCCCAGCCACTCGCCCTGCCTACAAAAACAAGCCGTGCCGTATGCGCTTTGATCAAGACATTTCATCTTCTGTGAAGCTGCGTGACGAAACCATTTACAGTATAGGCATTTAACGTTGTTGACGTACAGTTTAGCTGATGTTTTAAAGGGGGTCACATGACACGGCTAAAACAAATGTTATGGTTTGTTTTAGATGTAGTGCAATCACGATTTAAGGTTCAATAATGCTGTATTTTCCACATATCGTGCATGTATGTATCTCCTCTTTGCTCCGCCTCTCTGAAACGCTCAGATTTTTAACAAAGCTCATCGCTCTGAAAAGCAAGGTGTGCTATGATTGGCCAGTTAACTAGTGCGTAGTGATTGGTCGAAATACTGCAAGCGCGTGACGGAAATGTAACGCCTCTTACCATGTTTGGAACATCAGGTTCCTCTTCAATTGTACTGACAGGTACACCACCTTACTTGCGTATACATTTGGGCGGTCTTAGTCAAATCATTCAACGAACTGAAGTAGATTTGTGGGGGTGTGGCTACACGAGGCGTTTCAGGCAGGTCTGGGTGAGCATTCGCTTTTACATAGAACGCATCTTTTGTTCCCACACTTTAATTTTTACGTGTCTAATACATGCATGGGCACGTATTTGCGCCATAAAAACATGTATTTGCGCCATATGACCCCTTTAAATAAATCGGTCAGCTGCAATACAAACTACTAAAAATGACATGTAAGACCAAGTTGATGCGTTTGCATGATTTTTGTATATTTTTGTTGAGTAAAGTCAACACAGTAAAATGTGCCGTGTATATTTCCGAACCCCAAACTGCTATGGAATAAAAAGAAAAGGTCAAGGTTCTGTGTTTAGCAGGTGGTTGCTGTCAGGGCGGTTACAGAGAGCAACAATTGCTCTGCAATTACCGGCGCTGAGATTCTGCCAGAATGACGAGAGCGCCTAAAGACTTGATTAAGAGGCATTAAAGTGGGCGTTCTCGAACCGTGCGGCCCACTGGATTTCACTCCCTATCTTTGGCTTTCACGGAGAGAAACAAATGCGGTGAAGTTAGGGTCTCACCAAGATGCTGACGTCGATTTGAGTCTTTGTGTCTGTTTTGCATGTGATAATGAAGCCACAGGGAGAAAAGACGAGGAAGTGCGGGGGTGAGGTGAGACAACGGTTGGCCGCGGACCAGAGAGACGTGGAAAATGCGCCATGCAGGCGCCAGATAGACACGTCCGAGGAAGTGTGATGTGATGAAAGAGAAAGAAAGATGATGAAGTTTGTGATGGTCAGTCCAAATTAAGATCGCGTCGCTGCCCTAGTTAGGAAGTCATTAGAGATACGAGCGGATTGGCATAAATGTGTTTTCCTATTTAACACGCGCACGCTCGCAAGCAGGAATATAGTTCACATCAGCAGGGACGCACGATGCCCCTGAAACGCTGAACCGTGCGCGGCCTTGTCCATAAATGTGCATCATGGTGCGTAAACTGAATGTGAAGTTTGTCATTACCTTGCATTTGTGCAATCTTTACGTGCCTTCGTCTGTTGTGTAGAGAGGACTGATGGAAAAGTGCATTCATTCAACACAATCTCATGGCAAGAGGAGGATGAATTTGTTGGAACTCATTTTGTACTGTCTGCTTTCGAAACAGTGATGTGTTCACTTTCATTGCGTTCTTCTAATAATCATATGCTTTTGTGCATTACACATCATAAGACTTCATATATATTAGCCACCAGGCTGGTTAAGACGTTAAGCATGTGCGTGCCCTTGTTTGCAAGCGTTTGAGTTTCTCTCGGTTACTCGGCGGCGGTCGGACGGACCTCTGTGCTGGTTGTGATTAATAACAACACACCTGCGGTAATATATGACTGTGGATTTTGTGCGTGTAATGAAATATTACGGAGTAATCCGAATGATGTTCAACACTGTAATACGAGTGTGCTCAGGGTCAGAGCGGCGCGCACCGACTCAACATCAAGGATTAGTTTTTATCATTTTTTTAATATCTCTCCCATGGCTTGTAATGCATTAATTTAGACACACATTGAATTTATTTGAAAGAGGGGGGAGGGAAAAAGGCAATAGTCTTTTTTTCTGGAAATAATGGTCTGGGAGTGTAGGCAGTGCCTGTGGACTAAAAAAAAAATAGAAGTGTAATAATAATGACAAATAGAAGGATGAAAATCGGCCCCAAATCCTGCCGACGTACACGAGTATCAAGCTTTTATTAAAAATTTTAATATCAAAGCCCTTGTACCACCCGAATCAAATTATAATTTGAAAGAAGGATGAATAAAATGGGACGCAAGAAGGGAAGAAATGTTGACATTGTGTCGTTTGAGAGGGAATTGACGGTCTGAATCCTCAGCCGCTCCACGTGGGACTGTTATTCAGCAGAGGTGGGCATCTTTTTAATATCGGCTGCTATATTCTTTAAGGAGGTATTAAAGGTTATTCTGGTCAAGAAAGAAGAAAATCTCCCACATTTACTTTTTTATGAAATCAAAATTGGAGTTTTGTGACTTAGTTTACCACAACAATATTTGAGGCAATTTCTACCCAATGAAATATTCAAGTGATTGGCACGACTGAAAAGATGTATATTAATTATAAAAAATAACCTTAGCTTATTGTTATGCTTGTTTTGTCTTGTTTAAAATCATTTTAAAGTCATCACGACTCCCTCTTGGAAGTTTGTTGAGGCCCTTGGTTGAGAAACACTATTTTGCACTTAACATTTTCTTTCCCACAAAAATAGACTAATAATGATTCATCTGCAGGGGATGTTTTTTAGTTCTTTTCCTACCAAACGCTCTCTAGAATGAGAGTCCCTTTACAGAAAATAAATTTATTCGAGTGTGATATTACACTTTCAGTCCAATTTATACATTCTTCTTAGAAATATACTTTGTGTACCTATCAAAAGGAGTTGTGTATTCTAAGTTTACTACTATTATAGTTGACTTAATTAAAGTTCACTTTTATGAACCAAAGATGGTCACCCAGGTAAAAAGAGTGCACTAAAAACATGTAAATGAATTTAAAGTGCTCTATTTGTACGCACTAGTTTTGTTCTTAATGTACAAAAAACTTGTCCTGAGTACTTTTTAAGATAATGTAAAGGGATATTTCACCCAAAAATGAAAATTCCGTCATCATTTACTCACCCTCAGATTGTTCCAAACCTGTATAAATGTATTTTTTCTGGTAAACACAAAGGAAGATATTTGGAAGAATGTCAGGGACCAAACGGTTCTCACAACCCCCATTGACTCCCATGTATTTTCCCTACATATTTATTCTTGTTTGGTTACTGACATTCCTCCAAATATCTTTCTGCGTGTTCAGCAGAACAAATACATTTATACAGGTTAAGAACAACCTTCGGGTGAGTAAATCATGACGGAATTTTAATTTTGGGGCGTATTCAAGTGTGCTATTTTGAGACACCATGAATAGAAGTACTAAAGACTATATTTATTGTAAACTTTGTGTATTTTTGCAAGTGCGAACTTAATGGGGTGGATTCCCGGACAGGGCTTAAGACTAACTTAAATGTTAAAGGTATCGAAAACTATTTACACTGACATATCTTAAAGAAGATCATTGCCATTGTTTTGTCTCCAGGTGCACACCAGTAATGTTTTTTGTAAGGTATGTTTTTTAAAACAATTTATATATCCCAATTTAACTAAGGCCTAGTCCTGGCTTAAGCTAATCCCTGTCCGGGAAACCCCCCAATGTATATAGAAAAAAACAATGCACTTTAAGTACACTTATAGAAGTGTGTTTTAGTGCACTTGAACTGGGTGATTTAGTTCCACGTATTGAAATAGGACAGTTGCAAGTATAGCCTACTAGTACAAGTACTATATAAAGTATACTTAAAAACACAATGAAATAAAGGATACTAGTAAGTGTACTAGTTTGATGCTAATATGATCTATACCTATTCTTGTAAGGGTCGCTTCCACCCAACTTGATACAATTTACCTTTCAAATAGCAGAAGATTTTTATCTTTTGAAAATACAACATCTTCCCTGTGTGTCACATGCTGGAATAATGGCAACAGGAATTAAACATATTCTCCTTTAACATCTTATCCTCAGTAGAATGTGTTTTTGGTATTGAACTGTATACATTTTTCCTGTTTTTGTTTCTCACTTCGAGAAGACAAGAAACACAAGTTCACTGTCTTTGCACCTCCATCTCTCTCTTTAACATCATCACTTCACCTCCGTCCCTCTGTCTCCTCTTCCTCTCTCCTCTTTGAAGCCAAAGTCTTACTCCGGGCCACGCTGCTCCCCCTGATTAAAATGGAGCCCTTGTCGGAAAAATATATGTGAGGCGAATTCCATGTCTCTGGACCCGAGCCGTAAAGTTTGTGTGAGCGTGTGTGTTTGGGCATGAAGCGCTGGCTGCAGTGGCCATCTTAAAGTTCTCTGAGCCCTGAAGTGTGTGTGTGTGTGTGTGTGTGTGTGTGTGTGTGTGTTTTGAGGCCTTTGGTGGCTATACTTGGATGGCAGACAGCAGCCCAGAGTGTTGAATAATATAGACGCTCAGCTTGGGTTATTCTTAATTAGACTGAAGGCTGCATCGGTCTCCTTTAACTTCATCCAAGTTTACCCAGAGGAGAATCTGTTTGTTGAGGTCAGCGACACACACACACACACAAAGCCTGTCTAACATCTCGCATTGTGACATGTCTCAAGTGCTTTACTTCAGACTGTGCACTTTGTGAGACAGAAGACATTCTAGGGAAATTTATTTGCACTTTTCAGTTCTGACTGTTTTCAGATTTTTTGTGGATGTTTAGTCGATATTTTTTTTATAATAACAAGACTCATCAAATGGTCATCTTGGAATAATAAGGTTCTATCTGACATTTTAGTAAAAATGTAGTTACTCACATACTCTTATTATGCCAGATAACCAAAAGGTTCTTCAAGGTTAAATGGATTGCAAAAAATGTTAAGCTCAATTTCTCAAGACTTTAATATCAAAGTACGTGAAATAACCTGCAAATGTTTAAACAGAGATGCAATAGAGAGGAAAAAGCTATGGATTGCGGCTTTAATCTCAAATCTTTAATCTGAAAAAGGATTTTAATATTAATGTTGATTCATAATTTTTTCATATGGTGAATATATCAATGATGTTAAGTGCTTTGTCCATTATTGCTGAATAAGAATGAACCTACACTTTCTATTCTAGGGATGTCACGAATGGCAAAAATCACGATGACGATATTATTGTGATATCTATTTCATTTCTTCATCAGTCAAATTCATCTTTAGTTTTGTTTATTTTGTGATTTGTCTTTTATTTGGTCGGTGAATCACACTGAATATACAAGTGAAGGGAGGCAGAGAGAGAGAGTTTTTAACCGTTGTTATTTTTACAGCAAATTTTAACATTTGTAATGAATACTTTATGATTTTATGTGCAAAATCAACACGAAATCGCTAATCGTGGTTTTTAATATCCCGGTTATTTGCCCGTACCGGTATGCAGTATTGTGACACCCCTATTCTTTACTCTCATTTTTACCGGTGACTGCATCATGTTTTTTTTTTCTTGTCTGCTCCGTGTTTGTTTAAGCAGTGACAAGTTGTGCAAAAGTGTGTCAAATGCCATCTAGTATTAAAAATGCAGGAACACGTCCTCCATGAACTGCCCTTAGAAGACAGCAGCCTATGTTGACCCTCGACAGCAGTGCAGAATTTGGAACAAATGTAATATTTGTGAGCGTGATGCTTGTGTTTTGGCGATTACAATCACTATCATTGATTCTTGCATCAGCCGTATTTACTGGCCAACAGCAATCCTCACGGCCTCAATCGCTGATCTCAGTGCAGTTACTTCATCTTGTCTTCCCTGCTCACATAAAAACATCCTCCAAACGCGTTGAAGAATGCTGGTGTTGTGAAAGCAGTCCATATGTTCTGTCTCTGATCTCACGCGGCACTTTCCTGAAGATTCCACACTTGTTTGTGTCTGTATGTTACAGCTGGGGTGTAATGAGGACGAAGATAAAACAGTAAAACCTTTCACAAACAAATCAAATCAAATATTGACAATGCAGCTTCATGCGTCAAACAAAACCACCGTGTTGCATTTAGGGGTCGTAGTGATTTTTTTGTTATTTTAATTTATCTTATATTAAACCAAGAAAGGTGTGCGATATGTATTTTATGGAAGAGTAAATTAAAAGTACACGTATATTTATATGATGGTTAATATTAAATACAGAAATAAGAATAGCAATATAAAGCATGTTAAATCTTTAGCTATGATATTTCCATTCGATTCAGTCCGGTTGTACAACAAAAGTATGAACAATGGCTACTCTGGCACAGTTGAATGAGGTTTTTGGTTCAAATCCTTATAAACCTCTTTAATCTATGTGTCTTTATACTGGTTTAAAACTAAATCTGAGATTAAAATCAAACAATGTTTATCACAATACAACATAACTGACCACCAAAAGTAACCAGTAGTTTTGTGGATAAATCCCTGATTCCATTCTGTAAGCTTAAATTAATTCATTTTTAACATGCTTGCTAAATCAGTTGTGTGTTAAACATTGATTTGGTCTTAAACCACCAAGACAGCGCCAAACAGTAAGTAAACGTCCCTCGTCTAATCCACATCTGTGTTTGACAAAATAAATATTGGCGGCTCAAAATAAATACCAACAGAAGTGCAACGTTTTTATTAAAACCTTTCGAGACACATTCTGATTTTCCAGAACCACATCACTACATTAACAACTAGCTGTTCACGCTACAAAATCAAACATTACTACCTACATTTTTAGGAGTGAATTCAAACGTTCATCATCGCGGTCTTTATGTGTTTAGCGTGCTTGTTTCATTTTGAGAAATACAGTGGAACACTCGTATTTACAGAAGCTGCATTGAGGACTTTGGCATCTTGAAGTGATGTCAATAGTGCCGCCATATTGGAAAGGGCAAAATCGTCTAACAAATACATGTGAATGGGGGAGCTGTGTTTTATCTGAAAAAAAAACATTTATATTTAAACAAATGATAATGATAGAATGAACTTAAAAACAATACAGACAGAACGTTTTTGTACTACACATAGATCATTCAACTATTGAAATCAATAAAGAAATGTAAACTTGATTTTATAATCCACGAAAACAGCAAGTCCCTGCTTACTTTAATGTTTATAGGACATTCTTGCCCTCCCCAATATGGCAGCACTGTTGAGATACCATTAGGCAGCAAATGAGACGTTTATATATGTCTATGTTCTCATCCACATGGTAGGAACGTTATTTAAAGGCCGTAGTTCCAGTGGGAACTATTAAAGCTGTGCACTAATTAGAGAACTTCCAGAAGGTTGGAGAACAAGGGAGTTAGAAACAAATGAGTAAACAAAGATCCAGAAGGGAGCAAAAGAGTTTGCGATACTTATTAGAGCTGCTCAGGAGAGAAAGAGAGAGAGAGAGAGAGGACTATGTTTGAAATATCATACTAACCGGTGTGTAATGATGACAAAGATTAAATAGTCAAACCCTGTATACGTCTGCAGCGCTTCACAATATGTATGCTTTTTCTATATAAAACAAATATCTGGATGACCTATACATTTGTGTAGTCCAACTTGTGCAGTATCTTTAACATGTTTTGACATAAGTTGGACTTAAAACCCAAAATAGCCATACACATGCCATGTGACAACAATGCACAACCATAAATGTAATTTTGGCAGTGTTGTTGAGTAAGTAGTTTGATTTTTCTTGAAATTTTCAAGAATCATTTCTCTACAGAAAAGTAACCATTTCACAAATACTAAATATATAGTAAACTATAGTAAACCATAGTGACCACAAACTTCCACTGTGGTATTTGTAATAAAACTGTGGTGACAGAAATGATAATAAATCCGCCATTCTGCCTAGAATAAAACCATAGCTGCATCCCAATTGGTATACTATCCTTCCTAAATAGTTTTCGAAAATAGAAATAACATGTCCCAAATCATAGTATGCTGAAATGAGTATTCTCAAAGAACCCGGATGGTCTACTGTTTCTGGTGAAAATTCAAACGGTTAATCCAAGGACACTTTACGCCGCGCTGATAATACCCACAACTCACCACGAGAGGGCGGAGTTTAGTGACGCTACACTGCATTAATACAATTAAATAAAAGAAGCTTCGCTAAATTAATAAATGTAAGTATAAAGTAAACATTACGTACAAAATATTGAATGAATAAATACTTAAAGTCCCAGTGAAATTCAATTCTTATTTTGAAATATTGCAGCGTTTATAGTAAATAGCTTATCAATGTGGGTCATTTTCTTTTTTAAATTCATGTACACTCATAATCTTCAGTTAAAATCTGAAAATGCACTTCCGTCCTGAAATGATTATCCATCTCAAATGATGTAAACTAGACGGCTTGGGCGGAACATGTGTTAACTCCTCCCCCTCAAGTGTCAGACTGCTCCCAGTTTCATTTCAAAATGCAATGTTTTGTACATCCAATTAAATCGCAGAGAAAGACGAAAGCCACGCCCACTTTTTTTCTCATTCGAAATTCCTTTTCACTCGGAAATGCATCAGAATACGTAAGTAAAAGTAATCGCAACTTTCGTTTCACAGGGACTTTAAATGCAAGTAGAGCTGTATTTTGATGTTCGTGACAGTTAAGGATCGCAGTGTTGTCTAGACAACAACGGTCCTTTCGTCTTAGTATGTCCCAGTGCGTGCATACAGTTGCTATACTTTTTTCATGACAAAAGCAGTACATACTTTAAGGGCACAGTAGGCGAATTGGGACGCATGTTTACTTTTCGTAAGAGTCTGTAAGTTTTACTCTCGAGTATGATCAACTCTTGTGTGATTTACATATAAAAACGTTGCTGCTGTTGTTGTTGGACAGAAGTTATTAATTATGTGTTTGTGTACAGATACGCACCGTGAACAGACAACCATTAAAACAAATGATGATGACCCGTCCTTCAAATAAACTCCATTAGAGACAGTCAACACAAACACGCACATTTAAGAATGGAAGCGGATGAACGGCCGCTCTTTCTCTTCCCGTGAACGCTGAGCTTCAGAGGAGCTTATAAACGCTGGAAATTAGAGCGTGCGGTTTCAGCGCTAGAGAAAGAGAGACCAAATTAAAAACATCCCAAAATGAAATAAAGATGAGTGCTGTGTCGGGGCTCAGCCGATGGAATATAAAAGACAGAGTATGAAATATATATCCCGCATGGGAGGCAAAGTGAATGCTAAGCCCGATGTACCTGCAGTCTGAGGCCTCGGCTGACGCTGGAAAGATCAAGCCCTCTCAATCCTCACCTCCTCCATGCAGATCGCTCCGTCTCTCACCACGGCAACAACAGAGAGCCAATGAAACCGACACCCAGTTTTAATAAGATTCCCTGTTTTTTCCAGCTGCTGTAATGCTTTTATTATTGCACATTCACTGGCAGATGAAGCGTATTGATCACAAGGCCACGAGGAAAAAGACGATAAAACTACGCGTGTGCTCTTATGAATAACAGAGCTCACAGGAAGAACATTTGGGCCGGAATGTGTTGGAACTTTTTGCTGTATTAAGGTTCTGAGGTGTGCATGGTTGGATCGACGCTGTGCATTTCTCTTGAACCGCTGTGATGAGGGCAACATTTCTTACGGTGTAATGTGCGTCAGGGGACGCGGTTAAAGATGTGCGTTCTTAATTGTGTTATTTTTGTTTAAATGAATCGCACTAAATGGACGTGTTACATTGAGACAACTCTCTGAAGTCCGGACGTTTAGTCTAGACGATTTCTAATGCTTACAGTTGTTAAAATCCTGTGTAAAAATGAACAGAAGGTGAGGTCGTGATAATGGAAGAATTATATGGAGGTTTCCCCTCATCTGCGATGTTCTGTGGAAAGAGATGTTTCAGTCATTGATCCGGAGCTTTTAGAAAACAAAGCAACTAAAAGAGTTTATATGGATGCTCTTATGCAAACGGAGGTTTTTTTTCTAAAAAAACAAAAAAGGATTTTGCAGTGTCTGATATCAAAAAGACCTCCAAAAACGTTTTAGATGAAACAGAATTGAAACCTCAAATTTTCTGTGTTGTGTAGTTAGATATGTTTGTTTATATATAAGTTTATGTTAAATTTGTTGCGGCAAAAGAATAAAGCAATTCTGCCCGCAAAATGCACAATCACGTGTTCAGGTTCACCTAGTCTCACTTGATATGAGATGTACTCCGTGGATTTCGTAGCAATCGGGTACAGATAATCCAGAGAAAACCAGAGATTACATGGAACACGTTTGATTCCTAAAAGAAATAATAATTCTGATGTACACGCTGTTCTAATCTTTAAACCTGGATCTGTCTCTGTACTGATTGTAACGTGTCAGATGTGCTACACATCTGCTCACCTGTGTTTCCCAAGTCAGAAAACAAACATCCTTCTGTTCACCGCATCTTTCTGGATTTACACACACAGATGACAGAGTAGCATTCAGTATATTGTACAATCTAAAATAAAAGACTATTACAATAAACCAAGCAATAAAACCTGCAAAGGCGATCAAACATGATAGTAATGACTATACATCTTTCTATACATTCTTGATTAACAGCGGACACTAGCGTTGTATTATTTGCCACTAATCGCTCAGTCCAAACACGACAGTACAAAAAGATGTCGTACTCGTGTGGACGCAGGGAAGAGATTTTGCAAACATTAAAACTCTTATTTTGACTCATGTTTTGTTAGAATATAAATAGAATTTATGCCCATTTTGAGTTTATTCATTTTTAATAATAAATGTCTGAAAGCATAGATGTATATGAATACTGTGTGTGTACACATACCTACATGCCTACATATACTGTATATATATATATATATATATATCCATACTTACACGTGACAACACATCATCCAGAGTGTCACAAAACATCTAGACACATATATATACTGGATGATGAGTTATGTGCAGTATACTGTATACATATGGATGTATGTGTTTCGATGTTTTGTGACACTCTGGATGATGAGTTGTCACTCTGAGGTTCTTACGTGTCATTATTGACGGATGTTGTTTTATAATTAGCAGGTGATGTCAGTAAAACTGCTGTCACTGCGTCTTTCTCTATACACATCATGAAGAACTGAAATGCTTACATTTGAATTTCCTGCGACTGCCTTAAAATGAGTCTTTCACTCATATCGCATTGCGTTCTTTTTTCATTACTGGTTGTTATTGCTGAGAAAACAGGGTTTTCACTTCTTTTCTCCTAGTTATAGATATAGATTCACTGTTTTTGTAGAAACTCATTTTAGGATTATGCAGGTCATTATAAGGAAACATTCTGCCTTACTGTACTACTCATTTATTCACAAAAAGAACAGACAAATTATTTTTGTTTGTATTGTGTAATGCTAAATAACAATTTTTAAACGCTACTTTTAAGTGGTTCATATTATATCCCTATATACTGAATGTTTATATACATGCATACATACTGTATATAGTAAAGCTTTTACATTTTACCCATATTTTGAACTTACATATCATGCTTTTAAGGAGTAGTTTTTTTTGTCTTTTCCTCAGACCTCATAGCAAGTGACATCATCAGAGTGTTTTCCCCCCATGGTTCAAGCTAATGTAGGTCTTTCAGTGTTTGTGAATATTTCATGTTTACACTTTAGTTGGCGTGGTCAAACCCTCAGCACATGTTTTAAAAGACTAAGTAATAATACAAAATAATTTATTTTTGGTTATGTTTAGCAATTTATTAACACACACCATAAAGCGTGTCTGATCAAATGAATGACTCTGTTTCATTTTAATTGATTTAAAATGCTAACGATTTAGTAAAAATCCTAAATTTGTCCTTAAATTGGTGTTTTATTAGAACGACCCAAGTCGGTCTATGGGTGTGATGTGTAACTATGAGGAGAGAGAGAGTAATGATGTTGCCATGTGTCTTCTGAAGGTCACCATTCTGTAGCAGTGCATTGTGGGAAATTCGCCCCAGTCGGAATGGATGCGTATTTTGTCTTTGACTTTGGCCGAGAATGTATGCCCCCTGCACTCTCCTGCAAAGCAGCCAATGGCCTTCTAACCAGACGCTTTCTTTCTTTCTTTCTTTCTTTCATTCTTTCGTTATTTTTTCGCTTTCTTTCTTTCTTTCTATCTTCCTTTCTTTCGTTCTTTCGTTCTTTCTTTCGTTATTTCTTTCTTTCTTTCTTTCTTTCTTTCTTTCTTCTTTCTTTCTTTCTTTCGTTCTTTCGTTCGTTCGTTCATTCTTTCTTTCTTTCTTTCTTTCTTTCTTCTTTCTTTCTTTCTTTCTTTCGTTCGTTTGTTCTTTCTTTCTTTCTTTCTTTCGTTCGTTTTTGTTAGTTCTTTCTTTCTTTTGACATTGTAAAATACTTTAAAGGAGGTGAAACTTCACAGCAGCGCAGAACGTGTATATGTGTACATGTATGTGTGTGTCTCAGCAGGAGGCTTGAATGTTGACCTGTCCTGCTTTAATATCTCACAGCTTGTTAACAGTGACATCTCCTGAACAATTCCCAAAACACACACACATCCATCTGCTCTCATTCCAACACATTACTACTGTAGTGTCCAGATCTCACCCAACGCAGTGCCAGTTTGTGTGTTCTATTTAAAGCTAAAGCACTATATTTATATCTTTGACACACATTATTATTTACATATTACTATCAATTTGCTTCCGCCACGATTCATTTATATGCCCACCACTCTGAGCTCAAACCAAAATCTGTAAATCACTTCTTCACATCAAGTGTTGCTGACACTGGAGTCGCACGTCCTCACCGTTTACTTTTAATAATCCGCACTCGTCCTCTCTTCCAGAGAGACAAAACACCAGCGTTATTTGCCCAGGGCACAGCAAACATTCATTTAGCTACATGCTACTCTCGTATCTCACGTTTATATCTCTCAGACGTGCTGTTTTGATAGAAACTGACGGCAAGCTGTACGTGTGTCCTGTGGCTTTATAATCAGTGAATCTAAACGGACGGCAGGACCTCACATATCCAGACATCATTAAGTATATGGGTATGCCGCCTCGGGCCCCGCCGGCACTATTTCATCTGTAACTGAGCTGCAGATGTGACTGTCACGTTTTTTATCCTCTGAATAATGCCGACCCTTGTTTTAAAGCAGTGGGTGAGTTTTTCTTGTATTTGTTTGGCATGTCTAAAGGTGTGATGTGTGTTATTTGTGTGTGTGTGTTTATTGTGCCGCCAGCTGTCAGAACTCACGGCCGTATCCCGCAGGTAGAGTAACCTGAGCTGTGATGCTACAACCGCCCATCTGGCACACAAACACACACACAACAAATGTTTTCATTGTGTTTTATATTTCTGTTTTTGACGGAGGCATTTTTATTTGATAGAGAATATTTATTTTTCAGCTATTTAACTTCAATTTTAAAATTTTATTTAGAATTCATTGCAATCCTGGATTTAATTGAACCCTTTCGTGTCTGAGTCTGTAACAGTCTCAGTCAAGATTTTTTTTTGTAAGTGTGTGTGTTGGCATGTAAAACAAGCTTCTGATAAAGTCATTTTTTAATAGATTTAACCATAAACATATTTTTTATACAGTTCAAATCCAGATTTTAAAGTCCCCGTGAACCGGAAGTTGCGATCGTTTTTACTTCCGTATTCTGACATATTTGAGTGAAAAGGAAATTCATAGGAGAAAATCAGTGGGCGTGACTTTTGAAATGAAACTGGCAGCAGACTGACAGTCGAAGGGGAGGAGTTGACGGATGCTCCGCCCAAGCCATCAGGTTTACGTCATTTGAGATGGATAGTCATTACAGGGCGAAAGTGCATTTTCAGATTTTAACTGAAGATTATGAGGGTACATGAATTATAAAAAGAAAATGACCCGAAATATGGAGATACGAGGTTTCAGAAGCTAAAATCTACTTTTTGCCCAACCTTGCAAACAGCGAAATGGTTATTTATCGATTTAATATTGTATATAATAACTTAAGTGATTGTCTATGCTATGTTCTAGACAAAACAAGGCAGAATGTTCTGTATTACTTTGTACTCGTTTCACGCAAATAGATTACCGCACAACACGTTTCACATCGTCTGTTTCATGCCATCATCTTTGTGTCTCTGCCGTCTGTGCTGAATCTTTCCCTTGTTTAGAATCACTGCCACATGTTTAGACACATTCCCATTATGCTTTGCAGAGGGCTGAATAGGGAGAGTAAAAGTTGCAATTACATGTTACTTTATGCATCTTTTATCAAAATGATGAAACGGGGATATTTGTTCATGTTTTAATACTCTTTTATGCTTGTATTTAGTGTGTGTTAAAAATACCAGCTATATCATAAAATGTCTTACCTTAAACTAACTTAATTCAAACCACATCTTGTAAACATATGATATCTCTACTTAAATACTTTTAGTAGGATTAACTTAATTGATTCAAGTTATTTATACATTATTTGGACATGGTTGTTTAAGTTTACTCAATTCAGTTTAGTTCATCATACATGAAGTATTTGTGCAGAGATAACATATTTCTGTTATTAGGAACTACTGTCCATAATTGAATTAAGTCAGTTTAAAGTATCATTGTTTTGAGTGTATATAAAGACAGGAATAACAGAAATATCCCTAACAGCATCATCCTCATTTATCTCCCACCGTGTTGTCTGTCTCAGCGTTGGATTGATGACATTGGATGGGTGTTGTGTAGGAATACGTTCGCTAATCAGCAGAATTGGCCGAAGATAGCAGATGGCGCGCGTACTACGCTCAGCCAGGGGTCCGCGCGCTTCGTCCTTGAAGAACGCTCACAAATCAGAAACTTGAGGCGGGAGGAAAAGTTCTCGTAATAAAACTGTGAACATTCGTTAAAGTGTGCTCACTAAAGGGGGAGATGTTGATGAATGGGTTTCAGATGAGTATTGATCCGGAGTGGAATTGTGCTTCTGTTTTATGTATTTTTGTGCACCGAATCATTCTGCGGGGGGTTTGGGGCTTAGTCAGATGTTGACCCTGCTATTTTTCATTGGATGAGGACTGTGATAACACACGCACACACACAGATCATTATGGTGGGTTCAAGGTTCACCTACCGCTGTGTTCCAATTACTTCAGTGATTTATGTATCGTGTGTGTGCGGCCGGATTTAAATGCTCGCGCAAAACACACATCAAAGCGTTGCGCAAAACATAATGCAAACGTTTTCGCATGAACTATCTAGAATACAAAAGTTTATTTGTCTTTTCCACACACGGATAACCTCTAGACTCGGCTCTCTAGAGCAGACAGGGCATTGTTAGCGTGCCAGCGTATATCGCTCAATACGTCTCTGACAGCGACTTCACTCTCTTGCTAATGAGGGCGCGAGGAACCGGCCTCCCGACTGCATCTCCCTGACAAACCTGACACCTCTCTTTCTGTGTTTTGTCATCATCCCTTCATCGTTTTCGGCTCGCGTCGCTCCTCTAACCCTCCAGATTTTCCTCCACCGCCCGGCACCCTCCACATCTCTCCGCAATCGCTCCTCTGCGTTTCCCGTGGGCACGTTTCCCTCCCCTCCTCGTTTCATTATGTAGATGCTCTCCGCTCGGCGCGGCGGCGGCTGTCTGCGTTGGCTATATGCCTTTTTTATTTCGTATATTTTTCTGTTGATTTCTCTCGCAGCAGGAGTAGAGAGGGCATCAATCACAGCCACTTAGTGTCGCTCATCTTAAAGACGGGACACTTCTCCTCCTCACCCCACGCACCCATCTGAATTTTAAAACTCACTCAATACATAAATCTGCGGAGGGCTCGGTCGCCCGTTGGCAATCTGACTCAAATATATGTTTACACGTTTACAAATGAAAAATGCGCAGGAGCGCCATCACTTCTTATTCCTGCCGGTCCGGGCTCGGAGCACCAGACTGGCGGTGGTGCAGCTCTTATTTAGATGAATGATTAAAGTTACGGCCCAGCTAGAACTCTCCGCCCAGCGCTCTTATTTGAAGAAGAATGTAGGAGCTGTCATCTTTTGATGCATCGCTCACCGTCCCGCATGCAAACAGGATGCCGCCCTCCCCACACACACACGAACCGTCTGCACGGGAAGAGTAGGCCTGTACTAGTGATGCCACGAAATTTTATAATGTAATATCTCAATATTTCTGGCTTGGAGTGTAGATCATTTAGATACAATGTGCTTTTCCAACACTATGTTATGGCAAATCGTGACTATTTTATGAGGTGGTATGAAGTCGAAATGAACATATGATTCATAATAAAGCAATAATCAAGAAACTTAGTCGCTTGCGCAAAAGCAGATCATACAAATGAGATCGTATGAATTCATACTACCACTTCATACTTATCCGTGCGATTTGGTGCGTTCTGCGCTTCAGTACGATTCACTACGAATTCGTACAAATAAGCTATCCTTACAGTAAAGAAATATATTCAAGTGTGCGATTAGTATACTTCAAAATTAACGAATCATACTTTCAGTCTACTTTTTATGTGCTTTTTAGAAAAATGCTTCAAAATGACAGAGTATGTTAATTCGGTGTATAATGTATAAATAGTGAAGTATGTAAGTATGATAGTAAGTATGATATTAAGAGAAATTAAAGACAACTAAAGTTTACTTGCACTGTATACTTCAAAGTATGAATGTGCTACAAGTAGTGAAATAGTAAGTGATCAGTATAATTGTAAGTTCCCTAGTTGCAGAACAAACGAAAAGTTCATTACTGTTACGCTTAAAGTATACTTCAAAATGAACCATTAAAAACGAAAAACGCCAAATTGATTCCCAAGTAGTGTTGAAGTAAACCACTTACAAGTATACTTTTAGCATATTGATATTGGTATACACACTACATAAATTACATTAAAATACTCTTGAACTTCACTAAATTATACTTAATAAAATGAAGTATACTTATTTTTTTTAAAGGGTAGGAATTCCTGTGAGATCAGGTTGGTTTTTTTCTCACACCGAAGGAGTTTGGCAAGATATTTCAGAATTTCTGCCAGTGAACAAACTTTCTTCAGTCAAATTTGGACACTTGTTTTATTAATAGCGTTGCTTGTTTGTAATGGAATTGCTTAGTTTCTGTGGTGCGTCATCCACCTTGCCAGTACTACAGTACACATC
Organism: Triplophysa siluroides; assembly: GCA_006030095.1. Taxonomy (NCBI): domain Eukaryota; kingdom Metazoa; phylum Chordata; class Actinopteri; order Cypriniformes; family Nemacheilidae; genus Triplophysa; species Triplophysa siluroides. The sequence goes on along the minus strand of VCII01000237.1, from coordinate 10,471,554 downwards.
ATAAACATTCTAGCTTGGTTATGTCCCTTTTGTACTATGTAAACTCATTCATCCTTTACAACAGAAGCGCTCTAGTTTTCTTAGCTGTTAACCAACTTACTTGGGGATTATAATACGGGGTTTGGTGTATTAGTTTGCATGAAGTGTCTCGCAAACTCTCTACTACGATATATATCTATTATTCCTATATATTCTCAGATCCTTCTATCTAGCATTATTCATATATCTACTCTGCTCTATCTATCCTTATCTAATGAGCCCATATATCTATCTCGACTATCATCTCTATATGTCATCTTGCCTTAGTGGTCTGCCCCCCCCTGGGCTAACCGTTATATTTTCTCACTCTCTATGTATGATGGATCGCTGTGCGGTATTTGAGGTCTTTGTGGACGGCGGAATGCCCCCGACGAGACGATGATACTCGTCGTGGGACTCCCCGCCCTTCCCGATCGGCGAGCGCCCCCTGTGTGCCAGGCCTCCGATCTTATGGCCACGTGACAGTTAATGCAGCTTGATTGGTGGTCGGGAACACTGGAGTAGATTCTCTGGGGCTCTGTGAGGAAGGAGAGAGCATTTCCTATTATCTTTGGCATTACGGCCCCGCGCACCCACACGGGGCAGCGAATCGAAGCCTCAACAACACAGCCGAGCTTCTTCCTCAAATAGCTTTCGGCGCATGCCCTGGGACGGTGACCATTATATCAATACGTAAACACCCCTACCCCTGATATACCACAACAACTTCACCCAGGCACCTTCTGTTCTTTCTAGCATCAAATCAAGTTTCTCATGAATACTCAGAAATGTCTCGGAGGACAGGAGAGTCTTGTATGTTCAACACTTTAAGGTCAAAAATATTTGCCCCCAATATTTTTACAAACTTCCCCCCCGGCGATTAAGAGTTACATCACCCCCCGCGCCCTTGATGCCGACCCCCTCTTCCTACCTTCCCCCCGCCGCTCCTACCCCTCCGTTTCCCGCCGCTCGAGTTGCCCGCCCACCCGCCGCCCGCCCCCCCCCTTTCGTCCCCCCGCGACCTTTTCCTTGTACCCCGGATCTTTCCTTACCTCTCAGTCTTAACGGACCCCCACCCCCTTACGGACCGACTACTGCCTCTCCTCCAATTTCCCCTTTCCCCCCGCCTTTCACTGCCCGTTTTTCGCCTCCTCGTTATATCTTCTTGGCACCTCCTTGCTCCCAGTGTCCCGCCGTGACCGTTCCCCACCCCCCCCCCTATCCCCACCCTGTCCCCCGGACACGAATTCCCCCCCTTTCCACCCCCCCCCCCCTCTCCGGGGCACTCTTCTTTCCCGCTGCGTGTACCCTGAGAGTGACCTTTTCCCTGAGTAATTTTCTCCCTCCCCCCTCTCATCTCCGGGACCTCCCCCGCCCCCCCCATCCCTGTTCTAACCCCCCCCCCCTCCGGGATCCGCCCTTGCTAACCTTCCGCCACGACCGCGCCCACGATCGACCCCCCCGTACAGCCCCTTTCCACGTCACCCCCGCGTCACCCCACCCTCTCCGCCCGCCAAGGTCCCCCCCCACCTACGTGTACGCCACCCCACCGGACGGCCCAGCTAGCCCCCCCGTTCACGGTCCAGTCCCTAGCATCCCCGAACCCCCCCACCTCCGTTTACCCACCCCCCCCCCCCGGGAGTACCCCCCCCCCCGCACCCGTACCCGGCAACTCCCCCCCCCCCGTAACCGTCCGACTCTGTGTTTGAACAGGCTCCTTGTCCAACCCCTTTCCCCTGATAACAATGCATCTGACACTGCCCTCAATCCCAGTCTTCGACATCACTAGAGTCAGAGGCAAGGGATTGACACATTGTTGTTCCCACCCCGTTTGTTCAAGCAACCCACCGGCTCGCAACTTAAAATTATAATTACAATCGTGATGAAGTGCACTTTATTTTCATTGATGGCCACTATTTACTTAATATACAAAAAATGTTTACTTTTTACGATAAACTTAAGAAGATCTACAGTTGTACTGTGTTGACCAACTGTGCTATGTTTTGCAATCACTAGGCCAATAGACATTACGATTATTACGAGTACACTTACGCAAGTGTACTTAGTCTGTTCAGAAAATAAAGTACACTATTTTGACCCGGTTTTGTGTTGCACTATTTTTAACCTGGAAAACATGGTAAATCAAATGCTTTTTTTTTTTAAAAAAACCCCCTTCCCTTTAGCAACGCCTTGCTTGCCCACCTTCCCACTCCCATCACTCCTTAGACCCCAGTGGTGGTTGCTCGAAATTTGACAACTGTAAACATCTTAATTTAAGCACTATTACTAGTTTAACCATAAAACGGTTGCCTTCGCCCATGCCCGCCCCCCCCGGCTCTGCTTTTATCCCAAACCACTATCCCAACACTCTTATTTCCATAATCTTTTACGAATAACCAAGATTAAAATCACGACCCATGATCGTGCCCCCCCCTTCTCTTTTTTCCCCCTCGGTGCATTCCCCCCCCCCCCCCCCCCCCTTCCTGTGATTCCCCCCCCTTGTTGAATCCCCCCCCCCCCTCTCGATGACATACTAGTTGCAACGCCTCAGTACCTAACTGAAGTCAAATGGGGCTTTATGGTAAAATTGCATTTGTAATGACACAGAACAATGTAAGATGAAAGCACCGCTGGTGCATCTCGGCTCTAAGCGGTAAACAAAGCGATTGTTTCCTAACCGTTTGTTTGTTTCTTAGACGGTTTTGCCAGCGCTTTATTAAGCCCGGAATCGTACCCATCATATGAGAATAAATAGCTGGTCTAGGATCAGTCTTCTCCATTGATGAGAGAGGTAAGAGATGAGATGTAGTCTCAGCGTGATGATGCCTTTATCCTTCACATAACAAAGCGATGGAGAGCTGATCCTCTTCTGACTGTGGTTCATGTTTCAGCAGATGTTATTATAGACACTCTGAGAGGTTAACCGGAAATGTACATGATTATATTATCTCACCGCCTCACACTTTCGATATGTGCACCTGTTTATTAGCTCAACTTTAGGTCGCAATCTAATTCTGAAGTTATAAACCAACTCGCAAGTCCACGTCGAGCTGTTTAAGGATCAGTTTTTAAATTGTTTGAGCAATGTGTCTCTCACGTTAGTTATGGAACGAGAAGTACTTTTATGTGTTGACCTCAATATATACTGTAGTGGCCAAAAGTGATGACCGTCAAGTATATTATTCAAGATGATTTTGTATGTGTGTTGTGTAGTTGTGCTTGGAGTGTAAGTTTAACATTTAGGACGAGTTTAAGGAGGTTAGATTAACCTCAGATTATAGATTACACAACACATGAGTGAAACCTCAGACTCTATAATGCAGCAAAAACATTAATATCTAATGAAATTGTACTCAATGTTTGCCTTATTTACTTATTTGTTTGCAATTTTAGGGATATTATATATAGACTAAAACCCATAATCCCTAATAGGCTGTAGTTAGATTTTTTGCCTGTTTGGTTATTAAAAGTAAATATCGTTTAAATATCCATTCTTTATTGTATACTGTATACATATACATATACGTGTGTGTTTGATGATTATCGGCTGTGTGTCAATACACATCAGAATCTCTGTCTTCTCTCAAAAGTTTTGCCCTAATTAGGAACCACATCGATATTTTTCCATGCATGTTTCCCTCACAAAATCTCTGGCGTTCAGGATGTCAATAATAGAGGGAGCCATAAAGGCTATTTCGTTTTGTTTCTGCTACAGCAGGTCTTTAATTGTGTTTTCCCATAAGAGCATTGCATACATAAATAGACACAAATAAGATGAGACATACGGTAAAATCAATACATCGTGTGCCTCAAATCATTTAGTCTTGAAATATTTGCACGAGAAATGTTTGAGTTCATGTTGAGATCTTTTCAATCTCTAGAGGTGACAACCCGGAAGAAGAGGTTTGTTTTCTTCATAGGAGATTTTATGGGAACTGATGTCTCCGAGGTTGCTTTAGAGAAATAAAAACAGAAACAAATGAGAGTGTTATTGTTGAAACACATGAATGAACAGTATGGAGGTGTAAAATGAATGCAGATAATCTGGATTTGGGTTTATTTGAGGAGAAATGTTTGAGTTTTCGTATTGAGATCTTCAATAATATTGACTTTTGATTGCAGACTTAACAAATCTGAGCTCAGTTTGACACGTCTCTTCTGAAACTCTAAGACATTTGTAACTCTTTTGAGAAATATCTGATTTCCATTTGCTCTCCATTTAATCTCATTGACACTTCGGAGAAATAACAGAGATAATAAAGAGATCTTCTCGGGTGAAGTTTATGATTTTTCTCATTTTGTGATTTACATTTTCTGTTTATTTAACCTTTTGATGTCTAAAACAGCCAACGTGTGAAGTTCTCCTCTGTTTTAGGAACTCATGAAACATCATGGTAAAATTCACAGTATTTTTAGGAATTCTCTGACAGCTCTCCGATCACAACGCCTTTAGACTCTATACGTCACGAGTAATAAATAATCGCTTTAGCAATGACTGTGCCGAGATAAAAATGAATTGCTTTCATCCAGTTACCCATCATGCCATGAGACCCTGGGCGTCCCTGACAACAGCCAGCATGAGTGATGTCACTCTCCGAGAGTCATTTTTTAAGCTCGTCTTTAGGCTGTTGTAATTACGCTCCTCTGGCTGAATTTCTCCCAGTTTGCATGCAGAGGAGCTCCGCCGTACAGCATCTGTATTCTAGAGAAAAGTCTGATTCCGGTGACTGATCACTGGAGCCGTGGCCGTGGAGTATTTTTATGATTCATATTTGAACCCACAATGAAACTTCCTATCAGCCCTGAAGTAAACGTACACTTTATATTGTTTGTAAATACATTAAAGAGAGAGAGTAAATTAAAGCTGCAATCTATTATATTTATTTATTTCAAATAAACAAAAAGAGTTATTGAGCAAGTATACTGTATAAAAAAATCTCTTTACTTTAACTTTGAAGAATGCAAACAAGTAAATAAATAACTGGAAATTAAGTATTGGCCTAAGTTGAATTATGTATTTTGTAAAAATATATAATAATAGTTATATATAATAATATATATTATTTTTTATATATATATAATTATATATAAATGTATAAATTATATACAAATCATTGTTCAAAACAATAATTCTCTTTACATTAACTATATATATATAATTATATTTATAGTAATAATATTTAATATAATTATATATATAAGAATTATATTATAAAAAATCATTGTTCAAAACAGTTTCTTTACTTTAACGTCGAAGAATGCAAAATTAAGTAAATAAATAAATGGAAATGAAGTATTGGCTTCAGTTAAAAAAAAAAATAACGTGAGAAGAGAGCACAAGGTGCTACGCCATACATTGTAGCATTCATTACACATAAATATTTGACCGCGGAACATCACGATTGACCAATCACAATCGAGCATTCCAGAGAGCCGTGTAATGAATAATTGGTAAATTCTTCCCTTTATGATTCCATGCGGTTTTATCACCTGCTTGCCGTGGACCTTGACCGGCGGGGTGAAAGTCAAAGCATGTAGAGACGTCTGCCTCCCTCTGGCTGCCAGCATCACGGAGGTGTGTGCAGGTGTAGGTCAGACAGACAGTGAACTCAAGAGCGCCGCTGATCACAGACCATCTTTTCTAGACTGCTGTCACACACACACACACTAACACAATTGCTTATAATCAGAAAATAGAGCTGAAGCTCTCATAGATTGACTTTTGTATCAATAAGTGTTGAAATGAGCATGTGTGAACATGAAGCTTGAATGTGATCGCTCTGTCTGCGTTTTATTTTTACATGCTACTTGTGTTCTGTTTTCTTTGAGGTGCTTTTGAACTTTTCAAAACAAATGCCAGCGAGGAATGAAAAATTCTTTCGGTGTAATTACACTGAAAAAAATCTATAATTTTTGCCTTGTTTCCAGAACAAATACAATATTTTTTTCTACTATGGTGGTGAATGATGTCCCAGAACTGAATTTTACAATTTTACAAATAAAATGTAATATTTGTAATATGTTTTCTTGTTTTAAGCAACATTTTTATTTTACTTAATTTTATTGAATGTCATTTTTTCATTCTATTTACAAGACTCAACACGTCATTTTGCTTCTCATATGATATACAGGATCTTGATTTAAAAAAGTTGATATACAGTATTTGTATTTGAAAACAGGTCAAGAGCAAGAAAATCCTTTATATCATTATATGTATGTATATTTTGCATATTTTTTTTTATAGAGAGGAGATCATTGTCCTCTGTGCATTGCAAACTCTCATTTCTTCCATCTTGCTTTACTTTATTGGCTTGTTGTAAATTTGTCACATATTGGATGTAAAATGTGGTGTAAATGCTGTGTCATTTAAACTAGTGAGAATATGATTATAGTATGGAAAGGTCTTTAAGAGAGATTTATAGTTGATCTGCTGAGCTTCAATGACTTTATTCAGCATGTGAAGCAGGTGCAGTGAAATCTTAGCACGCTGACTTTTGACTGTTAGAATGATTAAAGCGTTTGGGGCTGTTAATCTCTTTATCCTCGTGTTATGACAAGAGCTACAACAAGCAGCTCATTTTAATGAGAATCTTCTTTTCAGAGGCGGCGTGCAACAAACACACATGCACACGCATAACAACACACACTTGAAGCGAACAGACGCAGCACACACACTCAACTTTGCTCTCGTATGACCTTAGAAGAATCTGGACTTGGGATTCTGTGTTTATGGTGTTTGAAGAGCTCGACAGCTCCGGGACCTACATTTGTGTGTCAATCTCCATTTTTAGATGAAGTAGTCCTTTAACATACTGTTTCTTTAACAAATGTGATCTTCTTGTGTCCCCCGTTTCCAACTTTCATTATGTCAGTCGTTCCTCCTCAATTTCACAGTAACTTTTACTTCTTTCACCGTTTCTGCTTTTATCAGTCGCAGTTCAATTTCTCTCGTTTCTGATACATTATAACTCACCGCCACCATCCAAAATCTCTCTCTCTCGTTTCTCTCCTGATCTGATTCCCTCTCTGGTCTTTTCTCGTCTCGTAATTAAATGTCATTTTCAGATCCTCATTTTAAAGGAAAGGAAGGCAAAAGTTTCTTATTGAATGGAAATATAAGAGTTCTCAAACAGTTGTCTTTTAGACTACTAATTTCAATAAAGGTAAAAAAGGTGTCTCGATATAAACTTATTGTGGAGGAAACGGAATGGCTACTTTGTACTCCCCAAGATGTTTTACCCACAGGTTGCCTGCAATACTTCCTCAGCCCCCAATTCCATCTAGACAAAGTAAGAGAGTTCTGAATATTGCGCCTGTGTTCTAAGGAGGGAACTTGCTATTATAAGAGAGAAATGTTTATATTCTGTCGTGGTCATGAGCAGATGGAGGACTTCGACTGAATAATGTAGAAAAGCAGTGAATAAGACACCAGAACTCCTTAAATACTGTTTAAAAAAAAAAAAAAAATAATGATTTCAAAAAAAGCATCATGTCGGATGAGACCTCACAACCCAGCATGCTCGATAAAATCACCAAAATACATTTCGGAGATTGTAGAGACAAGACGTGTACACTAAAGTAAAGATGATCAAATATGACATAGTTTTGATTTATTTATTGACATATTTATTCATACAACATAAAGCTCATAGGTACATTTGTGGAATTCCATAGTTTGTTATTATTCTATGTGCAAGAGAAAATAGCACAAAATAATGTTTCAATAAGATCCGGATTGCATATTAAGAATGTAAATGGGTCAGTTGTGATTTCATGTTGATTTTAATGGTGATATAGCACTGGATTCTGTGAACGGCACAAAGAGGCGGGGTTTGAGTAAACTATCCAATCAGAAGTTACCATAAAATGTGAAACTGAGGATATGAAATATAATCTTCTTTGATTTTTGGACAATGCATTACCCACACAGCGAACCGAAGCTCATCTCTCAGATCCCACTATGCTCAGAGAGAGACTCGAGAACGAGAGACGCTGCGAAGACTGAGACGAGAGAGAGAGCACGAGAGATCCTCCTAGAGATCGCGGAGAGAGAGCTGACGGCGATACTAAGCTCCAGCGTCTAGAGCTCAGCCGCAGAGCAAGAGAGAAGCTCAGAGAACGAGAGAGAGAGAAAGCGAGAGAGAGAGCTCAAGCTAGCGAGAGAGCCAGAGTAGCATCTCTCTCGCTCTCTCTCTCTCTATCTCTCTCTCTCTCTCTCTCTCTCTTCTCTCTCTCCTCTCTCTCTCTCGCTCTCTCTCTCTCTCTCTCTCTCTCGCTCTCTCTCCTCTCTCTCCCCTCTCTCTCTCTCTCTCTCTCTCTCGCGCTCACTCTCTGTGTGTGGCATTGGTGACAGTGGATCAATGTATCAGAGACTGAGATAGAAATGAATTGATTGTGTGAAATAAAACTCCAATTAGAGGAGGAAAAGGAGAGAGGAAGCACTCGGCATTCATTCATTTTCCCATCAGTCCTTGGGGAAGTGTGACATGTTGGCGTAGGTGCTCCATTGGACACTAACAAGTGGAATGAGTTACAGCAGAAGTGTGTGAGCGTGTGTACAGCGGTGGGTAGAGTCAGTGAATCAGTTCAATATTCACTCATAGATTCTGTGTCTACAGATCACACAGTATCTTAATTGTTGCAACATTAAATTGATTTTATAATGCGGCCGTATGTGTGTGTGAGCTGTTTCTCTGTTATGATTTTTAAGTTGTTGCATCTCATTTTTCTTGTTGTTATACAATATGTCACATTAAAATGGTCTTGGTAGTTTAACAACATTTATGGATTACAATTTTATTGTTTAAACAGTCTGCATCGAATGGACTCTTTGCTATCCGTGAGGCCACACTAGCATGTCTGAAAGGAATTCATATACCCACCTGCATACTGAGCAGTACACACTGTATATTATGGTAAACTCATTTTCAAAGTTTATATACATGTTTTATTGTCATTGAATAAAACAGTACAATATTAGACAAAAAAAAGTTTTTATCAGGACTTTGAGATAAAGAAGAAATATTTACGATACCATTGTTGTCTGATTTAACATAATGTTAATCTTCACAAATAGTTTTGGAAATTCCACCTAAAATAGGCAAAGTGTACAAATATGATTTATTTGTATTTCAAATGTATAAATAGGTAAAAATAGAGAATCAAAAGAGTTGGGTGTTCTCTTTTAAAAATGCCATTTCAGACAGAAGCGTGAATGACTTGTTATAGAAATAACACGCGTGCAAGTAAATCCACTGCAAGAGTCAAGTTATTTAAAGTGGAAACATTTCCTTCGTTGAGGAAACATCTACATTCGGCGTAAAGACTCAAGAGTCGATTTGTTATTCCAATAGCCCTACCTCATTCCAGAACTTCCGGCTCTATTCAGACTTCCACCCCCTCATAAAGACTTTCTTAAAATGCTTTCTTCTCGTACTGTCTCAAATGAAGTTAGCGATTATTAATGGCCCTCTAACTGAGAAGCAGCCTCTCCTTCTCCAAGCTTCGCACCAATAAAGCCATTTCCCTCCACTGCTCGGGATTTCAAGCCACTGTAATCAGATTTTCTTTATATTAAATTCCCCGAGACATACATATGTATACACACTTCGTCTGGCTGGATCACTCCATCTTCTGTTCGACTCAACGGGTTATTATTTTACCTCTCTGGGAGATGGTGCATAAAGCTGGAGGAGAGACCGCCGGTGTTATATATCAGCATTATTTTGGTGCCAGATGTGGTAAAAGCCGGTAACGTTCCTTTCGATGTCGCCGTCTACAGACGTGTAAATGTGTCACTCAAATTGAAATGCTGTCGACGACCTCCTTCTAAGGCAGTTATGAACTCGTGAGCTTTTATAGCAATGTATTTGTGTCCTTGAGAGTTGGAAATTCACGTGAGCAATTGGTGTTTGCGTCAAGGATGAAATCTGTGCTTTTTAAATGTAATCCGTAATTGGGTGACTCTCATAATAGCATGTCCAGGTCACTTTTCTCCTCGAAATTAAAAAAGAAATTTGAATTTGCATACAAATGAAGCCTATTTGAGTGTGTAAAAGACGAAGAGAATTTGAGGCGGAATATATACAGAAAAAATTAGGAGACTATTTGAAATTATTTTTTGTTTTTCTGAATTTATATGAAATTATTATTTTGATTCATTTTGTGAACTAATAACCATATTTCTCCCAATTTAAAAATACAAATTTTTTTATTTGCATAAAATGAAAACTGGAGAACAAAAAAAGTTAATATTCACTAAAGTAATAGTCACATTTGCAGTCCAAAAAATAGTTTTTATGTGATAACCTGGATTTTAATCACAGTTTTATGTGTCTTGTCAAGCTGTCAGTCTTTCACATTGCTGTTGGATGACTTTATGTCACTCCTGAGGTTTGATTTTGTTGAAATTCAACAGACACTGGACTGGAATGACACAATACATCTAGAAATGATGATTAAATGACAAAAACTTGTGTATACTGTATGTATACTGTATATACTATACGGTATATACAGTATATATATATTGCCTACTGTTTAAGTGAACCCAGAAAAATCCATCTCCTGTGTCTTTGGAACTTTTCCGTCTGTTTTAGCACTGACTCGACATTCACGATGCTTTGTTAGCCCTGATAATGCTGACGGTGTCTGTCCTTCTGCTGAAAGTTCTGCTCGTTTCTCTGTGCTGGTCCAGAGCTGAAGTTCTCCGACTCGCCCGGCAGCTGTCGAATCGGACGTTTCATCGCGAGCTGACAACACTTTCCTGCAGAAACCTCTTGAGGAGGAGCAGATGTGTCGTGGAAGATCTGCACGTTGGCATAACATTAAAAACAGAGGAGCTGTTATGCTCATTATGATATTCAACGTCAAATATCCTATGAATTCTATGAGATTTTACCGTACCGGACAAGAAAGTATAAAAGCCAGATCAAACATATTCAAGCAATGTAGTTTGTCTATTGTTCCAGATGACGCGTGGAATGCAAGAAGGATATCTCTTTTACAAGCATCATTATTTGAGATTGTATTCATATGAGCTACAGTAATAATACATCGGCCTACACTCGACATCGAGCGCTTGTTTAAAACTCAGTATTTAATCTTGTGCGACACATGCTTGCCATTTCACTGACAGTGGTGAAATCGATGCTCTGGGTTGTGTCATCATAATTGATCCGCCGCACATACAGCATTAGTTGGCATTTGGGCGGGATCGATTTTCTTATTTTCGTGCGGGCGTAACTATCTCGCCCGGTGCAGAGTGTGACCCGTCTGGGGTCAGAAAGGCTGGCGGTAGTTTGAGTGTCGTGGAGATGAGCTGCTTGGTATAACAGATGGTCGAGGAGACGGTCATTTAATGCGAGGCTGATACAGCAGGAGTGACTGAGCATTAATGCATTTGGTAGACATTTATAGAAAGTGTGTTTAAGGTAAAGTTGATCAGTTTGTGTGTTCCCTGGGATCGAATCAGAGAACCTTTTCATGATCAAATTTAGCCGGAACACGAGTTTGCTGTGCTGTTGGTGGTACGTGAGTCTCATTCCTGATGAAACACGAGACACGCGTGTGCTGTACCCTTTATACCGTGCATTTAAGGCAGAAAATACTTTCAGATGAATTCATTGATTATGCGCATTATAAAAAAACCAAAGCACTTTACAAAATAATTCAATTGAAAATGCTACTACAACGTATAATGGGAGCGGTTTAGTTTTGATGCATTGTCAAATTGATAATGATAATGGACATTTGTTGATTCCAACTTATGTGTTACATAATGTGAACTGATACCAGACAATATCCAGTGAAATTAAATGTCTTTTGTACGGGATTTTATTAATTGTGCACTATTTAGTTTAATTGATGATGATAATCAACATTTTCATTTCATTTTTTTTATATATATATTTAATATAATTTTTTGGCATTTTTATACATATAATTTTTAAACATACTTAATGCTTTTATTTAAGAGATGTGTTTATCTGACATTTTAAAAAATGTACCTCCAGAATATTTTAACTTGTATCTTAAATGTAAATCATAAATGTTCTATACATTTTTTTACTTGATCTTCAACCAGGACAGGCCTTCGTTGGGATTAGGATATTTAAGTTGTTTTAAAAAAACATACTTTACAAAAAAACATTACTGTGTTAACCTTAAGACAAAATTATTTTAAGTTAGTCTGGGACAAATGGTTCTCGCAGCACACTTCTCGAATAGCCTACATTTCAAGTGAAAATAGTTATAATGTGATATATGATTAAATACTTATACCATAATATAAGATTGATTATACCACCCCTCCTAATGTGTATCAGATATATAGCATTTTAAATTGCTGTCAATGTAAGACCGCTGGCATATTCATCTGAAAATCTTTACTTTTAATTTGCCTCCGACAACATATATTATACGCAGCATGACACATCGACACAACAGTCTTGCTCTGAGGTTATTGGTGCTCAGAATCCTCTTGATTTTTCCATCAGTCAGGTGTTTCGTGTCATGTTCTTCTGACTGTTATCAGAACTCAATAAAGCGCGACGTAAGTTGCAAATGACACTTGGAGTTCCTCCTCATGAAGCGACTATTAAAAATCCACATTCGCCCGATACCCATCCATCACCGCTCCTGTTTTAAATCTATACTGTCAGTGATCAATATTTCCTCACTTATTCCACTCGAATCGATCGGTTTGATCGGTTCAGTCGGAGACACGCAGGAGTGAATTAATTCACTGATTAAATACACGAGCAGACGCATTGATGAATGATGCTGAACCTTGCGACACGCGTCTGGATTCAGCACGGCGATTGATGGGCGCGTGTATGGACGTTTGTGTCTCCAGAGGTGATGTGGATGGGAATAAGATGAGCCTTGTGTCCCGTGATGAAGAGGACAGTGAACTCTGAGTGTGAGCTGTTTATTCGGAGGTCTTCTGGTGGGTTGTGGCTACATCCATTAGAGGTCGCAGGGAGGTTGCCCGTAATAAAGGCTTTTTGTCTTCAAACTTCAAGTCTGAAGACCTGTATAGTAATTATGGCTCGAATGCTTCACCGCAAATGAAAATGCGATTGTGACTTAAATGAGAACTCTGTGAAATCTCCTATGAAAGAACCTTTGAGCAGAATTACATCATGTCCTATAAGAACTGGAAACACTTGTCCACAATATTATTTACTCACTTGCAAGATTAAAAATACGAGACGCAGAGAAAAGTTGACATCGGAACAAATGGGCATACTGTGCGTGAGCGCATTCTCTTTGAATTGTAAATAGATCGGTGACAACAACATTAATTGAATACAGAGATATTCTGCAGGAGGTCTGATGAAAGATCTGCGCAGCCTGAAGCCTCCAGACAAACAGACAGCGTATAAATTATGAAGGCAGCGGAGGATCTCAACCCGCAGACGCCGGCAGACTTTACACTCCTGGGTTTTGTCACATGACATTTTTTGTAGAATTTCCAAAGCTTTGCTTTCTAGATGTTATCCTCCCGCTGCAGAAACGGCCTGTCTCAGCGTTTGTAGTTTCTAATGTGTGTTGTGAAGTCGGTATCGATTGCGAAGCATATTCAGTGCGACTGAGGGAATGTAGCAGTAAATGTAGTTTTTATTGAGTTTTGTCAGGTGGAGAGATTGATTGTCATTATCTGGCTGTAATAGCGCATGTGAAAAAATTCAATCGGCGTGTTTTTTGTGTGGAGCAATAATAACAACAGTGTCCATCCAGCGTGTACAGTACACATCTCGCTGCAGGTTCCCTCAGGCAATCACTTAATGCTGCACTTTGCTGATTTATTTGAATATTTCTTCCAAAACACATTTTTGTTTTTCCATTTAGAGGTTTTACACCAGTGCTGTAAATGAAAACGGTAATAAGAGAGGCAGAGAAGCAAGATGAAAGAGCACAAAGTCAAACTTCATTTCTTCATAAAAGAACACGTGCTGACACACGGTCTGATCAGGAACGGATGTTCCCAGATGCGATCTCTGTCACGTGTCTTCTAGACATCGATGAGATTAAATGGAAAGCTCAGATATTGTTCTTGAAAAAAAGAGGCAGATATCTCACAAATGTCCCCATTGGAGATTCAGAAGACGGTGTGTCAGACTGAGCTCAGATTGAAGTCTGCAATCAAAAATCAATAGTATTGAAGATCTCAATATGAACTCGAACATTTCTCATCAAATTTACCCAAATCCAGAAGATTTTACCTTGACAATGTACTTTCATTTTACACCTCCGTATTCTCCATATTCTTTTAATTATCGTCTAATTTTTTTGATATTTTATTTTTCCTTAATAGAAACATCTGCGACTAATTTAACTCTAAAAATGAAACACAACTGAGAAGAGCAACATCTGAGAACTAACATTTTGATCTGAATGCATCGTTCCAAGCATACACAAAGATGTGAATTGTACATTTAAATATCCAAGCAAAGACAAATGATTAATTTTATGATATTTCTTATTACAAATGTTTGTTTTCACTGTAACCGTGAAAAATTCAAATGTCGTTCTCCTCTCGAATGTGAAAATGATTCTGACTTCTCCACATGTGTGTGTTGCCAGGTGCACGGCTTGGAGAAACAGGTGGGAAAATCTCTAGATTACCTGGAGCAGGGCCCGTCGGGCACGGTCTTCAAAACGCTTCCGTACGGTGGAGCGCCCGGGGGAGGAGGAGCGGGTCCGACAGGAGGACTCAAACCTCCGTACCAGACCTCCAGGATATTCTCCACAATGGACCACACACCCGTGAAACCAAAACCACCCACGTTCAGCTTCCAGAACCCGTACGAGTGGGTCAAAAACCAATCGCAGCCGATGGATCATACCGGTTACCGGCCCAAACGCAAACCTTCCCTAAAAACCTCCATGAAGAGTAAAAAAGTATTCGGCTGGGGGGATTTCTACTTCAACGTCAAGAGCCTGAAGTTCACCCTGCTCGTCACGGGGAAGATCGTGGACCACGTCAACGGAACGTTCACCGTCTATTTCCGCCACAACTCCTCGAGTCTGGGAAACGTCTCGGTGAGCATCGTTCCGCCATCGAAGGTGGTCGAGTTTGAAGTTGTTCAGCAGCAGATGCCGCTTCACCATCCGGAAATCCAGTTTCACCAGCCGCACCAGTCCACCATCGACCCCAAAGACATCAAAACCTTCAACTGTCGCGTGGAGTACGAAAAGACGGACCGCTCCAAGAAGCCGAGGCCCTGCCTGTACGACCCGTCCCAGACCTGCTTCACCGAAAACACCCAATCGCATTCCTCCTGGCTCTGCGCGAAACCCTTCAAAGTCATCTGCATCTTCATCTCCTTCTTCAGCATCGATTATAAGCTGGTTCAGAAGGTCTGTCCAGACTACAACTTTCAGAGTGAACATCCATATTTGGGATGAGAGGATGACCTCTGTTGTGTTGTGTTTTCTGCAATTGTTCCTCTCGAAACTCCAGGAACGTACGAACACCGTCATCGGGGATCTGACGTTTGATTTTTCTTTGTATATAAAAGAACAGCCCTAATATGTTCCAGCCCTTAAAGGACTTCAGCCAAACTTAAAAATTCTGTCTCAGCATCATGCCGTTTAAAATCTCCGTGCTGAAAGATAGAAAGAGAAAAATCGTACGTACAGTTGTAGAAAACATCATGAAGTCGATCTTTGTAAGGCACACAGAACAGATTCTGCAGAGTATAACAGTTTGCAGGTTTAAAATAACATGATGCAAGCAAGAATTTGTATTTTTGGGTGAAATATAATTTTACTATCGATTTATTGCTTTGGTCAGTTTTTGTGTTGTTTGACTGTTAGACGAACAGGTGTCATTTTTTCTACCGTTCACCCTCACGAACCCTCACGAATGACTGCGTCTGAAATACAGGAACTGTTTCTAACAGCATCGATGGTATGACGGAGAGATGCACTGAGGATACCGCCAGATTTACTTTTCTATCACTTTATTCTCTTATATTTGTTTTTAAGCCAAAATAAGCGTAACGAACCTAATCAGGTCTTATATTAGCTTTTGCAAACTGTTGTGAAGAATATGAAGGCCACCAGTTAACAAGCCATTGTTTTGAAGACGTATCGACATACAGGAAATACAGATCCAGATGTTTGGACTGTATGTGCGGCGGTTGCTGATGTTTGAGTCATTTTGGTGTAAGCAAACCTTCAGGGCAGACAAGTAGCAAAAATCTTTTCGTTCTTTAAACCTTCAGTTTTCTTAAGAAAAAAAGCCTTCAGTTTACTTGACTCTAAGGAATCTTCAAAAACTGATTTAAAGCTAAAAACCCCCGAAATACTATTTAGGAACTACACACATGTTGGCATATCTATATTTCTTACTAAGATAATTACAAATAGATCAAAATGAATGTTTTAAACAGAATGTTATTCACTGATATGAATAACCTTTATTTATAATGAAATTAAAGCGTATCTATTTACTCTAAAACTTAGTTAAAGGGACACAACGAGAATATACGGACTGTGTTTCTGACACAGAGATAATGATTTACCTATATCCCATTTATATATCTTTAATTGACCTGTCTTGTTTTAAGTCTTTATTTTTGGAGCAGCGTCTGTGAATGAGACAGAAGTATATTGTGTGAGGAGGAAATCCCGTCTGTGCATAAAGTATTGCTTGATAATGTGTATAGTAAACATCGGGGCTAAATAATGTGTGTAAATAATGTATCACAAATAAATAATGAAATCTTACCTGGTTGACCTACTGTTATTTACAAAGATGCAAGGCACCTTATTCTGTACCGGTGCAGGTAAGTTAAGGTTTCTGTTTGACATGTCAGTCTGTTAACCCATTAAATTCAGATTGTTCCCAGCTAAGTGAGCTTGTGTTTTATTCCTGCTTATGTATGTGGTGAGAAATCTTGGGGACAAAAAATATAAGAATCAATAAAATGCAGTCTATACATGTGGATTTGTATATGCATTTCTCCACAAATCAAAGCATATTTTTTGCTTGCTTCATTTAATATAACAATACATTAAAATCTACAATGAAGGTATTTAGTCCTTACATGTGTACATAATCCTATAATGTGATTATAATACATGTCATAGCAATAACAGTGTATGGAAACATTCATTTTACTGTAAAATTGTGCCTTTAGTTTCAGTTTATGGGTCACATTGTGTGGCCCATAAAGGAGTTTGAATCCCGAGGCACAAACATGGGCTACTAATATTGCTTTAATTTAAATGCATCGATGTAAATAAAATGAAAATTTCCTGTGTTATTATTAAATTATTAAAAATAATATTTTCACATTTTTGCTCTATATCAGTTAAGGAAACTACTGATATTTTTTTTGGGTGCCTCCCCAAATAGCCTACCAACACTTCTTGTCCATAAATATAGCCTATATTGGCTATATGGAGCGCGTGCACGGGACAAGAAGCATAGCTCTGTCCCACACAAGCAGTCTAGTCCTTTATGGATATGTGAAGCGAAAACATGTTTGTAGTTATTTAAGAATTTTAGGCGTACATATGTACAGGTCTAAATGCATACAAATATAATTTGCTTCATATAAGAGTGTATTAATGTCTAATTAATAAATTAATGCAAACAATAAATTAGAGTTTAGAAATGAGACGCGCGAATTGACTTCTGACTTAGTTTCCCATGAGCGCTCGCGCGCGCGACAAGAACTTCATTTCCCATGACCACTCGCGCGGCTCTTAAATCAGCCGGTGTCATCAGCGCGACGAAAACCTGCTGGAACCGGAGAACTAACGTAACATCGTTGAATCATGTTTACACTGATGTTAAAACAGCTCGTTACGGTAAGTGAAAACATGCATGACGCATTAAATCTCGCAGTCAAGAGAAAGATGACGGACAGTTTGTGATCAGTTGTGTTATTTGTGCAAACACGCGTTTTAAATGCCGTGTGATCGGCAGAATCCAACGTTATGATGAAAACAGACAGAAATAATAATAAATACGCATGCGTAGATGACAGTCTGGGACAAAACGCGTTATATGCATTGTGTATGCGTACATGTCATGTATGAGGTGCACATGAGATGCATGTGTAGTGTCATGACGTGTGTCGCTGTCACACACGTGGCATGTGTGTCAGGTCTATACTGCATGTAACTGTTTCATTTTGTTTTTAGATCATGTTTGCATGAAGCAACAAGACTTTGCATGTCCTTTTAGTTCATGTCTCTTGCGATTTTAGATGCATTCAAGTGCATTAGCGTTGATTCAGTTTAAATCTCCATCAATTAAACCGCTTGATAACACGTCTTAAGATGTTGGATTAGTAAACTGTTGCTAACCTATATCGTTGTACTTGCTTTCTAAAGTTTGAGACGTGTTGTGCACTGGTTATAGACAATGTAAACAACAGTTATAAGTTCACCAGTCTGGTCGCATTAGATGATGCAACAATGTGTTTCAACCTGATCTCTGTTTAACAGTTGTGCAAGCACAAAAACATTCATGGATCAATGTTTGTGTCTGTTGTGTCTGCACAAATGTGACCCTTCATGTGTTTTAGAGGTTTTATCTATTAATATTGAGTCACTGAATGAGATCCAGCTGCAAGTGTCAAATAAATAAGAAATTCACATAAACCCTTGTGGTTTGGTTTTATTATAGTATTAAGTGTAGTAACTATGTTTTTGGTAGATTTACCCTTGTATTACTATAGTTGGACTACATTACAGAGTTAAACTATTGTCATTGTGGTGTGAATATAAAGTACATTTGTGGCTACTATGGTTTTAATAAGACCAAAAAACTTTAGTTACTTTCTTGTAGCCCTGACAGTTTGTTTAGTGGTACCACTATGTTTTCTAGACATTCTGTACAATTGATACCATGACATTCTTTGACAACGCGTTGAAGTATAATAGCATTTTATACCTTTTCATATTGAGTACAATTTTGTGAATAAACGTACTGTACAGTCTCTCTCCTTATGGCTTTAGTTATTCTTATGTTCGTATGCTTTCCTATTGTGGAAATGGTTTGACCATGCTTTAAAACAAATACTTTCTTTCTTTGAACGTCTTGGTCACCTGCTTATTAACCTGAAGGATTTAGGTGTAGCATCGGTTGTCCGGTGAAACCCGGCGTGCACAGGAGAGTTATTTCACATGACCCTGAGTCGGCATGTTTATAAACCTCCTTTATTCCACCATCATCAAATCTTGCTGAAAGATTTTGTCCATCGCTATTTAAAATCTTTTTTGTTTGTTTTTTTGGTAGAGAGCAAGTTATTTATGCAATGTGTCAAATTAGACAATAATCTAGTTTGTTTTCAACCGAACACAACATTGATAGCTGACAGGACTTTGTGTTTTTTAAAGAAACAGAATATTTGAACACGCTCCCTGGGCCTCTCACTTTCAGTTTGAAGTTTTACGCTTGACCAGCTCATTCTTATCTTAGTCTTTCATAACCAGACAGCGAACAAATAATTAACCTTTTGTTATTTTTTATACTGAGAGTCTCAAAGATGCCAAAGCTCATGTTCTGAACAGCCAATCAGATTTGAGGTTTGCCGCCACACACTTCTTGCATAAGATCACATGAGAGACAAGAGAGGGGTCTGATCGGGTTTTGTCTGCGTTTGACCGATGATGTCTGATATCAGTCAATGGTCGAGCATCCCACATATTTCACAATGCGTTTTTATTGCTTTCATCTTCATTTCTTGCTCGAGTTTTGGGGGGTTAAGGTTGTCGGCCATATTGACAGATCTTTGCGCTCATTACAGGCAAATCACGTGACCAAGTTTGATTTAGTTAATCTTGATGCGTGTAAGCATTCATTCTTTTATGTGCGCTGTAAAAAAATGTCGACCTGTGCTGCTATTAGCAGAACGCGTCCTGGTTTCACCTCCTTGAACTCCGATGCGTCCCATCATGCATCGGTGAACTCGGACCGTTCCCCGCGGCCTCACTCTATCTCCCTGGATTAACACGATAATGTCGCAGGCCTCTGCGGAAAATTGTCTTTCCACACTTCTGATTGTTCCGTGTCACTCCCTTCGGCCCGGCGGGGGAAAGAAGCAGACCTCCTCCTCACACTCTCTCTCTCTTTCTCGGCCGCCCGTGTCATTCTCCAACGAATCTGCTGGTAATTTGTAACGGCCGCTCGCCCATTAATGGCTGACAGCGCGAGAGGGTCCGAGTGTCATCCTGAGCGATATTCCTGACACCTCGCCGCCGACCCATCCCTCCTTCCCGACTCTTCCCCTCTGTCACCCGTGTTACGCGCTGATTGTCGTCTGGCGTGGCCGTGATGGACGGCAGTGATCTGTAAAATTGACTCTTTCCTCAGAAGAGAGGGGATATAACAAAAATAATACGTAAAATGAAATGTTTTTCTGTGGTTTTTTTCGGAAGCGCAGGAACAGATGTGAGCAGGCGTTTGCCTAAAATGACAAAACAATGCATCCGTCATGCTCGTTCAGGTGTGTGTGAGTGGGAGACAGTAAAAGAGAGAGAGAGAGAGAGAGAGAGACGTTCATAGCTTTGGTTTGTGGACACTAAATCGGACTGAAGCATTACATTTGGGTCATCATCAGATGGTATTGGTATCATCAATAAAGCAAGTAATATCTATGTCCTGTATTACGCGTGTTGTATTAGTGATATTTGTATTCGATATATTTTTTTATTTTTGCTCCCAAAATTATGCTGTGACGGATCCAGCTCCCGTGTTTAATCTCCTGTGGTTTTATCATCATCATCTTTCTCAGTATTATAATAATTATCCGCTGAACGTTTCCTCCGATCATGTGACACGCTGTAATTCTGATGATGGTCACAGACAGCAGAGATTAAATGCAGTTCAATGAAATCAACTGAACACATTATAAAGAGATGTTCACTGGCGGTGAGTTAAACACGGCTTGTGTCCACCTCCGAGAATTATTGGTTGTTGAAACCATTGGGCGTCATGAATTACTATGTAACCAACGACAATAATTCAATGACAATTCCCCTTAAAAAACTAAAGGGATTAATGTTCTCAAGACAGTTTTGCGTTGAAATAGTTAGAAATGTCTCAAGTCAGGAGTTGCTTTTATTATTGGTAAAGTGATAGTTCACCCAAAAATGAAAATTCGGTCATCCGATCGTCATTTAGACACTATGTCACTAATTTTCTTCCGCAGAACACAAAAGAAGATATTTTGAAGAATGTTGGTAAGCGAACAATGGTACCCGTTCATTTCAGTCAGTGGGAAGCCTACTGCCGATGTTCGGTTAAAAACATTCTGAAAAATTCTCTGTTTTCTTTGTAAGAAAGATAGAATACAGGTTTGAAATGACAACAGTGTGAGTAAATAAAAACAGAATTTCCACCTTTAACAGGTTATGTCCTTTGTCTACATTTAAGTATTACGAAATGTTTTAATAAAACTTAGAGAAAATGTCATGATTTAGAATTTCATTTTGTGTATTTTCCAATGTTGATGCAGAAGTCATTAGAATTCAGTCATGCAAATGAGTAATTTATATACACAGTTGACTATTTAATTAGTAATTAATTACTTTTTGAAGTAAACTTTCCCAGAGCACCATTGAAGTTAACAAGAAAATGGGTATGCAGCATAACTTAATCCTTTAATTTTGCAGAATAAAGTTAGTTAAAATAACGGATTGAATTTGGGGACATTTTTTGGATGGTGTGAGGCTTCATCCCAACGGCATGCTCCATTACTCGCTTAAATATTTATAGTTTGTGCCACTCGGGTTAGATGTTCAGAGTTTTGTTTGAGACACCGAGCAGCATCTAAATACATAAACAAGTATATTTCATATATATATATACTGTATATTTCCATTTTCTGTATACGGTCTTTGAGATAATTAGCACTTATGTCTGACACAGCGGTCTGCCGTGCTGTTATTTCACTACGTTTTCACACTGTTCTGTTATGATACTAAAATCTATTTCAGACACAAAACAAAGCAAACTAAGTTATGTCTACAGGGACACAAACCTCCATTGCCATCCATGTCTGAACTCAAGGGA
The DNA here is from genome assembly GCA_006030095.1 of Triplophysa siluroides. Taxonomy (NCBI): domain Eukaryota; kingdom Metazoa; phylum Chordata; class Actinopteri; order Cypriniformes; family Nemacheilidae; genus Triplophysa; species Triplophysa siluroides. Next base: position 10,449,494 of record VCII01000237.1, on the reverse strand, counting down.
CACGTTTGGTTGTTCACACAAAAACCTCACGGCGTCTCCGTGTCCCTGTAGAGCCGACAGCAAAGGACGCGCCCCATCAAAGTGTAACGACCCATGTGATATGGTGTGTGTGTGTTTATGTGGCCCTCATGAGACGGGCGTCTGGTCCCAGCGGGCGATCTGTCCTCCACGAGGGCTCAGGGTGTTAACTCTGACACAGCGCTGGTGGACCCGTGCCACTCCACGGTCTGTCAGTGTGCCAGTGACTGCCTGGGCATCGCAGCCCACCAAGACCCCCTACTGCGGCACGGACGAAATTGGGTTTGAAATGTAACCGCCTGGTACCGCATGTACATTTTAATAACATGTTTGTAGCTACATAATTCAATTAAAAGCTTCATGTACGATCTAAATAGCTGATGTATGCAGTCAGACGTCCCTCCGGTCCGTTAGCGTTTCAAAATCATTTGCATTTTTATCCAAAATGACTCGCAGTACAGTATATTTAAGGTCTATCTTATTATTTTATCAGTATGTGTTCGCTGGGAATCAAAGCTGTGACCTTCGCACCGCTAATGCAAATCTTTTCAAATCAAGCAAATTTTCACTAAGAACAAAAAGACGAATTATGCACAAGAACAATTGTGAATACACCGAACGTTAAAATGAAAGATGCTCTTTATCTTCGCGCTTAAGCCGCTGGATGCAAGTTGACCTGTTCTCATCTCTGGATGGTTTCACGGTGTACGTGTGTGATGAAGCGACTCGCACGAGTCCGTGTCGGTGAGCTAATTGTTTTTTAATAACAGATTTTGAATGGAGGGATACATCAGACTGCCGGACCCCCGTCGAGCTGAGAGCGTTAGGGATGGGGGGGGCTCTCTTATATTTAATAGGGGTAATTATGAAGCTTTTTGGTGCATCATAAATACTGTTTTATGTTTTTAGGGGGGAAAAATGATATTATAATAGGGCTGTAACGACACGATTCAATACAAGACTGGGTTTACGATTACGATTACTTCACGATAATAGTAAACAAATAAAAATATGAAACTGACAGATATTTCCCAAAACATAATTTTGTTTTGTTGAAGAATTAACAATATTCAAGGTTTAATTCAACCATTTATATGTAAACTAAAAACTGAATAGATCTGCCACTGAAAACTAAAACAAAATTTTAACAAAAATATTGAATAAACAAATTTATTGCCATAATGCACGATACAAATCTTAATGTTTTGTTTTGAGATATACGATACTTCAATATATATTGTTACACCCCTATATTTTAAAATCGTCAAACGTGTGTGTCATTTCTGTATGTGAGTTAGTCTGTTTGTGTTGTGTGTTTCATTTGTGCTTTGTGTGTGTGTGTGAGGGTGTGTTTTTTTTTTCTATGTCAGTGTGTGTCTTGTGCGTGTGTGTGTGTGTGCGTGTGCGAGATTAGATAAGCAGTTATGCTGAATTTTCACTCGGCCTGCTGTAAAGTTTCAGTTGAGAACTGCTGATGGGAGCAGAATTCAACAGTCATGGTGATTATTGTATCTCGGCCGCCTCTCGTTCTCTCTTCAGCTGAACACAGTCGCCATCGTTCATTCCACCGGATGATTTACATGAAACATCCTTGTGATGTTTAATACAATTTATAAAAATGTTTGTGTGTCTATTTTTTATATTTTGTGTCTCGTGTGTCAGAGCAGTGGCCGTGTTGTCGATGCCACTCCAGATATGTTGTGTAACAGTACTCAAGCCGACTCCAGGTCAAGTCCAGGCTCGTGGCACTTCCCATCTATTCCAGTCTCCATCCTTAGTAATAAAGTTCAAAAATATAACATTTGATTTGATAAATCCACAGTTTAATGTCGACTAGGACGAGTGAATTCTCGTCCAGATTTCCGTGCAGTGTCTTTTATCGACCGCCGTGTGTCTCGACGGGAATGGGATGTTATTGCCATGTAGTTTTAATTATGATGCTGTTTTCTGATTTGTAGGAGTCCGTGTGTAATCTCAGTAATGCTAACCTCACGACAGTAGAGATGTAATTGTATTGGCTCGTCACTCAAGGGGTTGCGTCTCTATATTTATTTTGTACTGATTTTCATCCATTTATTACTTTAATCAGTGTAACACAAACAGTTTGGTTGTGGTTTGGTTTAAGGGTGCCAGAGCTACATAATACTGCCATATGTCATAGAAAGAAGCAGTTTGTCTTCTTTTAACCAAAGTAAGAGATGTAATAAGACTTATCCATTTGGCCGGAAAAATTATTGTGTTTGCAGATGTTTACGGCACATTACTTACACACATTCTGCATTTTATTTGCGTTGCAGCCGCTGTGTCAGCGCAGTCCGGCGTCCGCTCTCGCAGCCATGCGGTTCCAGTATTCTGCAGCGCCGCGGTATACAGACGACGAGCGTCCGTGGACGGGTCAGGATGGCTTGGCGCAGGACGACCCGGAGATGTGGGACCTTCTGCAGAAAGAGAAAGACAGACAGTGTCGAGGGCTGGAGCTCATCGCTTCAGAGGTGAAACATCAACACCCTCACACTCAAATGCGGGGAAAAAGTATCGCCCATGTTGTCGGTGCCGTGTCTTTATCTTTTAGTGGTGGTGTGGACTCTGATTAGGGATGGGTACCGAAACCCGGTACTAAAAGATACTCGGTGCTAAATTATGAAAGACCGGAGTATCGATAAGCTCCGCCCTTATCGGTTCTGCTTTCGGTACTGGAGAAGCACGCGACACACGCAGACTGCTCCCCGCAGCGCGTCTACCCAAACACGGCGTCGCTCAAACTAAACAGATGAGCTGTTTCAATTTCACGAGCGCGCGCAGCCTGTGTTTGAATGCTTTTGAAACTCTTGTCCGTCTCCGTTTCGCGTTACCAAAACAGCGCGTCCCCAAAACTAAACGGATGAGCTGTTTTAACATCACAAACACGCACGGCTTGTCTCTCTCAAGCAGAGTCATGCTCGCGAGTCTCCATGCGCGTGTCTTCCAAAACAGATGAGACATGCGCGCAACTATATCTATTCGCGAGGGTCTAATTTCAATTGGATTAAATTATGTGACATCACATTTTCTACTCGTTTATGTAATGATAAATAAATCAGCCCAAACAATAGGCCTATTTGATAACACCGAGAGTTTAATAATTTGTCGCTTTACTTTACATAGGACAAACATAAAAAGATGTCCATTAAAATATACATTTAAATATAAAAAATATTCGTTGCAGGTAGCTATGATGAACCAACCCACTTTTGATACTGCTGGTTTGATTTTACATTGCAGAAAATAAAACAGTGTTATTCTATTCATAAATTCTATATTTTCTAAAAAAATATATCCAAAAGCACCGATAGGAAAACCGTTAAAGTACCGGACCGATAAGCAGTATCGATAAGAGTAGTAGTACCGTTAAAATCTTAACGATACCCATCCCTAACTCTGATGTTCTCTCAAATTCATTTTAAACAATATCTGCCTTTTGAAAAGCGGACATTTTTGCGTTTGCACCAACGTTCCTTATTATCAATCAACAGGACTTCAGGAACTTTGGTGATATATCGTTGGAGTTGTATGGATTGTGTTTATTATGACTTAAACATACTTTAACATGTATACCTAAAACCACCAGCTGGTAAAATTTACCCATGCACATGAATATTGTTTTGATATGGTTAAAAAAGTAATGCCCAGAGATATTAAATGAATATTTTTAGTCATCAGCTATGTTTTTGTGCTGTTGTTTTATGATCAAAGCTAAAGCAAGAAAATCACTTTTCAAATAAAAGCAAGTTTCTTAGTGATATAATACTTGATGCAACGACAAATTCAAGCGCACAGTTATTTGTTTAGTTATATCATTTATTAGTCGGACATTTATACGAAAACAAAACACGAGGTAATCATAAAAAATTATTGATTGATTGATTGATTGAATAACTTTATTTTTCCATATGTCACAGCAGAACTCACCACACAATAATAAATAAATAAAAAATGAAGGCATGAGGTTAATTTGACCTGACGGAGCTTATAGTTATATATGCTGCGCTTTTTAATCTGGTTTTATCTAAACTATTTTTTACATCAGGGGATTGTAAATGACACAATTTTGGTAAAAGTCAATGACTTGGATATTTTATGGAAAATCTGTTGTGTACATTTGAAAAACATTGACGGGTAAATTTTCCCCTGTGACGGGTCTAGTGTTAATGATGTGTTTGGTCATGTTCAGAGTCTGACAGCACTACAGAGCCTTCAGAACAGAACATTCAGATAAACTTTACTGTGTTCCTCAGAAGAACAAGTAACATGGATTTGAAACAACATGACGACAGTTTTACTTTTTTAGTTCTGAGTGATATAACTTGGGAAACAAAGCTTCAAAAAATGTTTAAGGAACGTGTGAGGAAGACTTTAACAAGTCCGTCATTCTGAGTAGTCCGGAGAGTCTCCCAACACGCAGTGATAAATACTCGCTAATCTACACACACTGATACACGAACACTGAATACACTGGACACTGATCAACACACACACGAACACTGACGTGCAGACTGTACACATCACTGTGATCAACACACACAGAACACTGATGAACAGCACACACACACTGATCATCACACACACGAACACTGAATACACTGCACGCACTGCACACACACTGATCACTTACCACACACACTGATAAACACACACACTGATCATCACACACACGAACACTGAATAACACGCAGACGCACACTGATAAACATACACACGCACTGATAAACACTCACTTATCTACACACACACACTGATCAACACGCACACGAACACTGATGAACACGTGCGCGCGTACTTAATAATATACACACATGCACTGATAAACACTCACTTATCTACACACACACACTGATCAACACACACTGATCTATCATCACACACACGAACACTGATCAACACGTGTGCACACACGCACTGATACACACTCACTTATCTACACACACACACTGATCAGCACACAAACAGATCAACACACTCACACATTGAACAACATACATGCACACAAGCACACATAGATAAATAAACATACAGTACATGCACACAAACACTGAAACGCAACACACTGATCAACACACATGCATACATAATGATAAACACTTACACAGGTCTGTGCGGACATTGCAAACCTAAAGTTTGAAAGTTTATCAGTGATTCTCTAATTGTAGAAAGTGTTTATTCAGTCAATTTTCGATAGGATGTGTTAGGAAGTTTTCTATGCATCTCACACACACTGTTGTGTAAAAGCATACTTACACACTACTCATACTATTTAAGAAGTACACAATATTGGACTTAATGTGGTACATTTCTGTATGCATGGAATACTGCATTGCACCTTTTACCTCATACTGCTGTTTTAAAGGTTACTTGTTGCTTGATAGTTGTTCATACTAAAAAGCGTGATGTGTGCAGTCTCTCTCTCTCTCTGTGGTTATTCTGGTGAGAGAGACAGCTGATATCTTCATCACTTCCATGTGTTTCATCTGTTCCTCAGGTCTCTTTAAATCTCTATTTGTTTGTGAATTTCTCATTTCTCTGCGCTCCAGCTGCGGGTCTTTGCGTGTGTCAGCGCGTCTGCGCGCAGAACTCCTCCATTGCATTTACAATTCTAATGCGCGTGTGTTTTATCAGCATGGCTGGCGTGCAGTAGAGAGCTGTTATCTGAACTCTGATCTGAGGTCAGGCATTAGCATAACGGCGTGCGAGCAGTCGACAGACAGACAGACAGGCGAGAGTGAGTCGGGATGGAGGTGTGGGCAGGAGTGCCCGCTGTCAGTCTGCTGGCGATTGCCAGATACTTTTCTCTCGACTAGACTGATCTACTCCGGTGCAAAATATGCTGCGGATTTTCACCCACTGTGTGTGTTTGTTTGTTTACTTTCACAGAATTTCTGCAGTCGAGCTGCTCTTGAGGCTCAGGGCTCTTGTCTCAATAACAAGTATTCAGAAGGCTACCCTGGAAAAAGGTGTGTGTGATATTACTGCTTTACAGATTCATTTATTGCAAATTACAGTCTTTGCAGGTCCTTAATTTCCTAAATTCACTTTTATTAAAGGAGCAGTCCGTGCAAAAAAGAACATTTTCTCATTGTTTACTTATCCCAGATGTATATGACTAAACACACATTTTTTTTAATTAAAATATCACTTTGTATACATATCCCTGGCTAACAGGGAATGTTCTCTGAACTTTCGCTAACGTTCTTTATAGGTGGTATCATAAACGTTTCCGCGCATACATGCTTTTTTTTGCCCCAAACTTAACTTCTGATAGACCTTCGCAATAGAGACCCTGCAGATTATTTCTGAAAACAAGCAAAAGAAAAGGTAATTTACATTAGTTAGCAAATTAAAATTGTCTAGCCAGTATTATTTTGGGTTAACACTCTTTGCCCTAAGAAGAATCATTACTTGGCTAAACTTAAATGGAGCAAAGTTACCTGACCTATTCCACAAATGGTTTATTTAATACAATGAATATACAATAAAAAACAAATTAAATAAAAAAATAATATAGATTGTTATATTACTAGCCACTAGCGAAACCGATAAACGGACACAGACCGAAAGTTAACTTCGGGCCAGGTGCGTGCGTCCGATGAAACCATCTTAATGTTATTAGCATTTTCTGCAGTAATATTAAAAGAGCATTTTATTAATATTATGTATGTCATTGCTAATTGTTCACAAAACAAGGTTGGCATGAAAAAATGTTGGCATAAAAACTTTATTATTGCATTGTTAGTGGAACGTTTAAAACATACAGAATCCAAAATAATGTTTCATAACTTAATGAGAATGTAAGCAAAACATTTTAAGAACATATTTGTTAGCTGAGTAAAAATAAGTTTTTTCGTATTTTGCGCTCGTTTGTATGGCGTCTCTGAATTGTCAAAATGCCTCTCAAAACGCTTGCTACGGATGCGAAAAACGCAGAAAATCAAACTCAGTCCGAATATTTTATGATCGACGAAAATATCGGAGTCAGTGTGTAAATGTGATTGACACAACGTGAGGTCGTATTTATTTTTTGACGTGCGGAAATTTCGGACTCAATGTGCAATGGCCTTAAAGTTGCAGTTTGTAAAATCCGCGGCTAGAGGACGCACGAACAAAACAACAACAGTGCCGTAGCTTGATGACGCTGTGGAGGAGCGTGGAATGATGGGATTTGTTGTTCTCAACTCAACCGTTGATGGCCATCAATCAGACAGGAACGAGAAATCATGTTAGCGGATGAGGTAAATAATAAACTAATAAAGTTTTTTAAATGTTGCGTATAATTGTTGTCCATAAATAAGCGACTCCTCGAAACAAGCTAGTTGCTTGCTAGACGCCAGACACGACTTCCGCATTTGTCCACGACACTGTTGTCATGCGGTTTCTACGTCAGTAAAGGCGGTAACAAAGGGTAACGCGGATATGACCCCATTGACAAGCAACTGCACAGCCCCGTGTCACTGTTTAGAACGCCGATTTTCTCACGATTCACAAGAAGTTGGAAACATTTCAGATATTGTAAGTACTCAGCTGAACAAAATATATAACACTACCCTAGTGGTTTTTGGATATATTACTGCAAAATTGTTACAAACTGCACCTTTAAGTCCCAAAATGTTTTGCAATTGCCAAAAAGTACATATATTCAACATAAATGTAATCCAAACAACACCACTACTAATCTGTTGTGAAGTGAAACTGTGTGTGCGTGTGCAGGTATTACGGAGGCGCTGAGGTGGTCGATCAGATTGAGCTGTTGTGTCAGAAGAGAGCGCTGGAGGCTTTTGATTTGGACCCGGCGCTGTGGGGTGTTAACGTCCAGCCGTACTCCGGATCTCCTGCTAACTTTGCTGCTTACACGGCCGTTCTCAGTCCTCACGAGCGCATCATGGGTCTGGATCTGCCTGATGGAGGACAGTGAGTGTCCGATATCAATACAATAGCAATTTAAATACAGTCACCATACGAGTCAACAATGCAGAATGGAATGAGATCTTTTCAATGTCTCTCTCCAGTCTCACTCACGGCTACATGTCCGATGTCAAGCGGATCTCAGCCACTTCCATCTACTTTGAATCGATGCCTTACAAATTGAGCGTAAGTTTCCGCTACCCAAACGTTTACCAGGTAACCACAGTTTCCAGAGTGTGTGTATGGAGAGGTGCGCCATGTGCTGTTCATGTTTTTTAAGATCCGAGCATCAGTGTGTGTTTGTGTGATCAATGAACTTGCGTGTGTGTGTGAGTGTGATGGATGAGTAGTCAGTCCCCTCTCTATGGGAGAGATAATAGGAAATCGACAGGCGGCCCTGAGCATCACACACACGGACACACACACACACACACTCCAGTCTGACCCTTAGAATCCACATTAGTGTGATGGAGTGACCAGACAAACGGAGAGAGAGATTATCAACTGTCCTGTTCTCGTCTCAGGTGGAAAGAAAAAGAGACACAAGAGGAGATAAGCGACTACAGAACTCGGAGAAAGTGAGACGGCGTGTGAGAGAGTGAGACGGTGAGAGCATGTAAGGGTGAAGCGAAACAGAGAGTGAGAAAGCACATCAGAGAATGAGATGCAAATGAAACGGCAAGCGAGGTGTGTGCGGGTAAGACAGCAAGTCGGTGCATAAGTGAGACCATGCGAGAGAAATCGAGATGGTGTGTGAAAAAGTGAGATGGGAAGTAAGACAGCATGTGAGAGAGTGAGACAGGTGGTTGTAGGTTTCGGCATCCATAAATAACTACAGTAACACAGTGTTTTCTCCAGATGTGAGTTCTGTGGCACGTCAACAATAATTATCTCCCATTATAATGAATGAAGCTGTCCGTCTGCGGCACAGTTTGCTGACTGGAGTGTAGTTTTCCAGCTGCTGTCAAAGCGGCGGTGTGGATATACCGCGGTATAAATGTAGTACAGCAGAATGTTTCCTGCCACACGTGTCTGCTGTCACACGGCCCGGAGAGCCACAGAGAGAGAGAGCGGCGGTGTTACTCATGAGTCAGAAATTTTAAGGGATGGATTGCGGGACGTTCTGTACGTTAACGTCCGTGTACAAAACAGTTGTACGTTCCATCTGTGCTGATCTGTCCTATGTACGCGTGTGTTATGTGTGTTTGCTCAGGGCTTCATGCAGGTACTGTTTTTCAGACAAAATAAAAATATTCTATCACTATTTAATACATTGTCAGGTGTAAAGAGATGGGCCAACCGGATCCTAACAATCTCTCTATTGTTTTCTCTCTCAGCCTAAAACAGGTCTGATAGACTACGATCAAATGGAATTAACTGCCAGGCTGTTCCGACCCAAACTCATCATCGCCGGCACCAGCGCGTACGCCCGCCTCATCGACTACGCCCGCGTCAAAAAGGTGCCACACCCTTCCTAGTAAACAGAGGTCCTTCTCTCTCTTCTGGTGTTAGCAAAGAAAAGAGATTTGACTCTCTTTCAGGTTTTAAAGAGTACATAACATGAGATCATGAAAATGACATTTCATGCAGTGTGTAATGTTGCCGTGTTTGAAGGTAAACAGTCTGCCGAGTTGTAAATCCGAAGGTGAATGAATAACAAAGTTATTGGCTTGGAAAAAAGGGAGTCGACTCTGAATCACGCAAACGAATCGTCTCTCGTCCGATTTGCGATCCGCCACAGATTTACGTCACTACATATAGTCCCCGCCTCATTCGCGGTAGACCAACCACAGCAAACTAGACCATTTTACCAATCAGATCAGAGTAAGCGAGCGGAAAGGAGGGGATTAGACCGATGAATCATTTGAGAGTCAGTAAAGAAGTAAGGTAAGAATAACTGTCTATTATTACGAAATGATAGTGTTTTTACGTGTTAAACGTGTTGTTGAACACTCAATAAACCAAAGTAGGACCTTAAAAATCCCTAGTTATGTACTCTTCAACACACACAATAAGCAATACAATGTATACTAGGGACGTAACGATTCACTCAGGTCATGATGCGATGCACTGATCTCACGATACGATTTATTTTTACCAAATGAAATTAAATGAGACAAATAAGAAATGAACAAATGCCCTTTTATTATTTCTCAAATGCTGCACATTTCTTTGTAAAATAAAAAATATACTTCATGTCAAATAACAAAACTAAACTGCGGATTTAATACCAAATCAAATAAAAATGTATAGTACAAAAGTCTCTTTATTATAAACAAACTAAGACTTTGTGCTTTTCTTGGATTTTTTTACATTTAAGAAATATCCGCATATCCACGTTTTCCAAGTTTGCCGTAAACACAGCGGCCCCTGCTGTTCAAAACATGTATTGCGATTCAACTAACATCTCAACCGGCTTGAATCATCACATGTTTTATTTGATTTTTACCCGGCTCACGGTGAATCGTTACATCCCTAATGTATACACATGAAAAAATCCACGTCACTGTTCAACCTGTCATATAGAGATGCTTTACCCTAACCAATCAATCAAAACACGGTAAAATCACTTACTGTTTCGTTTCACTCAGGGATGCATCCCATAATGAAAGTAAAACGGGTTTTGTACAGAAAAGAGGTAAAAATGAATAATGGCTCAGATTGTTTTTCCCCTTCAGTCGTTTCTTTGGTTTCTTGTATTGCTCTCATGGACACACACACAGTTGTGTGTATCTGTTTGTCCGTCTCTCTCTGTCTTTGACAAGTTTGTGTTTCACTGCTCATGCCTGACACATCTGAAACTCCAAACAGATTCACTTTCTTTCTTGATTCTCACACACACACTGCATTGTTGTTGTCTACACTTGCACATTTTCTTTCCTTTCATACACACAGCACATTTAATCCGTTATTTATCCGTTATTAATTGTGTTAAAATGTGTTTGATTAACAGTCAAATACCCATAATGCCGTTCACCAATAACTAAGGTAAGACCTTGTCAGATCCAGGTCGCGCTCGCTAGAAGGCCCTAGACAGTAAGACCGGATTGAGAGCGGAGCGAATCTCATCTCCATCTCCTCTCCGCTCCTGGAAGACTTTTAGATTTCCTTTCATCGTATAGCGTGAGACGGGGCCCTGCTCCAGGGTTTCAGGGGTCTCTGTTTACCCCTGTGCTCTGTTATCTGGTCCTCAGGGGGAGATTGTGTGTTTCATGTTTGTTGCTAGAATTCACTGTGGCCTGATTTAACGGCAAGATAAATAAGGCCGCCGTATTTACACACACACACACAGATGAAGTGTATTAGTGTGCATATAATTATCAGTGTATAATCAGCTTGAAAATGTATTTCCATCCCCTCAAACTGTGCTGTCATGCTCAGAAGCGCTTGAGAAGTGCAGAATCTGGGTCTCGTTCCCTGGAGTGGATCTCATCGGGTCATTCTCCGATGGGCTGATAACTCAACGCTTTGATTGTAATATTTGCTGTGAGCGCAGCAGATTTGAGTCTCTTAAACGCTTTGATAATCTAGTGAAAAGCTCTCTGTTATATCTTATTTCCCCTCACACCTCTCTTTCTGTCTTACTTTCACTCTTTCTCTCTATCTGCCTCGATCGGGTTTTCCATCTAATGTTTTATCTCTGTCTGTCTCACTCCTTTTCTTGCTGTTTTTCTCTTTATCTCACTTTCTCTCTCTGTTGGCTTTTTCCTTTCTCTGTCTCACTCTGTCTGCCACATTCTCTTTGTCTGTCTCACCCATTCTCTGCTGTCTGCTTCTCTTTTTCTCAATTTCTGTCTTACTCTGTCCTCCTTCTCCATCTGTATCTCTCTCTCTCCCTCACTTTTTCTCTCCCTGTCTGCCTCATTTTCTTTCTGACTGTCTGCCTCTCTCTTTCTCTGTCTATCTCACTTTCTGTCTGTCTCTGTCTCACTCTTTCTCTTCCTGTTGGCCTTTCTTTCTGTTTGTCTGTCTCATTTTCTGTCTCCCTCGGTCTGTCTCACACTTTTTCTCTTTATCTCACTTTCTCGCTCTGTTGGCTTTTTCCCTGTGTCTCACTCTGTCTGCCACATTTCTTTCACTCTCTGTCTGTCTCTCTTCCTCGATTTCTTTCTGTCTCAATTTCTGTTTTCCTCTCTCTTTCTCTGTCTTACTCTTTCTCTGTCTTTCTGCCTCACTTTTTCTCTCCCTGACTGCCTCATTTTCTGTCTCACTGTCTGCCTCATTTTCTGTCTCACTGTCTGCCTCACTCTTTCTCTGTCTGTTAACTCATTTTCATCTCTCTGTCTGTCTCACTTTTTTATCTCCCTGTTTGTCTCTCTCATTTTCTGTCTCACTCTTTCTCTCATTGTCTCACTTACTCCCTCTGTTGGCTTTTTCCCTGTGTCTCACTTTGTCTGCCACATTTGTTTCACTCTCTGTCTGTCTCACCCTTTTTCTGTCTGTCTTTCTCTGTCTTACTCTTTCTTTCTGTCTTTCTGCCTCACTTTTTCTCTCCCTGTCTGCCTCATTTTCTGTCTCACTGTCTACCTCACTCTTTCTCTGTCTGTTAACTCATTTCTATATCTCTCTGTCTGTCTCACTTTCTATTTCTGTCTGCCTCACTCTTTCTCTGTCTGTCTAACTCATTTCTATATCTCTCTGTCTGTTTCATTTTCTATTTCTGTCTGCCTCACTCATTCTGTTTGTCTCGATCTTTCTCTGTCTGTCTCACTTTATTCTCGCTCTCTTTATCTCACGTTCTCCCTCTGTTGGCTTTTCCCCGGTGTCTCACTGTGTCTGGCAAATTTCTTTCACACTCTGTCTGTCTCACCCTTTCTCTGTCTGCCTCGATTTCTTTGTGTTTGTCTCAATTTCTGTCTTACTCTTTCAAGGTACTTTATTTGCATGATTGCGTGTTCTCACATTATTGCCAACAAATTTAACATATAACAAAAGACATACAATAAGTACAAACAAAATAAGGTGCTAAGTAAGAGATAAAATATAGAATGAAATTTAAAATAAAGTAAAGAAACAAATGAAATATATAAATCAAATGTACATTTCTCTGCCTCACACTTGCTCTTCCTGTCTGCCTCTTTTTGTTGGTCTCACTCTGTCTGTCTCACTCTCTCTTTCTGTCTCTGATTCACTCTTTCTCTCCGTTTGTCTTTCTCTCCGTTTGTCTGTCTCCCTCGGTCTGCCTCACTCATTCTGTTTGTCTCACTCTTTCTCTGTCTGTCTAACTCTTTTTCTCTCCGACTCTCTGTCTCACTCACTATTTTTTGTCTGTCTCTCTCTGTGCAGTTGTGTAGCGAGCTGGGTGCATATATGTTGGCCGATATGGCTCACATCAGCGGGCTGGTGGCCGGTAAAGCCATTCCTTCCCCGTTTGAACACGCTGACCTCGTCACGACCACCACACACAAATCGCTGAGAGGATCCAGGTACGCTTGAGCGTCTCAAACCCTTACTTTCAATACTAGCACACCGCATATACTGTCTGTCAGTGCTGAAAGTTTCAAATAGTAGTGTACGATACCTTAAAACATTACATCGAATAATAAATTCATGTTACACCTTCCTCCTGTCTATTATTTTGGCTCCTCCTTCAGGGCGGGGCTTATATTCTACCGTAAGGGCGTGCGCTCGGTGAATAAGAAAGGCAAGGAAGTCTTGTACGACCTGGAGGACAAGGTGAACTTCTCCGTGTTTCCTTCGCTTCAGGGCGGACCGCACAATCACGCCATCGCTGGGGTCGCTGTGGCTCTCAAACAGGTACAACTGCATCTACTTCTGACTTTTAGATTGATTTTTAATTGCAGAATGTCTTGGAATTGCACATGTAACACTATCATCTCATTTCTGCTGTACCTCTCGTTCTTTCATGCTCTTCTGAACAATAGCTCAGGCACTTGGGGCCTCGTTTGTCGTGTTTAATAATTGATCATTTCTCCTCTCGACTTCAGGCCATGACACCCATGTTTCGCGAGTACATCGCTCAGGTTCTGAAGAACTCCACGGCCATGGCAGACGCTCTGCTGAAGAGAGGTTACACGCTCGTGTCAGGTGGGTTTTCGTCGTTCGATATTTACAATGTTTCTTGTTCAGGTTCATCTGTAACAGAGAAGTTGGCACAGGGTTTCCAGAAACCTTCGCTCTACTGGCAGTCTAAAGTCAGTGCTTTATATGGACCGATTTGGTAAGTTGGTGTGACACCAAAGTGAGGTCCCTTAACAGTGTGCTTACTACAGCAGTGAGTGATGAGTACTTACAACTGTAAAAATAAAGGTTTACTAAACATTTTATGATAAACGGCAATCTAATGATTGCTGAATAATTTAATTAGTTAATAATTTTGTTTGACTTCGTGTGATCATAACATACTGACACGCAAAATAGGAAGTCCTCCATTTGAGAGTTATTGCAGTTTTGTTTTCATATTCTAAGCTTTAATTGTATTACTCCTAAAAGTGCTTTTTTATGTTACTAAATACGTATATATATTTTTATTTATTATTTTCAACAAATAATTTTAGTGCCTCAAATTATTTTCAAATTTATTACATTTTTTTGCTGATGCAGCATTTCTAATAAGTTTTTCAAATCATATTTGCAATATTTGAGTTGACTTCAATTAACCGAAAAACACGATTTTAAAAACTGAATAATAGTACCATAACAATAAAAATACACACAAAAAAACATATTGTTGGGATCATTTCTTAAAGCTAATGAACGGTTAAGCATTTTATTTGTCAAAATTGTCCAAATTTGTTTGAAGTTTATAGTGTTGTCACATTTAAAGTGTGAAACAGTATGCAAGCTTAGAATAAACATGACGTTATCGCCGTTGGTGTGGACGCTAATTCATTTATCATTGTTGTTTTTGGTGTTTCCCTGTTAAATTGTTGTTTGTATATTTTTTGTTTCTGTCTGTTCTTCATTTTATTATAATAAACTTCAGACCGCTGTAAAACACTTTGTTCGTTGGAGAGTTTAGCATTGAAGTCCCCATGAAATCAAAATGTACCCTATTTACTTTGTTAGTGCGCATTATTAGTTTTGTGGTGTACTTTTCTAGATCCAATCAATTCGCAGTGGGGAAAAACAAGGCCTTTATATTTATTATTCGATGTTGCGTTTCACTCGGAAAGTGGATCACAATACAGAAGTAAAGTTGATTGCGGCTTTAAGATCCAGACGGGATTTAAGTGGATGTTTGTGAAGTAGAACCACGAGTTTCTGCCACAGGTTGCCTCGGTAACCATTCCAGGGACGACATATGCAAAACTAATTGAACGTCTGCCTGCCGCAAATCCACACGGCCGCAGATCCCACAGAACACACATGCTGTTGTTGTTTTGCCTTCATCCCGTTCGGTTGGCAAAAATCACTTTTGTAACACGTTGTGATTCAAAACACAAACTTGTATCTTCAGACAAACTGAACTGTCACTGTTGGGTTCAGGTGGAACCGATAATCATTTGGTGCTGGTGGACCTGAGACCTCAAGGGATGGACGGGGCGCGTGCAGAACGGGTTCTAGAATTGGCTTCCATCACGGCCAACAAGAACACTTGCCCCGGAGACAAAAGTGCGCTTACACCCGGAGGACTAAGACTGGGTTAGTAATACATTTGCATTATTTGTGCTCTCTTCACATCTGTTCTTCATTCAGAGAGCTTATTGGTCCACTCTTGTCACAGGAACTCCAGCCCTCACATCTCGCCAGTTTAAGGAAGCGGATTTCGAAAAGGTGGTGGATTTCATCGACGAAGGCATCAAGATCGCGCTGGATGTCAAGACAAAGACCAGTGAGTATAGTGTGTGCATAATGTCTAGAAGTCACCAGTACGACCAGTGTGATCTGAGATTGAACCAATGTTTTAGTAAGAAAATACAAACTTGAAATTCAAGGCTTCGGTAAATCACTGGTGCCACCTTAATTTTGTGGCTGTTGCGTTTTTGGTCTCTCTCATGCATGACGCTCGTTTGTTTTTCTCTGTCTGTCCTCTTCAGAAAAACTGGCAGACTTTAAGAGTTTCCTGCTTGAAGATGCAGAGACGGCGAAACGAATCTCCGATCTGCGCGCCCGCGTGGAGGCTTTCGCCCGTCCGTTCCCCATGCCAGGATTCTCGGACCATTAACCCGGGAGTGCTGGGTAACCAGGGATAGATCGATGATTATACCTGCGTACACACCTGTCAGATTTTCCCATGACCACGTTGATGTACGAGGGTGTTTTCTTTATTAAATTCTGTTGATGGCTTCATAATCGAACACTACATTATTAATTATTTTCATAAAACTAACAGTCTTAAAATAACAGGTAGTGGAATGCACCTGTTAGCGAGCGCTGATCTGCAATACAACCGCAGGTTTGAAGGAAATCTACATCGATTCACTTAAGGAGAGAAGTAGGTTGGACGGATAGATTCGTAACATCGGTTTCGCCTCTGGGTTAATGAGGATGTTAAGCACACGATCAACATCTTTGTCATGGGAACAAGGTCGACTAATGATGCAAGCGTATGTTTACAGAACATCTTCCTCAATTTCTACTACAAACTAGAGAACATTTTTTTACTCAACACTTAACACAGCATGTTCTTTGTTAATTAAAGATCCTTTTATTTTTAAAGCAATAGTAGTATATGTAAAGAGAAGTCTAACACGGCTTTCTAACAGTATTTGTAGTGCCGAGAAGTAAAGTCTTGATGTGATTTTGTTTTCTGCCTCTCCCACCACACGGACTGTACGCAGATGCGTGGATATTGATAAATAGTTTTAACCCGTTTCTATCACACGCCCACATTCTCCTGGATTCTGCCCAACAAAACGCCTCTTTGTCAAGAAATAATTATTTTTTAATGGACAGATCTTTACAAATGGTTTTCTAAGAGCCTCTAATCCCAATAAATGTGTGTAGGAGACATAACTTTTCAGTGGTTCTTTTCTGTGTGTGTTTTGTTTGTTGTTTTGTACGTGTGTTGCGGTTGAAGGTTATCGATCACTCTCCTGATCGCAGTTGGATGTTATCTTCAGCAGAATAATGTGCTTTAAATCAGAGGATTATTTAACTGTAGAACCATGTGGGTTTTTTGTGTAGCGACACATCGGATGCACACTTGGCCCCAAGTTAACTTCCGGTATAAAAAATGTCTATATTTTGTTGTATATTAGTTGTATTAAATTAAATAAGTACATTTATTTATTAAATTAAATAAATAAAACATTTTCGGAGGTCTGCCAGAAGTTAAGTTTGGGCCACATAACGTTTGTTTATGCATTGCTGCTAAACCCCACTATACATTTATTTTGGTCTCTTACTACAATAACCATAGTTTTACCTTGTTGTTTGTTGTAAAACTATGGTTACTACACTTTTAATACTAAAGGAATTACACAAATACTGGAGTACAATGTAGTATTCTTTAGTCATAATTATTGTAAACTATACTAAACTAGAACTATAGTAAAACTCTTCGCAAAATGTAAAAACTGGTCCAGGAGCACTTTGGCGTTAGTTTTTTATTTTAGTATTTTTTTATCTTACATAATTAATTCAATTTTAAAGATATTACTTCAACATTTCGTTTCATTGTATTTTGTTCAAATGTTAGTTTAGTGTTAAAAAACTAAATCGGCAGTGGTCTATAAAAATTGACGTCACTTTCCCACGTGACCACGCCCCCCTTGAGCGCCAGGTTACGTTCCCCTGAGTGGTAAAACACGCATCAAAATGGCTGAGGAGAAATAAAGAAAGCGGGACTAAACATGACAAGCAGCTGAACTCGACGGTGATCCTTATTAAGACTTACAAAGGAATCAACTGTTTCTGGACACTAATGTGTTGCACGGAATCGCGTTTCCTGATATTGTAAGCAGTCACTTTGCTGGATGTTTTGCCCCTCACGAGGGCGTGGTAAAGTGACGACACGTCCATAACGTTAACCTCTATTCGTAATGTGTGTTTACTGTTATTTTACCACAATTAAAACGACACACTTATTGTTTAATTTTCGTGAGTGACGTACAGGTACATATCACGAAGTAAGTACACACTGCAATGTAAAATATTTGAATTTCTCATTTAGATTGGAAACTGCAGAAGGAAAAATACCTCAGAAGACCTGGAAGACAATACGCACGCACACACTTTTTGATTCGGTGCGCGTGTCGTGGCTCGCGGGTTCGAGGGAGTCGCACCTGTCCAGGCCACTGACTCGCTGGCCAGCAGCGTCGGTCGTGCGGGTTCTTCTGTGGGGATCCCGCGGATGGTTTGACACGAAGGAGATTCCCGCCTCTCCTCCTCATGCAGAGACGGACGTTAATTTGACAATAAATCAGCGCGCGATGGGTAAACGACAGCAGACGCGATTAATTGCGCTCGTTTATTTTGAGCGGCGCGTCGCTGTTTGAACGCGTGTCATAATTAAAGCCCCGCAGGACCGTGACGCGAGTCGATGGGCTTAAGTGGCGCTTTCGAGTGTTATTTAAACTCCAAACGACGGTTAATGCCGCGTAATTATCTCATAATAAAGTGTAACTGTCTCTTATAGAGCAATAACATTCCCATCACAGGAGAGAGAGAGAGAGAGAGAGTACATCTGTATAAGGACAAAGAGAGAGTACTGTTGTCTTTGAACGATTTGTTTATTTAAAACACATTTTTTACATAAAAATTCACCGTTGCAGTTTCATAGCAAATATCATGTTTTAATACATTAAAATTGAATTTAGACCAAAGCTGTTCACTCAAAATCAGACAGCTGTTAACTCGTCCACAGGTTGTTTGCTTGATCATCCCTGAAACGTTTCCCTTTAGATGTCATATAGACGTCTGAAAGATATTTATAATTTACAATGTGTGTAAAACTGCCTTTATAAAATGTTTATCGGATGTTTCTACCCAGACGTGTTGACCTTTGACCTTTAGCAGACGCCTTACAGACGTACCTCTGCTCTCTGGAGGAGCTTTAAACATTGTGTTGAGAGAAAAAACCATCTACTGCTTATAAACGTTGCATTTTTGTAGGCTACTTGGTTACAGTTAAATATGAAAACTTTTTGTCTCTGTGACTTGGCATTCAACCGAGTAAAATTTTGACATAGTATCCATACTTGATATTTTCTCCGTACTTTTCACAGGCACGCAGCACAGTCACACGTTTTTTCACATGTATCTGAGAGGCTGTACTGTGTGAGAAAACACACACGCTTGTCTGGTAAACATATTTTCACACTAAACTTGTGGCTGTGACCAACAGCTCGGGGTAGTTCTCGCCTCAAACACGCTCCAGTGATTCAGACGTTACAGCTGCGGGCCGAAACAGCAGCGTACCTACTGTACGTTTACACGCGCGTTTAAAAATGCAGGGTCACTTGAGAGAAATCTTTCTCTTGACCTTACAAACCTTTTGATATGCAGGTGTATGCTAGAACATCTTACATTAGCTTTGCAGACAAATCTACAATTGTGTAAACTTTAGTCATTACAAAACTAAAAGTAATTATTTTAATCAAATTGGATGAAATTGATGATTTGTTACTTGTTAACAAGTAAATCCCTGTGTGTGTGTCATAAATCGTACAGAACAATATTTTTTTTTAAATCTAAAAATGCAAAAAGTTTTCTATGATCTTTAGGTTTAGGCGGTAAAATATATAGTTTGTACAGTATAAAAAAATTACGCCTATGGACTGTCCCCGCGGAGATAATAAACCAGGCGCGTGTGTGTGTGTGCGCAGCTTGTAGATACACAGTGATACAAAGAAGGGGGCAATGCATTCATGATGGGTTACCATGCCTTTCGTTTAGGTAATGATGGCCGTGCATGCGTGTGTTTATGCCTGATGTGTTTCTTCAGTCTGGCTGATTGCCTGTCACAGTATGTGCTAGAACCTTGACAGAAGCTTTGCAACACGTACACATATCCCAGGTGTGTGTGTGTATTCCAAGAGTGTGTGTTGTTTGTCAGAACCCCCACAGGCTGTGGCTGGTGTGCTGTTGTGTAAAGTCTCGGAGACGGAGGACGTTTGCAATGTATCCTTTATTGATGCACTGAATGGTTTGCCGTGTGCGTCTCTGTGTGTGTGTTGTGTGCGTGTGTGTGTGAAGATTTCTCTGCAGGTACCCAGCTGTGCAGAGGACAGTGTTGATTGCTCTCAGATAACATGCATTATTCTCGCTATGCACACGCTGGCCAGCAATTCTTTCCTCCTAATGTCCCAGAAATATGCCGACAACAAACTTAGAGATGTTTTGTAAAGGGCCACGAGAATTTGGCATTGCATAGGAGAACAAAGGCCGCGGGCCGATGCGTGTTCTCAAACAAATACATCTACTCAGACATTCAAACTGTGAGACATACGAGAAAGACTTAAAGGCACAGTTCACTCAAAAATGAATATTCTGAGCTTTTTGTTTTCATTTAAGGGACTCGGTACCTTTAGCGGTGACAAACTATGTGGGATACATCTTCACGCAGTTATGTATAAATCTTTCTCACGAGTTATCATGTGGCTTTAGAAAATAGGACCCTGCATGTGAAACCCAGGTACATTTTTCATTTCTCGGTGATTTGCGGTCATAAAATCATTCTTTATCCTATCTTTAATATTGACTGAGTAAAGCTATGTCCAAGATTCCAAAAGTGAAATGAATGATTGAAATCAAACGTTATCTCAATTAGATTATGAGGCTTTAGCCTGGTTATCACAGGCAGGGTCACAAATGTGCAAGATTGTGTCACGTGGACTGCTTCGATGACACTTTTGTATTACTTTTATAGTGCCCTATTGAGCTTGATGGCATCTGTTCACATTTGAAAGGGAAGAATGTATGAAAATGAGTATTGTGGGAACATTTTGGTTAATGTCAACCATGTGAACAGGTCAAGTAAACACTGATTTCTGATTTTAAAATAAACTTTTTTTGTTTCGTTCTGTGAACTACCAACCATATTTCTCACAAATGTCAAATAAAAATGCATTTATTTGCAGAAAGTGAAAACTGGAGAAACAGGTGAAAATAACCGAAAAGATGCTCTGTGGTTTTTCAGACCTGAAATACTGCAAAGAAAACAAGTTCATATTCACTTTTAGGCAATACAACAATCATATTTCTACATGTAGGCTATTTAGGAAAAGATACAAATATTCTCTATACTGTTTCGTCTCATTTCTATACTGTGCCTCTTGTAAAATGTATTTTCTTTGAAGCTGCTTCACAACAATGCAAAAGTGTGAACAGTGCTGTAGAAGTATACACTACATGAATTGAATAGATTTTTTTTCTGTGTTGTATAAAACTTTTGTTTGTGGCACTTTTCTTACAGCCAGGCTATTAACTGATTCCATTTGTTTTCTGTGTGTGTGTGTGTGTGTGTGTGTGTCCCTGTAGTTCTGTTAAGGTCTTTTAAAAGTCAGGTCCTTCCTTCTTCAAACGCTTGTAGTCTGTGGTGACGGCCACCAACTGGGTGTAGAGAGAGAGAGAATACATTTAAATGTAGTTAGCGTAAATTAAGATCATCAGAATCTCATAAAAACAAAACAACCTGCATACAAAAGAGAACACAACACACACACAAGGTGTTTGATAGTTTGTGGTCCTCTGCAGGACGTGATCTGGTTCACAGTCTCCGTCAGTTAAATCTGTGCATTTTCTTCTTTTTATTAGAGAGAATGCGTGCGTGCAGGTGTAAAACGACTGTTAGATGTCACGTGTTAAATAGGCCAACTTGATGACGTTTTTTTAATATCCACTTCGACCGTACAAAGCCAAACTGTATATTGACGCAAAATATTGCTGTCTACATACGCATTTCAAATATTTAAGTCTACAAAGATGCCTATAGATAAAAAAAGATAGTAATACATCCCTTCTCTAAGAAAAGAGTCGTTTCTCTGGCACGTTCCCTAACCCTGGAAAGCGTCCAAGGTTTTCCTGAGACCTTCATTTGTATTTGAGTTTGGTGAAAAGGTCTCCGAGCGTCATGTCATAAAGATTGTGTTTCTTTCATCGGTCTTGACAGGACACGCTTCCCTGTCCCTGTTCATGCTTTATTTTCATATTCTCATTGATTCTTCCATCTCTCCTTTTCTTTTTCTCTCTGTATAATTATGATTATTGTTGAGATGCCGGTGGAACGTTGATGTTTGACCTTTGTGCTGCTGTTTAGAATTAAACATGTTGAGTCGTGACCTTTCCTGAGCATGAACCCTCACTTTCCACACACACACAGACGATCGGTCTGCTCGGAGGAGTCTCTTATTCTCCCTGTCTGCCGTCGTTAATACTTTCAATACTCGTTTGAGGTTATCAAGATGTTCTGGTCTCCAAAATATTCACCCGCTGAGACATAAATTATTCCTTCTTGGGTGAACAGAAGTTCGGATTTGATACACGGTAGCTTATCTAGAAAACCTTTTCTTTAAGGAATAGTTCAGCCCAAAGTTCTGTCATGTACTCCAGCTGATGTCATTCTGAACTTGAACGTTTTAATTCTTCTCTGTGAAACATAGAAGTAACAACAGTTGCTCTCACAAGGACAATATCCTTCATGTGACCTGTGCGCTGTATTCCAGTAAGACTTTTATTTGATCCGTTTTATTCAGTCTGTGCCTCACAAGCTATAGCCCAGGAATAACGAAGATTTAGACTATAGCACGCAAGACTTTAAAGTCTCCATGAAATCAAATGTGATGATGGCTTTTAGAATATAGGATATCTATAAAGTGCGCTCCAAAACAGACCAAATTCACATTCTTGAAATTTAAGCATTCAAATTTTACAATCTCTATTCTTCCATCAAAAGAATTCAATGATATTTATGACATCACACTCAGCTTCTCATCAGATTCCAGACTATGAGGTGAACTATTATTGTATGGTGTCATTATTGTACTTTTAAACTAAACTTTTGAATTCAGTCTAGTTTTAATGTAATTCTCAGAAATATTTTTTTACTTATCAGATAAAAACCTAAAAGTATACTTCATTTATGTTGATAGAAACGTCTAAGTATATTTGGCCTATACAATTTTTGATCAAGACAAACTTTACTCGTAACATCCTTAATTAAGTTTCCTGTAGCTCAATGGTTGGTGATCTCCAACACTGTTCCTGGTGAGCTACCATCCTGCAAACTGCAGCTCCAACCCTACTTCAGCACACCTGTTAGTTATTGTCAAGCAACCCTGAACATCTCGATTAGCTGGTCCAGGTGTGTTTGACTGGGGTGGAGCTGAAATGTTCAGGACAGTAGCTCAACAGGAGCAGGGTTGGAGACCTCTGGGTTGGAGCATGGAGCAAGCATCGCCAAGGTCATGGGTTCGATCCCAGGGATTGCACATAATACAAATGTATAGTATCATGCAATTTAAGTCCCTTTGGATAAAAGTGTCTGAAAAATGCGTAAATCTAAATGTAAATACAGTTTATGTTACAATTTACGTACAAGCAATTGGGAACATTTTAGTAAACTTAATATGCAAAACACATATATAAATAGTAAATTGTGAGTATGGACGTAAAGCAAACGTTTATTGAGCTAGTAAAAATGAATAATGTAGTGTGAACTTCTGCTTCCCTTAAAGTTTTCTTATAAGTATACTTTTATAAGCTAAAAACTGGTCCTAAGTAGTACACTAAAATAGTACTTAAACATCGATAATATTACACTTGATGCAAAAAGTATACTTAAAAATAAACTTGATGTCTACTTAAGAATACTTAATAAATTGAAGGCTCCACTCAATATCTTCCTACTTCCTGTTTCAGTGGAAATGACAACAACACATTAATCTAAGCTGCATGTTTCAATGCATTTCAAGGTATTTTGGGTGACTTTGTTGTTATTTTTTTACAAGCTTCACTATAAACCAGTGGTTCTGTAACCCAACGCTGTATATGTAAAGGTAGAACATGGCTTCTCCTTCAAAACGTTCGCAGCGTTCATAGCATTTGAAAGAACATGAGCGTGAGTAAATAATGACAGAATTTGTGCTTTTGGGTTGAAACTGTTCCTTTAAATCGTTGCCCTGTCGACCATCTTTGAAATGCTCAATTTTCGTCCTCAAGAATTTCTGAAAGCTTTGCACTCCGGCAGCGAGATGAAACTCTGCTGTGCCGGATGTGTGTCGGCTGATCTGGGAACAGCGGGGGTGACACATCTGTCTGTGCTGTCAGTCTAGAGCTGATCAGAGAGCAGTCGCTGGGCTGTTTACCTTGTACTGATGGGTCGGGCCGAGTTTGTTCCACGGCTCAGGGTTATTTCTGCTGTCCCAGCTGACAGAATGAGAGTAAGATGAGACCAGAGAGAGAAAACAGAGCAGGAGAGAGAGAGAGAGAGATGGTGTGATTCAAACACAGGTGGAGAGTGACAGAGTGAGTGTAAGAAGGGGAAAAATGGGGAAATTATTAATAGAGGTGATGGAGGGCAGTTTATTTGGCAGTCTGATGTTCTTCATTTGTTAGTGTCAGAACTGAAATACACCGCATGAACAAACACACTCCACACAGGTCTCACGGTTCAAATTCACACCGCACAAAATGAAGAAAAGAGTTTCAGCATTTGTAAATAATTATATTTGTCATTATGTCTTTCTAAAGGAATAGCTCATTTGAAAATGAATACTCTGTATTCTGCCATCCAACAGCAATATGAAAGACTGATGGCATGACAAGGGCTGGGCAACAAAAAAATCGATTAATAGTTTTTTTTAACGGATCAATTCAATATCGATTCTCAAAAGCTGTTAATCGTTTTTTTTAACGGATCAATTCAATATCGATTCTCAAAAGCTGTTAATCGTTTTTTTTTTTCATATTTCCGCAAGCACTGAACATTCATTAACGTTAATGTTATTGCTACTTCTATCCAGTAGATGTCTTTTCACAATATATACGAAATGTATTGAAATTACATCTGGGATGGCATGAGTGTGAGTAAATGATAAACGAATTTTCATTTTGGGGTGAACTAGTATATTTCTCTATTGTAAACATTCCATCAAACACATTATGCTTTCATTTATTTTTGTTAAATGATTTACAGTCTGACACATGAAGCTCATGTTGTGCTGTTGGTTCGTGTTGTTTTTAGCCCACCTGACATGAGGTCCACGAGCCAATCGGAGCAGATAGACAGATGCTCCGCTGATGCCTAGAAGCATGAAGAAGAACTGAGGAATCAGCTGAAAGATACAGAGCCCAAGATCAGTGTGAGAATCTCTGACAGGACCTTGCATTAGCCAGGGAATATACTGTATATACTGATAAAGAATTGTAGGCCACAGCTTGAATGCATTTCAGAATCAGAAGAGCTTTATTGCCAAGTGTGCTTGCACACACAAGGAACTTTCTTTGATGTTGGAAGCTTCTAGTACACACTTTAAAGACAATGACAAGACAAATTATAATAAAGATCGCTTTGGATTTTTAAGTCGATTGTGATAAATGCATCTGCCAAAAGCATATGTGTACACAATGGAGAGAGAAAGTGCAGGGTAACAGAATGCTTTAAGCAGTGTTATAATTTCTCAAAACATGATCAGAAACTTACAAAACCAATGAGAAATGTTTCCAAGCACAGAAACGTTTATTTTTCACATTAAATAGTTTCGCAGGTGTTTGGTAGATGTTAATGATAAAGTCTAGTTTACATAAAGTAGTTGAAGTATTTGTATCACATCACTTTCCTATGATAATATTTGGATTGCGATTGTGATATTTACTCTTAAATCAGTTTTTGCACAGAGTAAATTTCCACCATGTAAAAAAATCCAATCAGCTCAACTGTAATCCTGGCGCCAAAAATATTCCGTAACATTACAGTTTTCCCTGTTTTTCTGGTAAATTTGCAGTCTTTTTCTGCAATTTGACGGTTTTAACCGTATTTCAAAAGTAGACTGCAAAAGAAATCCTGAAATTCCCGGCACCTTTTTTTTTCAATTACATGTTTTTTCGGACATATATTAATAATTATTTTCTTGTATCATTTCTCAGAGGTGAAATATATGAAAACACTCAAGTCTCTTAACTTCACACACTCTTTAAATGTGTGTGTGTGTGTGTGTGTGTGTGTCTGCCGATCAGACTGAGTGACGGGATCACACACATCTTACCGGGGGACCTCAGTGTGTGTGTGTGTTTGTGTAAATTATGACAGGGATTAGAATACAAAAAAACATATTAAAAGAGGAAATGGTGAGGCGTCATTTCGGGTGCCAGAATAGCCACATTTTCCCTCTCTTTTGAGAAAGTGAGATATACACAGACAGAGAATTAGTCTCAGGCTGTCTCATAGGCTGTCAAACGCTTCCTTCTGTAACACTTATTTGCATAATCCCCTTGAGGTTACGGCGAGATATTCAAATGACTTTATCACATACGTTTGAGCGTCTTTCGTCTAATGCAACATGTGTTTGTGCTGCATGAGGAGTTGGGTCCTGACGACCGTTCTGTGGTCATCTGAAGTTGATGTTATTTATCGTGGTTAAGTGGCGTTATCGCCTGAGAAACACAGTTGTGTGCAAACATGTCAACACGTATAATGTGGCACTTTGCTCTTTATCATGTGTCATATTCAGTGATCGCACTTTCGAGTGAGGAAACGTCAACATTTTTTAAATGTATTTTTTATTTGTGAAGTCACACTTGTTATTCACGGTAACACCTGTGCGTTGGCCATAAGGGAGAGAGAGAGAACAACTTCACCAACATCTGTTGAAACATCTGCTCCTGACCTGCGACAACTCAAAAAAGTCGACTTAATTTAGAGACTGTCTAACACATTTTCATGTCCAATCTTGTGAGAACATTAAAGTGTCTTTGCAATGAACGTAAGAAACTTTCGTTTAAAATGAATACGATCACCTTTTCTTCTAGTCAATGCTTCAAGATTTTGACATCCATGGCCACAACATTGTAGATCGTCTTGGGTTCAGACACGTCACATTACAGCAGATTTGATGTTAATCATCATTAACAGTCATGTGTCGTACCGTCATATTTTGGGGGGAATGAGAAATGTGCTTTTTTTGTGTAATCTTTGGATTTGACAGCTTCAGTCTCCGTTATGACAAAGAGCATCGAGAATATTCTGCTGAACTTCATCTTTTGTGTTAGTCAGATTAAAGTCATGCGGGTTTGGAACGACATGAGGCCGACTTGATGACAGAACTGTCATTTCTGTTTCAGAAGCTTATAAAAGTAAATCTGTACAAAAGCTTGAAGATGTTGCAGTTGCATGTATTTGACTGTAGATCACTGTTATGTTTTACCAAAAAAATAAGTGTTCCCAGAAGGATCTTTGTTGGGCTGTAAGGTTTCATAGAAGAACCTTTCCCTTTACAAAACCTTTCTGTTTTTTGGGGAACCAAAAATACAATTTTTAGCACCTTTATTTTTAAGAGTGTAAAATTTCAATATCCATTTCACGAACACTATTATCCAAAGAGACTTACAGTGCATTCAACACAGCATTGTGCTAAAGTCCCTGGCGTTTACCGCTGCCCTGCACCACTTACACAACAGCCATTCATGTCGATTTGGTGACCCGCCAAAAAAACACAACACAAGAATTTGGGTCAGTTCGCATTGTTTGATCGAAGAACTTTTAGCCATGTCATTTAAACAAATAACACGGGAAGTCAATAAATATTCTCATAAAAAACTTGTTGTAAGATTAACTTTACATTACATGGATGTGACTTTGTATAGAAGATCGTTCAAACAGGTAGACGTTTCTTAAAGAAGCAGTTACTACGGTGACTCAAAAAGCAGTGAAATAAATGTTTTCTAATGACTTGAGTGTAAGTGAACTCACCCCGGGATGTTTCTTTGCATGCTGGTACATTGTTTTGATCATGTTGACCTCGAGCTCTTAAAAGACGGTGGATGGATAAGTGAGATGTGTGGACTGATTGTTCTGTAGGAGGGTTAGTTCGAGACTATGAGGGGAGATTTACGTAACAAAAGCAGCTCAGTGGCCAATGACAACTAGCCCGAAACTAGCCCAATGTGAAAAATGCTAAATGAAAATTACTGTATAATAATAATCATAAAAACAGCCAACTTTACATTTTTTTATGTTTTTAATTTACTCAGCAGAACAAGTTAAGCATTTTTTTACAGCAACTCACCACTAGCCGAAGTGTAAAATAGTGTTTAAGTTGAAATGACTTACAAAGCCAATTTGATTGTACTTTTAAAATAGAAAATATAGTTTACGTTCTACCTTAAAATTTACAGCACCTTTGACCCAACAGACTCTTTTTAGGAGATTTGTTTTAAGGAACAACACTGCCATGAGTGTCGCTGTGTCTGGAGATTTTTAATTCAATCTTTTCAAAAGTCATTATTTGTACAATTGCCATGAAATCTGGCCTGACACAATAAAAATGTTGAATTTGTCAGTAGTTACAGAACAAAGCAACACAATCCCCCAGGAATTCATACGTATTTTATGAGGGGGGTAATTTGAATGAATTTGTATCTTATTTGCCATAGTGCCAATGGCGTTAAGTATTGGGGAGGGCCTTCTAATAATCGTACATTTTTTGTATGATTCACGTTGTGCAAATTCATACGAAGTATAGGCACCTCGCAAAATAGTTATGAATTCTAGAGACACAGGTTGGGAAAAAAAATGTTTTACTTGTGACAAGTAAACAACTAGTGTGTGTCGACGTTGTAATGACAATTACCTTTAGACTGCGTTTTTTATTTACTTATTTATCAACACAATCTCACGGTAAAAACGTGACTATTTTACAATGTGCCTGATTTTAGCTAATTCGTGTGAGTTCGTAAAATCTAATTTGTATATTTTATTACAATTTGCTTTCGCGGCAGTGACGTTAAGGTTAGGGGTGGGGCTTCAGTATAGCTTTTTTCTAGTAATCGTATGTTGTGAATCGTACAAAAACGTACGATTACTAGAAAAAGCTATACGTCCACCCCTAACGTGGCGAAAGCAAACTACACCAAAATGCCACCTCGTAAAATAGTTACGAATTCCCGTGAGATCAGGTTGTATGTATTTATTTAGCACACACTTTTATTCAAAGCGACTTTAAAATTTGTCTAAAGAGTCATCAATAAGTGTGGTCTACAAAATGCTTGCATATTGCACTAAAGTTTATAAGAGCCGGATCATAAAGCACGGTTAAGTTAATGTTTTGATTAAAGATTTGAATAACAGAATTGTAACAGAGTTGCCTTGTGTCCACCGATCAGCTTCAATCTTTGACCCTAGGGGATGTTTACACGGATGGATTGACAGACAGTTACAAACATCAGCGGCTGTGAATGAAACTCTGATGACACTGAAACATCGTGATGTGATTAGCGAGATGTAATGTCATTTAAATATGGATGTAGCACAGACTTCATTAACTCTGACACTCTTAATTATAGATGTTCACAACACAGGTGACTGTCTGATGATAGCACCTATGATATAATCAGTGCCGAATTATCATTTCTAATAAAATAACGATGGTCCAAGATGCAAATTATCCACACGAATCAACACTCATATACATAGTATTAATATATCACAGAGTAAATAAAGAGTAAACGCATCCTAACTCTAAATCACAATCTGTTCCTCTGTGTGTCTCTTAAATCTCTGATCCAGGATGGGACGTCCACGGGGCAGGTGGAGGTCTGTGGGGTCGTGTGATGTTTCCTCAGCGTTTAACTGATGTGACACCTTCCTCTCCAAGACGCCCTTGAGCCGTCTACCTGTGAACACAGTCTGCTTCCCATGATGCTCGGTGTCAACAACAAAGAGATCAGCGGTACCCGAAGAGGACCGACAGCATTTCCAATCAGCTCAACTGTGTAGATATGACATCCATGTGACCGAGATGCTGACTGGGGTAACCTTGAGATTGCAAAGAAGGAGGACATAGATTTCGAAGACATGAGAGAGAGAATATGATAATAAAAATCTCAGTTTGGGTAGGAACTATCGCTTTAACACTCTACATATTACTACTGCATATAAACTCAGCAAAAAAAGAAACGTCCTCTGACTTTCAACTGTTTTTACTTTCAGTAAACTTAATATGTGTAAATATTTGTATGAACACTAAAAGAGTCAACACCATAAGACATAAACTAAAAATGTTTCACAGACATGTGACTAACAGAAATAGAATAATGTGTCCCTGAATGAAGGTAGGCTCAAAATCAAAAGTACCAGTCAGTATCTGGTGTGGCCACCAGCTGCTTGAAGTACTGCAGTGCATCTCCTCCTCATGGACTGGACCAGATTTGTCAGTTCTTGCTGTGAGATGTTACCCCACTCTTCCACCAAGGCACTTGCAAGTTCCTGGACATTTCTGGGGGGAATGGCCCTAGCCCGCACCCTGCGATCCAACAGGTCCCAGACGTGCTCAATGAGATTGAGATCCGGGCTCTTCGCTGGCCATGGCAGAACACTGACATTGCTGTCATGCAGAAACTCACGCACAGAACGAGCAGTATGGCTGGTGGCATTGTCCTGCTGGAGGATCATGTCCGGATGAGCATGCATAAAGGGTACCACATGAGGGAGGAGGATGTCTTCCCTGTACCGCAAGGCATTGAGATTGCCTGCAATGACAACAAGCTCAGTCCGATGGTGATTGATATACCGCCCCAGACCATGACGGACCCCACCTCCAAATCGATCCCGCTCCAGGGTACAGGCCGGTGTAACGCTCATTCCTTCGACGATAAACACGAATCCGTCCATCACCCCTGGTGAGACAAAACCGTGACTCATCAGTGAAGAGCACTTTTTGCCACTCCTGTCTGGTCCAGCGAAGGTGGGTTTGTGCCCATAGGCGGCGTTGTTGCTGGTGATGTCTGGTAAGGACCTGCCTTACAACAGGCCTACAAGCCCTCAGTCCAGCCTCTCTCAGCCTATTGCGGACAGTCTGAGCACTGATGGAGGGATGTGTGTGTCCTGTGTTGTTAATCCTGTTCCTGTGATATTCGGATGTACCGATCCTGTGCAGGTGTTGTTACACGTGGTCTTCCACTGCGAGGATGATCAGCTGTCCTTCCTGTCTCCCTGTAGCGCTGTCTTAGGCGTCTCACAGTGCGGACATGGCAATTTATTGCCCTAGTCACATCAGCAGTCCTCATGCCTCCCTGCAGCATGCCTAATGCACGTTCACGCAGATGAGCAGGGACCCTGGGCATCTTTCTTTGGGTGTTTTTCACAGTCGGTAGACAAGTCTCTT
The DNA here is from genome assembly GCA_006030095.1 of Triplophysa siluroides. Lineage (NCBI taxonomy): Eukaryota > Metazoa > Chordata > Actinopteri > Cypriniformes > Nemacheilidae > Triplophysa > Triplophysa siluroides. The sequence continues at coordinate 10,418,319 of VCII01000237.1, read as the reverse complement.
TAGTGTCCTGCGTTTTTAGAACTGTGACCTTAAATGCCTACTCTCTGTAAGCTGTTAAGGTCTTAACGACCATTCCACAGGTGCATGTTAATTAATTGATTATGGTTAATTGAACATGCATGGAAAACATTGTTTAAACCCTTTACATTGAAGATCTGTAAAGTTATTTGGATTTTTACAACATTATTGTTGAAATACACAGTCCTGAAAAAGGGACGTTTCTTTTTTTGCTGAGTTTATTATACTTGTCAAATTGAAAAATTACAAATTAAAGAGGAACAACTGCTGTCAGCAGAACTCGAGCCCTGCGCCGTGTGTGAATACTAAAGAGAGTGTTTCCATTGAAAAAAGAAATGAAAGACGTGGGTGCTGTGATGTGGGAATTTTCTGAGAAATTGATTGTAATTTACACAAACGGTGGAATTAAAGCAGCTGGATTTTTGCGTCTCCAGTGAAAAAGCATCTTCTTTTCTGGAGCTCTAAACTGATTTGAAAGGAAATTTGCATTTCTGTAAAGAACTGCTATGACACTTTCAGACCCCTAAAAATAAGAATCACAAGAATCACAAATCTCTGATATCTCAAGTAGTTCTCGTAGAAATCCTGATGTCAAATGGAAACAAAAGTCTAATGATATTTCTCCTGAGAAAAAAAGAGTCAGAAATCTCACAAATGTCTCTGTTTTCTCTGCAATTTTAGAAGAAATATCTGAGACTTTGTTTATACTTTAAATGCAGAGCCGATCCTTCCTACATGCAGACTACGCAGGTTGCATAGGGCCCCTACACCACAGGGGCCCCCCCCCTTGAGTACCAAACCAAAAACACTATTGTAAACAAGACGCTATTTCTATAACTAGCGGATTCAACTTTAGAGGAATAATTTGGAAATGTCCTTTTTATTTACTTTATTCAATTACTGTTACATACTCGGATATCATGCAGTGGGCAGCAAGTAATGACATTCGCATGATGTGCTGATATACTTAAATATGGTAAAAAATAATAAAACGGCAACAACTCAAAGCAGAGAACTAGAAGGCAATGTGTTTTTGTACTATTTTAAACTCTTATTTTGCTTTGCCAAATTACGCAATGCATTAGCCTACTTACAATTCTCCAGTACAGATTTACACATTTGTCCACTGCATTTGTTTTGCCCATGATAATATGTTATTTTCAGTTTGTGCCATCTCATTCAGAGAATAATTGCTTAGCTTTCTTGAGTAAACAAACTGTTTTTATCATGCTTTATTTTTGTTAGTAAATCACTCATTTGGTAGCAAAAACACAGCGTGTTATAGTTTCTTTTATAAAGCTAGATGTTTCCAGAGTCACAATCAAATTTGAATTTAATAGTATACTTCATTGTTTAAGTATAAAATGAACCCCCAGTTTAATGCTTGATTTTTTTATTTATTTTTTCTTATAGTTTAACTATGTCTAACTTGAATTATTTGCACGAGGGCCCCTCACAACTTAGGGCCCCCAGACGTCTAGGATCGGCACTTGACTGAGAACTACAAAGAAGCTTCAAAAGAGCAACACAATTTTTAATCCTTCCTAAAGATTGTGCACAAGATTTTTTCAACAGATGGGTATGTGTTGTGCGTGTGTTGGAGCGGCACGTCTTACACACCGGTGCATTCGCAGGACGATGACCTCGCACAGATCACCTCCATAAATGTTATATGAGCGTCTCTGTGTTAACATTAGACTTCACACAATACCTTTATAAATGTTTGAACAGACACTGAACGAGACTGTAAATGTGTAGTGAGCTTGTTCAACTGATGAAACAGAGATTCATTCGTCAAGTAAGCAAGAGGAAAATGAAACGAGACAGAAACTTTGTTCAGCCTGTGTAACAACATCAAACCGCAGCTGAACTCACAGTTTTCAAGACAAACATTCACAGAACACAACATCTGATCTTATTTACATAAGAGATGTTTTCCTTAAGAATGAAGTTGTTAATGAATTGCTCGAAACTCGGAGTGTGTCCAGACAGACGGAGAAGCGGATTGTGACGCAGCGGGCAGCGCCGCCGCAGCTGTCAACACTCCAACGTAACGATGAAAACCATCTGCGTGCGATCAAATGTTACACGTGCCAATCGCTCACGGTCACAAGCCCTCATTCACTTGTTTGTGAACGGAAAGAATCAACATGTTACTGTAAGTGTTTAATCACTTTCAAATGTCCCTGCATTTGTGTTGCGTGTATAACTAAAAAACAAATTAAGTAAATTACTTTTAAGGGGTTCTCTTTATTTTTAAGTAATCTTATAACAGCTAATTATGATTTATTTATATTTGATACCCAGGAGCATTTTATTGCTCGGATGCTGCTCTTTCAGCTCAGGAGATTTGAAGTTCTTCGTTGTGTTTCATTTAAGCATCAATTTATTTTTTGAGAAATTCCTTTGGTGAAATAAAAATAGCAAAAAGTGAGACAACTGACGATATCCATGAAGAGTATGGAAGTGTGTAGATTGTAGAGATAGAATCATCTGGATTTCGATGAGAAATGTTTGAGATGGGAGATCTTTGTTGACTTTTGATACAGACTTGAATATCTGAGCTCAGTTTCATACATTGTTGACATCTCTTCTAAAAAAACGACTGACAGAGACATCTTTCATATCCTCAAGAGAAATATTTGAGACGTATATGAGACATAAGCATTTGCTCAACGTTTAATCTCACTGATGTCTACAAAAACATAAATGAGATTTCTTCCAGTATATCTGTGACGTGTCCTTCTAGGTACTGTTAACAGTTCTATATAAACAATATTGAAATTAAAATCTAAATTTAGGCGAATTTGCTTTAAATATCATTTTTATTTAAAATATGATTGGCTACTCTAATGGATTTAAAAATGCAAAGATCAAGAATCTATTTTTGTTGTCCACATGGTCAAGATTGATCAGATTTTTAATCTATTAAACCTATTACAATTTAGAGAAAGTATTAATATAAATACAATGTAATTAATAATAAATAGATTTTTTGAAGGAACTTACCCAACACTGCAAAGCAAGTGTCACAAATTGAAAAACAGAAAAGCACTTTTCGTGCCAAATATTTGGAGTTTGCCAAACATTGTCTCAGTTACAGATTCCCAGCAAAATAATACCGTTCGTCATCCAAAATGACACGCAGCTATATTCCATATTTCACCTGCGAAAAGATTCAGACTCTTCAAACCTGTCAGGGAGCAATTAAACATTCATGACGATGTAAATCTGCACATTATCCTGCAGACATGTGTGACTTTTTTCGCTCGTCAATGTTTTAAAACGGTGAATTCCTGTCCAACAAAAACTTTTTAATGGATGATGAGAAAAAGCTCACGGTTCTGCATTCACACGGAGAACTGAAGTGACGCCGACTGAAGTGACGCCGACGGTAATTCAGTTTTGAATCCTGTTCCATCACAGACGGGAAGCGTGAATGAAAGATGGGAGGAAAGAGACGCTCCCTGCGAGCAAAGCCGCGAATAACGACGCATATTACAGGATGTTATTGCTGCTCTTTACTGTCCACTGGGATAATGAATTTATCACTTTATGGCAAAATCCATAATGGAATTTTCTCAAGGTGTCGTGCGGAGAATCATTACAAACTGAATTATTTCTCTCTTCTCTGCTTTTGTGTTTGCAGAAGAACGGCCTGCAGGAATCATTACGGTCTGTCTGAAAATTAAAAATATATCCCCGCTCGTCTCCTCTTCGTTGGATTTTAATGTTCTGCTCGTGTTTTAATCAAATCGCCTCTCGTGCCGTTGCAGAACCGGCTGGAGAGCTTCAGTCGGTGGGGCAGAGCCGAGATGTTTGGGTTCGTTTCGACATGTTGCATCCGTCTAGACCAGTGGTTCTCAAATGGGGGTACTGCAGGGGGTACTGACATTAGGATTAAATTATGAAATCAATAAATTATGATGATAGTATTTTTTATGAAATTAGGACTACACAAAGATGCATAAAAAAATATTAATACATGTAGATATAATAACTGTTTGACTCTCATTTCACTGAATTTTAAGGCAAAATGTTGTTGTCTGGTCAAGGGGTACTTGGCTTGGAAAAATCATTAAAATGGTCCTTAAGCCAAAAAAGTTTGGTCTAGACGGACACTTGAGGTAGTTATATTCATGGTTCATTTGAAAAGAAAAGACATTTGAACTACTAAATTCATGAAAGCTCACAAAGATGCAAAGTCAAATGGAAGGCCGGGTGCAGGAACGGTGAGTCTCTCGTTTCTCTCTTCCGAGGTGTTGAGGGAACGTCTGTGCCGTTTCCATCCAGCGCTTTGTCTTCCAAGGCGTCAATTAATCACATTTCCGTATGTCGAGGGCCCTTAAACTAGAGAATCCCTTTTTAATGGAACGCCCAGGAAAATGGCAGTGTTCTGCCTCTCCGTATTTTTCTTTGATAGACTTCCATATTGCAGAATCGATTCTCAGCACCTTCTCGCAGTAGTAAAATATATCTCTTAGGTGCGTGAATGAGTGTGGGCTATAGTCTGCCCTCCAGCGTAGTGATTTGTGCGCTAGTCTGGTTTTTATTATTTTCTGAAGTGAATGCTATTGATATTAGGTTCTTCTGGAGAGGGAAGAACCTCAATGCATGACATATGTGCTTCATTTCAAGAGAGCACTCGAGATTTTCCATCATCATGTAGAATAGACCTGAGGCTAGATCTCGTCTCGTCTCCTTTCATCTCAGTTCATCTCCTCTTGTGTCCTCTCATCTTTTCTTATCTCGCCTCAACTGTTCTGCTCTTCTTTCTCATCTCCTATCATCTTTTTTCATTTCTTTTTCATCTCCTCTGGCCTCCTCTTTCTTCATCTCCTCACTTTTTCTCGTCTCCTCTTTTTCCTCATCTTCTCTGATCATCTTTTTTCATCTGCCTTTTTTTCTGATCTCATTACATCTCCTCTCACCTCATTTTTCTTCCTCTCCTCAGTTCTTTTGTCTCCTCTCATCTCCTCTGATCTTCTTATCTCCGATTTTCTGGCCTCGTTTCCATCTCATGGCATCTTTAATCATCATTTTTCATCAATTTTCTTATCTCATCGTTTCTCGTCTGGTTTCTTTTCGTCTCTTCTCATCTCTCTCCTCATCTCTCCTCCATCTCATCTCATCTCCTCATCTCATTTCATCCTCATTTCCCTCCCTCATATCATCTCATATTCCTCATCTCATCATCCCTTTCATCCCAATCTCATCTCATCTCATCTCTCTTCTCTTCTCTTCTCTTCTCTTCTCTTCTCTTCTCTTCTCTTCTCTTCTCTTCTCTTCTCATCTCATCTCATCTTATTTCTCATCTCTCTCTTTTCTTCATGTCTCTGCTTATTCTATAGTGTCTTGTGACATCACAGTGATATGGTGTTGTGTGTGTGTGCTTGCGTGACCTTGTTTTTATATCCCGGTGGGGACCTAAACCTGAATACACATCAACTCATGGGGGCTCGTGTCATCGTGGGGACCAAAATGGAGGTCCCCATGGGCAAAAAAGCGTATAAATCGCACAGAAAAGTATTTTTAAAAAATCTAAAAATGCATTATGATCTAAAAGGTTTAGGGGTAGTGCATACCATTTACAGTTTGTAAAGTATACAAATCATTACGCCTATGGACTGTCCCCACGGAGATAATAAACCAGACGTGTGTGTGTGTGTGTGTGTACAGACAGTGCTGAGTTTCTAGTTAGCGGTGTAAAGCTGTAGAGCTCAGCAGCTCGACCTCACTCTCACATTATTCTTCATTTACAGTGAGTCGAAGTACAGCGGCCTCACGTCTCTCACGACAAACTCAAATTTATTGAGCTGCCCGACTCGTGCTAATTGAAAGAAATTGTGTGTCTGTTTGTGTTCCAGACTGTTTGAGAAGCATGTGAGGTGGCATGTTAAAGCATGAAGTGGCCTGCGAGTAGCTCGTGAGCGCCACCCGGAGGGTGAGGACGACGGCTTTCTGAGGTGACAGGTGAGTCGTTTCATGATGGTCCACAGTAATGTTAGAAAGTTTGCACCGGAAATGGTAAATAATGACAGATTTGATGAAGATGGGATATGTGTGCATGCACAGCGATGGACCAGATCCTCATTCTTGATACCGACATCAAACCACTAAAACATCTGTGCAATTCATCTGAAATTTCTTTAATATGGCTTCTGTAAGACTTGTTGATTTCAGAAACGCACAGATCCTCTGGTGTTCATGCGAGCGTGTGGCCGCAGTGAAAGGTTTTCGCCGCAGGTCTCACACGCCACAGCTCGCTGTCGACCATTTGTGTGCAGTGTGAAGTTAAAGCCAGAAATACACAAACCCAGAGCTGTCAGGAAACATTGACACAGCAGCACATTTCTCCTCTCTCTCTCTCTCTCTCTCTCTCTCTTTTCCTCTGTCAGGACTGGAACACCTTGTATCTCCAGCACAGAAAACTCCCGATAATTGCCTGATTCAATATTCGCAACAGAAATCTGGAAGAAAAATATGTTGAAAACGACTTTGTGGAAAATAATTCTGCCAAGAGTGGCACATTGAAGTGTAAAATAACGTGATGTTTTTGTGTGTGCGTGTACCAGACGCCTCCATTGCATGTACACACAAACCACGCGAATGAGGAGGAGAAGGAGGATGATGTGAAGTTTTCCAGAACCTCAATACATCTTTTGATCTTAGAAGATCTTAGAAGGGAAGTTTAGAAGAATCACACACACTTTGATCGATGCATTTCCTTTCGCAGGCTCCCTCCACGTCACTTTAACATTCTTCCGATCTCACTTTTATATTAAGTTCACTTCACAGTCCTTCTCGGGGACCTGGTTTGGCTGACAATTTCCGGTCCAGATTGACACTCTGACCAGCTGCGGTAGATTCAGTGCGGTCATAGAAATCCAACAGAAGTTGTTCATGCTGTTTTTTTCCTCTGCAAAACTCCCTCCATATTGTCACATTGTGGCTCGTGAGACAGTCATTCCCACGGGGCCGTTCCCTGGCGTTGCTCGCTTCTCTGTAGGTATTGAGAAGCTCTTTCTGACAGCGGCCGGGGCGAACAGCCTCTGCGATGGCCTATCACTGTCACCAATTTGTACATAGCCATGAGGGCCATAGAGGGGACAGACAATCAGCTCGACCCACAGAGCGATAATGAGCCTCACCGGATGCCCACCTGTCCACAGCAAGTGCCACATTCAACTCCTGTACACACACCTGTGTGTGCGTGTATGTAGTCGCTTATATGTATCTACAGAAAAATGTAAACTCCGTGCGAGATATTTCAGAAAAAAAGACTATGTAAACATAGTATACTATGTATAGTAGGCCTATAGCAGTATAGTGATGGTATCGCGTAGGCCCTGTTGTTATTACTTGTTGTTTTGTATAGCATGATAATACAGGTAATATTTTAGAAAGTTTAGAATGTACTTCATACGTAATAAATACATTAAGTAAACATTTAATAAACCAATAAATTAAGCATAGAATTGATTTATGAGTGTGAACTTAAATTTTAAGGTCAACTTAAATTTTAATAAATACCTAAAAATATAGAGTATTTATGTAACTTGACTATTTTTCCTTTTTATATAAACATTATGTAAAGATCATAATTCTAATGTAATATTTGAGGTCTTTTAAATAACACTTTTTTACACGTGAATGATTCACACACGTTCGAGTTTTAAACGAACACTGACACCTGCTGGCAGCTCATGGTACCGCGACTCAAAACCAAACAAAAGGATTTACATTTTAGTCACATAACAAAACGCATAACGTCTTCATTGGACTAAACGTACAACATTTTTATCTGAACGTCCACGAAAATATGTTAAAACCATCATAATAAACTTACTGACCTGATATGTTTAATCTTTTAGTTAACTCAGAAATAAAGCTCGTCTCAAGTTAAACATCCCGCATGACGTTATCTTCTGTGTAAATAACACCAAAAATGATCATGTATCAATAAGAAGCTTTTGAGATCAAATCAAATCAGATTCTTTTTGGGTTGGTTTTGAGTCGCAGTACCAGTAGCGGCCACCAGATGTCAGTGTTTGATTATAACACGTCTGTAAACCGTGGTAGATGTGTTCTGACATTAGGAAGACTGCAGCATTACATTTCAAGCCTTGAGTCCTTGTTGTTCTTTTGAGATTTCCTACAAGCACTACAGTTTCCCCAAAAGTCAATTCAGAGAACTCGGCAATCAAATGTTCAAGTAAAATACATAAATCAAAAAGTTACATTGTCATATTTTATTTCAAATATTAATGTTGGCACACACTACACGACTTTTAAAATCTGAAAAGATTTTTTTAAACTAGACATCACACACTTGCAGACTTTTTTAAAGGTTTGCAGAGAAAAACGAGGCATCAAAATCTGCAGACTAGCACAGACTTTCTGCAACATGTCCAGACTGAAAATCTTGGCAACATCTGAGCAAAAGTCTTGTAGTGTATTCCCGCCCTGGATAAAGTGTGAGAAAATGTAAACAATTTAAATGTGACTTTTTGTACTTTGTTGTAACACGGGGGTCCAAATAACCCCAAACATTGCTAAAATTGGCACATAACAGGAGGGAAAGACCAAGCATTGTGACCAAACCTGCAAACATATTCAAGAAACAGTTAAAGAAACACCTTTTCCATTAACTCCTATTTACTTTTTAATTTACTTTTCATTATTGCATATTTGTTGATGTGATGTCTATAGTTTGCCTCATTTTAATGTCGTTCAGAATAAGAGTGTCTGCTAAATCAATAAATGTTAGATGTCCATACGTTTGGCTTGTCATAACATCACAAGCATTTCAAGAATTTGTTAAATGTGCTCCAATGAAACGCTTGTAAATGTGACCTAATAAAAATGTGATGTATGTGCTTTTTGCAGTTTCAACAAAATGGGACTAACAAACGTAAACAGTGAAAGTGTGCAAGAGGATTTGTAATGAAGATCCTTGAAATCTTTCCCGGAAATTTTGGATCACAACAGCTTTTCAGATGTTTATCTTGAGAAACTGCCAAGCTTATGTTGGCACGAGTTTGTAGATACTCCCTGGAATCCATCGCTAAACTCTTGTTCATAAAGCCAAATGCGATTCATGAGGTTCGCTTTCAATAGGCAGAATATGTGCACACAAACACAAGAACATTTCACATTCAACTTGCTCCTTTGGTAATGTGCTTCAATCTAGTGGAAAATATTAAATTGTTGAGACAATAGAAAGTTTTACATTTAGTTCTACACATGAAGATATATATCAGAACTGTGACTACGGTATTTTGTTATACACACAAACTGGTTTCAAGACTAAATGATTCCTAATAATATGAAACTGTTTCAACGTGATGCAGTAAATATAATTCCTCAGTCAAAACAAACCCAACTTGTTTAAATGTTCATAAAAAAAATACAAGGTAGTTCACAGGGCACGTATTTTATTGTATAATTCAATTTCAAATATAATATTGTTACAATATTAAGTATTTTATATAACAGTCAATACAATGCTCTGCTGCCATCAAATATCCAGAAAGTCATGTCTTACGATAAGACAAACACATCAAAACTCTTCATTACCGGTTTGATTCACATTTACAAAATATACAATTAATTAATAAAATATTTCAACTTCTTCATACAAGGATTTCAAAATTAAAATCAATGTTGTGGATGTGATCCATCCAGAGAAAAACAGAAGAGGCACATCTCCATATTTAATTCCACATAGCTTCCCTGCAACAGTTGCTCATGTAAACAGGTACACATATATATTTATACGTATGCATGTATTCACAGCTCTGAAAAAAGGTGACGCAAACACAATTTATAGATTACTATAGTGAACCACACCCCCTTCTGATCGTTTCCAAATGATTCTTGAGAATTTGAGGTCTCTGGACCGTAGACAAATGGACTGATGGGAAATAAGTGTAGTGAATAGAATGACTATACAAATCAAATGTTTAAATAAATGTATATGATTTTAGCTTATGAATGTGTCAGTCGTTACATTGTGCACTTTCTGAGCCAAACGTCTCGAGTGAGAAGCTTATACGTTTCTGGAGTCTTGAGCTGTGTGTTTACGGAGCTGATGTTCGGGGCTTGAAGAGACCCGTTCTCCTGAGGTGTCGCACAATGAGCGGTACAGACACCAGAGTGATGCTGATGCGGACCGGAGCGAACAGTTTGTGGACGGCGTACGCTAGAACAAACGTGCTGGTGCCTGCGGCCATCTTCGACTGCACCAGGGATTCACTGAAGCCCAGTTTACACAACACAGAGGTCATGTCTACCCCGCTGAAGAGAGACAACAACAAAGATCTCAGATTAACAAACGTTATTAAGAATACAATGATAAACTTGTAGACTTCTATACTAGCAGAAATCTCACCTGGATACAGCACTGTAAAATATTCCCAGAGACATAAGAGAGATTCCAACGTGGAATGAGACCCCGACCGCTCCATACTCCTTAAACACCTTCCTGAGCTGTTGCGCCTTGCTGGGCTGTTTATCCGACCCCGGGCCTTGAGCGCTGGACCCTGAAGAAAGAGGCTCCTGTCAAGAGGGGGAAATAATGACAATATAATCATAATCATACAGAATAAAACAAAGATGTCGTGTTGGATCTTACATCAGATTTACGAGCTTCTAATGTAAAAAAAAAAAAAAAAGTGAATCAGCAAGTAATTCATGACAAAAGGCAACTTTGTTATGTGGGAATTCCTTTGCTGAGCCAAAACTCGGCCTCACTGGGAGGGGCTTAGCGGCACAATCCAAACCAATCACGAGCCAGCGGAGGCTGGACTTGCGCTGTTGTGAACCACATAAACTTGAGATGTTATGTATGGTGTAATTTTAGGTTTGAACGTTCAGCGTCTCCGTGCTTTGGAACATTATACCTTGGAACTATAAACAACTCGCATGAATCTGTTGCTGCTTTAGAAATCAGTCAAGGATTTTAAAGAAATCTAAGTTAAGTTAAGTTTGTACACACACTTCGATGTTCACTCTCTAACAAAAGGTTCTTCACAGCGATGCCATAGAAGAAGCATTCACTCAAAAAAAACATTTCTTTCCTTTTTAATATTATTTGTATATTACACTCACTCAACCATTCAGTCAAAGGTTCTTTAAAGAACCATTACTTTCCCAACTTTTCATAATCTGAAGAACCTTTTTTCGCCACAAATAACCTGTTGTGAAACAGAAAGTTATTTTTTGAACCATTATTAAGTGTGAATTATATTATTTCTTTCTTTCTTATTTTTTTATTTATTTCATCTATACATAAACCTGCACTGGTCAAGATGACGGGCAGTGCTTAGATGACCATGTGTTATACGTTTTAACTAAACTAGGGCTGTCACAATTTTTAAATAATCATCTCAACACAATTATTTGACGTCATCGCAATTATTTCCGATAAGCGCAATTATTGTGAATCCTTAGACAACAAGGATTGTCGGTGCAGAATTTATTTATTTTCTAACATTTTATTTTATTTTCTAAGAATTAATTAACAAGGATGATCTGCAGTATCTGCGGCATTTTACATTCACTGGCCTTGATCTGCAATCACCGTCACATTCAATTGACATTTCTCCATCATTTGAGTTGTGTTAACTTTGTGTGTTTTGTTTTGTTTTGTTTCCAGACTTGCAGCACTTACACAGCAAGGCCTTAATATCTAGTTTTAGTGCTCAAGACTGTCTTCTCTGTTAAGGTCACTCTACAGTAGGGTTGCAAAGGTGCGGGAAATTTCCATGGGAGCTTTGTCTCAGGAATATTGGAAATATTCAGAAAAAACAGTAAAATATTGTTACAATTTAAAATAATGGTTTTCTCTTTTAATATACTTTAAAATATAATTGATTTATGTAATGCAAAGCTGAATTTTCATCACTCCTGTTTTCAGTGTTACATGATCCTTCAGAAATAATTTTAATATGGTGATTTATTATCAGTGTTTGGAAACATTTGTGTTGCTTAATATTTTTCAGGATTCATAGATGAATAAATAGTTTAAAAGAACAGAATTTATTCAAAACAGAAATATTTTCTAACAAGATAAGTCTTTACTATCACTTATCATTTTATTATTCTTGCTGAAAAAAGTAAAAAAAAAAAAATACTGACAACTGTTTCCAAACTCGGCATATAAAGACAATAAATCAGCATATTATAATGATTTCTGAAGGATCAGGACACTGAAGACCGGAGTGATGGCTGATGACAATTCAGCTTTGCATCACAGAACTACAATATACTTTAAAGTATATTAAAACAGAAAACCATTATTTCAAATTGTAATAATATTCCACAATATTACTGTTTTGATCTGAGCTAAGTGGTAAGAGCATTGCGTTAGCAACGCAAGGTTATGGGTTCGATCCCAGGGTATTGCTCATACCTATGTATAAATGTATAGGATAATGCAATGTAAGTAAGCATATCTAATTTACTGGCTAGCTAGGTAGTGCATAAACAGTTTTGTATTTTATAGTTTAACTTCAATACTATAGATCAAATATATTTACCCAAATAATCTAAAAACTTACTTGATTGATATAGTCTTCGGGTAAATGCAGATATGTTGCTTCAACATACTTGTATATATATTCAGAGCCTGGAAAATGGGAAAATTCCCCCCTTAAGTTACTAAGGGGATTGTGTGTGGGGGATGGTCTCTTCTTAGATAGATTTTTTTTTTAAATAAATCATCTCACCTAAATGTTTGCTCAGTCAGTATATTTGTTTATACAATGGTACAGTTTGGTACAGTAGCTTACACACAGCACAAGAACGTTTTAAACATAAATTTATGTCATTTATGACTACTCACCGCGATTGGACATTTTAAAATGTATTTTGTGTGCAGGATTCAAGAAATTACCGGTGCATGGAGGAATGCACAGTGCATGTGGAGTAGAGGTCTGCACTGGCTTAAAACAAAAGCCCGAACCCGACCCGGCCATTACAGTTACATTTAAAGCCCGAACCTGACCCGAACCCGAAATGCGTTTAACAGCGAGCTGCATTTTATGATTGCTTGCGATGATAATTAAACAAATAGCTACATGTAAGCAAACACAGTTTCATCAAGGCACGGCAGCCCCTTCAGCAGTGCGCAAGCAAGAAAAAAGTAAGAAATAGCTACCAAGTTACCAATAACGAAACTTTGCTGTGGGTGAACAGGTCTAAAAGTCAAAAATCCTTTTTTTAACCCACTGGAGCAGTGAGTGAGCACATGCGCGGAACAGTTAATGCGAAAAACAGCTTTGTGTGTGTGTTAAACTTTCGTCCTATTTTTTGTGGTGACAACGCAGCAGACACGCAAGCATACGCCACGGCACGCAAACCTTATATAAAATTTGTTTTTATTATATTTAAGTAGTCTGTTATAGGCTAACCTGCAATTTATCAAATTCCCAGTTTATTCCCCATTATTCCCATATATTCCCATTAATTCCCATGGAAAGTTTCCTGCCTCGAAAATTCCCGGAATTTTGCAACCCTACTCTACAGTAAATAAAATTAGTTAATTACAAAATGTTCACATCTCTAAAGTGTATATTTTCTTCATTGAATAAATTAATTGTCATTATAGTTAAACCGTCAAAGTTTTTAAACAGGCAATTAATCGCCCTAATCGCAGTTATTTTATAGACAATTAATTGTCAGCCAAATTTCATAATCCTGACAGCCCTAAACTAAGCATTTGTTTTTGAGGAATAACTGACTTTGCAATGCCGCGACTAGCCAGAATCAAGTATTCAAGACCGCTGTCATTGTTTACATTTAGACATTTAGCAGACGCTTTTATCCAAAGCGACTTACAAAGAGTGTAGGAGCAATAAGCATCATTGTTTAATGTTTTCTCATTGCAATCTCATGAAAAAGGATGACACACGGATGTCATTGGTGTTTCGCCATCTCTTTCGTAAACTACCGTTACACATGAAGTTTCAAAACTGGAAGTTGAAAAGAGCACAAACAAGCTAAGAATTAATTTGAAGTCAAAGAATAGTATAGTGACTTTCTCAAGCCAACACGTCTCAAACCAAGAAATCAAACTGGGCCTATATGTGATAAACAGTTTGCAAAAAGAAAAAAATCAATATGTCTGCTAAATCAGTCTATAAAATATAGTTAATTTAACAAGTATACACTTTTAAGTATGAGCTGAATAAGTGCAGAAATGTAATATTAGACAAATAAAATAAATACATTCTGTATATTTCACAGCACAGATCAGTGTGGTTTTGTCTGTCATCATGTGATGCCAAACACAGGAAAATTGTTTTACCCTACGAGCCTGAACACAGTGAACAAACAACACAAGCTTTTCTCTCTCACAGTCAGGCATGGGGTCGGTCATGTGAGTTCAACACTGTGCGTGCGTGCGTGTGTGCCGCAATCCATGAATGTGCCAAAGTGCAAGCAGACAGTTACGTGTTGTGCGCGATAAAGAGTCTGTTAGTGCACGAGACAGCAGACAGATGCACAACACATCGCAATCAACACAAACACATCTGGAAGAGAAGTGGCTCATTTACAGTCAAGCCCACATGAGCAGACGAGGCTGGAATCAAAGACACTCGGTACAAAAACATCCCAAACCACAGCTGGAGTCACAAGGTCAGTGAGGAGGAGGTACATGTGCAGAAAGATGGAGGTCCTAATGACTTATATTATGTAAATGCAATTTATAAAATCTAAAAATAAACAATATTTTGGAAAAGGGTTGTATATTTAGTCTGTTTATGTTTATTTAGTCTATTTTTTTTCTAACTTTGAATTTATGGTCCATTAAAGCATCACCATATATTCAAACACCCATATTCTTTTAGTTGTGCTAAGAATATACCAATCCCACTACGATACAATGAGCTATCATTTTGTTTTCTTGTTTTTATAGCATTTCTTCCTCATTTATATGCAACATTGCAAAACTGTAGAACTAGATTTGAACAGGGCATCTTCAATTACTGGCACCAGCTCGACAAATAAACAAAACACTTGAAAGAATGCCAGACATTTTTTGCATATCTTCCTGTTAAGCCACAAATGATGTCACATTGTGGGTGTTCCGAACGATACAATGCTGACACTGTTGTTGCAAAGTCAAGAAGGTTAATAACTTCAAAGCTCAAATGACCTTTTCGAGTGGATGGGGGAGGCTATAAATACAGGACATGCGATCATGGGCGTAATTTGCGGGTGGGACATGTCCCCACCACTTTTTGGAAGAAATGTTTGCGGAAGGTGTGTATTGTTTGGGGGCCATTCACATCTAGAACTCGTGGAAACCGCAGGATGCGCCGCTTTCTCACCATCTCCCGTTTCTTCAACGCATAAATTATTTTGGCGCAAGAAAAACCCGCGACTTCAGAAACGCGGCAAGAATGAAAGACGCGCATCAACCCTCTCGGTGCTGTACAAAAACACGAGAACCAGCGAACAAGCGACATTCTTAGTCAAAGCAATAAACTGTTTGTAAGTGTAATGCACCGCAACAACAAGTGACCTTCCCCAACTGACGGTTTGGAAACCACTGTGAGAGTCAAAAAGCGGATTAGACAATGCACTATATGATCATATAAGTTCTTAAAGAAACCATTTATTTAAGTATGAATTGTTTTTTCAAAACAAAGTCTCGCCACTGTATGCGATAGGGCAACGTGTTCTCCTCAAACCCGCTTGACCCTTAAACAGGAAACAACCGATGAGTCATTTTCTGCACAAAACCGGTGGACACGTGCCAGCTGAATCTTACAATAGTGAACTAAATCTATATAGGCTATAGGTCTAATCTAGCAATACAAAAAGCACTGTTTTTGCTATTTTACTTTTTCACAACAAATGGCAAGATTTAACTATGGCTACTGTAGCAAAACCATGAACAAGTGTTGTTGTTTTCGTTTTATCTGTAGTTAAACTCTGATTAATTTACGCAAGGAACTGCTGTTTCGTTCAGTCTAAAGACGCCGCTTAAGCTCAAGTGCAACCTGCATGTATGAGGCCTGACAACACACTGTAACGGGTTTACAATAATAACACAACTATATGTTTAAAGTGTCACAGGTGTGTTCAAGCTCATAGGTATCAACGCACGACTGTCACTGTGTCGCGGTGCATGAACTGTAGCGCGACTCTTTAAAAGTGAAATGTGAAAACACCACGAGACGCAAGAACTTTTTGTAACTTTGAGGACGATTTAACACAATGAAAGAGTGAGAGGACGACGCATGTAAAACAGCATCCAAAGTAAAGATATTAAAGTATTTTAAAGCGCGCTGAAAACAATGAGAAAGACAAACAGACGTGTGTGTGCGTGGCGAGTGTTTGTTCACCGTTCAACATAATGGACACACACTGAACAAAGACTCGCGCGGTCATTGAACAAATGGCACGCGCGTTCGCGCTACACCAGACGTGGTGCATTAACCAGTATAACCAGTTGGATCTATTTATAATGACTTTGCATCAAACTCGCAGATGTTTTTGTTAGATCCAAAACAAACAACGTAAAACTCAAGTAGTACTGACTTACCACTTCAACGCCAGCGGCGCGTTCCTGCGTTTTCTCAGGCGTCGTGGACGCGCATCGCATTTGTCGAACAGATGAAAACGGTTCATTCACCCCACAGACGCGTCGGTGGTCCCTGTGCGTCCAGTCGCCAACCTCGCGTTTCCGCGTCGCGTTCAAAGCATATGGCGCGTCAAAAAGCGACGTGCACGGAACAGCCCGTTCACTACCGACGAGAGAGATGTAACCGGACCGGCATGAGACAGCGGCTTTGCAGTCAGGTAATCTCCGGTGAACAGAGGAGCTGCACACCGCGCGGTGATGACGTAACGCCCGCGTCGTGCCGCAAGCTCCGGTCGAGTAAACGGTGAAGTTGACGCGCAACAACGACGCCGCGGAAACGCTCGAGGTCCGACAGCGATACATCGTGCCGACGTCAAATGCAGCTACGGTGACTATTCGTGACCGCTGTTTAGTGTGCACACTGTGATCTGATCCGAGATCAGTTCACGCCTCCACCAATGACATTCAAGAGCTCTTCAAAACAATGTCATACACGTGACGCGCAGCTTTACTCTGTCACTTTCAATGCCACGCAGGACTGTTTACAAAATACCGTTAGTTTTCCAGTAGGATTTAATGATGTTCTCATCTGCCAGATAACCACACAACACATTCCCAGTAGAGACCATTATAGTTTCTAATAAAAGCAATTCCCATTAAACCCACTAGAATTTCTCAAGTGCAAGACGCATAACGGACACGCGTGAATCCAAGCAGATGTTAGTTGCTCTGGTCTGCTGGGTTGAAATCTCCCTCTCATAAAGTCAGTATGTTTTGCAATATGTTAAATAAATAAAAACCTGTTGAAAAAAACAGCACATGCTGGTTTGATATGTTTTGATGCTGGTTTCTGCTGGTTTAAGCTGGTCAAACTCGCATCAAAACATACCTAACCCAGCGTGTGCTGCTTTTTTCAACAGGGAACTTATTTTGCATCTCACAATTGAGCTTGATAAAAGACAAGCACGTGCAGTGCACCTTTTCTTGCAGGATGTGGTTAAACCATTCCTATCCTCACGCTTTGCTGTTTTATATAAGACCTTCACACCCTTGACATTTCACCCGCAGAAAGCTGTATCTGTGAAGCAGCCGGATGAAGCTGAGTCACACAAACAAGCAGCTGCAATGGATCTGCAGCACCGGCTTATTGAAGGGAAAGCTGGAAGAGTGCCACACTAAACAGCCTCTGACCTGCCGCAGTGTGCATGTCTTCATGAGTTCATTAGGCTCTGAACCTTCAAACAGATGCTTGTAAATGCAAGTGCATGTCATGACAATGACGATGCATAATTCATTTTCTTTTGAAAGGTGCTGAACACGAGGCTTAAGAAAACACGTTGCTCATTATGAAGTAAACGATATCTCTTTATGTTCCAGGCTGCATAGTCATCCGAATGCATCATGTGCATTTATTGCATTGAATTATTCATCGCATTTGAATCACAAAAGCCGCATAGCTGCATTAAAAACACTCAGCAAAGCTGCTTCGGTAAAACAGCAGGCGTTCTGGCTCCGAGACAAAACCACAAACACCACAGAACTTTCAGCATTCTGATGTTAATGGTTTCGTGCGGTACACTGACCAGCACTATTATTATAAATGTGATGGCAATTAGCTACATTTCAAAGCAAACTGGCCTTGAAGTCTTAAAGGGATAGTTCACCCAAAAAAATAAAATTCTGTCATCATCAGGTGGTTGAAAACCTGTATCTGACTCTAGAGCACAAAAAAAGATACTTTGAGAAATGTCTCAGCGGTTTTGTGTACATTTAATGTAAGTCAATGGGGTCCAATGTTGTTTGGTCATTAACATTCTTCAAAATATCTTCTTTTGTGTTCTGCAGACGAAAGAAAGTCATACAGGTTTTAGATGAGTAAATGTTGAAAGAATTTACATTTTTGGGGGAACTGCCGCTCTAAGGACCAATGAAACGTAGTAAAACTGAAACAACAAAAAAGGAATTAAAGGAACAGCTGAGGAGTTTCTGACAGCCGCAGTCGCCATTTACTTTCATTGTGTGAAATAAAAAATCAACATCAGCTTTTCTTGTGTTTCAACACACAGGCTTTGATGAACATGGAAGTGAGGATGGCGGAATTTTCTTTTCTGGGTTCTTGAAACGGTTGTCTTTTGTTGAAGTGCACAACGCACTTGAAGCGTTTCTTGAAGAGACTTGTCTGTTCAGGTGGAGTTGAAAAGATTATTTCATTATCATCCCAGAGATTAACCGCCAGGAAACAGGCCGATGATTTTACACCCTGTTCTTAAAGGGACAGTTCACCCATAAATATATATTTTTTCTTTTAATTACTTTATGTTGTTCAAAACTTTTCTTCTGTAAAACACAAAGAGATATTTTGAGAAATGTGACAAGACAAGTGGTTTTGTGTCCACACGAGACAATGACTATATGAACACACCAGATGCATAAATATGTGTTACGTCCTCCAAAAAGAATCCGATTCAATCTGTTACCGCTGATATTAGAGTCCCGTAGTGCTTTGTGCCAATTTAAACAGAGTTTGCAAGATTAACAATCCAAACAATGAATAATCCTGTTATGCAATAGAGTTGCTCGGTTCAGGCTTTGTTTAGGGTTTTGTGTCAGTAAAGTAAAGTAAAGTAAAGCAGTAGGACAAACCAAATAGTGAGATGTCACGTTTTAATTCACACTTTATTTTTGGGTGTATGATTTGCATTATATATTGATGCAATGCAGTGAGCACTTGTCATTTGGTTTCTTCACAGTTTCCTGACCTGCTGAGTGCTGACTCATTGCGGTTAGATGTTTCTCAAAGACAATCATTGGGCAGCTGGCTGAATAAACACTTCCTGAAAGATCAGACTGTGGTTTATAAATGCAATAATCAGACCTCAGGCAACTCTTAAAGCAGAACTCAGCTGAAGAAGTGTGGCATCTGCAGTAAAGTGGAGATGGACAGCAAACACTGCAAAAAAATATGATTTTGTCTTGTTTTCCAAAACAATTTAGTCAACAATCCATAAAACAAGGTATGTTTAAAATGCAAAATAGGGAAAGAGTTTGTTTTGCTTTCAACTTAATGTAATACATCTTTGTTTTTGCTTGAAAAACAAATGCTGTTTGCCAATAAAGAAAAATAATCAAATGTCTTTATTTTGAATTCTCTATTGGCAAACTTCATGTTTTAGGCTAAAAATGTGTAATATTTTTAAGAACTGAAAGCAAGACAAATAATATTGTATTATTTCGCTCAATATACCTTTACACACTTGCTTGGGAAACTTACTTTGAATTTAGAGTTTCCAATGTACTTTTGTGTTCTTAAATTGTGCATGTATTTAAGTGTGCTTGTCTGTTCAAACAGATCAAGAAAGAAGACCGCTTAAGAAACTGATCAAAATATACAATTTATTGAAAATACATTAATACAGTGATCAGTGTACTCCAGTTACTATAAAATCAGTAGTTTGTTTCCTTTTATCGTGGCAGGAAAACTTCAGCTGACAGTAAAACAGAAGCACGATTCTCTCCGTCTCTAGTCATATTTCTACTTCAATGTCCAAAAACACGAGCTACAAGAATACTGTGCGCTACAGCTGTATGACACCGGTGCGTTTCTCTATATTCAGTCACGGGCTCCTTCATAAACGTGATGCATCAGGCCCGTAAGGGTCACACAGCGTTCTGTGTGTGTAAAGCAGTTTAATGTCAGTCTTTTTGGTCTCTGACGTGAACAGTGTTAAGCATCTTCACTGTAACATTACGCTTATATTGCATTTCAGTATTTTCCATAAAAAAGGAAAGAAATTCCAAAGATTATTTACATGCTTTCCTCCTTCGTAAAGTGACGCATGAATGAAGTTACTGTTGACAAGAAGGCGGGACTACAAGAGTATCACTGGACCTCATTGGCTGTTTCTGACATTCTGAACTTCTGGAAGACTTTGGCACCCAATATGAGAGACATAATCCAGCTCGAAAGAGTTATAGCATTGACTAAATCATGTATGATTTACATGCACAAAACGTAATTCTGTCTGGATATGTTTCTCATCCTCCTCCCGCTGTGTTCATCCCTGATGTATGCGTTAAAGAGATAGTTCCCCCAAAATGAAAATTCTGTCATCATTACTCAACCTCTGTTCCAAACCTCTTTAAATGTCTTTGTTCTGCTGAACACAAAGGAAGATATTTGGAAGAATTCCGGTAACCAAACCGATCTCATACCCCATTTCCTGAAGAACAAAGACCTTTATACAGGTTTGGAAATGATGTAAATTCAGTAAATGATGACAGAATTACATTTTTTGGGTGAACTATCCCTTTAAATGACTGCTACAATGTTCATTTTATTTTCCTCTCAGCAGCTAAACCTGTCTCCCCTCTCAAGCACATGTAGAGCAGACACGACGCTGACAGACGGGTGAATCTCACATTACACAGCCAGGTCACATTTCACCCCGAAATTCAATTGAAATAAAGCGACAAGCTTATTAATACGTATGTAATAAATCTATAATTGTTTATACAATTAAACATGTTTCTGGGAGCATTGTAGCAAATTTAATGACAAAGATTTTTTCCCCTCTCAAATTCACATTTACACTGCGTCTTTAATGTTCATTAAAAAATCCATTACAGTCCGTTTACTGTATTCCTTGAAATGTGGTCAACGAAAATAACATCACACGTATGCATCTAAAAATAACCATCTTACTTTTTGTTATTTCTGGGGTGAGATGCAAGCCAGACATGTCCTTATAACACTGACATACAAAAATACTGACGTTTCTCTAATTCATCCTTTCTATAAATGGCTTCATCTCTCTGCAGTACAATAAATAAGAATCTTATAGTACAGTGGCTTCTATGCACATATATGAATAAATACTGTACACAATACCTTTGGGCCCTGTTGCCTCTCACATACAGTACAGTAGATCATCAAAGGCAACAGAAAGGAAACACTGGAAACGTTTCATTCTGGTCCGAATTCTAAACTGCACAACAGCTCAACAATTCCTCAGCTTGAGCATCCACAAACAGTAAACCTTTTATTTCTCTTGAAGTCAGTTGAATGAATCTCTGTATAAATCATGAATCGGGGTGATGGACGGAAGCTGTGCAACATTTTCTTCCTATCTGACAACCCGTCTTCCCTGTGCCGGGATCAGACAGAGTAAGACTGTTTTCAGACCCTCATCTTCGGTTTATAGTACCACACGATCTGTTTACTTTGTTTACCCCGCATGCCTCCTCCTGCATTTCTTCATCAGAACACCTCTAGGTTTGGACTGGAATAAGCAGGTGAAATACGGGGGATCCACTAGTGGGCGGCCACATGCTCTTCTATTACTCGTTAAATTTGGCCTCCATCATTGTGTCCATCCAATCGGACGCTTGGGATCCTGGAAACTATGAAACACAGCAGCAGCTGTGAGTTTTGGGGTTCTCGTCTTCTATTGGCTGCTTGAATTTCAGAAGGGGCGGGTCTCCGCTGGCCGGCGTGAAGTAAACCGCGCTGCCGTTGGACGACACCAGCGGCATACGAGGATCTTCCGGCTCGGATTTGGTCTCTGTGGCCAGCGTGGAGCCGTTAACCAGGTGACCGTTGAGGATGGGATGGTTGAGAAATTTGGCTGCGACCCGCTGCTTTTTGAGTTCTGACAACGTCTGAGGGCATCTGGACTTAGATTCATCAGTAAGTGGGGGAGTGGTGTGGTCTTGAGGCTCGGGGGTCACCGGGTCACCGTTAGGAGCGGAGAGGCGACCGTTGTGTCTTGTTTCCTCTTTCAGGATTCCAGGAACTCGTGGTGGATCCTCAGGGTGCTTCTACAAAACATCAAAAAGTAACTTAGCAACTTGAAATGCAGGTCAGGTGTGAAATGCATCAGACAGTGGGCATGTCTGTGAATCAAGTAATCGAGAAGCACATGTAAGAGTTTAATGTGTTCGAAATCTTATGTGGGATTCTCCCCACCGTGTATTGGCTGTTCTCTTGCTCAGAGTCTTGTTCTTCTCGTCCTCTCCACACGATGGCTTCTGTCTGATACTCTTTCCGACAGAGGTTATGTCTGTCTGACAGACTCGCCCGCCGCACCACTTTACTGCTCACACATAAACACATTTTTTATTATATAAATTCATATACACAATTAATTAAATTGCACTGTTATAGTTCCTAGATGAATATGGGTAATTTGCGTGTAATGCATGTGAATGTCCAGCAGGTGTCAGTATTGTCTTTGTTAAGTGTGTAGCATGTGATTCATGTGAATGTCCAGCAGGTGTCAGTATTGTAAGTGATGTGCGTGTTTGTGCAGTGTGTGAATGTCCAGCAGGTGTCAGTATTGTAAGTGATGTGCGTGTTTGTGCAGTGTGTGAATGTCCAGCAGGTGTCGGTATGTACCCGCGGCTTCCTGTGCTACTGGTGCGGCGACACAGAGATGTCTTGTGCTTCAGTTGCGACTTCATGATGATGTCGTGCTTGTGCTTCAACTCCAGTAGATGATTCCTGAACTCCTCATCTTCACACAGATCTGAACACACACAGCAGTAACAAAAGCTAAGTCGATGATTGACTGACTTGTGAATCAGTGATGCTATGAATCATGGGAATTCTCAGCTCAGCTCGGTCTGTTATATCAGTATATCAGAAAGGAATTTGTACCTATGGGCGTCTCCTCCATATAAGTCTTGGCATTTAGATTGGCACCATGTGAGACGAGCAGCTCGGCCACATGGACCTGAAGAGGTGAAATGTGATAAAACACATGAGCCAATATTAAATGATCCATATCAGATGATATTTAATAATTAACTGAGGACTCCACCTGCTGCATGACTTAACTTGTTAGTGCGTACAAAACAACTTGTTAGCCTGTGAGTGTTCACGTATGTGCGTGAGAGTGTGTATGTGAGAGTTTAAGCGTGTACCTGTCCCCAACACGCAGCGGCGTGCAGTGGTTGCCACCCATCAGAATCTCTCTTATCTGTTCTAGCGCCACCCTCTAATAGCAGCTCTGCAGCCTGCGCGTAACCGTTCGCTGCTGCGATGTGAAGCTGTAAAACACAGACACATTTCAACACCACACACAAAACAGATCATAACTATATATTTATTATATATTAGATTATAACGTATATCTTTACGCTTAGAAGTTCTAACATGTTAATAAGAACACTGATAATAATCAGAAAAGCTGTGTGTGTGTGTGTGTGTGTGTGAGAGAGAGAGAGTAACAGGACTCTTGTGAGCATTGAGGTGTCTCATAAGTTGTAGATAGATAACGGCTGTTCTTCAGTCTAACATCAACACACTCAGTGTTGGGTGTAACTAGTTACTAAGTAATCAGTAACTGTAATTTAATTACTTCTCCCTTGACAAAAAAAAGTAAAGTAAGGGATTACTCTTATTTTTCCTGTAATAAGTCTAACATTAAAATCTGTGCTTTAATGTGTAATTCTCACATTTGTTATACTTTGGTCAGTTAATAATACTACTTTATGTAGTTTTATATTATTTATTTAAATGAATTAAAAGAGACGTTTCATAATTCACTTAACTAATCAATGTTGATATAGTATATAGAAAGTAATTAGTAATTAAATACTTTTTGGAGAGAGTTACTTGTACTGTAATCTAATTACACTATTGAATATGCAATAAGTAACTAGTGATTCATTACTTTTCAGAGTAACTTGCCAAGCACTGCACACACTGTGTGCTGTAACACATACTATAAGTGCTGCATGAAAGCTGATCTGACAGCAGAGCTGTGGCTCTTATTACACTGTTTGTTTGGCTGGAGAAGAGAAGATCGTCACGGATGATAGATAGTGTTGTATTAGTGACAAAGTTAGTGTTCCTCAAGCTCAAATGGCAGAGCATTGCATTAGCAGTGCAAAGGTTGGTGCACCACAAGTTCCTCTGGATAAAAATGTCTGCCAGTTGCACAAAGATAAATGTAGATGACGAGAAACCTTATGCTCTGAACTCATATAGGACTGTGATCATACCTGTCAACATTTGTGTACTAAATTTCGGGAGACCTGCTGAGGGGGTATGGTTTGGGGGGGCTGTTTGTTTGTGCAGGGCAGATAGGGCATCCCTCTGATATAAATTGTTTTAAATCTTGTAATTACTTTTTATCTAACATAACATCATTTTCATGTCAAATTCTTAAATGTAAATCTAAGAGACTGTTTAATGCAGCTCACGGAGCCATGAATCCATGAATGGTATATCTTTATCTATCTTTAGCATTTTGCCAGAGATCTTAATGTCAGACATGAAATAACTTGCATTAAACGCTTCAAAAAGTTTCAAAGGAGAAATAACTGAAATACGGGAGGTTAACGGGAGAAATAACAAAAGGGGAGGTTGGCGGGAGATGGGTGTGACAAGCGGAGTGTTGACAGGTATGACTGTGATATGCCCTAGCCTGTGTGTGTGTGTGTGTGTGTGTGCGTGTGTGTGAGTGTGTGTGAGTGTGTGTACCAGCGTGGCCCCCTGCGATTCTTGCTGGTTAACATCAGCTCCATCCTGCAGGAGGGTCTGAATATCTCCCAGCATCCTCCTCTCCACAGCCGCTCTTGTCTCATCGATCATCTCCTGAGTGATGCCTGTTACACACATGGATTGGATAATACAACCATCAATCAAACAGAAAGTGGGAGGAGTGGCTTTCATTTAAATCCTGATTGGTGTCGTGTTATGAAGCACTTGAGAGAAATTTGCTATTGGACACTGGCCGTGACCAAAACAGATAAAAAAATGACAATGTTAAAAGTAAAATTATAAATGGACCGTACTGGCAATTCATCCCGAGTAACTAATTTATTCAGTTAGGTGAAGTCAAATGTTTAAAATGATGTTTGATACTATAAAAACCATGTTAGAGATGTAGGATCAGGGCCAGTCCCTGTACTTTGGCACAACTTGCACAACTTAAGAGAATCAAGCTGAAGAGTCTCTCTCGGGGTCGAAGTTTAATCTCTCTGAACAACCTCATAAAGTAATGGAGCAACAGGAGGACATTGTTTGTCAGTGTGTGAAATACTATCAACCTTCAAGATGAAGCTGATAACAGAGAGACAGGGTCTGCTGTGGAACTCACCACGGTTTGCCATGGCAGTCTCGATGATGTCCAGAGTGGGGTCGTCTTCGCAGAGGTCATAGGGCATATTACCATCAGAGTTCACAGCCAAGAGATCAGCGCCTCTGCACAGAGACATACTGAGCTATTATACTGAGCTAATACCCCCTTCTGCTAAACTTCACCCTTAAAACTCACATAAAAAAAATTCATTTTTATCTGTATGTTGTGCTTTCAATTTATGAGGATACAGGAACCAACTTCAAGTTGTAATACCCATGTTGCTATAAACCACATATACAGACACACTCACTGTTGGATGAGGATCTTGACGAGACCCGTGTGTCCACAGGTAGCAGCAGCATGCAGTGGAGTCCACAGCTCATTGTCCTGAGCGTTCACAGTCGCTCCATGAGCCAACAAGATCCGCACCATGTCTTCATAATTGTCAATGCAACACTGAGAGAGAGAGAGATGGAGGTTTTTATTGTTATTAAGATCTGTCATTTTTCTTCTCGGTTTTAAACTGTATTTTCATTTCATATTTTTTGCATCTTCAAGTATTTGCACTAATGTTACTACATCACACACATTTGATTTTACACGGCCTTGCTGCAAATTCTTTGTCAAAAAAGTTTTTGTAAATAAAAATGAACAGAAAAAAAGATTTTTTATGATTTATATTTAACGCGAGTTAAATGTATGAGTCTGGATTAAAGGGTTTGTTCACAAGATGCAGTTATTTGCAAGGTTTGACTTTCTCAGATGATGTTTGACAGACAACTGCAACACTGTCACATACATGTACAACTAGAGCAACAGACCACCTCTGAACATGGTTTATGTGATTGTTTCATCGCCTTTATTCCCATAAACATCAGAATATACATTCAGACCAAACAGATACCCAACAGATGATTTCTTTACAAGCAGTAAGACATTGAAGCTCTGACACACACACAGAGAAGTCATCTGTTTGTCTTGAGTTTAATCCTGTCGATCGGCCCTGGAGAAAGTGTGAGGGAGTTTGGGGGAGAGAGACTGAACACAAAGCCTGTCTTTCATGAGCGCTTCAGGTCTACAGCATTACTCAACACCCACACCGACAGACGGACAAACACACAGACAGGAAGAAAGACAGACAGACATACAGCAGATGGACAGAGAGACCAACATTACCTGGTGCAGGGCCGTTAAACCGTCTTCATTACAAAGATCAGGAGGGATGTTGTTCTTTAGCAGATATCTCACTGTGAGGGAGAGACAGAAAGAAAAAAACATGAGCTTTCTAATAATTCTCTTTCCGTTTGAACATTCAACCATGTCTTTGAGACACAGACGGTTTCACTACACAGTACACACACAAACCATTTAGAAATCTTAACATTATCTGAGGTTGACACCAGTGGATAAAATCTGATTGTGCACGAGTGTAAATACAGTTTCAATTCTCACCGCAGATCACGTTATTGAGAAATGTCTCGTACAGTTGCATGATAGTACGATAACCGACCAGACAAGTTATGAAGTTATGAATTATGAAGCACAATGAAATCTTCAAGATATCAAAGCTGAACTAAAACAATCATTCAATTCAAGAGAGTTAAAAAAACTTGATTAAAAACGATGAGCACTTGAACGAAAGACCCTTCAGTCAAAAACACCACAAACTTCATAACTACTTCAAGTGCTAATCCTTTCCCAAACAAGCGTTAATGGCAATCTATCTGATCACATCTGATCTCAATCAGTTTGTTGTGAGGTGCAAAATGTACATCAATGTATTGTATTTACAACATTAAAAAAAATCTGTTTAACTGATAGAAAATTCTAGAAATTCTGTAAACTCTCCTTTGACACTAGTGTGCTTCCTCAAGTTCACTTCCTAGAAAACATTCCTCTTTTTACCAGAGTACTGTCACTTTAATCTGGCTCTCACAGACAACGAATGCTACTTACTATTAATGGACGTCTATATCTGACACCAATAGACCAGAAGCTTCACATTTACCATGAAACAGGGACAGATGAGAGAGTGTGTGTATAAATGTGTGTGTGTGTGTGTGTGTGTGCACGTGTAAACTCTACAGCACATGGAGGAAATGTCCCCACAAAGACAGTAATACCAGTAGTTTTTTGACCCATGGGGACATTTTTCGGTACCCACGAGGAAAACACTTTATAGATCAAAGTAAATTATGTTTATTTAAAAATGCAGAAATAAACATACCATAAACAGTTTGTATAGTCAAAAAATCCTCATAAAACATGAAAACCCAACATGTTTGTTTGTGAAAGTGTGTGTGTACGAGAGTATTCGTAAGCGTGTCTGCTCATCTTTATTATGGGATTTTATAAAGTCTCACACTGTCTCTTGTGGCTCAACTCATTTAAGGGTGTCAGACATCCATTTCAGTTTTCCTCCAAGTTACTATTTCTATAGCTAACGTAGTCTTATTATCATCATCAGATCTCACCAAAACACGACTGGAGAAAAGGAGCCGTTTATTTATTATTCAGAAAGTGTTATTTCTCTCTGGCCTTGTTGCTGCTGCTGAAATGGATACACATGTCCACCGACAGACAGACAAAGAGACAGACATACAGATTCCCCTCCCACTTCCCTGCTGTGGAAACAGAGCAGCGGTTCAGGAGGCAGAAGATTTGCCTGCATTCCAGCACAGGGAGGACCAGCAGATAAAACGCACAGCGATAAACAGAGCGCAGGAAGAGAAGAACCACACCCGCCTGCTGCATCTTATCAGCGTGTGGAGATGTAGCAGCGCTCGCAGCTCTGATTCAGGAGGGGGGTTTGTGACAGAAATCATGGTGAGATTAAATGAGCGAGAGACTTGCATATTCATGCACAAATCATCAACAAATTCTTCATCGGATGTTTGTACACGCTTATACTCCATCTAGTGCCCCTAGTAGGATTCATACTGTAAAAGTACAGGGCACTACCAAACCAAGCGAAAACAAAAACGTACAGTGTAGACTCAGGCCAGACGCAACATAAATATTGTTTTGCCTATAATTACTGTAATTTCCAGACAAGGCAAAAAGAAATGCGTCTGAAGGCTAGTCCGCAGTAAAAGAACAGTTTCATATTGAGCAACGTTATACAGAAGAGGTGAAATATGCTATAACGTGAGCAAGTGATCACCAGATGACAAGCACCAGCCAAAGTGGTTACAGAAAGACATTGTCTGACCATAATGTGATCATTATGATCACTCATAATGTCAGATATCGACTTTGAAATACTCTCGGCATTACAAATGAGATTAAAGTTCGACACAGGCTGGCAGCTGATATGAATTAATGGATTAGTGATCAACCGTAAGGACATTAGATCTTTATATTTAGCAATGTAATAATGCCGTGATTGTGAGAGTGACACGTCGGTGAGTTATTGTGTCACTCCAACCCACTGGCCTACATTCACCACAGCACCAGTTCGTGCACATCATGCATAGTTCTGATTTACACTCATTAAAACACAATTAACACACACAACTACATACTGGAATTATCCTGCTTCACATCTCAATTTAAGAGGCTTTACGAGTTTTCCATTTGTGTAAACACAACGGATTAAGGAAATACATATTCCCTCGATCCGCAGCCTGCAGCACATCAAAATGAATGACCAACATATTTTCCGAGTATTTAGAGTTTGGGTGGATTTCATTCAAAATTCATGAAGTCTATTAAGAGCTGTAGAAGCATGAATTTTCCCCTCTTTGGTCTCTCACTGTTCTGCTCGTAGCGGATGAAAGAAATTAATGGGACACACAGATAAAACAGACAAATCGAGACACTTTCATATAGAGATGACTGTCGAAAGGTAAAAATATATTTACTTCTAGATTTTATATTCACATTACTGTCACAGGCTAAATACAGATAAATATAAACATGGTTTTCAGAGGACATCGCTGTTATTTTATGTACACATTAAGGCTGTCAAACGATCACGATTAATTGCATCTAGAATAAAAGTTTGACATAATATATGTCTGTGGACTGAGCATATTCATTTTCGTATAAACATGCCTATATTTAAGAAAAATATAAAAATGAATAAACATTTGTAAATAATTAAAATTATTGCTTAATATATATAGAAATTCATCTAAATATTTATACATGTTTGTGAAAACAAACTTTTATTCTGGATAAAATTCATCATTCATTTGACAGCCCCAGTACACATAAGATCAAAAGCATAAAATAATGCAAAAATACAGAGCGAAACCAAACAAATAATGACATGAACTTGTTAAGGAGTGTAGTGTAATGTGAGTCAGCGATTACTGTACCCCTGCATCAATACAGCAATTAACTTATGTGTGTATACAGGTGTGCATACACCTGTAATTTCAAAGATTATTTACTAACATCAATTCAAGCACTTGCATCACTGCATTTAAAAAACTGTGATCTTTACATTTTATTTATACATATTTATTAATACATATTTTACATTCAAAAAATCTTAAATACATAGCAAGACATAAAAACATAAAAATAAACGTCTGTGATCATGCTTTCATAACAGTGTCCAGTTGATCACATCACATGTGATAAACCCCGAACTCACACGGGAATCACAACTGGCTCCTAACGAGTCTTTTATCATGTGATCTCTGCTGGCGTCTGAACCAGAGCCATTACACAACAATCCCAAACATTTAATGCCACTCCTAAAATCCACAATCACACAAACAGACACAGGACTGTGGCGTGAGGATATTTAGGGTGAGTATAGTGCTGCTGAATAGGCAACTTGCCTTTCGCTTAGCAGACTGCAAGTACCTTTAATATACACACACACAGATCTGCAGCAAACAAAAAGCCTGAAGGCATGGAGATATTTACAAACCCAAAGATTTAACACAGCGAAATCGAGTCAACCATCATTACCTGCTGCAATCCTCAAATGAAAAGAGATTTAGTGAATTCACGCCGATATGAGCGTCTTCCGCTGTGACCTTCAGTACATCATTAGTGATGTTTGCTCCTTCATAATGATCAAAACACAAACACACAGCAGTACAGTTCAGTGTTTAGATGGGGGGGCTCTTTTGATGTGGGTCAGTAAGCAACCATCTAGCAAAGCCCTGGCAACTGCTTAGCATGGGGGCGCTGCGGCGACTCATGCAGAGGCTAACACTTCTTTCATAAAAATGTTAAGATGAGACATGCATTATTTCTCAACTCAATTTTCAGTTGATGAGAACGACAGCCTCTATAAATCTCTCTGAATCAGTGTACTATATTCAACATTAAGCCTGTGCAGTAGTTCTATGTGTCCCAATTTACATGCTTACCATCCTAAATATTATTCAAACTTAGAATTATTGTTTCCCAAATTGTAGTATGTTAAAATGAGTAACTGGATGGTTACTTCCTTTGAAAACACAAAGTGCAGATCTATGCACACGCTACACTTTAACAATGGGCATGCACTCAAATGTATACACTTTCTATTAATAAAAACTAGGGATGCACCGACATGTCTATTTTGGCCGATAACGATAACCGATAATTATTCAACACTGGATGCCGATAACCGATATATTGGCCGATATACAGCATCTAAATTTTAATATAACTATTTCTGAGACTGAGAATTATTTTTTTCACCTAAAAATTATGTACCAAGCCTACTTTACACGAATAAAAGATTCTTTAACTTTTAAAGGTTTCTGGTGTTTATTTAATAAACAAATTAAAGATGTGCTTCCAGAGCTACCCCCAAAAAAATTCTTTATAGCCACAAGTCTAACAGGTCTCAAGACAGAAAGTATTCAGACAGCAGTCTGATTCAAACTATATCCCTTTGTTTCCATAATTTACACATTCAAAAATATCCCTAATAAAATCCCTGCATCCCTAATAAAAACAGTACATACTTTTAGGGTATTCTATAAGTAGGTGAATTTGGGAAGCAGCAACAGTCGACTGCACACTAAACCTGAGCTGACAGCAGGAACTAGAGGAGGATGGCAGGAATAAAAGCATACAGCGGAATGTTCTAGACTTCCATGGAATGTTAATGTTGAGTTCTGGTACAGACAGTGGGCCTCTGGATAGCCAATGAGGAGAGAACTTAACACACACACACACACACACGTCTGGTTTATTATCTCTGTGGGGACAGTCCATAGGCGTTATGATTTTTATACTGTACAAACTGTATATTTTATGCCCTACCCCTAAACCTAAAGATCATAGAAAACGTTTTGCATATTTAGATTTGAAAAAAAAATATCGTTCTGTACGATTTATAAGCTTTTTTGTTTAGGTCCCCACCGGGAAATAAAAACAAGGCCACACACAGACACAGTGCTGAGACTGAGAAAGTATTGGCAGCAAAAACTCTTCCTGTTTCTCATTTTACTAAACAAACAAACAGCAAAAACCACAAGTGACAAGGCAAAGCGCTATGAATGAGCTCTATTAATCCAAAGAGATAATAAAAAGCTTGTCACCTCTTTCTGTCTATCATCAACACATTTACATCACACGTGTCGAGTCTGAAACAGCCTGTTACAGGCAAGTCTATCACCTAGTTCACATGTTCAGTGATGGTGTGTGTTAAACTCATATGTCGGGTGGAAGGATGTTGCTCGGCACAGATAGAGAAGATAGGAAATACTGAATCTGAAACAAGCAACACTTGTGTTTGACCTGGAGAAAACAAACGCTGTCCTCTGCAGACCTAACAAGAGTCACATTAGGATGAGTGAAACATCTATTTTTCTATCCCCGAGACGGGATTTAATTTGCATATAAAAAGTTATGCATACAAAACATTATACACCTAAATAAAATAAAACTTCAAGCAATCAGTATGACTTGCGTAAAAAGCCATTTTATTCAGATGAATAGGGAAGATAAAGGGAGATGTTTGGGGGAACTGAATGTATAATGTAAGCTATTTAGTTTTGAAATTTTTTGATGTGCTGCACGCAGACACAGGCTGCATCACAAGTCTGTGATATCAAAAACACACAGAGGCTACAAAAAGACTTTAACGCAGCTGGACTTCCTC
The DNA here is from genome assembly GCA_006030095.1 of Triplophysa siluroides. NCBI lineage: Eukaryota > Metazoa > Chordata > Actinopteri > Cypriniformes > Nemacheilidae > Triplophysa > Triplophysa siluroides. Next base: position 10,385,558 of record VCII01000237.1, on the reverse strand, counting down.
TTTGTACATCCATTATAACCCGTGTTCCCAAAAGTGCTCAATATATTAACCAGATAACGAAAACAGGAAGTGAGGTCAGTCAATCAGATTAGAGCTAGTCAGAGCAATAAAGCACTTTCCAGTTTTGTGATCAATAAACATCAGGCGGTGACCGCAGGCAGCTTGTCCGAGCATGACACGTTTACCCTCAACAGGACAACACCGTCAACATACATAACTGAAGGTCTAACAGTGAGTTTACTGGTACATAAATATATATTAACAGCAATGAAATTGCCACAATTTTATTTGTTGAATTCCAATGACAACAAAATAGATTAAATACCGTTCTCTTTTATGGCTAGTATGTGAAAGCCCTGCAGTTCGTTAAACCATGTCTGACCCGTTCACAGTCACATATCTGTGCATATAAAATTAAATCATGTTTAGTTTACTCCAACTAAACACACAGCAGAATTGTACACCAAATTGTAAACTCTGGATGTGGTTACAGCCGTGTTTTGGCCAGTTTACCAGAATCAGGGCAGTTTTATATCCTATTAGGTGCCATAAATAAACAAACGTTTACTACCAGACTCAACTGTGCTTTTACTTAAATCCTTTTATAAGTCCATTTCTGCCTTCTAAAGTTATCCAGAGATTTATTTTGATAACACAAATCAATACAAATATAAACACTGTCCATTAGCCAAAGCTTTATAATTCACAGCGTTCCCGTGATGGCGTCATTGACCTCTGTCGAGTCGTTTGTCATCGACCGCCTGTCAAACCTTGAGCCAAAGAAAAGCAATCCCTCTTTAAGCAGAGAGCCTGCAGTTACAGAGCTGGCCAATCTAACAGCCATTATAGAAAGTGACACCGGGGGTGACCGCAGGTGCAGAGTAATCGCCTCTGAGGGACAGATTCAATGTGAAAAACCAAGGCAGGAACCTACAGCACTAAACCAAAGATGGAGGACAGAAAACCAGACCCTGTAAAACAAAAAAAACTACAGAAAAACGTGGTAAGGATCTGTTTACCTTCATGGGTAACTGCATGTAAAGATTTGTGTTCCACTGAAGTCAGTCAATGAGTCAATGATGAAAGAATTGATGAACTGCCCCTTAAAGAAAATCAACATAGCACCTTGAGGTCACATCGCGGTCATGGTTCAATCAGCTGTGATTGGATGATTAAACTCGTGTTCGCAGGTGTGATTGGATGATTTAACTATTTTTTTAATTTAAGCATTTACAGCTCTGGTTGTGACAGAATGAGGCTTTTGCACATCCTGAACGAACAACATTATTTGGGTTTTAAACATTTAAATGTATGTTTATGCCCCCAGATCAAACAAGTTATATAAAACTGTATTTGTCTATATCGTGTATTCGTCTCAGCTGTCTATAAAAATAAAGATGTATCTGTTCTCAGTGACATGCTGATAACGTCCTCCGCTCATTTCTGTTTCATAAGACGCCTCGATTCCTCTTTCATCATCATCGCCTGCATCCCTCTCCAGATGTGCATCTTATCTAAAGTTCATGTAATGAATTACAGCTGAATAAAAACGCAGCAGATTAAATGATGTCCTTTATAAATCACGCTTGACCAATCACATCTGGAGGTAACTCAATAAATATATTTCCATTCAATGGCTCAGACTTGTTTCCAGGAAACCGTTGAAACTCCTACAGCAATTAAACTTTGGTCTTTATCATGTCATAATAATGGACATGATCAAATAATCCCTCTTTAAATTGTGAGTTGTGTTTTTGTATACAAATACAAATTCAGTAAAGACATATGACACAACTATATGAGTCAAGTATAAGAATCCAGGGTTAGTTTGATTCCCAAAACATCTGGACCAGCCCGACACTGTAACACTGACTGCAACACCCAGTATAAAAAGCTATTTACTGCAAAAACAGCCTGAGATGGTGTCATTATATTAAGAATGAGCACAAAATAGTTTAAACCAGACAAACGTAATGTGGTTTCATTACAACGGTTAAAATTTTAGATTTCACAACATATTTAGTCAAAATAACTCAAAGTATCACTGATTAGTCTGGGCAAAAAACAGCTCTATCAAGCCGAGTGTAATCTCACAGCCGAGATTACGCTTCACTGATAATCTGATGGGATTAAAGCACGAGCAAATCCAGCCTGAATTGCCCTGCTGGCGCATTTTTCATGCAGGGCAGTGCTGCGTGTGTGGGTGCGCTGCATACACGAGGATTCTCTTGGGAGTGTTGGGCAGGAATTCCATCAAACGGCATCACATTTTTATGGCGTTTTTCAGACAGTAACAGCACAGCCAGACTCTCAGGCTTTTAGACTGGAAACAGAAAAGCATTTGACGGCAGCTGTCAGCCCTTCACTTACTCTCAGTGTGCCAGTGAGGCATTAGAGCCCCGACCGCACACAAGCAATTTAGTCGCATCTGCGGTCCCCGCACTTTTACATGACCATCAGAGCATCGCCTCAGTTTCTTGCGTCTCATTAAATCGTTTGATGGGGAGACGCAATTTCACGAGACAATTTTCAACTTGTGGATACAAACATTTTATAAAGTCAATCGGCGTTCAGAAAATCTCGCAAAACACACCCTTTCCATTTATTTTACAATAACCAAACGAAAGACAGCTAGCTACTCACTTCAAAGACAAGCAAGATTCCACACCGTTCAGTCACATCACTTGCAATGAGCACATCTGTCCGAACAGCCTTACCTTCATCAGTATCGTTCCTCGCCGATGCCTCCAACAAAGCCACGTTCGCAGAAAACGAAATCCTTCTTCGGTTTTCCACCATGTTCCCATGGCCGCCACGGCGTTTGTCGGCCTTGCGTTTCTTGTTTTGCATTTCCTTTTCGTAGACGGCCCATCGCTTGAGCTGCTGCGTGCGACGCTTCTGAGCCGCTCGGAGACGCTCTAGGCTAGACACCTTATCCAGCTGCTGAAGCTCCGTCAGCAACTCCAGGTGATTGGCCATGGTGGGCTACAGGTGGATGGTGCGAGCAGAAGAGCGGAGTGGTCGATGATGGTGGTGAGGTGATGACTCTAGCAGGGGCTGCATCTTCCTTCCAAACCTCCAGCCTTCATCCTCAACCTAGAGAAACAAACAGAGAAATGCAGGTCAGTCTCTGGATTTAATGCAGGACACAACACTCACCTGCCTGCGGTGATATACTGTGATATAAGAGTACGTTTACATTTATGCATTTAGCAGACAGTTAAGTGACTTACAATACATTCAAGCTGCTGTACATCTGATCAGTATGTGTTTTTTTTTGCGCAGTTAATGAAAAAGCTCTACCAAATGAGCTTCATGAACACTGTACACATGTAACATGCTGCAGGTAAATACATTTTGTATAAACATATATTAAAGAATATTATACATAATACAATTGAATTTCTATTTTTTCAGCAATTCATTTCATATACAAGGTGTCAGCAAAAACTACACGCATGGCTCCAGAAATGTCCAGAGACGCCCAGAGGTTCATTCATATAAAAATCACTGCAGCATCCAGTATTTTATGTTCCACTGGAGAGAGAGAGAATATAAATGACTGTGTAAAGATCAACCGTCTCTCAACACATCATCGCTCCGCCTGAAGCTGTGAGCCTTTGTGATGTTTCCTCATATGTAAAATGTCAAAATAAATAAGACAGAACTACAAAACACTGAGAATATCTCACTGAAACTGAGCGTTGAGCAATCTGATGTTCTTAACCTGTAGCTGGATGATAAAACAGGGGGGGATATTCATTTCATTTCCATTTCACTGTCATTGAAGAAAGAAGCTGAGCCGTAAAGAGCAGAATATCAAAGAAATTTGGGAGTGGGCTCTTCAGATTTGGGCCAGTAAACAAAAACATAGAAAGCTACCCAGAAAACAGAATGTTTTTTGCCTTGTGCTATTTATAAGATACTGAATTAATAGACATCCAAACGAATCTACCCCAGAAATACAAGCACTAGGACCACAAAACACAGACATACACCCGAGCACTACACGTCGGGCTCCATCTTGTTTTCTTGTTGAGTTTCTCCTATACAAACCCATCAGCAGTGCCCCATGTAACACAGTGCTCGCTGCCAGTATGGCCGAGGATTAGAGGACCACAGTGACTCACTGTAATTTATCAGAAGATGCAGAACAGGCCACGGGCACTGATGTTCTGAGCAATGTGGGCATCCGCACAAGAGCAGACGAAGTTTCCAGCTTAATCTCTACTGCTGCGTAATTTTCCGTGTAGTGGGCAAAGCAGACACACAACTGTCACATCCTGCCACCAGCAAACGACATCTATACACTTAGACGCAAACAAGCCTAACCACTTCCTGTGCTTATCACCAAGACATCTCAGACACAAGCTTACATCCTCCAGAGGAGTAAAATGACACGGAGATTCATCTGAGCACAGATCATCTTGAGGGGGAGTGTGTTCGGCCCCCGACTGATGCTACAACAAGAGACAGATTGTGAAAGTTTCATAAAACCACACGTGGTGATATGCGCTACTTGAAATGTTTGTTAGCGTGGAGGTCATCTGAATTCTAATGTACTCATAAACACGAACAAAATTCTCTTTTAACCGATAATATACACTTTTAAAACATATCCCACAGCTTTCTGTCAATGTGTATGTGTCCGCTTTTACCATACATAAATACCACAACAACAACAATAGTACAGACTAATACCTGAGACTGCAGAAGGACAAGAGAGAGAGATGTGTGTGTGCGTTTTCGGTGCACATCAGTGATAGTGCAAGTGTGCTAAAGCATCAAAGGCCTCCTACACACTTAGACACAAGTCCACTGCAGCTGGGTCACACAAACCACGGATACTAAAACATGTGGCCAATTTAAATGAGGACCAAAATAAGTAATACAGAATAGAACCCAACAAAACATTTGTTACATTTTTCAGTTCTTGCTGTTTGAGACACAACATCTTAAAGGGGGGTGCCACAGTGTTTCATGCATTCTGACTTCTTTACAATGTTAAACGTACTGGCTTCTCATGCGTATGATGTAGTATTTCCGTGTCCGATACACTCCCCTAGCGTTCGTATAGGTTTCGGAAAGTTTTTTCGAACATGAAATTCCGTTTCGTAACAACTTTTCTTAGTCCCTTACTGGACAATTCTAACAAAAGCACACCCACGCGTCAACCATGGAGAGTGGGAGAAAGAGCACGCCTTTGTTCGCTAGGTTCAGCGGTGTTTGTTTGTTCACCGCATTTCGGTGAGGAATGTTATATAAACGGTGGATATACACTGGATTTGGAGATCGTTGGAATCGACAGATGGAGCGTTCCCAGCGCTGAAATCTGTGTGTTTTGTTGGCAATCGGTGCATAGGGTACACCACATGTACTTATAGTGAATCAACAGTTATGCAGGGATAATGCAATGATGTATTGTGTGCTTCATTTCGCCCCCCCACGCATTCAGGAGGTGGTCTGTTTTCGGAAATAATCGTACGGCTGTATCTGTCTTTTATAAATGTGATCAAACTAAAGAATCTTCGAAGATACAAAGTATGCAATACTACTCTATAGGTCTTAAGATTATTATGAGATTGGCAGAAACTGCGTGTTACATCCGCTTTAAACACAGACTATACTATAGATAGAGTATTTATTCTCTTTGCCCTACAAGTTTAAAAAAACACATATATATTAAGCATGTCTATCCGAGAACATCATATCGAGACGTCCACACAGGTGAATTGTTGGTCACAAATCAAAACTAAAGTGCATTTAATAACCACATAATTTAGAGTAGATGGAACCATTGCACTGAGATGAGATTACTAAGCAAATGATGCCTTACTTGCAACAATTTATCTTATATCAAATTCAGATGCAAATACAGAGATATGGCGGTATTTTTACAATATCTGATTGGCATCATTCTCAGACGTGCACCAAAGATATTCGGCCTATAGTACCGTGTCACCTGCCATCACTTTAATACAGAGACTGTCGTACAGAGGCCAGTTGAGGTAAATGTCAAGTGTTTGGTTAGCATAGGTTAACTGACAGCCAAACTCGCCTCTGAAGTCGTGTAAACACGAATGATGTTGTTTAGAAACAGCCCATACTTCTCAGACTGCAAATGTTTCCCCCCAGCACGTAACTAGATTAAAGTCACACACGGCCTCACTGATCTAATATAACCAATTACATTTCCTGAAGCAAGCGCACACACAGACCCGTGTCACCTGAAACAAGTTAATAATGAAATGTTACATCCCGACCGGGTCAGGCCACCATCAACGGAGAACTTGCCCCGGGGAAACTAAAGAAGCAGGACAGGCTTCATTAACACACGATTAGAACAGGGCTAATGGAACTGACTGAACAACATCCCAAAACAAGCACGGCTCACTTCAATAGTGCTGTGTGCATTTATTTTCTATTTATCGCCTCCATGCCAAGCTGGAAAATACAGCACAGAAATCCTAATATAGCCATTGCAGAATTAGATCCAAAATATGTGCAGTAAATGTAAAATACAGCAAGTCTAAATTCTAAAGTCAGAATTAAAAAGTAAACACAAGAACCTAAATATTTAATCATTTAGATTTACATTTAAATATAAAACGACATACCATAAAAGTATTCCCTGGAATGAACTGATATATTTATTCATACTTTTCCACATACTTGCACAAATCATCAACAAACATTGCTGATTTGTTGAAACCAGTGTAACTTGTTCAAGACGACGGTATGATTCCAAAGTCTAAACAATTAGATCGCAGTAATGTTTACGAGGCATAAACACACATGTGCGTGATTAACAAGTGTATGATGTAGTGACATCACACCCCCAAAGGGGCAAATGACCGTTCCATCACCTGACACAAAACCCTCTCACACTGGCAACATGCCAGCGGCCCTGCGTTCTCATCAATAATGTTGTTGTTTGCTGTATGTATGTGAAGGCAAACCTGCTGTGAAAACCCTATACATATCGCAAAGCACTACCTCCAAGTTAACAATTGTTAACGACTGTTTTACTTCATTCTGACTAGTACTTAAATTCTGGTAGGAGGCCGCTGTGCATACCATAGCTGAAGAAAATAAGTCAAGATTTAAACTTAGATTTCAACCCTGACCCCTTGGAACACATTGTGACCTCTTCACAGGCTGCCAAACTCAAAGCAGCATACCAGTAAAAACTAAACAGCTAACAGCCAGTAACCCCCCAAAAAAATGTTGTGCATGTTATAATGACTGTATGTTTATACCTTAAAAGTCGGCTTAGTAATCTTGATACATGTCCTCCTCACATAAAACCTAGCAGGGTAGATACAAAACTTTAGGCCTTCTTGAAAGGGTTAAAAGTTGACGCAATCAATTCAGCCATAAAACTAAATGTGCCCATTTTAGCATCCACTATGTGACCATATGTCAAGATACATAGTTTCGTAACAAAGCTATGCATCTAACACAAATATATATATTTTTTATAGTTAGTTGTACCACTAATGCTCATATATTATATTAGGTCTGATAATGCCATGTATAATGCCACCTTTTATTTCTTTTTATATTCCGTAATTTTTCATTATGTGTGCTAAAATGTACTGTCAAGCTGCTTTGCAACAAAGTAAAACTGTGAAAAATCTAATAAATTCATTTAGTTTTCAGCAGCCATTGCAGAAGAGATGGACGGGTATTTTAAAAGAACTAAAGAAAGCTTTGAGTCAGCATTTAATGACACGTTTTGGTTCAATCTCCACTTCCAAGAGCGGAGCAAGTAGGACAAGGAATCCAGCCTGGAAACAAGAATGTTCAAGGACATCACAGACAGAGAAGGAGAGATGGAAAGAAGAGTGATTGAAAATGTTAGTTAAAGCTCTTTTTGGGTCAGGTATCCCCAGCTAGTGGCCTAAATCAGGCCAGCTATAGAAAGCACACACGCTCACATGAACGAACACATGCATGCTTCTGACAACAGAGATGAAGTGATGTGCGCCGTAGGGCCGGGTATCGATTCTGATGTTCCGATTCAATTCGATTCTAATTCACAAGCTCTTGATTCGATTCTCGATTCGAGTAAATGATTTTAGATTTAAATACAAATCCTATAGATATTTCAAAAAAAGATCAGTATACATCACATTACAATGGTGAATTAATTTTTTTAATGAAGAGCCACAAACCCGTATATTAAACTTTAAACACAGTTGGGTATATTGAAACAGAACAGGTTATTTCACATTTAAGATACAGTATAACAAACAAAATTTCACAAAATTAGCTGTTAAGAGGGGCTGCAATTATATGAACCGCTGTCTTTTATATGAAGGTGATGTTAAACTCGAAGTCACACCTGTATCCGCCATGTTAATTAAGCAATGAATGTACGACATGCTCCCTGTTGTAACATCCACCCGTTGTAAAAAGAAAAGTCACATATAGTTGATAGTAGTAGCAATAAAATTCACGTCAATGATTCAATGTTCAGTGCTTGCAGAAATATGAAGGGAAAAAAATAGATTCACAGCTTTTGAGAATCAATATTCAAATCGACCGCATTTTAAAAAACGATTAATACATTTTTTTATTTTTTTTTGCCTAGCCCTAGCCGTCACCTTTATCTCTCCATCAACAGTGGTTACAAGTAATGTAACTTTAGTGAAATTAGGTAAATGGTTGAAAATTATTCAATATAGAAGACAATAGGGATGCCACAATACTCAATGTGGTATTGAACCCTTCGATATGTCCTCCACGGTTCAATACTTATAAGTGAATTGCGGTTTTCTGTTTTTGCGTTTAAATTATTTCCGTCCACGGCACCATGCCAAAGTCCGTTTAACGAAAGCCATGCCACTCAGCGGCCTTTCGGACAGCTATTTACGTCATAGCAAGAGCAACTCCAGGCAGCTATTTAGCAGTGCATTTCTTCCAATTTATTGCAATCGCAGTGGCACACCTTTTTAACATTTTATCTTTTGCCTTTCCCATTGAGCGCTAGTGTTTGCAGTGTTACGCGCACCGCACGTTTACTTCCATTACAGCAATCGCAAGTCTTGCATTAAGTTATTTAAAAATACTCTTCTTTTCAAGAAGCTTATTTTACTAGCATGTTGATGAACAGTAAACCAAAACTCCTGTAAGCCAGGAATTTCGGTTTTTGCTTAAAGATAAAAAAAATAAGTAAAGTTAAATAAAGAGAATTTCAGTAAAATATTTGTATTTCTTCTTGACTTTTTACTGTTCATGTCACATAAGCATAGAACAATGAAAAAAACACTTTAATGTGCCAAGCCATCAGAACCGAACCAAAAACCGTGGGTGAAAACAGAGGTTCGTATTGAACCGTGGGTGAGCTGTATTGTTGCATCCCTAGAAGACAATATAAAAATGATGATCACCATCTCCAAAGTATAATCCGTTTAAAGTGTTAAACCCATCAGGATTGAGAGAACACAGGAAAGGGCTGCGTGTTTGTTTTGTCTATTTCGGGCCGTTCTGACGACTGCCGACCACAACAGTACATCACATGCTGTGTTGTGACATCACTAAATCCATTCATTTTGGAAAAAGATTTTGCGTTTATTTTTGAAATACGTGACCAAGCCCTTCACAGCTAGACTATTGTTTGTGACCTGACCAACACAAAACAGAGACACCCAACAATCCACACAAGTCTTGTGTCTGTTATGCTTTTTAAAGCTGCATTTTATGGTAGAATGTGATCATGAACATAAGGAAATAAATGAAACGTTGAATATTAATATTGAATAGTAATATAAAGACACATCTGACTGTGGTAAGCAACATTAGCCCTGTGGGTTTAAAACCGAACCTGTTCATGCACTAAAAGCCATTTGGACAGAGGACTTCTTCAAAACTTCTTTCGAAGTTCCAAATGTGGTTTTGTCAATGTTTTATTAAGCATCATGTCGATGGCTGACCGCAGTTCAGCAAGATCAACGCGTCCAATCTCTCTGTCAGACTCAGACATTTACTTATTGCTGGCGAAGTCACATTTCCTGCCAACTCACTGGTGTCCTGTCTGCACATGTGATTAGTCGAACCCTGGCAATGATTCTGTCACATTCAGCACGACCTCATTCTCCATAATAATTTCCCACAATCCCCTACCTCACCGTAACAGTGCTGTTATCTCTTCCAAACCTCTTCTAAATGTCAAATTAAATTGAAGACACGCCTGGCGATTCTCTCTAGATTTAAAGCTAATTAAAGAACGTGGGCAAGAGCGGTCGCTCTCTCGTCTGGTCCTGAAGCAAAGGAGCTAATTGTTCTTTTTTTGGCTGCTTTTAAAGCACAAGCTTTTAGAGTAACGATTGCTTCTCATCAATATTTCACATTAGACAAATGTCTCAACAAAGAATCAGATCCTGCAGAGGCCATAAATGAATGTAAAATATCATATTGAACTGAGTGTTAATTATGCATGCAAGTTGGTTGCTGAGAAGCCGCATCTGCTGGCGGCTTTGAATAATGAGGGCACTCTGCAACTGTGAAGTCACATTAGAGTCGCAAACATGAGCATGCAAGCATACCCTCACAAGTTTGTACATTTTGGCGTGCAAACTGCTCAGGCAGCAAGGGATGCTAAGTTTCCTGCACTGTTGAAGATAACAGACAAATACACACTCCCCCGGCTGAGCAGAGGCAGGACTGGTACAGGAAGGTACAAGAGAAGCATGTGCCTGATGGAGACATTCAAAACCCAATTCAGATCAACCTCTGGGGCAAAAGGAAACACACACAGCAGGTGGATTAAAAATAAACAATCCTACACAAATGGGATTTTGGTAGGTGGTTACTATCTGTTTCATGTCTTTGAAGATCAACAAGATTACGGTAAAAGAGAGCATGTTTTAGTTTGATGACTGATAACGAAACCCATCTCACTACAGATGGGGAATTTCAACACAGCTCTCATCACTTTTTACTTGATCTCACTGTAGAACAAACACAAGCATTCTTAACCTGATTAAAGCTGGGGCTGTCACAACATAACATTTCATGACACAGTTATCATGCCAAAAATATTCACCATATCAAATCGTTGTAGCTACAACATCTTTAGACGTAAAGGCATGGGCCGAATACCGGTTTCAAGGTATGCCGAGGTTTGAAAGGGTCAAGGTTTCAAAACCACTCAAATTTTCTGTGATACCGTTTCTAAGGTATGAGATGCGTTTGCACAAAAATAGGCCTAATATATGGGCTATGACAAAAATATTTTTTTTATAATACACAGTATAATAATTTTAAGGCTTTATTTTTACCTTAAATATATGTTCTATAAATGTTGGTTAAAAATAAAATGTATTTGTGTCCAGTTGAAAAGTTGTTGTTTGTATACGCAGACAATTGAAAATAACACATTTTTGTGTTGTAATTGCAATACCGTGAAACCGTGACACTATAGCTAAAGGTTATCATACGGTCAAAATCTCATACCGGCCCATGCCTGCATAAATAATAGTATTAAATGTAATAAATCAAGTTTTTTGTTTGTTTCAACTTTTTCTGACCAATAAACCACACTCAAAATGTAAGAAAAAAAAATGTATGCATTGCTACCACCTTCTATGTTCGAGTGTCAATATACTTTCAGCATCAAAGGACCTTCTCATAACCAGTCCACTCCCTCACATTGACCCACACATTTTTAGCCCAGTGAGGATAATAATAACACAGAGAACATGATGGAGCTACAGTGTTAAAACAATTTTTAGGGAAGTCAAATTTAGAAAATGATTCCATTGATTTTATCTACACTGAAATAACTGACGATGACAAACCTCAAAACTTGACAATTTCACACAGAACCACAGTCTGTTCATCTTCTATGCTAGTAATTATTTGTGATATGACTCTACTGTCAATTCACTGTAACTCTGTGAATGAAGAAAATGTAAACATGGCTCACACGTCACTTCAAGCCAACAATACCAGTGTTAGTGGCATCCGTTTAAGATCTGTCAAATTCTAACTTGTTTAATACAGCTTCAAAAATGAAAGCACAAAGCTCCTTATATATGCAACATCTGGTCTTACGAGCATTTGTGTTTATTGGCCCATGTTCATCTAACAACAATGCAAGGAAAAGTCCTCTAGCAAATCACTGCGGCAGCAGAAGCTTCCTACTGGCCCTTTCTGCCATGTCACTTCCTGTACCGGATGTAACGCTGTATCTGATTGGCCAAGAGTGCTCCTTACCAAACAAAATATCACATGGAGAACCAATGTATGCAAACAGACGCAAGCATATCCATACAGACAACTGCACTGCACTGCAGTGTAGTGAGAGAACTGGAGATAAATCTACAGAATGAGATATCTGTCTTGTCCTCCAACAAACAGGCTCACGGTGGTGCACACTATCCCAGCATGAGTTAACAAATATCTGGCACCCTGCTAGGGGATCAGCAGAGGAGAGCGAAACAGCCACTGACAGACAACAACAATCATCTTTCTATATCCGTGAAGTCTCTGAGTAATCTGCACAATGTTTGCTCTTTTATGTCCTTCATGATTGATTCTTACCCTAATAGCATCTAGTGCAAATGTAGACAGTGCAATGGTCTTATAGAATTGAAACCGTACACTATACAATCAATGCTAGGGGTGCCATGATTGATAAGACACAGAACTGAAATAGTCCCCCTCAATCAAATCTTAACAATGTTTAGCATGAACATATTTAACTGAATGTCTCCGACTTCCATACTCATTACCACTGTGCTGCGTGCTCCAATTGGTGGTTCTTTAAATGGCTGTCATGAAGAACTGCGATAAATTATTACAGACACTGGCAAAACATAAAATTTGAGGCTTTTACAGATTCGTCTCAAAAGCAACTAATGGCTGGTGAGCATAGTGCATCAAAGACTGCCCATTTATTTCCTATGGTGAAATCAATTTTTCATAATCCTCAAAATGAGTCTCACAAGGCAGAATCATGGTGATCACCCCACTTCAAAAAGTGCTTCTTTAAACATACACTAGACTAGACGCTTAAATGCACACACACACAGCGTCTCTTAATCCGATTCACCCACATTTAAGTAAGCTGTTAACCATGGTGTAAATAGGTCTGGCCCCAGATTTAAGCAGAACATTGTAATCTCGGGCGACTATTAAACCGAACACCTCCGCAGACAAATGCTACTTATGGATTTTACAGCAGCAGGTGTCCTGAAACGTCTGAGATTCAGACGTTTCTCTCAGCACTCCTGCTGTCAATATTACTTGAATAACAATCTCGTTTCTTTTAAGGAATCATTTAATAATTCTATAACACAAACGTCTTATTCAGCACGAGACACAGTTCAGACGCGGTTCAGACAGAAAATAAACAACTCATCAAGAACATCATCGTGGGATAACAGAAAGTCTCAATATTTATACACGCCGACTATTTACATAAAGCAAAGTAATGACAGAGTGAGAGACTAAGAATTAAAATGAGGGTAATGTCTGCCTGCAGTAGAGGGAGTGTCTCGTCTGATGGCTTACAGCGTGTTTGGAAGTATGTGAGACAGCAGCGCAGGTAGACACAACAGCGTGCCAGACAGAAACGGAGTTTCCTCCTCCAGCAGCAAAAGAGGTGGACGCATCTCAATTCCACACGTGTGTGAATAAACACACAGGTCCCTGAATACTTCATAAAACGTTTAAAGGCCACAAAGCAGCTTTTCATATTATCAGGGTTGAATGCGAATATCATTTACATTTAGACATTTAGCAGACGCTTTTATCCAAAGCGACTTACAAAGAGTTTAGGAGCAATAAGCGATATGTCATACATCAATCCCTTCTATTTAAACTGATGTTCATCTTTACCAGTGTGTTCAATCCAGACTAACAATCTTACCATTAAGAATGACAGCATCAGACTCTTAAATTTGTTTAGATGGGGATCAATGTAGGAATAACTCTACGATTTTTTTAGCTTTATACAATAAACCGCATAAAGATGAATGTCTAATACACATCAGTCCCTTCCAAATTTATGCTACAATAATTTCCTTTTGAGGTTTTATATAAAAAACATTGTTTTGGTTGAACTATTTTGTGTAGTATCCTGGAGTCTCATTTAAATACCTCAACTTATGAATGCAAAATACTGATTCCATCTAATAGCACTGAATTATGTTTATTATGTTTAAAAACTATACTTTGTAACTCTAAGCATATTTCAGAGAAATTAAATATAAAAACAGGTGAAAATATTGCGTTTAAACCAAATTAAAAACTGAATGCAAAATATGTACTAAAGGCTAGAATACACTACAAGACTTAAAATCCGAACATAGTTTTTTTTTAAACTAGACATCATACACTTTACACAGAAAACAATACATGATAAAATCTGCAGACTGGCGCAGACAACAACTCGAGAAATCTGCGCAAACATCCGAGCAAAAGTCTTGTAACGTTAGTGTATTCCAGCCATTAATCGACGTTGTCACGTACAACTCAATATATCAAACACTAGAAACAAGACCGCACTAATAACTCCCTATTCGAACTATTTATTATAAAAACAAAAGCAAAATAAAACCCAAATTATTTGTTATTTAAACAAAAACAAAACGTGACGCGCACGGAGAGATAAATATAACGGTCAAATCCCTCAGACTCGATGAGCTCGCGCTGACTGACAGCGGTTTCCTCAAACAAACACACAAACACAAACACACACACACACACAAACAAACACACACACACAGAGCATCGCTCAAACAGATGTACACATGCGATAAGTCAGATCAAAGCAACATCATACTGACCAGAAACTCGGCAGAACCGGAGACACTCTGTGTGGAAATACCGCATTTACTTGAAACAAGCTGTTTAACGGAAAACGCGTTCAGAAAGTTAGTTAGGAGCGAGAGAAGAAGAGGGGGCGACTGAAGAACCTCTTCACCTCCTCCCTCCGAGTCTGACTCCGGCGGACGCCGCGCTGTCTCCTCTCCCACACTTCACACAGAAATTCCTGTTTAAATGAGCTCCGACCGCGGAACATCTAGAGATGTGTGAATGCAAACTCACCGCGCGCTTGCCGCCGTTATATCCGAACGTTAATCGCGGAAAAGTGCCGTGATGCGTCGCGCGCTTCTTTGCTGCATGAAGTGAAAAGCTCGAGCTCCGGCAATAGGCAACGCCTCCGAGGGCGGGGCCACAGGAGCTCTGCAGGAAATCATCTGTGCATTCATGACACATGTCTGAGAGCTTGACCGCTTTTTGACTCACACATCCCTTACTTTCCTTTAAAAGTGAATACGATTATCCTGTAAAATGGTCAAATATCAGATCAATAATTGTTTTTAATACTGGAAAATAAACCGTGGTTATATTATAAATGGAATAAAATAAGCTTGTGGTTAAAAAGTTGCTCTTTAGGCAAATATGTATATAAAATTTGTTTTAATATGTGTTTTTCAATTAAAGTAGCTGTAGTATTATTAACACAATATTGATAATCATTTGTTTAAGCATATTTAAACATATCAAAGTGTCTTATTTTCAATACTGGTATATTGTGACACCCACAATTTTGTAAATACATTTTGACCTAACTTGGAACACACTCTTATATCATCACTGTAGTGTATTATGGTGTGTTTTTATAAGGGCAGAATTGATATTTTACATTTACATTTTATTATTTTATAATATAATAATATATTTTTATAAATATATTTTTGGGTGTCAGTAAACATTCCAAAAAAATTCCCAAATTCCATATTCCAGAGCTCAAGAAGCTTGTATGTTTACAGAGTTTGTATCCAAATGAAAATGGTGCTGGAGAGAAAACACCACTTAATATTCTACTAGTCTCATCACTTTATGCCCTAAAAAGTAGGCCAGCAGTGTGTTTGCGTGAGCTTTCAGTGTGTGTGTGCGTGCGCATGTGTGTGTCCCATCCTCTCAAGGTGTCGTTCTCTTCCAGTGTAAAGCATGCATGTTTGATGAGCACCGTCTTCATCCTCATCATCTCCTGTATAATGTGTGTCAAAGACAGACGTGTTCCCTGCAGAGACACGACTTGGGGGTTCATTGGAGATAAAAAATGACTGATACATATAATTTATTTACATAAAATGTTTTATTTAAAAACAAAGTGTTCCAAACAGAAAACGAAAATCACATAACTAGAAAATAATTCTGTTTGCCTATTTGTTTTCAACTGTTTTCTTAAACTTAGTTTTTTGTCATGTGATGTTCATCTGTAATAATCAGGGCTCAGGGTTTGGCTCATCTGCTGGTAGGGGCAGCAACAAGTGTCTTTCTCTATTGACGGCCAATCTGGCAAAATTATGATTATTTTGCCTATATGGTAGTAATAAAAAGAACTTCAGTTATTTTTTATCAATATCGATCTTGTTGCAAACTCAAACTGAAGCTACACAAATTTGCTCCAGTCAAATCACCTGGAAAATTTCAAAGTTGTAATTTCTGCGGGCTCAGCCCATTCTTTGTCCATAAAGTTGCCTGTATATCATCATGTCAGCCTGCATTACTCGTCCATATTGATTTGTACTGTGGACAGAACAGCCCGGAGGGTCCAAATGTGCACTTCATCAAAGCGTCCCGTTGAGACATTTAACATATCAGCGTGCTTTAAATCATGCTCATCTCCTTAGGATCCCTTCAGGAAATCCATTAAATATCGATTAGAGCAGTATAGATTGCAATTATGTGCATGCTCGTATTGTGATGACGCATACAGTAAATCCAGTTATGTCTGCAGAACCATTGTGGGATGGCATTGGATGAGATATACATACGTCATAATTGAAAGCTTCATCAATCACAGCTAAGTTTCTGGAATTCAGATTCAACAACGCTTATCTTTGTGTCTTCCTTGATTTATTCATTGTTTAATTTATGACTTTCTAGAGAAAGAAAATCTAGCCTTGATTTAGGCATAAAAAATGAATAGGTTTATTAGACTTCCTGTAGGATATGACAGGGTTACTTTGTTGTTGTACTGTCTGTACATTTGTAATACGTTTTAAATGTTGACTTGATGTAGACGCAAAGAGAGAGAGAAAGAGAATACAAATAATTACAGATGAGCTTAAGGGTTTAAAAATCTTCTCACAGCTGTGCTGAACTCCTCTGAGATTGTTAAGTTACTGGCTGTCAGACTTCACGCAACTCTAAACTTGTTTTCAATGTTTTTAGTAAACTCAAACCCACCAGCGATAGTGTCAGGAATAAAACACATGTGAGTCAAATCCCAATGCAAATATACTGCAACAACATTACACAACAATTAATAAACATGTGAATAATATATACAATATATACATGATTAAATATATATTTTTGCATGTCTAGTTAATGTTGTTATTTATTTATATACATACATACATACACACATACATACATACATACATACATATACAGTATATATAATAGTACAGTGAAGATAGGGACAGTAAATCAGAGCTGCTACTTTAGATCAACACAAAATGTAAATAATCAATGCCCTACGTTACATAGCATAACAATTGGGTATAACCAAACCTATACATGCACACAAACACATGCTTAAACACAAATAAATGCACACATTAGCATTTCTGTGAAAGCTGATGAAGTTATAAAAAAACACAGATGCAGTGTGTGGTCATCTGCAGTACTTTTACATAAACATTATTCTGTCATTTTTACTTTAATAATATTAGAAAATATTAAGTTAAGTTAATACTAAACAACAGACTGCAATACATTTACTTATGAACACGTTTAATGAATATGTAACAGAATCATTAGAAATTACCTGGGATATTAAGAAAATGAAAAAAAATTCACTAGGATGACAACCGTGACTGATTTATCAACATTTCAGCCAGATTTACAAGAACCTAACCGGGTCAGATGAGATCGGATTTAAATGAAATTCAGCTCTCAACAATAGGAATACACGAAAAATGTGGAATACAGTGGAATACAAATGTGCTTGGACTTAAAGCAAAGGTTGTGTGCAATCCTGAATATAAATGCAGCAGCACCACTTAGTGTTCATTTTAACAACTGCAAGACATATATTAGAAAGTTTTTCTCTAGCGCTAGAAACCTATTGTATTTGCTCAGATTTTTTATCATATTTTTTCTTCTGCCCTAAAACAGATCGGGCAGCCCAAACCATAAGTCGTAGAGACTTGAAACTTAGTCAGATGGTAGCCCTCAATTTGAGGAGAGGTTGACAAAGTATAGTATCGTGACGTCTGAGACTGAGACTAGATTGGAAAATAGAGGGTGCTACAGCGATGCCAAATGCGTTTGTGGTCATAATCCTAAACCAGGGGTCGGCAACATGCGAAAAACTGGCCCGCCAGCAATAATATCTGACCCACTCCAGCAGCATTATTTTGATTATTTTGCCCGCAGCTGGTTCTGAAATAGCTCCGAATTTACCTTCAAAATAAAAGTACGATAACGTGTTTGCAGCAATGTTTTATTATTAAATGAATTGAGAGCTTTTAATTGGAAAAGTTCTGAAAGATATTCAAAGGATTTTTAAAGGTGCCATGCTTCGTCTCGTGGTGCCGTCTAATATTTTATTCTTTGCAAATAGCGACAACTTCGTTGCAGATAAGACACACAGGCTTTGCATTCACAAAACTAGGTAGGATGAGAGCATAGTTGTCTTTTATATGATAATATATGCCTCATAGTATGTCTTTCCATTCCTCTTTGTATACCATATTTTCGCTGTCAACTTTCCACTTTAGACTCTTTGATAGTGCCATTTTCTCCCGATCGACTTGACATATGGTGTGTCTTTTTGTCATGTACCATGACTATCTAAAAGGACATTGGCGTATCTCAAAAACCATGGACGTCATCTGCCAATGAATTTTGTCAATCAAACGGTTCGTGAGTTATCTGCGATTATGTTAAAAACCTACTTTTGCGAACTACTCCTAGGTTTTTTCCCGATCGCAACCAAACCAACGCAGATTAATTCTGTGGAGTGTAAATGTAAATAGTTATCGAAATAAGGTTGAAATATGCAATAAAAGTTCGACGTTGGTCATTTTTGGGCTTTTCTGAGTAAATTTGCTTATAACTTCTAAACGAAATTAGATATCTCTTCACCATATTTGACGTGTTGATCAACGGTCACAATCTGAGGACCCACAAAAAATTGGTGTGGCTGAGCCACCTATGGTCCATATGACTGTTAAAAACATTTTAATGAACACAATTGTTGTAGTATATTGCCTGTTTTAAAAATGTGAAAATGTGGAGAGATTCCCTATATGTTTATCAGAGAGCTGTCAAGGCCACCAAGTCCAAATTTTTTCAAGAGATTATTTATGACAAATTACATAGACCAAAGACCATTTTCTCTGTTATTGATAATGTGCTCAGTCCCCCTGTCAACATTTTTCCGGATGCTTCTTTATCACTGTGTGAGCAAATTCTGTACATTTTTTATGAGAAAATCCCTCAATTAAGATCTAACCTTTATATTTATATTTTGATATATCTAATTCACAGCAAAGAAAAACGGTACAGTTTAAAAATAAAAATGCACAGGGAAATGACAAAATTCCACTCGGGTCCTAAATTGCTCTCATGAAATCAAAGTATCCCAATGAATTAATGCAGCCTCTTCATGTACTGAATCCTCTATAAAAGCACATATGAATGACTGTATTAATGAATAAATTAATGAGTTACACCACTTGCGCTTTAAAAGGGGGAGAAGATCGAAATAAACTTGGGGTTTACCAAAGAAAACCTGCTCCCGACCAGGTTAGGTTCACAGAGTAAGTTACTATGGTTACTGACTCAGAGTATAAGTTACCATTAGAAACGGGCTTGAGTTACCCCGCTTTCTCGGGTTGACATACCTCACATTCTGAAACGGAAAACCGAGAGTTTCCCTCATTTCAGTGTAAATATACTCAGAGTTTTCACTAAACCTCCTTTCTGAAACAGGCCCATTGTGTCACTTACCCAATGTAACAGTTGCTTTTCTGAAATAAAACCTGAATAAACTAAACTTCGACGTCATATACGGTGGAAGGCTGACAAATGTGATCACCTGAGGACGCATGCAGCCTGTAACGCAACGTAAGGGTGCCTTGTGCAACGAGAGAAGAAAAGTTAAGTTAAGACCACATTTCCCTTTGTTTTGGTCTATTTTTCTTCAGTCGAAATATTAAGCGAGCGACACACCGCTCCGCTTCGCTCACAGTTGGTTGTGATGTCAGTACTATGTTATGGGTTGTCAAAAAAGTAGCGTCCTTCGGATAAGACGTTAAACAGAGGTCCTAACTCGCTGTAGTCCCATGGCACTTCTCGTAAAGAGTAGGGGTGTAACTCCGGTATCCTGACCAGATTCCCTTTACTGGCCCTTGTCAATCATGGCCTCCTAATAATCCTCACCCTCTGAATTGGCTCTATCTCTATCTCCTCACCACCTATAGCCTCCTCACACCAACTGGCGCCGTTGTAATCTGGCTGCCGTCACATCATCCAAGTGGATGCTGCACACTGATGGTGGTTGAGGAGAGACCCCCACTCTTATGATTGTAAAGCGCTTTGGGTGTAGCCTACAGCAATACACAATAAAGCGCTATATAAATTCCTCTTTCATTGATTCATTATTTCATCTCATTTTTATGACCCAGAATGCCCGTTTTAACTTTGGCGGTTTTTATCTCAGAAAGTGGAAAAATTAAATGCTCTCTAGGATGGCATTATTTATTAAACTGTCAAAAGAACCTTTACGGACTGCATCCGATTGGCTTCCTCTTATCACACAGAAGATGATTTGAATATTATCAAGGATTATACAGCATCATTTATTGCCTTATGTTTACTTTAAACCACATCTGAAGCTTTAAAATTGCCCTGCATGTTACATTTGCATTTGTGATGCGATGGCACTTTGCTGTATACATATGTAAACATCAGACGACATTTTTTTGCATGAGGGATGATGTGTTGGTAAGTAATCAAATAGGCTACCTATGCAAATATAACATTTGTTCGCGAATGAGATCTTAATTGTACGATGGCATGTACGTAGGCAAACATTTAAGAGTGATACGTTGGTTGTGATGTCAGTACTATGTTATGGGCTGTCATCTCATCATTACGGTCCCAGAATCCCCGTTTGAACTTTGGCGGTTTTTATCTCCAAAAGTGGAAAAGTCAACTGCTCTCTAGGATGGCACTTAAAAGTTTTTATTAAACTGTCAAAGAACCTTTATAGACTGCATCTGATTGGTTTCCTCTTATCACACAGAGGATGATTTGAATATATTATCAAGCATTGTACACAGCATCATCTATTGCCTTACGTTTACTTTAAACAACATCTGAAGCTGAAATTTACCCTGCACGTTACTTTTGCATTTGTGATACGATGGGACATTGCTATATACATATATAAACATTGCTTAGGCCTACCCCAGCTTTAATCCTAGTAGCATGGCCTTGTAAACTGTACTGTACTGTTTAGCGTGTTGACATAATGTTTATATGCTCTCTTACTTGTAAGTTGCTTTGGATAAAAGCATCTGCCAAATGAATAAATGTTAATGTATGTCTTGCAAGTTCCCTTTCCCTTTAATTATAATAAAGTGCAAACTTTAGTTAAAGATTCACACCCCTTATACGAAAATTGTAAGTCGCTTTGGATAAAAGCGTCTGCCAAATGCATAAATGTAAATGTAAAATGTAGCTAACATGAACTACAATGAAAAATACTTCCACAGCATTTATTAATATTAATTCATGTTAATTTCAGCATTTATTTATACATTATTAAAAACAAACGTTGTCATTGTTTACATTAGTTAATGCACCATGAACTAACATGAATAACTGTATTGACGTGAACTAACATTGGCAAGGATTAATAAATGCTGAAAAACTAAATTGTTCATTGTTGGCAAATGTTCGCTAATGCATTTACTAATGTTAACTAATAGCACCTTATTGTAAAGTGTTACCAACCACACAAATGAAAGTAACCAGAGTTAACAGAACTTAGATGGCAAATAATAAATAGCCCATTGTCTCCCAGTTTAATTATTTCACATGAAACATATCTCAAAAGCCGTTGTGGCTAATGCAAACACTGAAGGTGTGCCAGGTTAGGGGGGAGAGTGGGAGGGGTTTTACGTATATAAGTACATGTGCAAGAACATAGAAGATCAGACTACAAGCTACAGCTAGAAGTGAAGAAGACTCATCCACAACTCTGATCTACACAACTTCACCAGGTGAGAACAGGATGGATGGCGAGAGAAAGAATGATGCCTGTGATTTTGCTTAAGTTGGTCTGTTAAATGTTAAGTTAACTGTTAGTAGCACACAGAAACTAGAGCTCAACTCCAACATGTGATTAGAGAGGAAAATGTGGTGTCGTTCTTACAAGTTGTTGGATGTTTTCCCTCAGGTTGAAGATATGGCATCAAATCAAATGATGGTGGCTGCACTGGGTCGACCTTTCACCCCTGGGATGCTGTATGATGCTCGCAAAGATGAACTGCACACAGGTAAAATGTGACAACAGCTATGGCACTTATGCATTTAGTCATTCATTAAAACCTTTTTTTTTTACTTGGAGAGAATACTTCAAGAAATCTTTTTCTTATACTTTTGCCTAGATTGCATCATGAAATAACTCAAACTAAATGTAACAGATAACACAATATTACCTCTGTACAAGAAGTCCAAAATCATCACATTGAACCTTTAGTGATTCTTCATTTAACAAGCAGAATGCACGTTTGACTTTACTGATATAAAACTGTGGATCCAAATGCTGCAGCGCAGTCAGGGGTAGATTAAGGTGGTCAGGGGCCCCTAGGCTGCTCTTTGGGTGAGGCCCCCCCTTTGGTAGCTTTCAGGTGCCTTTCACGCTTGCAGTTTAGTTCTGAAAGGGGAACGGTTTGCATGAAAAACCGCTAATGTAAAAGCTGTCACGCAAACTCAGGTGGGCACCAGGGTACCGAACCCTGTGCATGCGCTTTAGCCGATTACAATGTATTTACTTCAATAAAACAGATGTAAGAGATGAAAGCGTTGGTAATTTGCCTTGGATTTGAGCAAGAGTGAGGCTGGAACCGAAGTGGAATCAGAGTTGCCTTTTTTTTTTGCAATTTGCAAGCAGGAGAAAGCTCTGTAAGTGAACAGACAGTAAGATCAAGTGTTGTTTACTCTGGTTGTGCACTCTGGTAGCAGTGACGTAAATGAAAATGATTGACATGATTTCACCAGCAGCTGATTGAACAGATGTCACAGATGACCTAAATGTCACATCTGTCCAATCACTGGCTTATTTTTTGTTTTATTTCTTATGGGCCAATTAGGGCTATATTTTGTTAACGCTGAGGTCAAATTAAAATAAAAAAGATCTTGCCAATCAGAGGCCCCTAAACAGGTGGGGCCCCTAGGCAAGCCTGTGCGTTAATCCGCGCCTGAGCGCAGTGTATTGTGTGTGTATATTTTACTTTAGAACTATTACAGAACATAGAGAACAGACTCAGGGAATGTAAAATATATTTTGTCCCCTGCATATAAAAAAATCAACGTCCTCCTCAACATCTATTGCATTACCAGACACAGTTGCATTTCCTACTCATTCATTTATCACATAATATAGTAACATATGGCTTTCTAAACGTTTGCTCATGCAATATCAGAATTGTCAGTCTATGCAGCCTCCCTAGTCTCTCCACATAACATCAAAAAATCATGTTCCAGTGCTGGGTCTAAGAATTTGTTTTTTCTTGGTGGAACTTTGAAAGCCATAAATCACAGGTTGTGTCTGTCCTGTCTTCTTGAAGGCTGCATGGGTGTTGCCATTTTTATAAGAAATTTGCATTCATTGTTATCCCAAAGTGCTGAGTAGTTCAGCTGATTATTTACAAGGGGTATGGATTGTGATCAGGGGTGATTCTAGGATTTTTTCACTGGGGGGGCAAAAGTGGGGCCGCAAATAAAACATGTTGTGTATTTATATGTACATATTTGAATCATTATAGATCTGTAAGCTTTAATATAAGTAATAAACACTGTATCTTTTAACTTTTAATGGTATTTATTCACTGTTGTAAATAGGAATAGTCAAATACATTATGTATTAAATTTAATGCTGTAAGATAATAATTTTGCATTTCACAAAAAAGTATGCCAAAACCTAAGACCAGTTTTACAGAACTAAAAAATCCTGTATGACCTGTATGTGTTTGGCTGAGTTGTCCCAGACGCGGAGTTGTGTTTCTCTCGGGCAGTGTGTGACCGATACAGCACATGGCTGTTTTATCGCAGTGACAGGAATGTTCAAGTCATGCCCAGATGCTGTGCCAATAATTATTTACATGTGTTGAGTATTTGTGCTAAATAAAGGTTTTAGAAAATATAAGTCTTCCAACTCGTAGAGGTCTTATGCTGCCTTCACGTGCCATCGGAAATTTGATAATTTTTGAACTTCTGGAGTCTTTCAGAAGAGATACAATAAATCGTCATCTGGTAATGGGTTTACAGAGCATACTTCTATTCCCTTTAAAAGGTACCTGACCATGATCACTTATAATTATTGATTTAATGGAATTTCTAGTGAGAAAAAAAATCAATGCAGAATATGAGTGGTGTGCCAGTGAAAGATTTTCTTTAGCGTTGGGGTGCTGTAGACAGCAACCATCACCAGGACAAAAATTACTCATAAACCGGTTTTATAGTTTCAGTAGTCTGACAAGTGTGTTTAAGTCATCTGCAATTATGACTGGGCAAAGAGTCTACTATCTGCTAACAGATAGTGATGGTCACAGTGAGCAGTCTACTATCATTAAACCCCCTACTGCTCTCTGTGACCTTTGTGTATTAAACAATGATTTGGTTGATTATCTAGATATATTTCTGTTTATTTTGTCACACAATGGAGCAGTAAGCTCATAGATATTACCTGCTAACCAGAGATCATTGTAAACTTGATTGTTAAATTAAATTAAAAGATAAGATGCCATTAAACATGGCAAACTTAAATTGGCCATTTTATGCTTAATTTAAAGTTAATATTTTATTCTTGACTCTGAATTTTCTAATTAAAGAGCAAATACATGTTACAATTCCTCTTTATCAGTGGTGGCGCCAGGACATTTTCCTTGGGGGTCCTAAGGGCGGGCTTAACAGCTTGGAGGGTGGGCTGATACAATTATTAAATAAATAAATGCCTTAGCTAGAAAACATGCAATTTTGCAGTTTACAATACAGAACAGCTTCTTAAAAATATTGTTTTAGTGCATCAGCCTACACTTCTCCCATTGGGTGCACTTAGTTATAGTTATTGTTAATTATTTAAGATTTTGTGACCATTTTAGAACAAGCTTACATTATATCATGTGCTTTTTGATGTTTTATTAAGTTTGCTGCTATCTAAAAGTCTATTTTTTTACACTAAAGTACTGGAAAAGTAAGACTGGGCATCCAATCACAAACTTGATAACAGATGCCAATCAAACATTATCCAAAAATGCATTTTATTTCGGATGTTATCAGCGTTTTTGTAGTTATATTAAATTCAATAGAGCAATAATATTTTAAGAAATAAAATATTTATGTTAAATATCAGTGGGACTGTATTCATCATTGGTAGGAGGTACAATATTGGACTGTACAGATTATATATATATGTGCTATTTGGACTAACAACACCGTAACACTGGCCAAGAAAGCACAGCAGCGTCTCTACATCCTCTGCAAACTGAGAAGAGCCAGAGCCCCAGCCCCCATCATGTGCACCTTTCAATAGTGTTTTGATTTTATTAAGAATAAATGGCTTTATGATCTGATATGTGATGGGGAAAAAGGTCGGTAGGTGGCAGATTCGAACCTGTGACGATATCAACAGGCTTTATTCTCTAGGCCACTGGAGACGCTAGTTGGCTTGCCCCAGATAGCTTAGCAACAGAGGAAACCCCAGGAAAAACATGCAAACTCCACATAGTAAGGCCCAAGAGTGGGAAGGTTCAAACCCAGGACCTTCTAACTGTGAGGTGACAGTGTGAACGCTGCACCACTATGCTAGCAAACTCTAAATAATGTAGAATCTTGGATATTTCTTCATTTAAAAGATCATAATGTGAAAAGTTTTTTTTTTTTTCTTTTGTTATTTAGTTAGTTTATAATATTATCATGTTTGTCCTGTGTAAGTTAGCTGTATTTTTTTCGTTACTATGGCTCTCATTATGGAACCAAACTCTTCATTTTATTTGTGTCTAAATCCTAAATCCCAAATCTTCCTGAGGTCCATCTAAAGTTATCATATTTGTGGTATCAGACTTTTTAAATTAAAACTAATGTTAGGTTTTTATTATGCTTTTGTTTGCATTTCACTCAAATCAAAGTTAAGTATTTTATCAAAACTATGTTTTTTCTCGACTCACAGGTTGATATGACTTGTTTTTTCACAGGCTTCACTCTGTGGGATAAAAAAACACTCCAAGAAAACTTGTCTAAGCACCCTCAGCATAGCAGTGCATTTGAAATTACTACATCTGATTCCATTGAATCCAAGTCGTCTTTGCTTGATATTGATGCGTCTCTGAAGGCCAGTTTCCTCTCTGGATTGATTCAAGTGGAAGGTTCTGCCAAGTATCTGAATGATCAGAAAAAATCCAAGAATCAGAGCAGAGTGACACTACAGTACAGAGCTACCACCACCTTCGAACAGTTGTCAATGACTCATCAAGAGGCCAAGACCATGCTAAATACTGATATTATGGATAAGCAATCTGCAACACATGTTGTCACTGGCATCCTTTATGGGGCCCATGCATTCTTTGTGTTTGACAGTCAGAAATTAGATTCTAGCCGCGTTCAGGAGATCCAGGGCAGCATGCAAGCTGTGATAAAGAAGATTCCTAAATTTGAGGTTGAGGGGAAAGTTAGTATCAAGTTGACTGATCAGGAAAAAGCCCTGACTGACCAATTCTCCTGCAAATTCTATGGGGACTTCATTCTTCAAAGCAACCCTGCAACATTTGAAGATGCAGTGAAGACCTACACACAACTTCCAAACCTTCTGGAAATAAAGAAAACTGCTGTCCCACTAAAAGTCTGGCTGACGCCACTCAAGCAATTTGATTCCACAGTTGTTGAGCTCAAGGGCGAGATCTGCATTGGACTAGTGAGGAAAGCTGAGAAGGCTGTAGAAGATGTAGTGCAAGCAGCAATGAGATGCAGTGATTCTCTGGAAGAAAACATTGTGGAGAAAGTGCCTCAGATTCAGGAAAAGTTGAGGAATTTCCAAAGACTATGTCAAGATTACAAATCTGAGCTCCAACTGAACATGGAGAAGAAATTTCCTTTGATTCGTGCAGGTAAAGAAGATGCCGTTTCACTGGAACAGCTCTTTGACAAGAGGGAGAATTCACCATTCAGTTATGACAACTTAAACAACTGGATGAATGACAGAGAAAAAGAAATCACTGCCATCAGATCCTGTGTAGCGATGATAGGAACAGAGGCAAACATGGTCAGAAATCAGTCTGAGTTGGAGAGAGAGATTCTCGCTCAAGGTATAGATCATGCTCTGTGCTTTGTTTTTACCTCTGTTCAACAAGATGACCCCTACCTCGACCATATGACCAAGCACTTACATTCACATGGATCACACAGTGATGAAAATGTCACTCTACCAAAAGAAGACCAATGGTACATCTCAGAGGGAGTTAATATCAGAAATAAAGCCAAAGCTTTCCAGGATTTCACCAGCACTCTGAGAAACAACAGCAGTTTCACCATCCTTATAGCAGTAGTACCAAATAAGAAATACAAAGGTGCCACTATCTACCATTACAAGGATGGCATTCTGATCACCGATGATTTCTCACAGCCTCACATCCCTGATGTGATGACAGACCGAAGACATTTGATCTTGTGTAAGTATTTACCTTCCACGGACAGCTGAACTAAATCAAACTTGTTTATCTATTAAATGTGTTAATGCTGCATGTTCATGTAGATGCCTAGTAAGACTGTTTTGGTCTCGCCTTCAGATGCCTGTGATCTGAAGCTGGATCCCAAAACTGCAAACAACTGGCTCACTCTATCTGAAGGTAACAAGAAGGCAACATGTGGACCGTGGCAGAAGTATCCTGATCTCCCAGAGAGGTTTGATACACGTCCACAGGTCCTGTGCACAAAGGGCCTGACTGGGCGCCATTACTGGGAGGTAGAGTGGAGTAAATGTTATAAGAATGAGGTTGGTGTGGGAGTTACATCCATAAGAATTGAGAGGAAAAACAAAGGCGATGATAGTGGGCTTGGATCCAATGAAATATCCTGTATTTTGGTGAAAAACAAGAGAATCTATATGCATGGCATAATGGTCAGGTGTGGAGCGGACCAGTTCCTCCTACTGGATGCAACAAAGTTGGGGTGTACCTAGACTGGCCTGCTGGCACTTTGGCCTTCTACAGCGTCACCTCTAACGAACTAAAACACCTCTACACCTTCACTAACGCCAACTTTACTGAGGCCGTTTACCCAGGTTTCTTTATTTATAACGATTCCAACTACGCTTCACTGTGTCCAATGTAGTAAAAGCATTTTGCAAAGTTTGTATTTGCATTGTTCTTAGATTTGGTAGCACAATTTACATTCTCTGCTTCAAATATTTGTTCCGTGGTTATGGCCTGCAAAAACTATAAACAAAAACTAAAAAAATCTATTGCTTTTTCACCATTGGTAATTTTTTTTTCTATTTCCTTTCATCTATTTTGTTTCCTGCACATTCAATACAGATCCATGTATGACTGTAGGAGGGTCGCATACGTACACACAATAGTTGTAACCCCGAACCGTGTGAGAGTAGATAACACTGACTTTTTTCAATTTCATTCAGCATTTTATTGGTTTGAATAATTGCATTTAATAAAATTGGATAAAGTGATGCTTTGTTTGTTATTAGACTTTTTTCTTTTTAAATGATCATGACCTTTCATTTGTTCTTTAAAGTTAAGCCCAAAACAGAAATGGGGTCTGTATGTTTAAACACAGGACTTTGTGTAATGTTGATTGCACAGGTTGAGTTAAGAATAGGTTTTTATGTAGAGTTTTAGAATGTTTGTGAGATTTTAACATCAGTTCAGTTTGTAACTTTCCCATCTTTGAATTGATGTTAAATGACTGCAGCTCATCAGTGAAGCAGAAACAAAGTCTGTAAGCCGTCATGAAATTGAAGGTGAACTTAATCTTTTGTTGATTTTAAACTTTAAATACACGTGAAAGGTTTGTCATGTTCAAAAAACATGTAACGCATTTAAAAGATTCATATTACCACAATGTCAACAATTAATGATAAAGTGATGATTGGATGGAGCTCTGGTTGGTGATATTTTTTCTCTTTAAACAAATATAATATCCCACTCTTGAACTCTCTGCTTGTTGTTCTGAACCTGTACAAACTAGACCAGGACGCTGCCCTTATCAAAACTGTGGAGTTATGAGGAGAGTATGAATATTGTCATTTTATTGAGCTGTACCACTGGTTTGACATGTATGCTGTTTTCATGAGGAGAATATTTAATAAAATGTCCTGAGGTGATCCTGTGTGCAGCTTGGTTATTTTCTTTCCAGCGAGGATTTAAACTTATAACTAAGATCTATTTTGTGATAGCGTTAGTCGTGACAACAGCAGAAACAAGAACATTTGAGAATATTTTATATTTTAAATCATCTGTAATATAAAATTTAGAAGAAGAATTTTGACGAAGCTTCCATTTCCTATAAAGTTTTGCCTTCTTCCAATTCACCGGCATCAATACTGGTCTGATTTACAAAATATTAGTAAACTCACTTATAGCCCCCACTTAGGTAACAGTAAAGTACTGAAAATAGGCTCCAGGGTAAGACCTAAACCAACAAATTTACTTCAACTTTAATCCTAGTACCATGGAATTGTAAACTACTGGTACTGTTTAGCCGCTGAAAAAAAATATATGATCTCCTACTTGGGTAAAAGCGTCTGCCAAATGAATAAATGTAAATGAAACAAACAGATATTTTAACTACAGCAGGAAACTTCATTTAACAGATGCAGGAGCTAAAAGCAAAATAGTGAAATGCATTAGGGCTATTTGGTCATTTTAAACTGAGGTAAGGGAAATTTGACAAAAACCGCAGTTTCTATCCTGCAGGATTGTTCGGGAACAGAGGCTACTGTGTAGAGAAACAACAATCAGATGTTGAGTTGCGGCTGTGTCAAGTTCCTTTGTTTGGATCTTCTTTATAGGACACAGGTATGTCTAGCCTCGTTCAGACGGCCAGAGAGTTTGTCGCTGTGTGTCGCTTGTCTGTTGCTATGAGATCGTCTGAAAGCATTCCTTCCTATAGCTTGGTTGTGTAACAGTTTGACAGGTGACAAACTCTTCAGTAACTGTCTAGAGGCAGATGACGTGAGCTCCACTGCTTTACTCCTATTGGTAGTCACTTGCGAAAGTTGCTTTAATGAGTCATGGGTGTGTTTTGGGCAAAACTGGCACCACATTTCACCGAGTGTATGATAAAGCCCCCAGTCTTGTAATTTAAAGTAGTTGTGGTCTTGTTAATTTTAGCTTACGTTTTTTTTATATTTAATATTATTTCAGTATTTATTTTATTATCTTAAAATAGAGATTTTAATAAGCATTTCTCAAGAACCAAATACTTAAAAAACACCATATCTTTACTAATATTTATTGAAGTACACTACATTTGAGAATAATAAATAATTCTTCACTGTAACGAATTGCTGTAAAAACTACAGCGTTATTTTACAGAAGCTGACTGTTTTTTAAATAATACAGAATATTGCTGTAAAGTGCAATGCATTCTGGGGCACGTGACGGATTAACTCAAATGTACAGAATATTGCTGTAAATTTCAAATCTACAATGGCGGGATGATCTTCAACAGTCGAGATTGGGGTAGTGCGCAAAATGAGCGATTCACACCTGTGGTAAGTGACTTTTTACGTTTTTTTTCTCCATATTTGGTAACTATCATACTGGTAACGTTATATAGAGGTATCTACATTCGCGTTTCATATTGGTAACCCCGGATTCAACCTCCATCCGCGGAGAACCGAAGGAGTCTTGCGCGGGGTTTCAGCAGCGCCGTCGCGGTAAGATTTCAAACATTCTCCGTCGCTATAGCACCTGAGGACAGAAGTTGTTCATGTTATTTAGAGTTTTTGTACACAACAGCAGCGAAGGCGGTATATGACGAGCTACAGTTCATTGTATTAGTAAGTTGACGGTTGTTTTTTTAATGTTGAACATCGCGCCCGCCGTAGACACGGTAAAAGTTACATGCTTCGACTGTTGGGATTCACGGGAATTTAGTGTTGAATACCAAACTCGGTCGTGATTGTTTTGTGGTGTAATTCAAATTTGCAAATGCAGTTATCCGTTAAATCGAGCGCCCAAATTAAAACGAGTCACCAAAGCTTGCGGTAAGTCGATGTTCACGGAGGATAGCCCGGTAAAGTGATTAATGTATGTAACCAGCTAGATATACAGTATATGTAACGGAGGCCAGCTGAGAGCTTGAGCAAAAGACGTTAGCGACACCCTCATGGTTAGAGCAGGCCTGTCTCCCAAATAGGACCGTTGGAGGGTGGGAGTGAAACGGCCCGTTACAAATACCAGTGTGACAATTTCTTGACCGTGAAATCCCTAACGTTAGTTGGCTTACATTTCTGTATAAGTACGGTTGTAAGTGTAAGTTACTCTGTGTAATTTGCTTAGAGTTTGTTTGTAGAGTCACTTATACTAAATGTAGTTTAAATGTGAAAAGCTTAAAGATAAAACTGTATAGTAACTATTAACTATTGTCACATGTGGTATTGTTTGTTTTAGGACACACTTTGCCATGCAGGCCACTGGATGCTGACTACTGAAGGTTAGGTTGTGTGTGACGGTGCTCAGCTCAGCTTCATGTCTGGCCTTGCCACTCTGTTCATAGCATGTTACATATTCAATCTTGAGTACCAGGATGGGGCAGCGTGTATCTTGGAGTCCACTGAAAGGTATTAGTTGAACAACTTCCTTACCTGCATTTTATAGATATGTTAATGTTATATAACTGTTAAGACCTTTAAAACAATATTTCTCAACGAGAGATGGATTTTTTTAAGGCAAATTATTTAGAAGTCTCCCCTATTTAACACTAACAAGCTGATGATTTAATTTGTGTGTTTTAATATAATATATCTTGTATATTTAATATATAACATTTAGTTTTTCCTGACTCTTTGTAGATATTAATCCAGAGAGTGGAACAAGAAGAAGCGTCATCTAAAATGCCAGGATACAGAAGAAACAGGTTGCAGTGAACCCACATGTTGCCGCTCTTCTTAACACAATGATGAATTTTCAGTGTAATCAATGAAAAGTAAGAAGCACGCACGCACACACACACACACACACACACAGACAAACACACGCACACACACAGATCTCATCATTGAATTACATCATTTTATTATTCTCTGTCTCTGACTGTATATGTTGTCCTCTGTTTTCTCTGACTATAAATTGAATATCTAACATTATTCTCTTTATTCTTTTCCACAGTTCTAGCTACTTGTTGTGCTCTGATGGATCAAGATGTGGACCGTTTTTACAGATTCACTTGGGCCTTTTTTTACGATGTTATTACATGATGGTTGTGTTGGTTAACGTGTTGTTTAAAGAGCCATGTTGGCTACTATGAAGTTGTAACTGAATAAAAATATTTAATGTACAACAAGGTACAAAATTCGTCTGTAATGTATTTTTGTATCAATAAAAAAATAAATAAACTGGATATACAGCGATTTATGTATTTCTTCTAAATACAGTAAATTAAAATCAAGCAATTTGCTGTAAAAAATACACCATTATACTGTTGCTATTCAAAATTACAGTTTTTTTATGTATTCTGGAATTACAGTAAATGCCTGTAAATTAAATTACAGTACTGTGGCTGTAAAATTTACAGTAACTGGCTGGCAACCCTGCTGCCAGTAATTTACTGTAAATTTTACAGGATTTTTTTTACAGTGTTGTAACTGTAACTGTAACGGTAGGCTGTGTGACTAAACACGAATGACGAGAGCGGAAATCCAAAAGGGTACTTTTAATGATACACAAAGAGAATCCACACTAACACACGAAACACAATCAATACCAGACAAAGGAATGGGGGAAAACACAGAGCTTAAATAACAAGGGAACATAATCAGGGAGAACAGAATCATGTGTGGGACTAATTAACTAATACAAACATCAGGAACCTAAGGAAAACCAAAACAAAACAGAATGTAAACGTGACAGTAACATTCAATTTGTAATTAATTATGCATTTGGCAAAAAGTAACTTACACTGTATTGAAAGTACCTAGGGATCAAACGCACAACCTTTGCGTTGCTAACACAGTTAAGCAATCTTTTAATTAGAATTAAAACAGATCAGTACATGAAATAACATACTCCCACCAAGAAATCTATCACAAACACATCCATAGGCTGTGGCAAATATTCTTTGGGAAGTGGATGTAAACATCATGATTCAAGTGCAGCTATTCTCATTTTTGTAAATTTTGTAAATGTAAATGTTAATTCCTGGTGGTAATTGTTAGATGTGCAGTAGAGAGAAGGTTGCATACTGTGGATTCTGTGCTCACGTGCCGAGCTTGCGTGGCCCGGAGCCAAAGGTGCAGGTGACAGATGCATTGGATGGCCTCATGTGTGCTGGAGCAATCGAGTTAGATGAAAAGCTTACAACACACATGCAAACTGCGTTCAGTGTAAATAAAACCTAAGTCTCTGCTGCTTAAAGGAACATAGAACATTTTAAGCAACGTTGAGGGGAAATTGGGGTAAATTGAAAAAAAAAAACCACATAATCTATTGAATACATGGCAGTCACAAAAGGTCAGTGCATGTTCAAGTGTATTCAGCGATATGTGGTACATATTACAATGGAACCACAGCCTCTACTATTCATCAGAATGTAAACAATAAAACAATCAAGAAACACAAGGAGGAAACAATAAAGGGCACTTCCTGTAATTCAGTCCATTAGCATCACCAAGGTCATTGGTCATTCAAATCTCAGGCTATGCAGATAATTCAGTATAATATCAATTTACTGTACTTATAAGTACAAGTTTATGTAATGTAGAACAGACTTTGCATGAATAATATCGGGATAACCTGAAGTTGGAGGGTTTCTCCAAATATAATCACTGTGATATTGACACACAATCTGTCTTCATTGCTGAAGAAACCATTAATTTTCTTGCACCACAAATAACCAAAAAACAGATAACCGTCCAGTATGTGTGTGAGAAGGGCTACCATGGAAACCATGTTGTATAAGCAGCAGTGTGTGTTGGTGGGAGTGGGTGTGGCCAGAAACCTTCATCAAGGTCGAGTCTGAACAATAGATGGAAATGGACACACACACACACACCTTTAACTGAAGACACTGAAATGAGAAAGAAAACAATAACAGGATGAAATTCCTCCAGCCACCATAACAGATTTAGCACTATAAATGACAGAATGCACAGAAATGTTTAAGAAATGTTTAGAAGTTATTATTATGACCCTTTAAATGTTCACCTTAATTTCCCATTACAACCATTAAATCCATTTGAGTGTGTATGATGGTTTATATTGTTTTTTAAGATAAAAATCTTATTCTTAGATGTGGAAACGCGTGAACAAATAGATAACCTATCAAATCATATATATTTTATAAATACTATTAACGATTTATGTTTGGAAACTAAAATATTGTATAAATGCTTTGTTGAGGTCAGTGTAAAAATCAACTGGCGCGTACAACCACAAGCGCAATCGTGCAGGCGCGCTCCCGCACGTGGCCGTGACGTCACACAATGGCAGGCTCAGGAGCAGCACTATCTGTGTGTCGCGCGGGAGCGGCTTCTGCTCCGGTGTCTCCGGCGCTTCAACATCATTAAAGAAGCGCGTCGATCGCGGAGGCGTAGCGTCGAGGCTCCTCTCACAGGTGAGATCTACACTGTCGTCAATTTCATTGAGGCAAATAAAGCCGATCGTTTTCGCTTCTATTTCAATCGTTATCTGCGGGATTGTTACTGAGGTATTGTGTGGCTGTGTTGTGCAGCGTTATCGGTTGCTATGCGCGGGAGACCTGTTGCTATGGGCGCGTTTGTGCCGCGGGAGCGCGCGCTCTCTTTGTCCTGCAGCCGCAGACAATAGAAGGCAATATCTGCATTCTGCACGAATGCATGTGTGCTTTACTGCGGGTCTGTTAAATGAGATTAAATTGAGAATATATTGAGAGATAATAAGTCCGAGTATCTACGGGGTTCATTGCACAAATTGTGTTTGTTGAATAGAGAGCTCAAAATAGAAACTTTGAGGAATAAAATGGATACACCTGCTGAAAAACCACAATATAATTTATGATTGTTATTTTATATATCTATTACAAATGCTCATATGATCCATCAGCTGTTTGCCATTGAAACCATTTCAAAATTCCTGTCTAGTGAGTTTTGGGTATTGTCCCAGTAGGATGTAATGGTGT
Organism: Triplophysa siluroides; assembly: GCA_006030095.1. Lineage (NCBI taxonomy): Eukaryota > Metazoa > Chordata > Actinopteri > Cypriniformes > Nemacheilidae > Triplophysa > Triplophysa siluroides. The sequence goes on along the minus strand of VCII01000237.1, from coordinate 10,349,963 downwards.
TTTCTTTGGGTCCCAGATAACATCCAATAGAACGTAATACATTACCGATGCAATTTCAATTATAACCATTAAATCCATTTGAATTTACGTAATATTTTCTGTAGTTTTTTTCTACAAGGACAAATGTTAAATAAAGAGACAGACTGTTCGAATTGTGACTTGAATGGCATAACTCAGATCTTTTGCTTATGGAAACATTTTTTGTAAGAGATAGATTGATATGAGCTGACTTTTGATTCTGAGTACAATTTAATGTTAGACTCATTTCTGAAACTCTGTTAGGGGTGTGTTGAGCATGTGTGTTGTCAGTGTATTTGACCTACAGTACCGCGCCACTGAATAGGGTGGGATGTAGCACATTTGTTGTACATAATGCTCATGTGGGCAGTACAGAGTTCGGAACATTCAATTTATTTATATAGCGCTTTTCACAATGTGCATTGTTCCAAAGCAGCTTTACAGGAAAATATAAGAAAAACACAGAAAGGTAAAACACAGCACAGTGCATGGTGTTTATAGACCAAGCAAGATCATTCTAATAAATAATATCTAATAAATAAATAAATAGATGCATCTCCCGGTGAGCAAGCCAACATTGCCCTGCTGTGGCGAGGAACCCAAACTCCAATGATGAATAAATGGAGAAAAAAAACCTTGGGAGAAACCAGGCTCAGCCGGAGGGCCAGATCTCCTCGGACGTGTGATAGCTGCACACAGTGTGTCCGTCCAAAAGCCACCGAGCAAACGTGCGCGAAGAACAGGGAGAGCACACAAGCTACGACCCAGGAAGCCCCCCCTGCCAAAACCGTGCAGGTCCAACCCGGTCCCATTCCGCGATCGATACAAGACAACAGAGGAACAACCAGGGAAAATATTAATGGAATAATGTAACTTATTCCTCTGCTGTCCTACATCGACCAACAAAACAAGACCAAATCAGACCCACACAGCCCCAACAAATGAAACCACAACCAACGAGCTGTAGGGAATCATCTGGTCTTGATGAGATATAGAGCTGAGTATCATCTGCATAACAGTGGAAGCTAATTCCATGTATTCTAATAATGTTTCCAAGGGGCAGCATGTATATGGAGAATAGCAAGGGTCCTAAAACCGATCCCTGAGGTAATCCATAATTTACTAGCGTTAGATTTGACGATTCCCCATTTAAATGGACAAATTGATATCTGTCTGATAAGTAAGATCTGATCCATTGTAGTGCCTGTCCCTGAATACCGGTATAATTGTGTAAACGATCTAAAAGTATTTTATGATCTACAGTATCGAACGCAGCACTAAGGCCAAGCAGGACTAGAAGTGAGATGTTACCTTTATCTGATGCTATAAGCAGGTCGTTTGTCATTTTAACGAGCGCAGTTTCAGTCCTATGATGTGGTCTAAAGCCAGACTGAAATTTTTCGTGTATGTCATTATTTTGTAAGAAACAGCACAACTGAGTGGACACTACTTTTTCTAGTATTTTAGACAAGTAAGGGAGATTTGAAATCGGTCTATAGCTTTCAAGTTCATTGGGGTCTAAGTTAGTTTTTTGTTAAAACTGCCAGCTTAAAGGGTCCTGGGACATGGCCTAGATTAATTGACGAGTTGATAATGTTATAAATGGGCTCAATTGCAACAGGTAGTAACTCTTCTAATAATTTATTGGAATGTGGTCTAATAAGCATGTTGTAGGTTTGGCTGTTTTATAGGTGAGAACCACTGTAGCTTTTCTTTTGGGGCGATGGTTGATACTAATTCATCGGACTCACTTGGAGGTTGGGTTTTACTATGTTGTCTCGTATGTTTTTGATTTCTCTGTAAAAAAATTCATGAAATCATTGCTACCAAGGTGCGGCGGAATAGCCAGGTCAGGTGAAGTCTGTTTATTTGTTAGTTTAGCAACTGTCATAAAAAAGCCTTGGATTTTTTTGTTATTTTCAATGAGGTTTCCGAGCTATTCAGCCTTTGCTGCTTTTATTGCCTTTTTATAACGGTTTGCACACTCTTTCCATATAATTTTAAAGACCTCTAATTGGGTTTGTTTCCATTTGCGCTCCAATTTACGCGTTTCTCTTTTTAGGGCGCGAGTGGTGCTATTGTACCATGGTGCTATGATCTTCTCATTGATCTTTTTTGACTTCATAGGTGCGACCGCTTCTAATGTATTAGAGAAAAATTGTGCCTATGTTGCTGTTCATGTCATCGAGCGATTCTGTATACATTTGTAAGGTTATTAAAGGAGTCGGATCTGGCACGTTTTTAGTAGTAGAGGTAATTGTTCTACCCTGTCGATAACGAGTTATACGGCTGATTTCTGCAGTGCGCAGTGTACATGTTATATGATGGTGATCAGTCACATCGTCGCTTTGAGGTATCATTTCAATATTGGTTAGATCAGCTCCATGAGATGTAATCAAGTCTAGCGTATGATTAAGTCGATGAGCGGGTCTATTGATGTGTTGTGTTACTCCAAAAGAGAGTAGTAGCTCTATATACATCTAATACATCATTAGCACTATCTATGTGGATATTAAAATCTCTGACAATCAATACTTTATCAACGTTAACCAATAGGTCCGATAAGAAGTAATTTGTATAGGGTCCAGGGGGTCTATACACAGTAGCCAATGTAAGAGAAAGCAATGTTTTTTTACTTTTGTTTGGAACAATTACATTCAACCCAAGCACTACAAATTAATTAAATGTATGCTCTGTTCTCTGAGTTACGGTAAGAAAGTCTCTAAAGATTGAGGCAACACCACGACCTCGACCAACTGGACGTGGCTCATGCAACATGATTACACAATTAGATTTGATTCGTACTCTTTTAAGAACACTTCAACAGAATGTCCTGTCCTGTACAGAAATTACAAGGCAATTTATTCTATTAAAGATTGTTTCAATAGCAATGTGTCTTCGTTTGTGCACATTCTAAGTACATAGAAATGGTTGAAGCACAACGTATCAATTATTGAACGTTCTTTGTATCTTGTAGGGAAACAAAATGTTCTTTATCGTTTGGTTTCTCTCTTGAGGAAAAGCAAATGAAAACCTTTCATTTAATTTGTATTCAAAAAGTCTCGACCTGTGCCCAGATCTGCAAGGATAACAAAGTATGCGGCCAAATGTCAAATATCTCATTTCAAAGTCCAACATTTCCCATTACAGTTTTTCAAGACTAAATGATCTGACCTATGCTATGCACATTTGTTAGATTAAGAGCTCATTCTCCTAATGAAATCAGATGCTGTATTGAATGTTGTGTTTGTACTGTGAGAGTCCAGATGTCATGGGATTATCCAGTATTATCCCACCGGTTAGAACACAGCAACAGAACTCGGTGAAAGAGACAAAACAGATGAAGCTTCAGATAAAACAACAGACGTCCATTATGCTCAACATTTAGATATCAAAAATACTGTGTTTTCTTGTCTTTAAGAAAAGGAGGTCTACACAATTCTGAGAGTGTACGACACAAATAATCACACATTAGTAAAATGAATCACTCTGCACATTTCTGCTGATATTTCCCCAAAACATTTATTTTTGGGCTGATTTGATCATGTTTCCAGCCAATTCCTCCAGTGCAGAAACAGAACGCAGGTAGGTACGCCCATTGGGGACTGTTTATGAGTCATTAACTAGCTCCATCAAAGTCGTTTCGTCTGTTGTGTGCCATCTGTGAGGTGTATGTTTGTTCTTTTCTTCATCACTGGCAAACCAGGCATCAGTCCACAGTCTCTTCCACATGACAGAGAGATCTGAACTCCAGCAGCTGTGATGAAACCAGCCAAACCATATCATCACCGTCTAAAAACCATGAGCAGGTGCTTTCACGCTCTTTCTATCTCAGTCTCTCTCGCGTGCGGGCCGGCGGTGTTTATCGGTTATATTTTCTCTTCTGGCAGATCTGATCAGACTGTCGTGAGCCGTGAGGTGAATCGGATTGATGAGCTTTTCAACCAGAAGTGATAAAGTTCTGTGGATTGAAATCTGTTATCCTGCTCACTTACACTTTTTAAACGTGTCAGAAAGAGCAGATAAAGTCCTCATTTATTAAAGACAAGAACTAAATGAACCAAATAACTTTAGAAACTATTTTTGTCCTTTCTATTGTCGTGGCAGCAGCTGCTGAGTTTACATTAAGATCTCACAGATTTTGATGTCTTTGCAAATCGAAGCACAGTTTGAGACAATTATCAGACCACCCTAGATGAGATGTGAGAAGATACTGTAGATCATTTACATATATGCATTTGGGTGAGACTTTCATATTGAACCCACAAACTTTGAACTACTAATGCAATACTTTACAAACTGAGATACATTAACACTTTAACATCTCCATTTAATCTCTCTGCTGTCTCGGAGAACTGTTAAAACGTCCTTTCATTGTTTTGTCTACACTCTTCAAAAAAAGGTGCTTCAAAAGGTTCTCCGATGCCATAGAAGAACCTTTCTGTTTCACAAAAGGCAAAATAAGGTTCTTCAGATTATAAAAAAGTCAGAAAGAGATGGTTCTTTAGAGAACCTTTGACTGATGGTTTTTGTGGAACCAAAAATGGTTCTTCTATGGCATCGCTGTGAAGAACCTTTCAAGCACCTTTCAAGAAAACTCCTGCGTGGTCCGTCTGATCAAGTGACATATATGTGTGTCACAAGTTTATTAATCCTCAAACTATTCCAGGCTTTGAACAAATTTTCGAAACGGGCAAATCCAGGCGATGAGGATTATGACGCTGAGCTCAAGAGTGTTCACACACTTTCATTTACAGTATTTGAGCTATTGTGAGTCTACAGAACAGCAACTCAGTCAAAGAAAGAAGGATTTGATTTGGAATTCGTAGTTACATAGTTTAAACGGGAGGCTTAATTGTCAGTTTAAGATTTAGTTATGCTGTAGTTCACTATTAGCAGATGAAGGTCATCTCAGGTGCCGGAGAATCTGTATATAATGGAGTATCCCCTCCGCGTCCGCCCCCCTCCGCTTCCTTTGTTGTTTGTCAGTGGTGGCAGCTGCCCGGTCGTGCTGCCCTCCTCCGGCCCATCTTCCTGCGGCAGGATGCTGGGCTGCGCTGACGTTCCTGTGCCGAGCGTTCTGGCTCTCATGTGTCTACATGCCGACGAGATTACAGGCGCGCCGCTAGCTCGAAACGGCCAGCTGCCGCTTCCTGTCCTCCGTGCTCCGAGGAACCAGAGCAGGATGCCGTGGGGACGACCGCTCGGCTCGGGTAAAGCCGTTGGACGTGCCTTGGCCAGGTAGGACCTTTTGGGCCACCGGGCTGCTATCTCAAAGCATTTTGAGAGCTAAGGATTTTGCTGACATCCGGACATCTTGAAATGAGAGTTTTGGTGTGTTTAACTGTTCAGTGAGGTGTGGAGAGCTTTAGAAACGAAAGTTTAAGTGGGATTGTTTTCTTGTACGGTAGTTGAATCTGGTTGGCGGTTCACATCCCTTAGTTGTTGAACTTTTCAAGAAGCTTTTAAAATGTAATCTGGATTAAGACTGAAATCACAACACCGTCACTGTGTGAAGCGGATTACATACTCTCGGTCTCAGCCTGAGATAACACTGTATGCATTCTCTCCGAATATGACATCTGATGTCTCCTTATTTTCTGATTGAGAATTATACTTTATTAATCTAAAAGTTGGAATACACTACAATACTTTTGCTGAGATTTTCAGTTTGGACTTGTTACAGAAAGTCTGTGCTAGTCTGCGGATTTTACCGCGTTGTGTATGATGTGCTGTTTTTCTCTGCAAACTTTCAAAAAGTCTGCAAGTGTGCAATGTCTAGTTTTTCGAAAATATGTTTGGATTTTTCTTGTAGTGTATTCCAGCCTTTACCATTGTCTCCTTTTGAAATGTAGAACTTTTTATCAATAAACCTTTTTTTGGGCCAGCTTTAACTGTAAAAACAATGTAATGTGACATTTAGTTTGTTATTTATACTGACGTTGTACTTGTGTATTTATAATAGTTGCCTCAATATATATATATATATATATATATATATATTATATATATATATTTATATACAAACACAGTATATATGGTGGGAGTGTTTCTTTTTTATGTAAACGCATTACACAACACATTGTGGTATATAACAAAGTTTAAAAATATGCTCACAGCTCTTCTGTCTTGAGGGATAAAAACAAGCTTGAATTTCTTCATTCCATCATGTGCTAGAAAAGAGCCGCAGGATTGCACGAGCATGCACGACTGTAAACACATGAGCAGGATATAAGTTCTCTGTGGTTTACATTGGAGTTTTTGCGTTTGTAACACTTAATAAAAGTAGGCCTACTGCCAGACTGAATGGAACAAAGAAACGTTTTTCTGCGTCACACAACTTCCTGTTCGCGTTCGCCATGAGATTCTTCAGCTGTGACAGATTTAATGAGATGACAGATGTGTGTCTGCACAGCCCGCCTCTGTGTTCATTACAGGGAGGAAGCCATATCTGCGTAAACATGACCACAGAGAAAGCTATGATCATAATTTGATCTATATGTTTCCATTTGAAGTACAAAGAGTAGTACAAAATGTTAAATTAATCGGGAGGTCCATGTGAAACATGCACACATAATGAACCAGATCAAGCACAAATGTTCCATCAATATTCTTTTGACTTTCAAGAGAAAAGTGTGTGTTTGTTCCATTATAGCTCAGATGATTTGGTGGATTGCCCAGTTGTGTTTCTTTTCAAATTGCTTGGGAAAATAAACATAAAAACAAATGAGACAATTGTTAAAATACATGAAGAGTATGTATGTGTAAAAGATCTTCAATAATTTATAGACTTTTGATTGTAGACTTGACAAATCTGAGCTCAGTCTGACACATTATTGACATCTCTTCGGAAACTCTTAAGGGACACATTCGTGACATTTCTGGCAATTTTTCACGAGAAATATTTGATACTCCTGAGACTTGAGTAGACCAGAGTTGAGAAACAAACATGTCAATCATTTTCTTGTAGAGAAATTTCCGTGTCGAAATTCGATATTTAGTCCAGAAACCAGAAGAACATTTTAAGAAGAACAAGTCATTATTATTGTGTTGAATAATAAAGTCTGGTCAGAAGTCGAGGAAAGCTTATTTTTAACACGTCTATTGTGTTTAATTGTTTTGTTGTGTGTTAAGTAAAGAATGACATCAATTGTTTGTGGGTGTGCACCAGATGGGCGGGTTTGGATGTTAATGCGGTAGTGCTGGTTTTATGCCTCCAGCACACACACAGAGCGACCGAAGAGACACCAGTGAGCAGCAGATGAGAAGAAAACTGAGACGGTGTTGGATTTTCTGTAATTATGGGATATATTTGACCTTTGTGGAGATTCACTGGATAAAACCATCTAGAGCTGGAGATCATGGACATGCAGTGGAGCGAGAAGTGACCACGTGTGTGTTTGAGGAACAGTGTAAATAATCCAAGAGAAGAATGTGAAATTTATGCACTTTATTCATCCGAAGCGTCAGCCGCACGCTGTGAGAATGTTTTTTATGAATATGTTGCGAGAAGAGGAGACCGTGCGTTTGGTGCGTTCTAAACCCGTCCTGCGCAGAAAACAATGTCCACAGAGAATGTGTGTCTTTCACCACGATCTTGACCCTTGCTCGACTAGACAAACTCAAAGTCATCCCATCACCAGGTACAGATTTTTGACTGAAAACCAGATCGATGAGTCTTTCAGTTATAAAGTAATATCTGCGTGCGGGTTAAAAGATGAAACGCATTATACTTAAGGGTATAGATGTGTGTTGCAATGCTTTTTTCCATTATTTTGTTGGTTGATTTGGATTGTGGTGTTAGTAAAGAGGTGTAAGGTTAACAGCATTCAAGATGTTTTCAGTATGTTTTTTAGATGTTTTCTAGTAGTTTGTGCACGGACGTGTAGGATCTCAGGGAGGTTTTTCTCCAGGTGGCTTCATTCATGCATCCTCATAGAAACTTGATTTTCCTGATGGTTTTTCCCAGTGAAACTCATCGGCTCATGAAAGGGTCATTTGGCCTGTAAACTCCGGGTGTTAACAGGTCTTTCATCATAATCTAATGTTGCTTCATCATGACTTTGTTATTGATAGACCTTCATCCCTGAATGCTGAAGTAAAACGGCTCTTTAAAATGATGCCGATCATCAGAACACATGTGTTCAGATTTAGCGGCAAAAAGTAATTTTATTGCAACAGTCGACTAGCTTTCAGTTGTGAGCTGATGGTCCATGATATATTGAATGATTCTGCATTCAAATCAAGTCTGATTTTTTTAAGTGCGATAAAATGCTACTTTACATTTAGTCATTCAGCAGACGCTTCTATCCAAAGCGACTGACTTGAAGTCAGACGTCCAACTTAGAAAGTCAAAATTCACAACTCTGATTTTGCCCGAAAGCATATGTGATGGCAGGTGATTCCGCGAGCAACCATTGAGGTTAAGGCCTGTTCACACCAACCATAACTCCAACGTTTTTAAAAGTCGTTCCAAAATTAACAAAACCGCACCACAACTATAAATAAAAACAATACGGTTGGGATCACTTTCATGTTTTCATTTTATTTTACAGCTGATAGAAAACAAAACATTGACAGCCAATCAAATGCCTTTTTAGATTTGAAGGACTCACATTAAAAGTGTGAACATAACGTTGTCATCTGTTGGTGTGGACGCATATCTTTATATAATCTTTATAGTTCTTAGACACGCCTTTGCTAAAATTCATTTATTTGTGAATCTTTTTCAATAATGACATCATATGATAATTAAACCTGTTTATGATTGGCATGTGTGTAAATCCTAAATGATCTCATGTGATGATCACACCCTCATTGACAGCATTGTTAATGCTCGGTTTGGTTACCAAGAGACACAAAAAAACAGCCAAAATGCTAACATTAAAGAATCCATTTCGCTCGTAAACACATCATCTTCACAGCGTCGGAATGGCGAAATCAGCCAGAAATATTTCGAATGCGTCCTCATACCACAGAATTTCTGCATACTGAACTCGAGACCTGGGGGTGTTGATTGATTTTTCTCTAGGTGCTGTGAAGTACTTCCTCATATCTTCATGCTTTATCTCAGTCTTCCATGTGTTTGTTCCAGGGACTACAGCCTCACCGAGATGAATGTTGAGTCCTGGGCGGAGCCTCGGGACCCGCAGCCGGACTCAGCAGACGCGCAGACAACGCAGCCGCAGCAGCCCGACAAATTATGTCTGGAGTCTTTCTGGAGTGAGGTGGAGAACGTACAGCAACACATCAGCGACTCGGGGACGGAAAGCAGCAGACGAGACTCGCGACAGTCTGAGGGTGAGACGCAACAGCCATTTCATCAGCTCAATTGAGAACTCCATTAAATCTCCCGAGTTCTGAAAGTGCAAAATCTGAACAGTAAAAATGTCCATCTGGGCTGTTACAAAAATGTGAGGATGTATGTGTGTGTCAGAGGGTGAACAGGAGGAGCTGTGGCTGCAGGATGCTGGTCTGTCTCCGCTGGAAATAGGTGAAGGAGAAGAAGTGGATAAAGTGGTGTTGATGTCCACGCTGACCAGGACACAAGCCGCAGCGGTTCAGAGACGCATCGATTCATACACCTGCTCACTGCGCAAGAGAAACAAGACGCCATCTCGACACGTCAAAGACATCTTCGATTCACATTTGACTCAGGTAATATCATCTGTGTTTCTGTACACATATGGACAGAATGTTTTGCTCAATCATTTTATAGTCAAACCGACGCGCTTGTTTCCCACGTCTAGGCAGTTTAAGATCACTGTTCAGATTTGCAGATAAACTACAGAACGAGTGGATAGATGTCAAAGTATTTGTGTTACGAGCTGAAAAAGTCACTCGTGTCATTTTGGAAAGCGGAGATTACAGCACACACAAAACAGATGATATCAGTGATGTGACATCTGACGGAAGCTTTAAATAACAGCGCGTGTGTTCCTGTGTGTTTCTACTCAGTCAGCAGTGCCTGAAACAAACAACAGTGACACAAACATGGAGAGCATCACAAAGACCCAGAGATCAGGTACACACACACACGTTTTGTATATAGCGACATAATGACTGTACAAAGTGTATATTATATTCTCTAAACCTAACAATCACACAAACGCTTTTTTTTTTACATTTTCAAGCATCATTTAGTATTGGGGATGTGACATTTGGTCTCCACACTGAAAAAATCTCTACACACTCTCTGTCTCAAACACAAACTCTCTTTTTTTATTTTCTGTACGCAAAAAAAAGAGAAATGCCCAGTCTAGAGTTATCAAATAAATCTGGGGGTTGGCATTTTTGACCACCACTAGCCAACCACCACCAGCCTCAGCCTAGCAACCACTCAGCATCTCCATAGCAACGCAACATCCTCAACACTTTTCTCACACAGAAAAGCATCTCGCTTTCGAAAATCTTTAAAAAAATGTAACGTATGCGCTTAAATATTCATATAGATTAATATGGATTATTATGTTATTCATCGTAATGATATGCTTGTATATTTTGGAAACAGAAACATGTTCTGTGTAATATAAGCTGCATATCCTGACCTATCATAATAAATAATAATATGAGAACATGTGTGTTTAATAACATCAAAGAGCCTCAAATTCAGAGATACTTCTCAAGATCTGTAGGAAACCTTAATTATCAGTGAACTCTATTATGATGCTGAGAAATAAATGCTGTGTGTCGCTTTGAACACAAGATGCAATTTCCTGCCTTTTCATATGGAAATGACATTCAAACGGATCAGAGCCTTGACTGCCTCCCGCTGTGTGTAGAGATATTAACACTGCATGTGTGTGTGTGTGTTGTAGCTGTCAGTGTTCAGGAGTGTTCAGCCCAACAGAAGGACGAGATATTTATCACCGACGTGGCGTATTGTGAGCAGGCGGCCATCTTACTGAAACAAGCCAAACTACCACAACGCAACAGCATCCAATGGAAGAGAGATGATGGAATTCTGCCGGTAACTGACTCACTCTCTCTGTCTCTTTACATTTTCAGTTTAAAGCTTCTTTATGGCATGAATGTGTGTAGTTACAACATTGCCAAAGTGTTTTACGTCTACATTTTCAACAAGAAATGAAAAGAAAGATACAATATCACAATGACAACAACAATAAGGTGCTAGGTAAGAAAAATAATCAAATAAATAGGACTTTTAACATCACATTTTGAACAGCAAGAGAAAATAAAAAATACTGTATGTGTAGATGGACTCTCTCTCTCTCTCTCTCTCTCTCTCTCTCTCTCTCTCAGGCTCTCTCTCTCTCTCTCTCTCTCTCTCTCTCTCTCTCTCTCTCTCTCTCTCTCTCTCTCTCTCTCTCTCTCTCTCTGTAAATGTTTTAATTATAAAATTGCATTACACTTTATTTGCACGATTGTGTGTCCATCAAATATTGCCATAAAATCATATCTAAAACAAGTACACAGTACATCAAAAGAATAACGTGGCATTTAAAATAAGTTGCTAGTTAGGTGACCAAAAATGTAATTAAAATGATATAAATATCGATGGTGTCCTTCTGAAACCTTGTATCTTCAACTTTGTGATTTTATTTTTGTTGCCATAAATCATTAGGGTATTTTATGTTCGTCGCTGGGTTTTGGAAATTTCTAACTAATAAAAAGTATTAACAAGTGCTTGACAACTTATTGAATCATTTTATAAGTAAGAAAGTGTTCTCATTTCCTGGAAAACAGCTAATTTGGACATCCAAGGTTTTGGAAGAACAGCGACGATATAAAAAATGACTTCAAAACATAAACGATTGAAATATATTTGCGCATTTGAAATGTCTCTCTCTCTCTTTTAGCGGGTGATCTGTCCACAGTGTCGTTTGGGCGTGACGCGGGTCGTGGATTTGTCCCAGCAGGACATGAAGAAGGTCCGTCAGTTGGCTTTGATCGACATGACGGCTCTGTGTGACCTGCTGGAACTCGAGGTCAAACGACAAAAGACGTGTAAAAGGAAAATCACCGGTGAGTTTGCTATGTTTGCATCGTCGATGTGTTTCCGGTCCCCGGCAGTAAACAGTGCTCACACAATTCTTCTTTCGGTCAGAGAGCTGTTTGTTCGGTGTCCCTCTCGCCGCATTGGTGGAGAACGATCAGAAGATCAAACCCTACACTCAGATCCCTCTGTTCCTCCAAACGGTGAGGACTTTTATTTTATTTTTAAATAGCAGTATGCGCCGGTGCATAATGTAAACAGTTTGTTTGTTTTCTCTTATTTAATTTGTAAAATCACAGTGTTTATTGGTCATTTACGCTCTCGTGTCTGATGGGTGTTGTTGTTTTCATCTGTTGTAGCTTCTGTCTTTTCTGGAGAAGAACGGTCTTGATTCGGAGGGGATTCTGAGGGTTCCAGGATCTCAGGCCCGGATCAAAGTCAGTTGAATCTCATCATCGCTTCATCTTTATGTTTGTCTTCTGATCTGATGTGATGTGTGTCATGTTTTTGGTTAGCTTGTGTTGTGGATAAAGCTCATGGGGTTGGTGGTGTGTTTCTTCTTCAGCTTGAAAAACTGTTCGTTCTTGGAGGTCACCCAACGCCCAAGGCCCCCCAGACCACTCCAGACCGGACCTCAGCACACAGAATCACACAGAAACACACTCAACAGTTACAAAATACCATGGTACAGTACCAACAGAACACACTCATGGTACAGAATACACACACACACACACAAAATACACACAACCCAACAGAAACACACTCAAGGTACAAAATACACACACACAAACACACAAAATACACACAACCCAACAGAAACAAACTCATGGTACAGAATACACACACACAAAACACACACAAAATACACACAACCCAACAGAAACACACTCATGGTACAGAATACACACACACACACACAAAATACACACAACCCAACAGAAACACACTCATGGTACAGAATACACACACACAAACACACAAAATACACACAACCCAACAGAAACACAATCAAGGTACAGAATACACAAACACAACACACACAAAATACACTCAACCCAACAGAAACACACTCAAGGTACAAAATACACACAACCCAACAGAAACACACCAAGGGACAGAATACACACACACAAACACACAACCCAACAGAAACACACTCAAGCTACAAAATACACACACGCACAACCCAACAGAAACACACTCAAGGTACAAAATACACACATACCAACAGAAACACACTCCAGGTACAAAATACACACATACCAACAGAAACACACTGAGGTACAAAATACACACAAACCTACAGATACACACTCAAGGTACAAAATACACACAAACCAACAGAAACACACTGAGGTTGTACTTACGTTGTCCGGATTGCTTCGATTGTTTACCCCATCTGTAAGTCGCTTTGGATAAAAGCGTCTGCCAAATGTAAATGTAAATGAGGTACAAAATACACAGAAAATACACAGAACATACACATAACATATGAAAAATAATTTGTGGCGTTGTTATTAAGATAACAATTTTTTTCATTTTGAGAAAAGAATAAGACGAGACAGTTTATACAAACACACAACAATAATGGGACTAATGATTGCGATGTGTTCGTCTTCAGGCGCTGCTGGAGTTTCTCAGTAAGGTGGTTTCTCATGAACGCAGAAACCGGATGACTCTGTGGGCCGTCTCCACCATCATGGCTCCAAACCTCTTCCTTCATAAAGCACTGCCCAGTAAACTGCCAGTAGATGGTCAGGAGAAAGGTCAGGCCGAGCGGGCAGCGGACATCATGAGACTGCTCACACGATACCAGGACCTGCTCTGGACGGTAAGAACTATTCATGTTCTCCTCCACCTCAAACATCTCTCAACAGGTTCTTTCCCACTAGCAAATGAGATCAATCGCACCCAGATAGCACAAGTACATCTGTAAGATGTCTGCTAAAGACCTGGAGGTCTGGAAAACTATAATGTATGCTCCTACTATAGTGTAGTGTACTCTACTTTATAGTCTATACTCTTAGTGTACTCTGTAGTGTTATTATGATCTATAGTCTTACTATAGATTGTAGTATTTAGTGTACCATAGTGTACACTTGCTGTAACCTATATTCTGTAGTGTACGGTATAGTATTACTGTACTCTACTTTTTAGTCTGTACTCCTACTATACTCTATACTCTCACTGTACGCTGTAGTATTAGTGTACAGTATACTATAACTGTAATCTGTAGTCTATATTCTTACTGTACTTTATAGTCCGTACACTTATTGTATTCTGTTCTGTTAATGTATGTCAGCAGCTGTCAACATATTCATGCTTTTAGAGAAATGAAGAAACGTAATCATTAAACTCCTTCAGGTCTCCCGAGCTATAAAGGAGCAACCTCGGAGCAATGAAAGTTTCCTGTGGGTTTGAATCTGAAGTGTCTCGTCTTCCGTAGGTGCCAAACTTCCTGATGAGTCAGGTGAGAAAGCTGAACGAGAACAGCAATCGACGCTATCAGTTCTACGACAAACGCATCAAGAACCTGCTCAAGAAGATCCACACGGACAGCAAAGACAAACCCGATAAAAACTCAGCCGAGGTGAGTGAGACAGACAGAGGCGGCGGGAATTAGAATCTCTCGTCTCGTGCTGACAGATTGTGAGCGTGAGAGGATTAAGAGATAGAACCGATCCCTTTATTGGGTTTATCTCAGAGCTTCACCTCACCTGAGAAAGTCACGATCGGGCTGAAGTGCTGCGTTAATGTTAGTGTCCTTGCTTTCTGTCCACATCAATGTACAGACATTATGTTGTTCTTAATTGTTTATTATTTTTTTGCATATTTTGCATTTGGGTCCTTTTTTATATAATAGGCTTCAAATATAATTTCTTCATCATCTTGTCTTAATTTTCAGTGAAATGTGTTCTGGATATTTTTGACATTTTTGTGAGATGTGTCCTCATAGATACTGTATGGCTAATGGTTATCAATGTGTGTGTGTGTGTGTGTGTGTGTGTGTGTGTGTGTGTGTGTGTGTGTGTGTGTGTGTGTGTGTGTGTGTGTGTGTGTAGCCTCGTCGTACAGTAAAGGTCCAGCTGGGAGATGTGAGTTTCTCAATGGAGTTTCGTCTCACCATACATTCACGCGCCTCAGACCTGATGTCACAGTTTTATAAAGAACTGAACTCCTCTGAGAACGGCAAGGGTTTGTTAAAAAGGTACGAACACACACACAAATAAAAATTCTCATACCATAGTCAATTAATAATATAAGAATGATGTTTTACCTATTTGTCTCATAGAAATGGTTCAATAACTCCAGATTGTGCCATTTACGAAGTGGGTGGAAATATTGGTAAGTTGGTGGCGATATAGAATCCGTAATTGGTCAATATTCAAATACATATCATTATATTTGTAAAAAATATGTGCTATGTTGTGTATCAGAGATAATAAAGTATATTTAATTTAAAAAATTACATATGTGTTGTTTGTAAATTTTTAACTCAACAACACGTGTCATTTTTAAAATAAAATGAAATATACTTTATTGTCTCTGATAGGGACATTTTCAATGGACTCAATAACCCAAAACATTTTCGACGTAGCCTGATGCACGAACAATGTTTCATGTCTTAGCTGATATTATTCAGTTTACAGCTCTGGGAAAAATATAAATGACCACTCCAAATTTACCTTTATTGATTTCCAACGAAAGCAGAAAAATCAGAAGTGTTGTACCTGACAGCAATGTGAAAGATTTAGGTTAAAAAATAGGGTTAATCCACCAAATATAAAATTGTATACATTCTTATTAACACGTAAAACGTGTTTAAAATAAATATGAAATAGTTTTCTTTGCAGCATTTGAGGCCATCTGTCTGTGGTATTTAAACCAGTTTGTCCAGTTTTTCTTTTCTTTTTTTAAATCAAGAATTTCGGAAGAAAGGTCTATTTCATAAATGAAGCATAAAATATTATTTTACCTAAATTCCTTATAAATTGTAAATTGGTCTTTTATTTTTTTCAAAAGCTGGAAACAACTGGAACATAGTATTGACCAATCAGCATCCAGAACCAAAATGACATTCGGTCATTTTTATATTCTAAATATCTAAATGTTATTTTATGGTCCAGGTGAACTCTGTGTGGATCCAGAGACTCATTTATTTGACCTGTACAATAACAACCCCAGTGGAGAATGGATTATTAAAGTGAGATCTGCCAGCAGAGGGCAGTAGAGACACAGAGGAGATGAAGATGAGACACAAACTCCTTCCTCTAAATCCTTCATGTCTTCTGGGCCACAATGTGAAAAAGACATTTTGACAGGTGAAGAGTCAAACAGGCCTTGATGTGAGATCGAACATTGGAGCAAGCTGTGAGATTTTGAGAAGTATGAATCGGACGCACAGGAAGTGATGTCATAAGCTCTACACCATTAATGATGTAATGAAGCTGGACTTCTGCATTTTAATAGGATTTTTTTTCTGTGTTTTGACGCCGGCCTCGGATTGTATGGCACTATTAATGTTGTTTATTTATTATCCCCTAGTGCACAGTTGTGTCGGTTGTGCGATGAATGTATTTCTGAGGTGTTTTTTTTGTACAGATTTGGTGCCTGACAGTATTAAATATTTCATTGGATATAATGTGACTGTAGCTCTTTTTGGCTACGAGACGTCTGTTGTCGTGTAAAGCTAAACAGACGTACGGCATTTAAACGACTGTTATTGTACAATTTTGATGTGTGTTTTGTGTTTCTTTTTGATACACTAATCTCAACACGCACACATTGAGAGACAGTATTGTGTTTCTCACAAATGAATGCGTGAATGGTAGTGTAATGATGTATAGCATCATTCACACGCTGTCATGATTCTCCCTGCTCGACCAACACACTGATACACACACTTTTAGAGAACACAACGCACATTTATTGTCTGATTTGTAAACATGCTGGTTTACATCTTGTCACCGTGAAACATCACATCTCAGCAAGTCACACAATCTGAGTGTTGACATTACCGACCCCGAGCAAGCACTTCATGACTTCGGGTAAACCCCAACCGAAACAGCACTCGAGCAGCATGTGTCTGCGACGCGTTTGACATTTCTACACAATACACGGGCGGTGTCGTTCTGCCATGTCTGCATGTCACAGCTGGTTGGTCAGGGACAAAGACGCTGGAAAGATCTTCCGTCTGCAGGAATAATCAGATGTAGGTCACCTCTGCGGCCCACAGAGCCCGGGGTCCGCCCGGGGCGAGAACATGGACCCCTTTATACCCGCTCACATACTGTATGTGTTATAAACACATTCATGTGCAGTCATCTTACGCTGGAATATTTCCCGCCAAGCTTTTGTACAAACATGACTGTATTTGTGCTTTTCTGCCACATGAACTCAAAGTGTTACTCTTTTTGAAACATTCAGTGTTTGATCCTTTATCTATTTCTTCAGCAGAATGTGTTTGGTTTATAAATGAAAGCTCTTTTGGTGTGAGATATTAGGCTTGTATGTGATCTTTGTGGCTTTCGTGAAGGCGTTTGTGGATGTGATGTAATAAATTTGACTTTGATTTGAAATGAGTTTGTAGGGGATTGAGATCTTTTGTGTGTGTGTTTGTGTGGGGGGCAGATGGACAGCCGGGCTGTGTGCATTATCTCTGTCAAATGTGCTGTAAAATGACAACAGCACCACATCAATACTATCAGTGTCACCCAGACAGGGACAAAGCAACATGTTCACACGGTGGTTCCTCTCAACGGGACCATTCTAATGTAGCCGTGTATTGATGGATGATGCTGGTGGAGCAGAAGAGCTTTTCTCACTCTCTCTCCATTCATCTCACAATCAACTTCTGCTCATCTAGTAAAGACACAATAAGAGTTGCAATTACAGTGTTTTAACTATAAGGACCTTCTTTGTATGTTCTTTACCAATATGTTTTACTTTAAACCTTTCTCTTATGTTTATATAGCCTAATTAAAATTGGCATGATACCATATTTATTAAATATATATATTTTATAAAATATCAAAAAACGAATTGATATTTTGGCACGTATTATATTTTTGTCTACGGAAGTCATTTTAGACATTGAAGCAAACACCTTTAGATACTTAAGTTACTTTATATAACACAAAATTTTTTTATTTATTTAATATTTACCATATTGAACCTCCCCCCCTCAGGTTCAATTAAACCATCAAAAATTAGGAATATGGTACAAAATGGAGAACATTTTTTGAAAAGAAAGGTAAAAAGGCAAACTACAGCATATGAGGGCATATGTTTTTTATTCGAATATACAAAGATGAGCTTCCGTTTACACACCGTGCATAACTATGCAAAATTCATGAAATTCACAAAATTCAACCTTACCATGAAAATATTTTTTTACCAAAACAACAGCAGATATTAACATTTGGTGGTTCAAATGTGAGGTCTCTCTTCAATTTTTAAGCATTTGTTTTATTTTTAGTGGATGATTTTTCATAGTCAGGTAAGTGGCATTTTCAGGATCCATAACGGTACAATTCCTCAAAAATGGGCACATGGAAATTAAAATAAACAAACTATTTTATGTTCTGTGAAGAGGCATCACTTCTGCATTTGTTTGGTAGTATTGCTTCAGGTTTGTGCATTATCATTCACAGAAATCCTGCACATTTTGTCGTCTCCCAAAAACCTTGTCCATTTTGTGTCACATCCATAACGCATGTTTATTTGCCTTTTTTCATAAAAAACTTGTGCATAGACTGATATTTTTCTGATGTTTAAACTCTGTCAACAAGGGTTCAGTAAAGTATAAAGAAATGGTTCAGCATATTGGTAACAAATACATTCCCTGAGCGTTTTTATGTCACATCCATAACGCAAAATGTCACATCTACGCTGGAATTGCCCTGATACAAAATCTTTATACATCTTTAATAAAATATTTTAATGATACAAAGATGTTACAGTCATTTTCCAAAGTTTGACCTCACATTTGGGCACTACAGAAAATGTCAATAGTCAGACATGCAAATACAAATGCATAATTGTTTTAATGATCCTTCATATTTAAAAAACGTCATTAGTGTGTGTGTGTGTGTGTGTGTGTGCGTGCGCATGTGTGTAATGGTGTGTGGAGAACTCTCACTGCATGTGTCTCACTGCAGCTGTGAGGAGACATAATGGAGAAAGACCGGGCGACAGGAGGCAGTGAGACATGAATGGACAGGAGAGTATATTTCTGGCCTGATTCGTGTGTCATTTCGTGAATACATGTAATTGCGGGCGATTAGCAATCAGTTGCTTTGTGCGACAGCCAGAGACAGAGTCTGCAAGAGCCGTCATGTGACCTGCACTTGCGTTTATCCCTTCTGGCATAATTCTACTACTTGTGCATTTGAAATAAGCTTCTGTTGCCATATCTGCCAGACGACCATCTTACAGACACACTAAAATGAACTGAGATTTTTTGTGGAGAATTAATATGCGCAGGTGTGTGAGTGTTGATATGTAAGCCTACACCATCACAGCAATGAGTGTGGGGGGGTTGGATTGACAGGCATGTGTGTCTGAACTGTTGTAGTATTGCTTGAGCAGGTGGAAGAGAGAGAGAGCTGTGAGACATAAAGAGGACACTGAGGAAAATGTTCATCCATCAGTCCTGCAGCTGCCCGCAAGAGTCAAACTCTTACCTTTATCAGCAAAAAACAGACCTTGGGTTGCTTAGCAACATGCCAGGGTTCATTTGGTCATGAGCTTTATCTGCTGTGTGTGACATGTCAGTAGGATGTTGTTTTGTATCTGTATAGTTTAAAAAGCCAAAATATGAAAAACACATGTCCATGTCATATATCATTTCGAAATACAGAATTATATTTTAGTTTCTTATAATAATAGGGAGTTTGGGGGAATCTGCTTAAAATCATTAAGAGTAACATCCCCATGGTTTTAAATTACGATTAATTTTCACAAGAAGAACTGTTTATTTATTTATTAAGATTTTGGAATGAAATATAAACTGAACAGGATCTTGAATATTTAGATTTAAGATTCATCCAATAATACACATGACTAAACATTTACTTACCGAAAACAAAATCATACCCTGTTTAGTAGTAAAAATCATATTCTCTCTTGTTTACACACACAAGCGCACACACACACACCTACACACACACACAGTAAACACAGCCAGGTGAAAGGCCCAATAGAGAATCAATTAGCATTTAAATGAATGAAGCCAATAAGGTCCAGAGCGCTATCTGACATGCAGCAGGAGCAGAAATGTGCCGTTCCCATGAAAGACCTTCAAAGATATTCAAATCACAGTTTAATCCAACGGAGGAAATGAGCTAAAATAAAGACCCTCCGCTTCCCTTCCACATGCAAATAGAAAACATCACATTGGAACCATTTACAACAAAATCCACTTACAAAATCCCTGAGTTAAATAAAACTAAATTAAAGATTTGGAGATGAAAAACAAACCGCGTAAGCGCATAAGTGAATACATGTTTGAAAATATGAGAAGGATTTGCAGAGAAAGAGCAAAGGCCAAGCTGTTATTGAGGCTATTGTCAAGCGGCCATTGAAAAGCAACATGAAACAAGCAGACGCTTTGATTCTCTGCTGCCCAATCACAAGCAGATCACTTAGAGATGTTTGCCCAACTCAAGTACACCTGCCTGATGAATGCATTAGCCATCCGCGCGCGCGTGTGCGTGCGTGTGTGTGTGTGTGTGTGCCCTGCTCATGTTTGATAAAAGACATTTGTATTTTAAACCGTCTGAGACGTCAGCTGAAAGGGAAACTTGTTTCAATGCAGATCTAAAATATTATATTTGTTTCACAGAATACAAAGACATTTATTTACAACTGAATTCTGGGTAAATGTAAGTGTTCCCAAGGACATCCCAGAATTCCTCTCATACATTTCTGCAAATCTGAGAAGTTGTGCTGTCAGGACACTCAAACGATCAACGTCACCGCAGGCGAACATGTAGGCGGCACGGGACTCTTTTGTTCTCAAATACACACTTTCATTCTCTCTTACACACACACACACGATCACAACCACACACACACACCCTGTGGCTTCAGAGTGAACAGAGTGATATAATTGCACATGTCACTGTGACCCAGAATAGATCTGTGTGTCTCTCCATGCAGCTAAACTCTCTCTCTCTCTCTCTCTCTCTCTCACTCTCTGGACAATAAAAACAGCTCCAGCATCTTATATTTTTCCTCTCTATTAATATTTGGTATGATACTATCTTAATATAACATATATGACAATAAATACATTTTTACTTGCATTAAAATGTAATCTGTAAAGAAGTATAATTTAGATTTTATTTTTTGTCAAATTGTATTTTTTTGTTAATATAAAATTAGATTTGAGAAATTTCTGTTTTTTCAAAACAATTGTTTTATTGAAAAAGGTTAACTAAAAAATGATTTGCCTGATTATTTCTGTACATTATTGTAAACAAACAATATCATTTAATGTTAAACAAAACACATTTATTATTTCTGAACCATATTTTTCATTTCATTTCCATTGATTTATTGGTTCATTTAGTCATTCCAGTATTTTTCTTGTCAATGACTTAAACTGTTAAAGGTGCAGGTGTTATTATAAGACTATATTTCCACTTTATCCAAAATCTATAATCAAAATTATAAATAAAATAATATATAAAATATTTGTATGGCCATTTGAATAAAAACAGTCAAGTGATGTTGGCTGATGTTGTATTTTTTATTAGATACAAAAAAACAGAACCTTTTAATATATTTTATCTTTGCAACCCAAAACATAACCATTAAATTCCTCATACTGTGACACACGTGCCATATGAGGAATGGCTTTCCTCTCTCCCTCTCTCTCTCTGAATCTGTGTCGATCTCTCAGTCTGTCTTCTGCCCTTATTTCTGCCACCCAATTACCGTGTCCATGGCAACTATCTTGGAATATGGCCCACAGACGCTTTGAGCATTACCAGTTTATGGGTCTAAAATCACCACTGTCTCGCGCTCGCTCCCTCTCTCTCTCTTTCACAAAAGTCATTCTCCATTGAGGTTCAAAGCTAAATAGATAACCATGGCAACCAATTTGCAGTAATAGCATGTATTAGACGCCACTGAAATTATCTGTGTTTTGCCTTTTCATGCTCAGACAGATGCAGCGGACACTCTCGGCTGCTGAAACGTACGTGCTTGTGTTCATCTTTCTGTCTGTCTGCGTGAGAGTGAGACAGCTGCGTGACTAAACAGTGAGACATGCGGATTAAACATTCTTACATTTTACTCACTACCCCAAAGTCATTCAAAGAGGTTTTAGGATGTAATGCAAAAGAGAAACTGTGTGTTTGTGTGTCGTTTCATACACTGCTGTGTTTATTTATTTAGGCTAAAAGAAGGAGGTGGGAGTAATATAATAGAACAGAGATGCTCACACGAACACACTTTTTATGTGTGTGTGAGCACAAAGATCCAACAAAAGATAATAAACAAGCCAAACCAATCGTGACCAGATAATTTATCACACCAAATAAAAAGAAAATGGAAATAAGGAAATAATATAAAAAAACGAAAATATTTTAACAGGGATTCTGCAATCATGCCACCATTTAAAAGACTTACTGTAATTCTATTTTTTGTGATGTAAAAAACAGAATATGTTGTTTCGAATATATTTACACACCATAGCAGTATTTGTTGAATCTGCTGATTTCTAAAAATATATCACAGTATTATGTACTGTTAAACATTAATATTTGCATTTACATTAAAAAAGAAAAAAAATATGTGAAAACTGAGTTTGTGGTCTTACTCGGTCAGGTCAATATTAAAGATATCAAGATTATATTTTCACAGAGTGTTATTATAATATATGGATGATTTTAGGTAGAAACAGTAAATCATCCAAAAATGACTTGAGCTGGGGGTTTTTTAAAGATTTTTCTTTTAGATATTTGGGTTATATATGACACAGACGTGTTTTGTGAGATTCTTTCATATAGAGAGTTCTCTCTCTCTCTCTCTATCACTCACTCACTGTCTCACTCGCTCTCACTGCCGTCTCTCTCATACACAGTTTCTGCTGTTGATTTGGTTTCACACTGAGCTGTTTCACTTCAGCTGGGTGACAAAATTCTAGCAAAAGTCTCTCTCTATAGGGGGTGACATCTGAACCAGAAGACATTCCTTCACATGATTTTGATATGCAAAACACACACACAAACACACACACAGAGAGACTGTGATGCAGCTACCATCACAAAAAATAACTGTGTTCTTTAAAGACAACGTTTATTTCATATTTCTGCAGAAGTCCTGTTTATTTTGATTATTGTATGTCATTATGTTTTCACATGAAATACAATAAGAGTTAAAAATAATAAGGGTCCTTATATTCAGACTAGATGTAGGTCACTTCTGTGGACAATGATGTCACCAAGGTATAGCTAAGCAAACCCACCGCACTCCTCTCACGGCAAATATCATTGCCTGTTGTCACTGGCTCATCCCAGATCCTCCTGGAGGATCATTTTTCTGATCTCAGCTTTGTTTAACCTGTCTGGCATTTACCTGCATTTAACTAGAACCCAAAACACCATTCACACATTGTTCACGTGTCTATAGACTCAGAGATGGAGGTCATTATAAAATCAATATCTCATCCTGCAGCAAACAGAAAAAACACCAATGAAACGCAACCAAAGCCCAACACAAATGTGGTTAATCATAAATCATACGGACCGAAAGTGCGTTATTTGAGTTTTTAAATGTCGGCCCGCAGGTCACGAGTGCTTGTGGATCACAAGCGTTTGTAAAGCAAGAGGAGCTCTCACCTCACCACAACATTATGTCTGTGAGAGAGAGAGAAGGTGAGAGAGAGAGAGACAAAACACCATCAGTGTTGCTTCTTTCTTTGACCAAATCACAGCTGCAGAAAAAAGATAGAAAATGATCAGCTGTTGTTTGTTGCTCCCTGCTCAGGAGGTGCTTTGATGAGAAATGTTTGAGATCATATTGAGATCTTCAATAATATTGACTTTTGATTGCAGACTTGACGAATCTGCGCTCAGCTTGAGACCCTCTGAAACTCTAATGACAGAAACATTTGTAAGATGTATGACTCATTTTTATACGAGAACTATCCGAGATGCAGGAGACTGATGCAAAAGTGTCCGTTTTCTCTCCATTGAGGACATTAAAGAGATCTCATCACATTGTGTTTCTTATGGGAGGTAAACACATTCTGTTTCCAACACAAACAAATTCGAATTACAAATACAAAAAAGCTAAACTGTAAACCCATCAAAAACCATTTCGATTTACCTCACAATAAAGCATCTCATTTACAATAAGCACATTCTCCGCTCAAGCTCTTTCCATCCACAGATGATTTTCTCTTCTCATGTGATTGAGAGACCTGTCCACGCTGTCAGATAATGTCCAAAGACAAATGGTCCACATCCACACCAAACAAAACAAATCGTCCGTGATTTTATTCTCTCGCTGTGAGGAAGCCACGTAATGGAAGATACTGAACAAACCGAGAGACGACGCTGAATGAAACGTGAATCTGTGTGTGCAGTTACAGGCACGTGGCATTGTGTTAACTTGTATGCTTTGTTATGCAGAAAGCATGTGTTTCAAAGAGGGACTGTTTGGCTTTTCAAACATCTATTGTATCTGAGGAAGGATATTACAGACGACGTGATGACATTCAGCACAATGATGCCCTCGTGACATCACCACTCCAGGTCAAACACGGCTGGCAGGAATGTCGAACCTGTGTCGTACCCTCCACACTTCCTGCTGGACGTTCAGGACTCCCACTTGACCTCAGAGCGAACGTGTGAGAGAAAGCGTGTGTTTGAAAGAGCACGGCGATGAACCGCTGTCAGACGCGCTGAGAGATGCACCTCCTGCTGAGAGCCGCTGATGTCTGCGGGATCTACACACTTCTCGATTCTCTCAGTCATGGTATCACGAGGAATCAAACGTTGCTTGAGCTTAAAAGATCTAGGAGAACATTTATTCTTAAACAAATGCCTGACATCATCACAGACAAACTCAAAGAACAGTAAGAGTAAAACATGGTCAAATTCTGTAAGAGAGAAAAATCACACGTGAAAATATATCTTGATTATATCTCCTAGATGTCAATGAGATTCAATAAAGAGCCAATAGTCAGTTTTGCTTTCTATGTCTTCTGCGTCTCAGATAATAAAAGAAATCTCGCAAATGTCTCCATTGGAGTTTCAGTAGCGATCTCAACAATGTCACAAACTGAGCTCAGATTCGTCAAGTCTGTGATCAAAAGTCAATATTACTGAATATTACTAATTTCTCATCGAATTTACCCAAATCTACATTGTCCAAACAGTCCTTCACTTTTTCTTGGGTTGTGTTTGTGCTCAAGGCTGAAATGTGTCATTCAGTCAATACGAAACAAAAGCAATCGTTGTGAGATCTCTGTTGCCTCTGGGCTCACACACACACGCTGAGTCGAACACATGTGTGATGTTTATTGATGGCTTTGGTTTACTGGTGCCCTGTATCGCCACTCCGTGGGTACGGCAGCGTTATAGAAAAGGGCCCCTGAGACAAACACAAGAGTCTCACATTGACCCCAGACTAATTCAGTCATGTGATGTTGTTGCATAATAGAAATATGTGCATTAAAAAATACTGTTTTCTTGAGGTTTGAATCAGATTGTGTAGGTGTTAAAGACTTAGTAATAGGTTAGGAATTGTTGATTTACAAAAATATTTAATTTTGTGTAGATCTGTTATTACAATTCAGAGAAATTGAGAGAAATATGTTAATAATAAAATACTGAGAAATGCACGAGTCAGTTTTTGGATCGTTTTTGTCCAGGTGTCAGTCGTGAACAGGAAAATCAGGAACGCGCTTTCACTGCAGCTGGGGACACGCCCCATGACGTCACAACGCGAACTCCGAATAGCTATTCTTTTTAATATATTTAAAATTTTTATATTGCAGTTACTTTTTGGTTGTTTTAAAACCGTGCAACTTTAGCTACTGTGCCTTAATAAAAAATAATCATTAAAAAAATAATTTTAAGAGATTTTTTCATTTTAAACTTCGTCTTCGTGCCAATGTGTTTGTCATTATGTAGCACACAAGTGATAAGATGAAAGAGCTGTGAACTGTTATTAAAGACAGGTGCTGATCATCTTGTAATGACTGTAATCATTGCTGTTTCAATAAGACCTGGACAACGAACTGTGCAGCATTAAATAAAATGTCAAAGAAACCTAAAATGAACAAAACTAAAACAATTGCTTAACAAGAGTGAACAGAAGTCCATGTGGATTACATCCCCAGACAGGCAGAAATGTGTACCATTGATTTGTAAAACTATATCTTTGTTAAACAGGACTCAAAACTGTCCCATGTGAGAACAGTTTGGTTTTTCTTTATTTATTCATGAACTCAAGAAGCGAGGAATGCGCGCGTGCAGTGAGGCCAGTGAAAGCGCACGAGCGCTCGTTTCATTAATCACAAACTGACAGTCTATTAAAATTCACATTTTATGTTAAAAACCATACGCAGCCCAAACTATTAATAAAATATATTGTATATAGCAACATCATGAGGACACACACACATTATATCTGAGTCTATAAAGGCTGCCTATAAAGCGCACATAATGGAAACAGATTGCCGTGTTGATTGTGTAGGCCCCGGGCTCTCAGTCCCAGATGACCACGGCCAGTTTACAGTGTGTTCAAAGGAGAGGGCTAAAAGGCAATTACAATGTTAATGTGTCCTGGCGGGGGAGAAAAATCTCAAGGTGATGAAGTCAGCAAACAATGTTGTGCCAAAAGAAAAGCAAAATGCCAAATCGACAACCAAAGACACAGGTATGATATATTTAGGTCACAACGGAACACAAAGGGGACAAGATGCTGCTCTTTTTTGACACCAGAACAGCAAAAGACAGAGAGAGATTGACATTGAGTTGGCTGTGTGGCACTAGCAGGGTTAATATAACCCGCATCTCTCCCGGGAGCTCATAATAGGCCATTAAACAGGCGCATTAGGATAAATGAAAAGCCTTTTAAGTGGTTACCACAGGACCACCTGGACTTCACTCGTGAATCTCTCTGCGTTATTGTGTGTGCGTAGAAGGGTGTATGGCTAAAAGGGACGATTTTATTCGAGAGCATTTGAGTAGTGGGATGTGATTTTTTGCTTTGTGTCGCCTGTGCATCACATTCATTATCATGCAGGTTGTATTCAACCATATTTCAAATCATCCGTGAAACCTAAACATATTGCAAATGTAAATATTCATTGCGTTTTCAGATCAGTCGGATGCAATAAAGATTCATTTGCAAATGTAATTTAAACCAGAATCACCAGGAAACGCGCTGCCACATAAAGGCGATAAGAAACAATGGCGAGCTGATTTTGGGAAACTCGGCATCCACTCAGCTCATAAAAAGGCAGTAGATCTCTGTTTCGATAGACTCTAATCAGCGCAATAATGTACTTGGGATTGTGATGCTAATCGTAATGGATTCGGAGAGGGGCCAGTGTGCGCCATTGGCTAATTCCAGTGCGCCGCGTATCCCGGGGGGCACCCGCGTCATTTCACTTCTGCGCTTTAATTGAAGTGTGTTATGTGTTATTTTCCGCCTCGCTGAGCAGCAGAAGAGGTCGGCCGATGCTTATACGGGAGGGAGGATATGCGTGTCAGAAAGAGAAAGAAAACGATGGAAAGTTGCATTAAAAAAAAATCTCTTATTTTAAATGCAACGCAAAGCATGTCATTTATATTTCGACTAAATATGGGCCGAAGACACAAGAGTATTTATCCACATTTAAATACAAAGGGACAGTATATTTGCAATAGGCCTATACATAGAATGTGATAAATATAAATATGGACACAAGAGTGCATAACGTTTGATACAATGAAAATTGTGGAAAATTATAGATTGTATGCATCACACTTATCTGTTTCTGCGCAGCATCATGGTTTCGTTTTTAGCTAATTTATGATCTGTCTAGAAGAGAGAGAATTTCTCTGCAAGACTAGTTCAGAGCAGAGCCGCGCAGTGAAGTGTGTAATGGGAAAAAAGGACAAAGCAAGAGAGAAGCAGAGAGAGAGAGAGACTGGGCTATAGATGTTTGATATTTGGTTTGACGAAATCCTCGTTTTGCTCATGGAAATCACCATGACAAGACAAGAAAATTATACGTCACACACAAACGCACACACACGGTCAGACAGTGTGCATAATAAATCACAAAAGCGCTTCTTCTCATACAATGCGCTGATATCAACCTGTGAGAAAAGATAACATTGAATCCCACACGGGGGACTGAACACAGCAGTGTGACAAAGACAGTAGCGTAATACACCTGATTGATCAGACCAGTGTCCCTGGGGAGAGATGTGGTGTTATGCGCTTATAGAGGACTCCTAGGGGAAGGATTCTGACCTCCTATTGCCCTCTATGATGAAGGGTCATAAGGGTACTCTGAAGGGTAATAAAACGAACGAGAAGAGAGGACATCCGTTCTACCCCACTGAACTGTCCGATCTGAGAGTCACATCCACACACACGAATGTCATTCACTACAACTATCATTCATTGGTAAAACTAAAGCTGCCTTTGAAAACGCGCAAATGAATGTTTGACCAGTTAATCCGTGAAAAATTACACTAGATCCAGTCATAATGATGGCAAAAGTTAATGAGGATATTTTATACGAAAAATGCGTAAATCCATAACTATTAAATTCCTCCATAATACACAGAAGTGGATGTGGATGTGTGTGAGGACATCAAATATAAATATGAGAAAATGTTTCATATACTAAAAAAAATAATGGTTCTAAAATATGTCCATTAGAATAGAATGCGAAAGAATAAACAGCATTACATTATTATACGGAATCTATATAAATTGCTTCTAATATTATTGCTGTAATGTTTTTTGTTCTTTATTTTACTACGCACTTGCAACGTGCAGATGTAGACACCCTCAAAGAAAGCGTTGAAAAAAGGAGGTGGCGTCTCGTGATTGTATTTTTACAGCCCTGTGAATCGGTCAGATATCACAAGAGGTCTGTGCGCGACAGATAACGCCGGTGCGATTAACCCGTTCCGCTCCCACCGGGGGCCGCCGACAGCCCGAGGGATGAACAAAATCAATCTCCGGGGGAAAGACAATCACAGATGTACACGATTAGATATTAAGTGTACAGCAGCAACGCACAAACCATAGAAAGTAAAAAGTGAATTTAATATGACTGAATGTTTTTTAATGTTCAATGAAAGAACCTCACCAAAACTCGTGAAATCCTTATATAAATAAGCTTAAATCACGAGTGATACAACATTGAAATTGTATCTTTTAATGACAAAAAAAACATCCGGATTCAGGAAGATTTCGAGTCCGAGTTCATGTGGTCGCTGTTCGTTCCCTCGGTGCTGAAATGAAGTTCAACAAAACCTCTCTTTGCTTCCCAGACAGAAAACGCCAGATAGAAAAATAAATTTCCCTTTTTTTATCAACTATAGTCACTGTTCTATCGCCTGTGACTGCAGTATAAGAAATTAAATTATAATTGCAGCAATTTGCATTTTTCGTGGGTTTGTGTAAGAGGGAACAGAATAAAGAGGGCATTTTTAATTTTGACTATTCATTTATGCCTTCGCGTGTAAGACTTCTACATTATCGCACAGGTCACGATATCCATAACATGTTTGTAATCAGGGCCCCTTTACTAAACAATATTTAGTAAGCAGACTCACATAATTCTATGACATCAAAAAGCACGCGTATTTTATTTTAAATAAATTTAGGTTATTTAATGGAATGCGTATATGTTAGCATTGGAAGAACCTGTGTCTAAATATGAAAGATTTGAATATCAGACAAAATCAATTTGATCCAAACGTGCAAGAATGAAACGAGCTCTGAGGCCTATGATGATTTTATGACGTGTCCCCTAGGAATCCACAGGGAAGCTCGTGTACAAAACGCATTCATTCAACTACAATATCAAAACATTTAAGAAGTGCTACATGGCGGGTGCAAATAAATGAAATCTCTCTTAGATTGAACTATTTCTATTGCTTTGTAATTTGTCAACCCCCCAAAAAACATAATGCAGATTAACTAAAACACGATTTCTACATCATCCATGATAAACATTTTAGCTAATTTTATGAATAGCAAACTGTATAAGTACACTTGAGATCATTAAGCTCTTAAACCATGACTATTAAAAGATAGATTCATAACTGAGACGTTTTTCATTGCTTGTTCATTCCAGTGACCACCGAAAAAAAGCTTTAAATCCAATATAACGCGTATTCCAAAACGAGCTCTCAGCAGTGAGGTTGCCATGTCTCTTCTTGTTGAAAATGAGCCAAGATTATTTCATGTCCTTTAAACATTCAGCTGAAGTTATCAAAAACCTGGCAGGCTGAAAAAAAGAAAGGGAAAAGTCAAGAATATTTCGAAACAACTTTTAGTGTGTCCATGTGAGACCTTGTCCGATGTGTGGAGATGGTTTATATATACGTAAAGTTATGCAACACGCCGAGACCCCGGATGCCATTGGGTGCTCATACCAAGTATTGGGCATAATGAGAGTGGAGGATGGGGCACTGCAAGCACCTCCCCTAGAAATGCAGCAAATCTTTACCCCGTTTTTTTTTTCGTCGGTGAGGAGTAGCGCGCATTAGGAGCCGGAGACGCGCGGTGCGCGCGAGACTCTTGGCATTGGCAGGCTGACGGTGACACGTGCCTCTCTCTCTACACCCCCGAACTCCAGTGTACCGCATTGGCACCAACGACTGCCACTGAAACACAGGAGTCGAGCTGTCCCAGGGATACAGAGAGCCGACAGCTCGATCAAAACGAAACGCAAGCATTCTCCTTTACGCACCGGACATTAAATTTGCTCTCACCTTGGAAGCGCGTCTCAGCGTTCGGACAGAAAAAAGAGAGGAGGGGGCGAACAGGATGCGGGCGCCAGGTATAATCTACGCCTGAAAGTGACATGATCCACGGGAATACCAAAAACACCAGGCGTGATTTCAGTCAGAACTGGAGATAACGAATACGCGTCACAACGAGAGTCCGTTCTTTTCTCGCTTCCTTGATGCGCAGACAAAGCACTCGTTCGCACACTGAAACTAGTTTAATCTAAACGTAAAGTGCAGTCGTATTTTAATTGGTCCTCGTGAAGAAAAGTAATCATGGCGACGTTAATTAGAAGCAAGATCTCGAACAAGCTGACCAACGCGGCCCACACGGTCACCAATAAGTCGCAGGCGAAGGTGAGTGGGATGTTCGCCAGAATGGGCTTCCAGGCCGCCACCGATGAAGAGGGTTTGGGCTTCGCCGCCTGTGATGATCTGGACTATGACCACAGGCAGGGACTTCAGATGGACATACTTAAAAACGATGAAATGGGTGGAGAGGGCGTTGGGGAAATTGGGGGAGAAGGGATGGCTGAAGGGGACAGCCATTACCAGAGGGATGGAACGGGTCCACCGCCCTCAGCGTCCAAAGACGGCGGATTTAGCTCCGAACTCGCCAGTGCGGACAGGCCAAAAATTAACTGCTTGGGAGGCTGGATGGAACGTGACCAATGCGATCCAGGTAAAAAGGCATTGCGCGTAAAGTGTCCAACTGTGAATGCGCATTGCCTGAACGCAATCAGCTGTTTTTGAATATATGTATGATTAAATGGCAATATGTTAAGACATGTGCAGATAAAAAATAATTGAACAAGTCTTATGCACCATTGTCATGAAGCGAAACGCTTTGGTGGCGCGGGTTTGTCGTGATGTCGTGTCTACAGAGATATTTGGAGGAGGAAGCATGTTGTTCGCTCCAGGCAGGTTAAGCAAAGAGCTGAGCTTTAAAATTCAACATTTTTACTGAATTTCGATTCTGCCTTACCTTTTGTTTTTACAGTCAAAGAATAGTGGGGTTTGCGTGAGTTGTTTCTTCTCTTTTCGACGTGCGTAAATTGGAGACCATAATGTCCCCTTTGCGTTGAGGTCAAAGGAAAGGATTAAAACTATTTTAAATGAAATTGCTTTGTTCTTTTGGTTCTATCGTCAGGGATGAAAATACCACGTTATTTATTTAATACGTTGTCGCAGTGACCAAAATGTGCAAATAACCAATAAATTCCCGCACATATTCAATCATGCGCAGTTAAAGCTCTTAACATCAAACTGACACCCGTGACGTGACCCCCTGCCTATTCAATTCATGTTGATGACGACACGATGAGGAGAGCGTGACTTTGCTCAGAGCGAATGGAATGTCCTCGCTGAATTCAGCTGCATTTCTAAAGCTCCACTGCAACATCTGCAGGGAATACCAAAACTGATGGCGCACAAAACCTGCCTAAGTTAGACCTGAAACAAAGGATATTTTAATAATGAAATAAAACGCTCGTTGTTTGTCGTGACACCAAAATATTATAGTTTAAAAATTCTTAAAAATGTATGTGCTAAAAAGGTTCTTTGCACCAATGCCAATGAATAACCATTTTAATTCCCCAAAGAACCGCGTAAAGTGGGTGAAATGAAAAAGAAAATTGTATATTTCTTACCTTTTTGTTGTTTGTAGAGCCTTTTTTCACCACAAATTACCGTTTGTGCAGCAGAAAGGTTATGTGGATCTTAAAGGTTCTATATGGAAACGTACTGCCCAACAAAGAACCTTTTGGAAATCTATATTTTTAGGAATGCATATTAGCCCCAGACAACTGTGACACGAAAAATATGATAATATACGTACAATCTGTATGAATAGAATGGAATGCATTACATTGTGAATGATTTAGACATGCGAAAGACCTCCGCGTTCTGTTGTATAACGGCGCACCTGTGCTTGTTTTTTTTCCAGGGCATGTTCGTTCTGGGGTTGCCGTACGCCATCCTCCACGGCGGATATCTCGGACTGTTCCTCATTATATTTGCTGCTGTCGTGTGCTGCTACACGGGAAAGATCCTCATCGCTTGCCTCTACGAAGAAAACGAAGACGGGCAGCTGGTACGAGTGAGAGAATCGTATGTGGATATCGCCAACGCGTGTTGCGCGCCGCGGTTCCCCTCGCTGGGCGGCCACGTCGTTAACGTAGCTCAAATAATTGAGCTCGTGATGACCTGCATTTTGTACGTGGTGGTGAGCGGCAATCTGATGTACAACAGCTTTCCGAACTTCCCGGTGTCTCAGAGGTCGTGGGCCATCATCGCTACCGCCGCACTCCTGCCTTGCGCCTTCCTCAAGAACCTCAAGGCCGTGTCCAAGTTCAGCTTACTCTGCACCATCGCGCACTTTATCATCAACATCCTAGTGATTGCCTACTGCCTGTCCAGGGCACGTGATTGGGCGTGGGACAAGGTGAAGTTTTACATTGACGTCAAGAAGTTCCCCATCTCCATCGGCATCATCGTGTTCAGCTACACCTCGCAGATATTCCTGCCCTCCATGGAAGGGAACATGCAGAAACCCAGCGAGTTCCACTGCATGATGAATTGGACTCACATCGCTGCCTGCATCCTCAAAGGCCTCTTCGCCCTGGTGGCCTACCTGACGTGGGCCGACGACACCAAGGAAGTCATCACGGACAACCTGCCGTCGAGCATCAGGGCCGTCGTGAACCTCTTCTTGGTGGCCAAGGCGCTGCTCTCCTACCCGCTGCCGTTTTTCGCCGCCGTCGAGGTCCTGGAAAAGAGTTTCTTCCAAGAGGGAAATCGGGCTATCTTCCCGGATTGCTACGGGGGCGATGGGCGTCTCAAGTCCTGGGGGCTCTCTCTCCGCTGCGCCCTAGTTGTGTTCACGATGTTCATGGCGATCTACGTGCCGCATTTCGCGCTTCTCATGGGTCTGACGGGCAGCCTGACGGGCGCGGGCCTGTGCTTTCTCCTCCCCAGCCTGTTTCATCTCAAGTTGCTGTGGAGAAAGCTCTTGTGGCATCAGGTGTTCTTCGACGTCGCTATATTTGTCATCGGGGGTATATGCAGTATTTCGGGCTTCATTCATTCCGTCGAGGGCCTCATCGAAGCGTACAAATACAACATTGCGGATTAGTTTGGTGATCATTTGGTGATAAGTGTTAAACGCATCCCACATAACAATAACCAGACCGATAAGTTCCCGTCCCCTAAAAATACACCAGACCTCGGCTTTAACCTCGAAAGTGTCTGCAAATCTGACTTCAACACACGATAAATAAATAAATAAATGAACGAATTCGCAATCCGAAAACGCATCTTTACGTTTGCGCATTGGTCAAGGGCGTGTTATAAATATACATCAGCACAAAACACGTTTCTTTTTAAGAGAGTTTACTGGTTATGTTTTCCTAGAAGAAAAGACAAGATTTGGCTCGATTACAAGGGCGTTCAACTGGTGAAAGAAACAAAATGACATTAGAAAACGCGTCTTTATGACCTGCAATAAATATTGTTAAAATAAAAAGCTCATTATTTACAGGGGACCAACATCGTGGCAATAAAACGAAGAAGAGTATGTAGAGAAATATAGAACACATTTTTGGATAGTGAACAATTAGATCCGAATACGCATTTGTTTTACATCACTGTAACCAAAATTAAACGGAGAGGGCAACGTAGATTTGACAGGTGATTAAGTTCTTAAACTATGCATTCTGAACGTATGATGTCCATGCAGCATTGAAGATATTCAAGAAAACAAAGGGATTTACACACAGAAAAAAATCCGCTGCATTTCAGTTCAGATCTCAACACGCAAAGGAAATCATATTTTTATGACCATTTGATAATAACGAAAATACGACGAGGATAAAGAAGAGGGCGAAGAAACAGCCAGAGCAAAGAAAACACGTCTGACGGATGGAAAATCTAAATGTAAAACATTTAACTTAAATCACTAAATATGAATTGTGTTAATCGGATATCAAATAACGATTTATAAGAAAGCACACGTCCCCTGTGTACGATTTGTTTCAATCGAAATCAAGCTGTCTGATGCATTAGCCTGCTCCAAATCGAGGGACTTGCATAAGACATTTTTCATTTTGTGCAATCCAATGGGTGCTGTGGAAATGTTATAAAACCGTGTGTGTTGTGTTATTGTGGTTTAAAAGATGGAATGTATATCACAAAATCGTTATCATATATCGTGAAAATGAATATATTGCAGAATAAAGAAACGCGTGAAATTATATTGTACAATTGTTTTTGGTTTTATGTGTTATAAAAACCCCACTGAACACGTGCATTTTCCCTCCAAAACACAATAAACCTGCCAACCCATCCACAAACACGCTCTCGCATTCATTCCGAATGATCATGTAAAGAGACCATTCAATGAACATTCAATCGTATATATTTTTTTTATTTTTTGGGGTGCCAAAGTATATATTTATTAAAACGCAATTACATGCAAATTAATTTTCTGAGTATTTATGTGTTTGTCAAGTTAAATAGAAAGCGTTAAAAATGTAACATGTATTATGCATTTAACGCTACAAATGACTGCGCAAATGTGAAAAATAAACAAAATTAGATGTTCATTAAAATCTTTTGAAGTATAGTAGTCCTATTTAAAATAAAATCAACCTGTCACTCATGTGTGGAGGGAGCAACAGCCCGTGAGCGCGTGGACAGATGTTTGCCTCAGAGTCTGCGGGTCAAACATCTGGACGAACTGTTTGACTCATTGCTGTTAAAATGAAAAGAATAAAACACGGCTCGTGTCTGCATGAAAGAAAGATCAAGTGGAGAATAACACGACGAGACACAGACACGAAGAGGAAGACGGAGAGAAATATTTCAAGATTTTAAAACACTTTCCATATTTAACATTTACACATGAAATAGCGTCAGTTAATAAATAAAATTAAACGAAATTCATAATAGCAGGACAAGCGCATTTGACCACAGAACAAATCAAGACGACGAATAAATGCGTTTTTATTTTATTAAACCAATTAATTTGCATCGACACGATCATTTTCATAAGCGAAACGTTTGATAGTAAATTAATTTTCCCATGTTTCTACAGCCTGTAGCCTCGCGTTGAATTATGGGAATTTGAGTTCAGATGGAGGAGCCATTTTCTCAGTATCACGCGTCCACTAGAGTCGAGATCGGACACTCGCAAACATAAGACAACAGCGCCGTCTTGAGATCAGACACGCTGTTCCGCACTATACAATTACAATTTAAATCCAAATATCCACCTGAAGAAAACGGAGCATTTGTACAGTAGGAACATTTTAAATAGTGTTTTACATCATAGTAAATATTCAAGTAAACTAAAGAGTGTTAGTAGTCCAATTTAGGTTTACAAAAAAAACAAAAACGCTTGATTTTTAACTGCTAACCAGAGAAAACTAAAGTGAGAGGGTTCACCATCATGAAGCGTCTCACACAAATTATTTCATTTATAAAAGTAAATTACATTTTAATTTGACAAAAAAAAACCACCCAAATCCATTTGATTTTACAAAACATGCATCATTTAAATATTCTGCTAAAAAATG
Source organism: Triplophysa siluroides (assembly GCA_006030095.1). Classification (NCBI taxonomy): domain Eukaryota; kingdom Metazoa; phylum Chordata; class Actinopteri; order Cypriniformes; family Nemacheilidae; genus Triplophysa; species Triplophysa siluroides. The sequence goes on along the minus strand of VCII01000237.1, from coordinate 10,313,430 downwards.
CTTTAAGACGCAAAGATTGAAGAGCACTACATAGGCTACTGATATTGAACAGCAAAAACTGTCCTGAACTTCGGGGACAACATAGAGAGAAGAAAAGTGTAAGAATGTTTGAAGTAATTTATTCCCACACCAACACAGTAGCAAACTCCATCAGCCTGACAAAAAATGGTTTGCCAATCTGCAATCCATCTCTGCTAAAGATCTGGAAAACATCTTTGAAAGAGCCGTTTTACATCCATTCTAAATCAAACATCTCACTGACATCTAATAGATGTCTATATGACTTCTCGGACAGAGACGTTTAGAAGATGTGAATGCAGACGTCAAATAGACGTAAACCAGATTTACATTAAAACCATCAAGTCACGACAGAATAATAAAATTTATTGTTTCAAGTAACTGTTAAAACTTTACAATGCACGTCTTATTAAACAATTAAATATTTACAAATGACATGTAAATTGCAGCATGTGAACACAACAGGTAAAAAACATACAAGAAAGTTTTTCCAAAGGGTGACAGGAAAGAAATCATTCCGACCAAAGAGTTTCACATCACGACTGCAGGATTGATCACTTTTCGGCTGTGCGGGTGGTCGGCTTTTTGACGGAGTTCTCCACAACCCAGGGATGAATCAGGACTTGCTGGATGGGAAGTCTATGCATTGGGTTGTGCTTTAGTAGTCTATTGATCAGATCTCTCGTGCCTTCGCTCACATGAGCTGGATATGTAAATTCCACCTGTAGGAACGGATAGAGCAAATACAGAAGTCTCATTAATATGTCAAAGACAGCAGACAAATGGAGCACCAAGCTGTTGAAGTTATTCAAGACTATACCAAACCGTCACAGCTAAAAAAAAAATCCTAAATTGATGATCACGCATCATGTATGTGAACAAAACAGGCTGACATTTGAAAGTGAACAGCCAAAAGTGTTTAACACGGAAAAAAGGTGTTCATAGCCTAAATTTGTGTTTGATTTGATTTCCTTTTGGTTCTCTTAAAGAAATCCCCTAATCATGATTCCTTACACATCAACGCATTAAATGTCAGGAGCTGAAACTCATGACAGAATCTGTGCTATTAGATCAGGTACTTTACTTACCCTGGAGATCTTGCGGTACGTCTCTTCATGGCTCTTCGTTTCAAAAGGTGGCCGACCAACCAGAAACTCGTAGCAAAGAACACCCAGACTCCACAGATCTACTTTTTCATCGTGCGTTTTCCCTTCAATCATCTCTGGAGGAAGATAATCCAGCGTCCCACACAGTGTCGACCTCCTGTTAAACCATTTACAACATACATGCAGTTAAACACGAGTGAACTAGAAACACCACAAGACTGCAAGACAATTTGCCAGTCACCTTGAGGACGGAGTGTGGACAGACCAACCAAAGTCTGCAATCTTCAGCTCCCCATTGGCTCCCAGCAGCAGATTCTCAGGTTTAATGTCTCTGTGGATGACGTTCTTTGAGTGGCAGTAGTTCAGAGCATCAGCGAGCTCCATTATATACTGCCAATAGACAACAGATAGACACACGCACTGAAAAACTGCCGTCAGCTGGGATAGGGTGCACATGACAAATCAAACAGAAAGAGTTACCGTGGCACTGCGCTGATCATCGAAGGTCCCGCAGCGCTGGAGCTCGCCATACAGCTCTCCTTTAGGGGCAAACTCCAAGATGAGATAGACACGAGAAGCGTCGTGGAAGTAACCATAGAGGCGCAGGATGTTGGGATGTCTGAAAACAAAATGAATCACAACCATCAGATTTGATATCAAATTCTGAACACATTACACGTGAATAACACAAAATGTTCCTCAGTCAGAATTATAAAGCACATTTTATTATGAGGAAAAACATTTCAGCCAATGCTTGTAAAGGCATCATACCTGAGATGAGACTGGATCTCCACCTCCCTCCGGAGCTGATGCTCCACGCCTGCTTTCTCCAGCTGCTTTTTGAACAGAACCTTCAGAGCCAGAATAAACTTGGTCTGACGTTCCCTGGCCAGATACACGCTCCCAAACTTGCCTTTGCCGAGAGCTCGTCCAATATCAAAGTTCTCTAAACTCCAGGCTTTTCTGAAGAACCGACAGAGCAAACACGTGCACCATTACACACCTCTTACAATAAGACTTAAAACGGCCATTTTCAAAACAAACAATTCTCACTTCGTACAAATTTCTATCCTAAATATTAAGATTAACAAATGAATAACGTTCCCTCAAAGTAAAAAAAAAAATATCTTACTTTGAACTACTGGATAGTCCATTGGTAGGCGTTTCTGAAAAAAAGAAACCAGTAAGATCTTTAAATCCTTGTCACAATCAAGAACATTCAAGATATTCAAGGAACATGGTAAGGTTCGGTTCTTACGTTGTGGTTTCTCCTGTTTTCCGGATTCGGCTGCAGGAACACTGTTGGTGGAGTTTGGCTTGGGTTGGCTCTGTATCGATTTATGTTGCGTCTGTGTTTTTAGCTGGTCCGGGTTGATGTTCTGGTCTCCAGGGCAGTGAGTTTTCACAGGGACCGATGGCCCAGCAGGTTTCTGCTGACTTGCAGGTCGCTGAACCCGCTGCGGGCCCTGCGTCGCGCCCAAGACACGCGCGTTTGGAGTGGGCACGGGCTTCTTACTGCTCTGGGTCACTGGAACTCGTTTGGGCCCGCTGGCACAAATCTGCACAACATGAATAGAAATATTTCTTATGAAAGCAATGCTTTTGCTCAATGAGTCTTCATAACTACATTCAGCTTGTGACAGGCGGTCCTGGTAAAAGTTGTGGGTTTAAAACCCAAGAATACACAACAGCACAATTTGTATATTTTGAATGCACTGCAATTTAACTTGGATATGCACAAATGTAAAAACATTACGTGCTTATATCTTTACGTGCTTGCTTATATCTTTACGTGCTTGCTTATATCTTTACGTGCTTATATAGCAGACAAAGAGACATCCAAAAGCGCCTCAACATGAGTGAAAGCAACAATATAAAACGAATTCAAGATGGCAAATTATGACAGCTTTAGAGCATAAGCGCACACATAGACAACAAATATATAAGAAAAACATGAATAAAAGTCTTTATTTCTATAACAATAATTGTCAAGTAACTTACCTTTTCATTTTCAGGTCGCTGAACCTTTAACGTTAGATCTCTGCTTGAATTAGTTCTTGGAGTAGAGTCCATATCCTGAAATAAAACGACAAAACGTAAGATCGGTGGAAGAAAATGCATAACAATATCAGTATACAGCAGTTTGCATTAGTGTTCGGCCAAATGTTCAAAAGCAGACCAGTACCTCCAGTTAGCCGCTAACGTTACCGCCAACAAAACCTCCTCAAAACTCGATATTGCACGATAATCTCGCTTCCTTCGTGTTGTAAATCCGACACTATAAACTAAACTGGACGTATTTTACATCTAATAACGAGAAGATGCATAAATACGTATATGTATTATCAAAAGGACGACGCGGTTCTCGTCTGCGTCTGTGCTTCTGGCCTGTTTGATTTCAAATGTCCCACTTTTAAATACCTTTAAAAATAATCGGACCTGTGATTGGCTAGAAGGGACTTCCCGCTAGATCCTATTGGCTGCATGGAATCCGTCTTGTGACGTACCATCGCGCAAGTGAAGCTGGGAAAAATGCAGAGCTGTCATTCTTCCTTTGAACAGGAGATGGCGCATGTGATCGTAAACAGGCGTCAACATTAGAATTTATTCACAAGACATTATTACTAATTCTAGTGTAGTAGTCATAGTTTTCAATAGACGAATAGTCTTCATAAAGATGCACTTGCATAACAAATATAAATATATACATATATATTATTTTAAAAATACAATTCATTTATTTTTTATTTATTTGTATTACACATTTTCCAAAAATCATGTTTTTTATTATGTTACAATGTTTTTATTGTCTTTTTTTGTTATTATTGCTTACCAGTAATATAAATCAAACTGCAGTTGGGTTGTTTTGATTAAGTAATAATAACTAAAAAAAGACTATAAAAACATTTTAACATAAAAATACATAATTTTGGCAAATGTTTAATATAAATAAATAAAGTTAAGTTTAAGTTTGTCCACCATACATAAAAAAGTCCCTCTCATACTGAATTAAATGAAAGCCAGTAAAAAATGTGTTAAGAATAAAAACAAAATAAATTTTATGTTTTTACGATTTGATATATATACATATTTTAGTAATAAAAACATAATAAAATACTTTTTAAATTTATATAAACAAAATTATACAAGATTATAAAATACAGTTTAAAATATAGGCCTACTGCTTTCGTAAAGTTAGAATGATAAAATTAACAAATTAACATTGTCAACACTTTCGTCTTAAGAAACGTTTTGTGCCTGGGATATGGTCTGGGGAGAAGCATTTTTTAATCAGTTATTTTTAATCAGATAATGTCTTTAATAGTTATTCATTCAACACAATAAAGATAGCTGCATTGAAATATATCGGATGGTTTTCTTGTAGAAATCGTGTATATGACAAAGTAATATAGACGCAATTTTAAACAACACTTGCTCTAATTTAGTTCTTCTGCTTATATTTTCAAACTACTTCAATGTTAAAATGAATTACATTACTTTAGTCTTCCAGAATCAGTATCATAATTCAGTAAGGGGATCCACAGCATGGTGTGGTGTATGCACAGAAGACAAAACAGACACATGCGTATGAATGTTAGTTTATTTCAATACATGTAATCGGCCGAGGCTGCATTAGATCATCATATCTGTTTGACCTTTAGTTCAATCCAGGACCATACATCTCTGGACTATGGAGATTTAAATAATTACCAAAATACTTGATCCTTTTTTCCAACGTGTTTTCGCAATGCATTCTGATTAAAACCTAAATTAACATGTGACACATTCAATATCAATATGTTTTAAATGCAATCATGCTGTTTTATTATTTTAATAATCCATATTAACTCAGAAGTAAACAACAAACACCCAGTGGCTCTTTAATACAACCGAGAAGAAAAGAAATGTACAAGTTTCAGTGATGCAGAAAAACATCCATACTGTAACATCTTTCTGTTTCTCATACAGTTTAGACATAGTCATTATCACATTTACTAAATACATCCCATAAACATAAGCACATCCACAGTTCTAAAGATGTTCTGCATTTATTTTAATTTGCATTTTGGCAACTTCCCATTAAAGATGCTGAACTTGTAATTTGTGGCCGCATGTCACCAAGGCAAAGACAACATGAACCCACAAAAATAAATAAATAAATAGACTGTATTTATCAACCCAAATAAAATACGTCTGCAATAAGTGCCTGCGCATGTTTAAATGTTTCCCACAGTCAACCTGTACATATTTGGCCTATAAGAGTAAAGAATGCCCTGGGTTGAAACCCAGTATGCCACCTGGTCTCTTACAATCTATTGATCACTCTTGAAATATATGGAACGTTCTTGTAGAAATTCTTAACCAGCGACGAATCCCTTACGCATCTCTTGAAACGTGTGGCGCAACAAGAGCTTGACATAGTTCTGTATCTTAGCTACCCTATTGTATTGAGTACATTAGATCATTTATTTTTCTAAGGAAGCACAGCTACACATCCCATGTTTTTGAAGGTTCCAACAGAGATCTACTAAGCAGCCTCACTATCAGCCGTTACATTTCAACCTTCTCTGAACTCAATAGCACAAACGCGTCTCACACAGACAAACACACACTTCAGATCCGAGATACTGCTGACATGGTCCTCCAAAATCTTTCAGATTAAAACTACTAGTCTGGATTAGTTTGTTCCCTTCCTGCTGTTTAAGTGTTACTAGTATAATAATAATAATCATAAAAATAAATATTATAATAATATTCATAGCAATTTCAATTGTAAAAGTGCTGATGAAGCAGCGTTACTCAGTTCCTCTTCCTTCTGATGGTAATAGTTGCATGTAACAGCTACACTTTGTGGTGTTTGGCAAACAGGTCCGATCAGTCACACGGCATCCCTTACAGCCTGTGCAAATCTTTTTAACACTTCTAACCAGGTCTTCTCTTCCATTCACTCATTACATGCAGTTCATCCCACCACACTGATATAACCCTGATGGTGTCGAGCCGTGAAACTGTTCCGGAGAAGTAATTTATTAAAACTAAATGTTTGAGAGTTTCTCATCACACCTAATGAACGTTCTGCGGTTCTCCTTCATGTTCTTCTTGTTGTGCGTGGACAGCACAATAAGTGCAGAGTCTGTAGGGGTCGATGTGATAACCCCAGTCCCTCTTTCTTATTTGCTTATTTTCCCCCATTAGCCTCTAATATAGACGCTTGAATGTGAGGGGGCAAACAGCTTGAACTTCCGTGATCGGAAAAAGACATTGAGAAGACAGGGAGCCGCGTGGTGACACACGAACGTTCATTTCTCTGCGACCGCGGCGGCCATAGGTGTGCGAATGGTTCCTCTCGCCGTGATGGCAAACTCCTCGATTTCTGTGTTCAACCGTCTGATGACCCATTCCATTGCCTCCCGACCCTGGGGACGGAAAACGGTCAACTATAAGACTAATGCAAACATTTTACATTTAGCCGTTATGCAAAACTAAGGGACAATGAACAACACTGCAATTACAGCTTTTCTATCTGCAAGTTTCAATTGTAATTTAAGGCAAAACAGAAGCTGTTCTATAAGGATTACGGAGCATTTCAAAGTAGTATAAATTGTCGAAGTTGGCCCACCTTTCCTGCATTGGTTGAGATAGTGGATGCCATGAGTCCCTCCAGATAGCTGCTGAGACTGACACCCTTAACAGATATGATGGCCTCCTGCGTAAGCATCGTCCTGCAAGCAGTCAAGAGCAACATCATTCATTAAAACACATCCAGCAACTTAACATTCAGACACATTCAAAATGACTTTGCAAGAATAATAGCAAATTCATTATACTGTGGTTGCATTATTGTCTGTGTCCGTGTATGTGATGTATTCAGAAAATAGTATGAAAGACATTTTACTTTTCTGGGTCCTCTGGGTGCGGTCTGTATATGAGCCTTTCATCCACAGACACCATGTTAGTGAAGGTGATCTATAATGAGAAAATGATAGCAGAGGATTATGGGTATGACACATAAAGAGAACATGCTTTATAACTCAAGACAACACCCATCACACCTGTTGCCACATCATAGACAAACTGGCAAGGCCTCATTCCGCAAACTCAACAACAAAATAAAGACTCAAAAATGTGCTCAAGAAATCATGCTGTAATTACTGTTCTGTAATTGCTCTTCAAAATGTCTCAGGTTAAATTATGAATCAAATCTTTCATCTAATACAACAATCGTGTTTTAACATTAATAAAGTGCGTATAAAACTTTGTGGATCAGTGTTGGGCTGCTTACATTGGTTGACTGAAGTTCAAAGGTTTTCTCTTCGGGGTCGACTACGGAGTGCTCTTGGATGTATGTACATGTTCGTGCATTACCAATTATCTGTGGTAAACAAAAGATGGGTTGATCTGTAAATCATTCATTGATAACTGCAGAAAGACGGCATATTAACTTTATACAATGATACAAAATACAGGAAATACAATTTTACTTCACTATTGACTTAGTGTAAGGGTCAACAAGTGAAAATTGGCTTAAATCAATCACTCCATATCCTAGATATATAACTTAATCTGTTATTAACCCACAAACTAAGTTTGGCATTATGTTATTCTTGACTGCAAGTCTGTAGTTTCACTCTAACCATCCTACTGCTACCATTAAACGTTTCCACAACAAACTAAACAAAAGTCATGGACTCATGGTTCAAGTTTTCATAATTCACAATAGCAGGATGGTAATGTGATCTTTTCCAAGAGCAAGAATATTCCATATAATGAGTGAGTCTGCAGTTTATAGAGACATTTCCAAACTTTCCCTTAAACAGTTCATTTCTGTTGTAGAACTGCCTGGTTTTAAAGAAAGTCCAGTTTAGACTGTATGGAGAGTTAGAGTCAAAGATTTAGACCAACCAAAGCAAACAAACATATTGAACAGAATGTCATTTGTCCTTCAGCTGATGTGCAAACAATGTACAACAAATATGGACTTAACGTGTCAAGGGATGAATGCCAGAGATCACATTCTGACCCCTGTATTAAATTACATGGTAACACAGTTAAGTCTCACCTGAAATGTTCACTGGCTTAAGTCATGCAATGACACATGCTAAGAACAGAGGTCAATTCTGGGAATAGAATCGCTGCCACACTCCGCTCAAATACAGTTTAAAGGGATAGTTCATCCAAAAATTTAAATTCTATCATCATTTACTCACGCTCATGTAATTTCATACCTGTATAAATGACCTTTTTTCTGATGAACACAAAAAGTTATTTGGAAGAATGCTAGTCATTTTCAGTTCTGGGACATCATTGACTATCATAGTAGGAAGATTGAAATGGTAGTCAAAGGTGCCCGAGAACTCTTTGTTTTCTTAAATTCTTCAAAATGTCTCATTATACACCGGTTTCACAGAACAGACAAGGCTAAAGACTAGTCCCAGACTAAAATTTATTTTGAGCTATTTTAACTGAAAATAACTTGTCCGGACATATCTTAAAACATGTCAGTGCCATTGTTTTGTCTTAACATGCACATTAGTAATGGTTTCTTATAAGGCATTTTAATAAAAGCGACTTAAATAGCCCAAATTAAATAAGGCATAGTCCTGGCTTAAAAACGGGGCCTATGTGTTCAACAGACAAACAAAATACTATGTTTTTCCTACTATGGTAGTGGATGATGTCCCGAACCTGAAAATTCTTCCAAATATCTTTCCCTGTTCATTCGAACAAAGAAATTTATACAGGTTTGAAACAACCTGAGGATGAGTAAATTACATATTTTTTATTTTTGGACCATCCCTTTAAGGCCAAATAAGAACAAATATGATACATGATCTACTGTGGATACCTGCTCGAGCAACATTTTCTTCAAAATGTGACAAGAATGAAGAGACTCGGAAGCATGTAGTATAGTAGTGCAATGTTTCGGCACCTGGTCTCATGACCATCGGCACCTGGTGCTTTAATCTCACAAAACACATTCAGAGCATAAATGCTCTCCTGAATATGACTGATATAAAGTCTTCTGCCTTATACTACACATTGAAAATAACAAGGAGAGAATCGTACCGATCTAACTAAAGAGGGCAGGCCCCATTCTGTGCTGAGCAGTCTCTTGCTGTGCAGGCGTCCTTGCTGGTCAACGTTACGGTCCAACACATCCACTCCAAACACACTAGGGTTCATGGGGTTCGGGTACTTCTGCATAGCAGCTTTGGTCACGGTCTCCCATGGATGACTATAAGTGAGAGAGAGACACAGAGAGAGAGATATGAGATATAAGACTATACATCATTCAAACTCATTATTTTAATGACCCTTTTTCACATTTTAGAATAACTGTATATACAGTACACAGACTTTAAATTAATTTGAGGTGTTTTCTTTCAGACACTTAAGCAGTAATACATCTTAGTATTATATAATGTGCGTGAGAGAAGCACGCCAATGCTGCGCAACATAACCACAGAAGTGTGACTTCCAGTTACAGCGTTCAGGACTTCCCAAATTACATCTTCAGCGTGACCCACCAAGGACACTGCGAGTGGACTATTTCTGGACCCATTCATCAACATCCAAATCATTTATAGCCAAAATGCCGTTTTTATTAGGTAGCATTGGCGCACATTCTTGTGAAATTAATAACTTGAAGTCACCTATAAATCTCCTTGGATTAAACCGTCTGGAAAAAGCATGGGCATAAAAAGTAAAAACTAATGCACAGCTCTAACTATAATATAGTTCAATGTATATTAAAAAAACATAAACTATAACGCCGTATATAACTGAGCAGGAACAATCTAAAAGCTTCCTCTGGTACAGTCCTTCATCTGAATCGTTGCCGGGAGACGGTAAGCAATCACATGACGGGTGACGTCGGGTGGAAGGCCCATGTAGGGGAAAGGTCGCCTGTGCGCGCTGCCAAGGAGAGTTGCGCAACATGGCTGCACAAGACTGCAACCTGACACATTACATACGAGGGTGCAGAGGTTAAAATCCAACCGGCACCCTGTCCTCATGCCATTCATGTACAGTTTTATCTAATCTGAACCATTTAAATCGAGCAAGCGGCTGCAATCCTCCTATATTACAGGCCAGTGTTTCAATGTCTACAGCACACGAGATGCATTAAAATGACAGACTGATGCATTAATGTATCATTAATAGTCTACCAACAATACAAATGAATCCTAAAATTTGTTTCCTGCCCTGCATATCCAAAAGAAGAGAACAATGTTGATGTAAAGTTGAAACCATGTTCAAGTTCATTACCCCCATTATTCACCCGCAAGTTCTTTTTTTAGAGTGATTGTCAAGGGCAAGCCGGTACAATTGTGTAACAAACAGACGAGTGTGGCAAATATGAAAGCACTGGAGCCATCACTTAACGTCATGTATTTAGTTATTGACATTATATTACATTATATTACAATGACAGTAATTCAGTTTAGTTATTCTCTATTTAAGTTAATTGTGTTACTAGTGTAACGTTACAACTAAAGTCACCTCATTACTGCATGCATGGCCACTGCAGGACTGACAACCGAGAAGCTAATTAACTCACATAACTAAGCTAATTAAAATTTGTAACCGAGTTATAAACATTTACATTAACTCATATTACACAAAATATGTGTAAAGGCGAATTCTGATATTAATTAAGCGGAGATGATAAAATATCGTCTGTAAAACGGAACTTTAGACAGAAGCGACTCGACTTTAGCTCGTAAAGATGAGCTAACGTTAACTTAGCCGGCTAACCGGGGCGGGCGGACGACGGGACGGTGAAAAAACGCCACCAGCGCTCAAATAATCACCTTATCGCATTCAACGTAGAAACAAATCATCCACTCACTTGAAAACGTGTTCTGACGTCCAGATTTTCATGGTTGTTGTTCTGCTAGATCTGTTTAATGAGTGAAGGCTGTTCCGTAACACCGCGCCGCTTCCGCCGTTTGTTCGAGAAAACTGACAGGGTGGCTCCGCCCATCTCTGATGCAAGTACCGGCGTAACAGTTCACTCCGCCAATCAGATGGCGGGTTTTCTGAACGGAAAATGCTCCCGCCCCCAGAATGTGCGCATGTACGGAGCAGCTATTAAGGTTTACTATGGGAACATTGCGTGTGTGTACTTTTAGGAAAGGTTAGGGCAGAAGGTTGTCTTACTGGAGAGGTCACAAAACAACTTTGCCAAGAAGTACCATAAAGCTTCCGTTTTTCAAAGTGTAATGTAGTGTGGTACATAAATACAGCGATTTAATTGCACAGTTAATTGCAGTTAATTAATGCACAGTTAAGTTTGTACACGTCTTCTATATTCACGTTTTTCAGATTAATTGTTGAGGTATGGAAATCATAATTTTACAAAAAAAATCTCTTTAAAGCAGCCACAGTTCGCTAAAAGACACTTTTAAACTAAAAGTGTTTTAGTTCTGATAAATAATATTGTTTTGTTAACAACATTCACGTACACATACATTTGTTGACAGAATGTTAAGCATTTAAACAGACTCCAGATCAAGAGGTCCTTAAGATCAAACATGCGGTACATTCTGTCAAGGGTCTAAACCTTCCACTGGTTTGGACAAAAATAAAGCAACAGCACGTGACATACACATGACATACTGCCAGGACTGGACTGACCATCAGGAGAAATAAAAAAAAACCTAGTGATGAAGTGTTGTGTTCATCTCTCCTCTGAGCAACATTAGAGAACTTTTGCTTGTGGTTCCTCCATGTGGTTGATAAGCGCAATTGTCTGTTATTATCAGTGTCATAATTACTGTCGTTGTATAAGCTTCCCTGAGGGCAGTGCAATACACGTGAATTTGTTGAGTAAGCAGAAACATTTGGCTGTTACATCATGTCACTTCATAAAAATGTCCTAAAGCACTCTTTTGGCTCCCGTGGGGTATACTCCTGGGTTATACTCATAGCTCAGACTAGATTCTGAGGTAGCAGCTGGTTGTTAGCTGTTAGCACATGGCGTGCTAGCTACATAGCAGCTAACGTTAGCTAGCTACATAGCAGTTACCGTTAGCTGCAGAGCACATTTGCAGTCACCCAAAACACAACGCATGGTTGTGAATGTGTTTAGTAACCAACGAAAATACTTTTCTGTAGTTTTGTGGAAACTTTTCTGAGAGATGAGACCAAGAAATTGTCTTTGAAAATATGTATTTGCTTGCAAGCAGGATCAACTCAAAGCATAGTGACAATCATCAGTCTGCAGGGAGTGGAACTCTGTTATTTGCATACCATCTTTATACCCCTACTGCTCCTTTCTCCACCAATCTTCAGTCTCATTTTCTATTTTCCCATGCTATGTTTCATTCTTATCCACAGCTCCAAGGCCGTGTACATCTTCCGTTCTCAATAACACAAGATATCATTCATTCTAGAAGGATTTGTTCTACCAAAACCTCACATAGGCCACTGTTCTGCTACATTTTCAGAAAGATAAATCAGTTGAACACTAGCTAAAGGCGCTAACAATCTCAGACCTGTGTTAGTAGAAGTAATGCATACATATTCTCACATTAAATTGTAAATCACAACCATAATTTTTTTTCCTTTTTGTCATTCAACAACCTTAAAGTTGGAAATTTTTGTGAAAGTGAAATATCATGCTTTTTTTAGTTTGGCAGATTGGTTTGTACTATTAACATCTCATATTAAAGTTTCTCACATTTAACTCTTCCCCACTACCATCATCAATTTCGACTGCCCCATACATGTCATGTTCAGTCATCACTTCCATTCTGATCATCTGCATATTCTTATATTTTCAGAAAGACTCTCGCTCCCAGGTGTAGTGTTTTGTGTAACAGGTGCAATCACTAACTTACACACAACTAGCAATGGGAATAGTGCCTAGCAGAGTAACTATAGAGACAGATAACATTAGTCTACGTGCATGAACTAATGAAACAGCAACTCTTGACCATAAGACATTTATTTTGGTTTGGTAGTCATCGTTTACAACTAAAACCCTAAATTCGTGAAGAGACACGATCATGCTACGTCAGATTTTGAGACCTGGGAACATTACCTTATCTCTAGTCTACCTTACGGTTATAAATTGTGAACCAGTATCGCTAGTGCGCCAATAAACAACCTGAGCACAGCCTAATTTAGGGCTACTTAGGTAGCAGTGGCAGTAAAATTCATCCAGTTAAGAGTTGTCCTACCACTAAAATAATTTTAGAGAGATTGTTTTAAGGTCAAAAACTCTCTAGTGTTGCTTTAATGTACTTCTGTGAGTGAGAGGTAGATCACTGGTTGTGGGTGTATGGGTGACCTGGAAAAAAATCTCAGTTCGGCCCTGTGTACTACAACACTAACTTCATTCCAGACACCGCTGCAGTTTAAAGGGAAAGAAAAGTTTTTCTTCTTCTTTAGAAATAAGAGTTATACAAGGGATAGTGTCTTTAGTTGTGGATTTCAACAGTTCGTATTTAAAAAAGGAAAAGTTCAAGAAAAGTAAAGCTAGTGCTGAACAAAAACTGGTGACGTTTGTTTTAAATGTGATTAATTTTTTTTCAGTTAGCTTATTTGTTTAAATTAGGGTGATCATACTCATGTGAGTTTATATTTTCAATATTTAATATTACTACCAAAAAGTGCAGATAAAACATTGGCTCCATTCTATTATTATTAGCCATATTAACATAAATCAAGATAATTCAAGTTAGTTCATATTTTTAATTATTGTTTTTTTCCAGAATATTTCTTCAAACGTGCAAATATAAAAAAATTCTCCACGAGCGTTTGGTGAGTTCCAGGCGCCCTCTACTGCTGGAGGATATTAATGCGTTTAAGGATTGCGATGTGTTTCTGGTCATGGCTGCAGGTTTGTGATGTCCTTTTCTCCTTCAGTGAACTTCTAGCTCTATTTTTTGCTGTAAACCAAACCATAAAATATCTGTAAAGCTGTCTCAATGCACATCTGGAAAAGAACAATCGAAAGAAGATGAGGTAAAACTTTATGTTGGCTTGAGATAACCTGACTTGAAAGTTTGAAGTTAATTCAAGTCAGAAGATTTTTTATTTGAAGATAGATAGATAGACAGATAGGGGTTAGAGTCAGAAAATTTTGTCTCAGAAGAATAATAAGAAAGATAAGTTTAAGTGAAACATCATGCTCATGCCAACGTAATCAATTTGAGAATTAAATAGAATTTAAAATAAGGCTATAAAGATTGTCATATGTTTTTGCTTAATAACCTGAATCTGCGTGGTCTATATGTGTCTTCCATGTGTAATATGTGCTTTTGTATACAGTCAAAACACAGGAAACATTGCAGACAAATTCAAGAAAACATGCAATGTACCTGGTGCAAATGAAGCTTGACAAAAATAAATGATGTTTAAACAAATACTTTTACATTTATTCACCTTCTCCATTAAAAAGTCATTGCTTATTTCAGTTATTTATCGATAATCTCCTAGCACATCAGAGAGTTTGATGCTGCTTTTTTCCAACAAGTTTTTGTCTCCCTCTTTATATTTGTATGTGTCTGGGTGGGTGACGTGGGTGTGTGTGTTTTAAGTGTGTGACGTAGGTGTGTGGGTTCAGGGCATTAGGATGAAAGCCCTCTGACATTATCAGCCTGCATCAGCTGAAGGATGAATATCGACCTCACTACTTCACAGGGATTTGAGGCATTCACACAGAGCAGAAGTGTTTTATGTGAATGAATGAATAAGGACAAAAACATGTCGATATATAAAGAGGTTAAAAGGAAACAGAGATGTCAGATAACCCACACACACCTCAAATTCCCTAACTCCAAATGACAATATTTCCGAATATTGTTCATGAAAGTTCTTATAAATGTAAATCATATATTTATATTGTTTTTAAAGCTGTGTGTAATTGGTTTCTTTACCTTGCTTTCCTTAGTTTCTTGAGCATTCTTCTGGTTCAGCATTACAGACTATGTATTGTGTGCATGTTACACTCCAAGTCAAATCAAACAACAGATGAAAAGCTTGGAAAGGAGTAATACGTTATCATGAAACAGTGTTCATAACCCGTTTTACCTCTTACCATTATTATATTGTGAAAATTAAGAAATAAACCAGTGTTAGTGTTTCTCATCTGCTTTTGCTTGAGGACTTAAAGTGGAATTTTATGCATAAATAGCAGAAGTGTCTTCAAACACAAGGCTACTATTGATACACAAAAGTAGTGTTTTTAACGAAGTATGAAAGTATTAAGATGATACATTTTTAATTATTTGACCGGCTCTCCTCATTTCTCACGCAGAACAACCTCCTGGACAGCAACCAGTCTGGTTTCAAGAGTGGTGATTCCACCGAGACTGCGCTGTTCTCGGTCATTGAACCTCTGAGACTGGCAAGAGCAGCCTCTAAATCATCTGTACTCATCCTACTGGATCTATCAAGTCCTTTGACACCGTTTACCACCACATCCTCCTGTCGACCCTCAAGGCTATGGGTGTCTCTGGATTGGTGCTACAATGGTTCAAGTCTTACCTCTATGCAGGTCATTTAGAGTATCCTGGAGAGGTGAGGTCTCTGAGTCCCAACATCTCAATACAGGGATGCCTCAGGGCTCAGTGCTTAGGCCGTTGCTCTTTTCCGTATACATGACATCCCTAGGTTTGTCATTCGGAAACATGGCTTCTCCTATCACTGCTATGCGGATGACACACAACTCCACTTGTCATTTCAGCCTGACGATCCGAATGTTTCTGCACGCATTTCAGCATGCCTAAGTGACATTTCGCTCTGGATGAAGGACCATCACCTACAGCTGAACCTTGCAAAAACAGAACTGCCAGTAATCCCAGCCGACCCGAAGATTCATCACAACCTCTCCATTTAACTAGGCTCATCAAACCTCCCAGAACAGCCAGAAACCTGGGACTGCTAATCGATGATCAGCTAAACTTCACGGATCATGTTGCCAGCACCACCCGGTCCTGTAGATTCAGCCTCAGCATGCTACGCAAGTCCTAGTCCAGGCTCTTGTTCTGTCCATCTGGACTATTGCAATGTTCTACTGGCTGGACTTCTAGCTTGCACAACCAAACCTCTACAGATGATCCAGATTGCAGCTGCAAGAGTGGTCTTCAATGAACCGAAAAGAGCACACGTCACTCCTCTCTTCATTAAGCTACATTGGCTTCCTTTAGTCTCTCCCATCAAATTCAAAGCTCTGCTCTTGACCTACAAGACCACCACTGGTTCGGCACCCCCATATGCTCTGCAAATGAACAACGTCTTCTAGTGCCATCCCAAATAGGGAAAAATAACTCTCACTTCCCTTGGATCTGTTCCACATTTGTGGAACGATCTACCCGCTGCTACAAGATCAGTAGATTCTGTAGCCATCTTTAAGAATCTGCTGAAAACACATCTCTTCCGTCAGCACCTGACCGATTAGTCCTGACTTCTATCTCTTTTCCACTATTTCTATCCTTTAACAAAAAAAACCCTTTGTATACTGTGGTAGGCTATTTGAGGCTAGTTTTACTGCACTTATGCTTCTTGTTCTCCTTATGTTGTTCCATTTGCTTCCATTGTTTACCTCATTTGTAAGTCGCTTTGTATAAAAGCGTCTACTAATGACTAAATGTAAATCATCCTCACATCGTGTGGTGACGTGTGTTACTGAAGTCAGACACATTAAATTCATCTCTTCTTCTCTAGCAGTCTAGACAATGTTTATCCTGCACTGCGATGCGTTTGCTCAGTCAGTAGCACTCAAGTCGCAATCTCATGCGCCGCTGCATTGTTCTTGCTGTCTGAACACTTCATTTGAGTCAGATAACAGCAAGACCAGACCGTGTGTGTGTGTGTCTGCTACTTCTCATTATCATAGTTCGCTGTCTCTCCTGCAGTTCAAAATGGACTGATGTCTCAGTGCATCTGCCCTCTTCTCTTTTTTATCTCTGTATTTTCACATCTACGACGAGTTCTCATCCACTGACTCATTTGTGATGTTTTTTGTGTGTCATGAGCTCATCACCTCTCCGCATTTCACCCTTCATGCTGTTTCTCTCTCAGTGCATTAAACACAGGCCCACACCGACACACAGGTTTGTGTTGGTGTCTTTGTGGGGACTTGCCATAAAATATTGTTTTTATAGTGAGCCAATTTTCTATTCTCTATCCCTAACCACACCGCTAAACCTAACAATAACAGAAATCATTTTGCATTTTTGTATGTTAATCCAACAATTTCCCTCATGTTGACCGCTGGCTCATCCCCACAAGGTAGGTGGATCTCAGGTTTTGCTATCCTTAAAGGGAAATTTGCTCCCAACAATTGAGGCATCACCTGTACACACATACAGCAGATTTGTTTTTCATTCATGCTTGGGACTTTCCACTTCCATCACTGTTGTACAGAGATTTATGGTACTGTATGATCTGTTTATTCAACATTTTCCTCCTCACACTATACAGCTAATGCCAGCTTTACTACCTGTGAACAATCCTGACACACATACAAATAATAATGTGTAGTTGCAAGGTGAAGTGTTTTAATGCAACCATAGAAAACATTGAAAAGGAGTGAAAGAGTCATTGTGTGTCTATTGAAGGTTTCTGAGAGGATGTGAAGATGTTACTGTCTAGACAGCTGATTATAACAGATGAGCAGCAAAGGGGCACAATAACACCACAGGAGCAGAGAGAGAGAGAGAGAGAGAGAGAGAGATAGAGAGATGAGTCTGTAGCAATATGTTGAGTTTTCATGTCAGTGATTAAATCAGCAACAGTGGTTTTAACCTTGTGACTCATTCTGATCACATCATCATTACTCATGTTGTTTGACCCCCCCACACAAAAATGACATTTTTATCTATTCTTCATATCACTTACACTGCATTTTTGTTTCAGCAGTTAAAATTCATGTGATTTATTTCTCACTTTACAACCAGAAATCTCAATTAAGCTTTAACCAGACACACTTACAGATGCAATTCTTTAACTATATTTTTTTATTTCCTGATAATGATGAAAGGCAGGACCATGTGTTGCTTAACAGACATTTGCTTTATAAAATCATGTGAGCGTCCAGACCTATGAATCATCAGACTTCTCTAAAGGTCCAAGATTATGACTTTGTGGCTCTTTTGAGAGATCCAAAGCTCGCCTGGGCCTTTAAAGTAACACACTGACCTCTATGGAAAAATAGTCCACTGTGAAAACCATTGCAAATGGCTCCGCAGGATATGTTGATCGGGCTTTTCAGTGTATTTTCTGGTTAAGTTAGACGTGCTGTAAAACGGGGAATAACAAAAACCAGGACTGTCCGGGGACATCTGGTCACCTTACTAGACAAAACAGTTTGTACAGTTGGATTGAGAGAGGACGGTATGGTGAATGTAGCCCTATTGGGAAAATGTGTTTATATTCTGTCCTGAAGGTTACAACAGGATTGTTGTAAGAAGAACCGAAAAGTGGAAAACAGAAAGTGGTGCGATTTCATATGGAAATAAAGACTAAACAAAAATGCATTCTTTAGGCATGAACAACATAGAATATCTGTAACTATTTGCGTTGTATTGCAGTATTAGTGTGTAGTATTAATTATCCTTAACTGTGAATGTATTTACTATGCAGCTGACATGAGACCATTTGAATGAACTGAAAGTAATCTGCCTATTTATTAGCATGCACATCTGTTTTTGACCAGACGGAGGCGTTTATTTTCTGTGCATGCACACTTTATGGGTTTATATCTTAGAATAAAATATTTTCAAGCATATAACATCTTTCCGTTTATCGTTTTCAAGACATATGGCATTAAAAACAGTTTGGTCTCAACATTTTTGTGTCTCTGCTTTTTTAACCACGTGAGAACTTTAAAACAATGGCATTTATGACGCAATGCATTTTCACGGTAGTGCTCATGAAGCAGAGCATACACGTTTATTTGAAATAGGCCTATACACAAACATGCATACATACATATATACATGCATTTATGTTTATGTTATTTGCATATATAATAATAAACTTTAGCGAACAAAATAAGATTAATAAAGTAAAGTCACGCTTCTTTACGTTTAACCGTAGAGAAAACTCTCGGACAACATTCTCAATAAACGCACGATATCGTCTCTGTTTACTGAAGGAACAATCTGTATCAATATCTCTGTCTCGTGCACTCTGTGAAAGGCCAAGTCTGGCAGTGACGTCAGGCTGTCTGCTCCCCGCCCCATGCACGCAAGCCCCGCCCACAGCAAATTCCCAGCCGACTTGGACTTGAATGAGGTAAAGTCCGTCCGTCGCGCCAGACGGCTGGGAAAAACGCCGGGAATACTGGAGCACAGAGGCCGGACGGTGGGACGGGGATGGGGGGACGTCGGCTAAAGGCAAGCCGCAACGAAAGCCCCTCGTAACCGCATGTAAAACAGAAGCGTTACTGAAGAAAGCGGAAAAGCCTGCGTCAGTGTTTTTATTCGCCCGCGCGCGGTGGAGCGACGAGCGCGCGCGCGCGCGCCCGCCTCGTCCACGTCGATCCGGGAGATCGTTTTGAATGTTCGGCTTCATGGGTCTGACGAACGGAACCACGGACACCCACACCAATGTCTCCTGTACATGTAACTGCAAACGGTCCACCTCATTCCAGAGTATGGCCATCAGTGAGTATCTACACACGTATTGTATCCGTTTCGGCTGCGTTTTTCTGACGTAACGCTACTTCGAATCAGATCGAATCGACGCGCGGAAAACACGGCAGTTCAGTTCGATTTGCTTGTGAAAGTTAAGCCGTTTTTCTTTTTAGAAAAACATCTTTCGTTGTTTTCTTCGTTGGTTGTTGTGAGGTAAAACTTTTCTCGTGTGCTAACGTTAATTTACAATCTGTTTAGTGAAGCTGACAGACTAACCGTTCAGTTTCCTTTCTGAGAATAATATTTGCGTTTGAATAAACATGTCTGATTTGCATACACACTTACACCTTTCAGTTCATCGGTTCTTAATAGTTAAAGTTGATTTGGGTTGTCATTTGCAAAGAAACACTCAAGAAAATGAACCATGGTAGAATTTTTTAACTATAAAAAACACATTTCTTTGGATTTATTGGAAGTAAACCTAAGGTAGTAGTAAACCACATAATCACCATTATCTTAAGAGAGTAACAATGGTATTTTTAGTTAAACTATGGTAATGCAAATGGTAATCGATGTCTGGTTTTCTTCCACTATAATAAAACCATGCTTAATTTTCTTTGCATGTATCATCAGCTATATGCAAATGAGGATGACAGGTCATCACAAGATACGTTATAAAACATTGTAATATTGTCTGCTTTCATTATGTGTGTGTTGATAAAAGCTTTGCATTTGGTTGTCAATAAACGATCAGATCATACGGACTGATATCTGACCGTCCCATTAAAGAGCAACATGGCAATGAGGACTCTTGATGCCCTCGGGTGGGGTTGTTTGTCAGGTGTCTTGGGTAAGTGATGGGTCTCAGATCCTCAAGTGGGAGTTACCAGACTTCAATTTTTCGTGTGTGTGACTAACTTATTGTTCAGACCTGCAAAGTCATTCACTCGATTAACCGTCTTGCCAAATCTGTCTGGAGTTTATAAATAATCTCTTGTTAAGGAAAAGCTGAACAAATAATAATTTGATATGTGTGTCTGTTGGTAAGACGAGATGATGATATCTATATAATGGGAAATTATCTTAAATTCTTAAATTCCAAAGAGGAACTTGCAGTCTGGTCTTGGCGTCTCGCTTCGTAATCGCTCCTTGAAAAAAAATATGATTCCTCCTTGTAATCACAGATCTGCAGAGGAAACGTTGCTGTGCTCGAGAACCGAGGCTGTCCTCGTGCTCTCTGGGTTTTGTCTGGAGTCTAGACACATTTTCTGCATGCTTGTCACTGTGTTCTCTGGAAATACAGCAAACGAACTGGAAATGGCAGATGGAAAGTCCAATGCTTACAGAACTGGTTTGTTAAGCCGCACAGCTATAATCAAGAGTTTATTCTAGTAAATATAAAAGAGTTCGCAGTCAACGTGACCTGAACTGCCTGACAGATTAGGCCGTTGCTGTTTTCAGTAGTGTGGGTGGCGAGGGATGAATTTGTATAGCTTGTTTTGGTTTTTATTGTAAACACAAGCAGTTCGCTCCACAAAATCCCATTTTCCAGAAGAGTCCGAGCCAGACTGAATGTGAATCCGCTTGTAGCGGCTTGTTAGTGTGAGCGCAGTTTCTGTGTCACAGATGTGCGTCTGGATTAAGCAGCTTAAGGTTTTAATGTTTCCTGGATGTTACGATGAAACTGACTCATGAAACAGATTTAGATGTGTAGTTCTTATATCAACAGAAGATGCTCTTCTTAGCCTAAATAGTAAACACTATGTAGACTGATGCACACAGTGTCGAAACACGAATAACATAATACTGTAAACAAACGTGAAAAATAAAAGTATGATAAAAAGATAAGAAACGAATAGAAATATAGACTAATTAAACCTATTTTTAGGACCAATGTTTTTGTAATGACAATGGGATTTCCTCATTACTGTAAAGTGAGTCTTATAAAAATAAACCATATTATGAATGTAACACAGATGAGGGATTTAACATCAATAAGTAGTCACAAATTAAAGTTAAACTAATGAGAAATAGTAATTGTCATAAAAATAGTGCCACCAAATCCTAGTGGCCCTAAAAATACACTTCCTCATCTTTATGTAACGTTTTGTGTTGAAATGTGACAGTCGTGTGGTTGACGGCTCATGAGATTCACCAGCAGGCTGAATGTTTTACATGCGATCCGCTGAAGGATTGTTTGGGTGGGCGGTTAGCGAGAAGTGCAAATTATACGTGAGCGATGAGTTTTCTCATAACACACACTCCTCCACCTCGGATTTACGGGAACTGAAGAGTCTTTCCTCGCTGGCGCTGATGAGTGTCGATCAGCGAGCATCTTTGTGCATCAGACCGCCCAGCGGCTCGGGTTCACTGCAAATCACATCATACGCTCTGAAGCTCCAGCTCTGTTCGTCTGTGAACCGGCTGCTGGAGATGTTCTGGACTCTTTGGGGAAAGAGTTTTTCCTCCTAACAGGATGTTACAGCTGGCAGGTGGCTTAGTTGTCGAATTCTTTGTTTTTCGGTTCAGTCTCCCTCTAGGGGTTGCGTCACCTTGTAAATGTGGTTGGCAGACTTGGCAACTGTTTTTAGTCGTGTAAACAGTGTTGTTGTCTGTTAAATTTGGAACATTCAAGACCAGGCTGTTATTAGTTGACATTGTGTAACTGGAAAGCAGATCAATTCCTCGAAGTAGAAGAAGCTGCACCCTTTGTGGTTTCACTGTGTTTCTGTCCCGTTGAATCTGAATTGTTCACCCATGACCCTGTGGGGCACGTTCTTTGCTCGTCTAACATCTACGTTCATCAGCACTGAGGAAACACGTGGGACAGGAAAAGGAAACAGCTGCACGTTGAGAGCCAGCATCTAAATAAGACCCGATCCCATTCATGATCCCACGACTGTGTTCCTTAAAGAACATTACAAATCTGTCATTATTATTCGCTCTCCTGTGATTTCAGACCTGTCTGTATCCTGTGTACTGTAATGAGAATGTTTGATGGACGTTTTTATCTTCGAAAAAAAAAAGCAGAAAGTCTTTTAAGATCTTGTCGGTTACTCATGTCTCATAATAGTGCGGACGGGCCGGGTTTGACTCACCGTTTCATCTCCTTTGGCGCACCTGTGACATCACCCGTCTTACAGTTCAGTCATCAAGATCTGTGTGAAAGCTCGTCTGGCACTTGTCCTGACACGTACGGGAGCTTCATCCAGACCGAGCGTTACTCGTGTGGCGGTAATCCCAGCCCGCCGTCATTCTGGGGTTGTGTTTGGGCCGACTGGAAGTCGTGCTGGAGCTGAATGTTCTGATGAAGATGCAGACCATCGCGTTTGTCTTTGACTACGAGTGTGGTGAAATCGTTTAAAATCACATGCCTCAGCCGCTTGTGGTTTGGATCGGGATGTGGTTACAGAAGATCCTGAGAAATCCTGAAACCTGTTTTCCCTCTGCTCTCCTTTTCTCCTTAATTTGACTACACACCGCTTTAAAAATGAGCCAGGATGCATGTTGTTAATCTGCGTATTGATCTGTCATATATACACGTTGTGTGCTGTTTTTAACACGCTGCACACGGCCACACGTGCTGTTGGTCTGTTTGGTTGAGATGGGCACATTAGTGTCTGAGATCAGATGACTGTAAGTGATAAATGACAGCGAGTATCATCTTTCATTACTCTGTACCATCAGTCTTCTGTACTCAAAGGCTGCATCCCAATTAACTCCTAAAACACGCTACAGCTACGTCTTTTAGCAAAAGTTAAACCTATTTTATCTTTTAATAGATTTGAAAGTATAATTCATGCATGTTTAACATCAAGGTTAGACTATTGTAATTCACTGTATTACGGGGTTAGCCAATAAGCTTTATCCCGGCTACAGATGGTACAAAATGCGCGTCTAGACTTCTGAAAATACTTTTTCACACCACTGTATATAAATATATAATTTTTTTATGGATATGTTTATATTTGTTTTTCTTTCTTTTTTAATTGACTGTGTTTTTGTTGTAAAGCACATTGGTCAACTGCTGTTGGGTTTAATTGTGCTATAGAAATAATTTGACATTTACATTGACTTAATGTGGTGGTAGGAATGAAGTACTGTACATACACCTCTGGTCGAAAATCCAAAGTTTTGTAAAAACTTAAATGTGTTGGCTTGGCACAGTTGTATTTTGGTCTATAAAATAATCTCAGACATTTGGTCGGTTGTGTACACGTGCATGTGTAGGAAAGTCTCACACCAGTATTAGGACACAGATATGTTTTGTTTGCATTGATTTAATCTTTATTACTTGTTGTTTTTAAACTGCTGGGAGGGCAAACGGTGAAGCACAGTAACCAGATTACGAACAGTATGCACTGTATGTTTGTGGTGCATAAAGAAGGTTGACTTCGGTAGATGTGGAGGAGATACACCGTGAGTGATTCCTCACAGACTCTGCTGTGTGTTATCAGTTACAGACCATCACCGAGCTGCATCTATTCTTGTATTTGTCATCACTTCCTGTCTGCGTATGTGAGGTAATCATTAACCAGTCTGGCAGCATGCCAGGTAAGGGCAAAGCTAGTCTGGGCTCGTCTCTCTCTTTCTCACACTGTCTCTCTCTCTCTCTCTCTCTCTCTCTCTCTCTCTCTCTCTCTCTCTCTTTTATTCTCTGTCTCTCTTTGTCAACGCATAGAAACATAAAATATTAGGGCTGTCACAGTGATTAAAAAATCATCTGATTGTGGTTATTTGTCGTAAAATTTGCTTCTTGCATCTAGAGGCAGACGACACCTTTCTCATATCTTAATTTTAGTTTGGGTGCTCGGGACTTTTTCGTTATGGTTACTTTAATTTGTTTCTGTCTTTTACAGAATTTTCATGTTTCTTATTTATATAAATTCATATTTAAAACTGTGAAGTATATTCATCTTATACTGGAAGTGACAATTTAGAAATGATTAAATTAAGCAAACATAGTTTATGACAATTATTAATTAAAGAAGCACCGACATATAAATGACAATTAAAAAGCAGACAATCGATCGCCATAATTGCAATTATTTATTAGATAATTATTCTATTTATTAGATCATTTATAAAACAATAAAAGAAGTGTCCCTCTCTATCACACACAGACGTTATCTGTCTCTCTTTGTGTGTCTTTCTCTCTCACTTTTTCTGCATCCCTGTCTCTCCCCCTCTCTCTTTCTCTCTCTCTCGTTCTCAGTGTCTCTCGGTCGTATGCTGTGGTCTCAGCTCTGGTGTCCTGTGGCACATCAGCTTTTTTTCTCTGCTCTTCAGCAGTTTGAATGTGCTGGCGTGTCAACACGGATTTACACTTAAAATCATTTTGAAGATGGCCATGCCTGAGGAAATCCAACCTGAGGTCAAGTTCAGCATCAGAACTCCACACATCTCGCACCACACAGGTGCAGGAAGCGACATATGAACTAACAAGAGCAAGAGAGGTTTACTTGAAAACGTCACTGAAAATAAAAAGTGAATTGGCTTTGTTTTACCCCCCCAGACAGCATTGTTGTGCATCATAGGTCAACGCTCAACGCCCAAGTTTGGATCACAGATTTGTGACGTGTAGTTTGTTATTGTGTTGATGTATGGTAATGTGAGTGTGAGAGCTAAAATTGTCTTTGTTTTCTGTGTGACCTCACACAGACGCTCTCACAGGCTACTGAGGCTCGAGCCATAAATAACAGCCAGTGGGGGTACAGAAACACCCCTGACACCCCCACACAAACCCAATTAAACCCCCCACCACAGACAAATTCCCACTGTTGACATAGTTTGTCACTCTGTGTGTTACTTCCTGTGTCTGCGTTCAGTGTTTTCATTCAGTGTGTGTGTCAATTGTTTGAAGTTACTGCTTATGTAGGGTTTTCCAGATTATACTTATGAGGTTCCATGAATGTTAGGATGCTGCGTGTGTCTCTTTCAAAGAGAGCCACTTTCTCTGTGTACTATTAGAGATGCTTGATTGTAATGATCAATTTTACTTTTGCATTTATTTGGATATCGGTTCTTAAATGTCATCTTGTGATAAATGGAGCATCTAAATAAACTCTACATTCTACATCCACTATACCGTAAAATCCTTTCTGGAATATGTGTTTTAATATTGTATTTACATTTTATACTGATGAAACAAGTTAAAGCATCTTGTTGTGGTTTGTATGGGATGTGTGTGTGCGTGTGTGCGTGTGTGATCTGTACATTTGTGATCTGTACATTTGTTGTGTGTGTTTGTAGCGTGTATGTGATCTGTTTGTTTGTGGTGTGTGTGTTCTAGAGGACAGAAGCCAGTGTTTGTTCTCTGCAATGAACTGCCCTTTGTTCTAGCGTCTAGACGAGCTGTAAAAGAGCATACAGTACACACACACACATCACAGACACACACAGCTGACAACACGTAACATGCATAATTATCGGAGTGTGTGTGGGGGGCGATTGTTTTCTAGAAGCACACATGAACATTCACTGCTTGCTTACATATAGCATGTTCATTATGTGTCCTATGTGTTCGTGTGTGCTCTGCTTTTGAGATGATTTTATTTCGCTCAAAATTGATCACAATTACAAGAAGTCATGTCATGTTTTGGAACTGTGTGTATGGACATAACCCCCACATTTAACACACACACATGTTAGTCTGGCCGTCACGTCCGAGTCCTAATTACTTGTCTTAGATTAATTCAGACGTATGTAAATGAGTGTTTTAAATATGAGACGCTACAGCTGCTGGAGGGTGGGGGGGGTGTCTGTGGTCAGAGGTCAGAGGTCAGAGGTCAGTGGTAAGACCAGCCGGGGAGGAGCTTGACTCTGTGAATGAATGCTTGTGTGTGTGAGACACTAAATCAGACACAGTGTGTTCGTGTGATATCAGCTGAGCACTCATTCACTGCCATTGTGATTCCCTGTCAGACATTAGATGAATAAAGACAACACAAACAACAACTAAAACTTTCATAATGACATCAGATGTCAAGTTGTGTGCTCTTAGACCACCACAAAAAAAGTCATTTATTTTCGGTCATTGGTTGTGCTTGTATTTCATAGCTTTATATACACTACAAACACGAAATGGAAAAAACTCAATCAGAGAATTTGTTATGAAAAATATATAAACATAAATGTGTGTGTGCTGTTGAATGACATCAGTATCTTTCTCTCTCTCTTTTTTTTGTATGTCTCTCTAAAGTTAAACTCATTTGTTTCATCTTCATCCACACCATCTGCACATTTGTTTTTTATTTTAAGTCACATGATTTTCCTCTTTCAGTTTCCCCGAACGTTCACAGACACTTCCCACGTACATTTAAAAGCTCGACTAAAATGACCTTTGTTCCATTTAGCTGTTTCTTTCAAACGAGTCTGGGAAGAGTTTGTTCCGCTGTGTGTTTTTACATGGGGTTGTTTTGTCTGGCAGACGTGGTCACGTGACTTAAGCAGCGACGTGTCTGTTGGTAACAGGTACGACGGCTTTACATTTTATTGGGAGTCTTCTTTGTTTTTGTAAAGCTGATCTGGGGTCTGTGTTTAAGTGTGTATGTGTGTTTGTATTTGGGGCGGTGTCTTTGCATATGTGCGTCTAGCCACTGCCTTATTAGAATATAATAACAATAAGTGTCTCGTCGACTACATACAGACCAACAGTGTGGCTTAATTCACACAATTACACAAACTCTGAAAGCATACTACAGTGGTGAGAGGAAATAGTCCATACTTTTGAGTGTGCTGTGATGGCCGGTTCAACCAAGAATGATAACGATAACTATGATGATAGCATCCACGCAACAGACTAGTGTGTGTACTGTCTGTCTGGGTAAAGCCGCCATTGATTTCGCACTAAAACAAGAGCAGAAATCCAAGCTTATCCAAACACATTCCAGACGTCTGTGTGGCTTGAGTTGAGTTTACACAACCTCAAATCTCAATTTCTTAGAACTGGTAACAACAGTCGGATTTAATTTGTAGCCCATCGGGATAATTTTTGTTTGTCTTTATTATTGAATTTAAACCACTTATAATTCATGTATAATTAGTCGTGTTGGTGTGTAAGGCCCTGGCAGGTTTATTTTGATGGATGTTGAAATCTCTCTCGCTGAAGTTTACATTGCATGTGCAGTATACCGACGTTACGAAGCTCAGGCTGGAGTTTATACGACCTCTGGAATGTTCACTCACACAGGGAGGAGAGGCTTGGAATGTTATTTTGCCCCCGGGGCAGGAAGGTGCACCTGGCATCTGCCCCAAAACACAAACACTGCCTGTAAGAGCTCAGACGAGCTGAAACTGTTTTGAAGATTTTCACATCTCTTTCATCACTATCACAAATTCATCAAACAAATTGTGTCATTGTTATTTAAAGATTTAGGTTGTTCACATGTCGTGGTCCGTGTTGTAATTTGCAACTCTGCCCTTTTTATTTTGTTGATTAAACATTTCGTTTTTCGTGTGTCAATATCAATGTTGTAATTTGCAACAATTTTATTTTGCAATTTTATGTTCTTCAGCGTTTGTCCCCATTACAGGTTTGTGAAATCTATGAAAATGTTCCAGCTAGCAGCTTCATCTGGTTTAGTGTCAATAATAGACCCCAAATAAAGACTTATCTTAACTTAAAATGAAAATGTGAATTAGACCAAAGACATATTGTATTATACAATGCTGGAACATCAATTATTTTGGTTGGTCGGATTATTGTTCTGATGTTTGAATGCACAAAACGAATGATCAATTTCTGTATTTCATAAAATGCCACAAAAACTGTGGCCGCCTGGGCCTATCTTGCCCCCCACCCCCACCCCGCAGGGGGCCACAGCCCCCCGTTTGAGAACCCACTCGTCTAAACAACACTTTTGGTTGAGCCAGACTGACCTCCAGTCTCTTTCCGTTTAAAACATCTTTTGGATGGTTTACCATGTTTTCAACACAGGCGTGTCTGAGCGGCCTCGCACAAACACGCACGGCATGTTTAGACTGATTCTACCGGCCCATCTGCACAGTCCCCCGACCCTCTTTAGACCAAAACAAACGTCTGCTTATCCAAACAAGCGCATCAGAACTTGAGCGAAGGGCCTTCACAACACCCAAACACGCACTGAGGACGTCTTGGTCCGTTCCAGGGATCTCAGGAAGTCACACTGAACTAAACAGATCTGAAGTTTGCAACGCAGGCGTGTCCGCATCCGCTCTCAGACACCCTGAAAGTTCCCACAGACACCCAGAAAGTTCTCACAGACACCCAGAAGGTTCCCACAGTCGAGTTTCCCTGCCGGGGCGAGCGCTCGTAAGTCAGTGGGAAGCGGGTCTGTCTCTCTCTTTGTCTGCGTCTCTGCTTCGTCATTCCCATGGAAATTCGCAAGCAAATTGTGACCCTCCATGACCTCTAGCTCTCTCTCTCTCACACACACAGCAGTCACCACACCCCATTCACCAGCGTGTGTGCGTGTATGTGTGTGTGTGGAGACCAACAAACACAGCACAGAAAAAACTGACCAGAGCCATAAAATAAACCATACAGACATTTGTCTAAATGAGGACATTTGATAGATTTCTGTTTTATATACATAAGTGCTTGTAATCGTTTAGACCTTTTAGGATATTCCCAAAAAGAGGTTTAGTTAACTTTAGCTCATTCATGGGGACAGTTTTGTCCTCAAGCTGAAGTTAAGTAAACACACTCATCTCTGTCTGTCTAGTTTCTGTTGTCTGGCTCGATTCTGACCGGTATTGACCTGAGAGACAGACGGTCTCACCCCTCATGACTCCTCTCTGACTGTGTGTGTTGTATTAAGGCACATTAAATCAATTGAGTTTACTTATTTGTCATATAGGAGACACCTTTGGTGCACTAAAAAAATGATACTTTACACTTACTTAATTCAACCTTGTACAGTGGTTCCACACAACAAAAATATGTTATCTCTACTCAAATACTTAATGTATGATGAACTAAACTGAACTGAGTACACCTAAACAACCATATATTGTCCAATGATGGGAAGTGGAAATCCTGTTGCTAGTTTCTATTACACTTTTGATACAACTCAATTCATTAATGTTGTGTTAACTTGACTTTTTTAAGTAAATTGAATAAGCATCAAATATTATTTTATTTACTTGATTGAAACATGTTAATTTAAAATGTAAACATTAAGTTAAGCCAAAGCAATGCTGTTTTTAGTCTGTTTAACACAATACAATGGTGTTATGAATTAAAATTCATTATTTTAATAAAGTAAACAGTGTGGTAAGATCAATTTTGTGTGAAATGAAGGTCTTGTCAGCTTTCTTAGACTGTGAAAACTAAAGAAAAGGAGGTCATAAAAAATACAAAATAAGACAAAAATAGGAATTCAGTAGTTCCTGATAAATCATGATTTTTTTGTGACTTTCTAAGTGCTGTTTTTATTGTTTCTTGTAAGAATAAAACAAAGAGAAAATAGAAAATGACTGCGAAACATGAAATGCTCATGGTCGACATTAAATATAAAAGTACATTTTACATCCTGGGGGAAGTGACATCACAGTTTAACAAACTCTGATTTATCGCCATCATTTTTGCATGGAGAGGCTTTACATCAGGATTGAACTCGAGACTGACGAACCTTGTCAGCAAAGCATATACTGAAATATTAAAATGGAAATGTACGAAATCGTATAAATTAGACAAATTGTGAAAAAAGACTGCTGGATTATTGGTCAATCACTTAATTACATTTAACCCTGAAATATTTAATGCAAGCACACAACTGTCTAGAAAAAACGTATTTTTTAAATCACATTTTTAAGCTTAAATGGCACAATTTTCTTTATTTTTGGATAAACGTGGCAGTATGTTGGCCGAGTTATTTCTTCTATAGATCCGTGTTTGTGTTTCTATCACAGTGTATCACAGACAAAGAAGTTAGGAACAAGCGAGCATTATGAGATGTGGGTTTATACCACGATATATCTCTGTCTGGCTCCGCGGCCGTGGCATATTTCACATCCGCACCCGTCAGCTGTCTGGACATCTTTCTGTTTTCATATGCAAAACCGAGTCACCGAGACAATTCAGTCTAGACCCAACGACCGCGTGTACGAGCGCTCGGCCCCTCCCCCCAGTTACCCATCTGCCTCATTTGCCCGGGTTCATTCAGGGTGAGAGATCTGGGCGTGAGTTTGGGCCGTCTGAGCTTCACCTCGATCCTCATCGAGCTCTGGTGTTAGTTTGACTCTGGATGTAAGAGGAGCGACTTGAGAAGCGAATGTGGCAGCATGCAGCTCCATGCAGGCGAGGATCTGCAGCCGTGTGCGCAGACGCAGTGCCGATGTGAGTCCTATGAAGTTTGCTTTTTTTAGCAGTTGATGGATTTTAGGTGTTGTTGGGGTGTTCAGACATTGCAAATAGTTTGTGTGTTATTTGCAGAAATGCTTGAGAAATGATTCTGAGAAATGAGTGTCTCCGTTGTTTTACAAATGACGTCGTTTGTTTGGGATGTACAATATATAAAAAATATCGCAAATGTGCATATGCAGTGTTTTGCAATAACAGTGTCAGATTTGTTGTAAAAATGGCCGCTCACTTTCAGAAGTGGTAGTAATGCTTTCTTTTTAAGGAAAAGTATTTTGGTTATATAATTTTGCATATGCAATTTTGCTCTTAGTTTGTCTAAAACACAGTCTGTAATTCTGTTTTCTTACCGTGTAATATCGTGCATCCCTGCTTGAACCTTGAACCCTTCGACATTCAGAATGACTTGAATTCAGTGTTTTGAAGTCTTCACTTGCTCAGACAGAATCAACAGACTTTTCCTGCATTTTCTACACTGATCTAAGGAGTGAAATCTGAATTTAAAGAATGGCGAAACGTGACAGAGCTAGTTTCATTAGGATAATATGGATAACTGAAAGCATGATTCAATTAATAGTAAAATAAATGAACACACAAGCATTTGTTAAACGTATCATTCATGATGTACAATAAAGCTTCGCTGTGTTTTTTGTCAATTTCAGCTGCATATGTTCAGTGTTGATAGGATTATGAGTGTTTGGTCTCATTGATAGTTTAACTAAGTAATGTCACATTTGCCAAACATAAGAAATGGGTGAAGTCATTGACACACAGATGGATATGTGCTTGAGATTTCAAAGCTCTTAAAACTGCACAGTATGTTTATAGTGTAACAGTCTTCAGTGAGATCTGAGTAATAATTGTTGTGTCTCTCTGTTTGTAGCTCAGCTGGAGTTTGTGCAGATTCTGGTGATCGTTGTGGTGATGATGATGATGGTGGTGGTCATCACATGTCTGTTGAATCACTACAGACTCTCTGCGCGATCTCTCATATCCCGCCACGGACGGGCACGTCGACGTCACCTGCCCCTGTCATCGGTAAGAGAAACAAACACTCTCTCTCTACTGTCCACAACAGCTACACAAACACAAAAACGCACTCTACAGTCCCCGACAGCTTCATTCACACACACTAATGGCCTTCTGACAGCAGGGGTCAAATAACTGTTGAGTCGCATTCTAATTTTAGGCTTGGTCACATTATCAGACTTGTCAGATGTGACTCATGTTAGACGGTGTGTGTGTGGGGTCATCTTTTATTCATGTGCCTGTGTGTGTGTCTGTATCTTAGTAGAAAAAAATTCAAAGACATACTTTGGTTTCCTGTGATTTAGCTTCAGCCATTCACATGATCAGCTGTTTGATCTCACTGATGAAATTCTGACACCTGCTGGTTGTGTTGTAGTAATGCTCATGACCTCAGGATATGATGTGATATACTTTGCCAAACATTTGTCTCAATTCATACCACATGCATTATTAAATATAAATTGAATCAAACAGAAATAAATAAAACAATTCTGCTGTCTCTCTTTGGTTTGTCCGTCTCAGGAGGGCAGTTTGTGGTCATCTGATTGTACAGGCCCGTCCGGTGCCATGAGTGAGGTATGTATCACCGTCTCCTCACACACGGTCTCTCTGTTTTATCCCGATGTCACGCATGCAGTTTCACTCGTGCGTTTCTGTCTCTCCAGCAGGTTTATGCTCCTCGACCGCCCGACCGCGTCCCTTCTTACCTGCAGCGTGAACGTCTCTCCCGCCTTCAGCCCACCTACCCCTACTTGCCGCACGCCATCATCGACCTTCCCCCGACCATCCCGCTGTCAGACGGAGAAGAACCACCGCCATACCAGGGTCCGTGCACTCTCCAGCTCCGAGACCCGGAACAGCAGCTAGAGCTCAACAGAGAGTCGGTCCGCGCCCCTCCTAACCGCACCGTCTTCGATAGTCCGCTCATCGACGCCTCGCTGTGCCCACCGAGCGTGAACGCGGGCATCAGCGCTGGCAGGCTAGAGGGAGCTCCGCCCGCCTACAGTGAAGTAATAGGGCACTTCTACCACCCCACGTCTTTACCGCACCACACGCAGACTCGACCCGGCACGGTTGCGCCTTTGGTGCAGGGCGTGCTGCAGTCGCCCCAGCTCAGCCGCACGGACAGCAAAAACGCCCGCAATAAAGAGAAGCACAAAGCTCAGCAGGTCTGACATTACCGCGGCTGATGGTCAGAGCAAAGCGCCGTTGACGCGAGCTGCGGTACGAGAGACTGATGCAGCCGAGCGCTGGCGTGAGGGCTAGTTAACTTCCCTCAGAGTGCTTCCTGTTTGCCGGGGTAAGGAAAAGCAGTCATGCAAAAGACTCGAAGCGGCGACCCGTTCTCTTGCCAGTTTTTGCTTTCATGACTCATGACCTTGATGCAAGGTTTCAAACTTTCTATAAATATTTCTGTGTTATTTGTCATCAGTGCTCTTTAAATACTCGGACAAGTTCGCAAATCGGCGTCCTCCACTCTTTTCCGAAGTGATTTTTACATTTACTTGCTTGTCATTTACCACGGTCACTAATGTGATGCGGTCTGTGTGTAAAGTGCCAATAGCTGTTGCGTTGTTAACCCACGCTGTACGCTTCAGAAGAGAGCGACTGCACGCGGACGGTTTGTTTGATTTGACGCACATCACGCTAAGTTGAACTGTGCCGCGCACAGGTATATTCATTAATGTATGTGTGTATATAGGCTACAGTATAAATATATATACATGTGTATGGAAAGCAGAAAAAACGAACTTAAAAAGCACGATTTTAGAGTTATTTATATAAATGTCTAAAATTGCACTATTTTTAATAGCAGTCCACAAATCACGCCGGTCTCCTGGAAAGACATTATTTGTTGGACTGAAGTTTGTGTTTGGAGCGTGTTGAAGCGAGTGCGTTGACCCGTTGCCCTTAACTACAAACCCGTCGATGAGGACGGATCTATCGAACACCTGTGCTTCACAGCTCGACTGAACAAATCAGCTGAGGGTTCTAGAGATCAACCGTAGTCGTCTGAACTAGTCGTAGAACTAGTGAAAGAGGCTTTAAGGATACTAGTTTGTAGCGTAGTTTAATATCACAGCCCTTCAACTCTGTGTATTTGCCTTAAGCTTGATTTTAGATTCTAGAGCTGTGCGTCAGCTACATTCACAATCATTGATGTTTCCAGCAGAAGTCCCAAACGTGGATGAGATTTCTTCTGCTCCTGTCCAGCTCGGGCGTCTCTGAAAGCACTTTAAAGACGTGGGAGGAAATCAGTTTCGTTGGGAGGGGGAAAAAAACGAAAGGAAATAAATATGCAACTGCTCCCTCGTGGACGGAATAAGATCGGTAAGGTTCGCAATCGGAGAAATTCGCTGGTACACAAGCAGCCTGTCTGATTCTGAGTCAATGAATCAATCAGTATGGAACACAATCTCATTCATACGCTGCCAAATAATGACTCGCGAGACGGTCGATGGGTTTGCTTCCAGCTTGTGGTGAAGTCCCGTGAATCATTTTAATTCCGACCAATGAGGGAATATCGGGTGGAATTTTGTTCATTTTTACTCCAGGGAAACGGCGCTAACAGCGGGTCAGCTGCAGGCGGGTTACACTTATCACACCCGTCTCCGAACACAACAAGTTTCTGAAAGGAACAGATCACCCAAATATGAAAGTACTGTCATCATTTTGTCACTCATCTTTGGAATGACACGAGTGTGAGTTTGTTTGTCATTTTGGGTGAACTGTCCCTTTAAGAGTGTTTAAATCGGTAACCCTTTCTGCAGTTTGACATAAGGTCTTCCCTTTACAGAGACGCCCGCCAGCGTGTCCTCATCGTAGGTCACGTGAGCTGGGACCCGGTCAGCCAATCAGGTGGCGGCTGACAGGAAGCGATGTTGTATGGATGGTGATGATATGGTAGTTTAGTGGAGAGAGTTGCAATATACCGACTATTTGCCTTTTGATACTGTAGTTTGTTGTTTAGTTAAAGATAAAATAAGTTGTTTCTGTTGCTTTTTCTCGTAAAGGTCATGGTTTTGCGTTCAAGGTTAATGCAAGATTTATTATGTTTTTGTATGCAAATAAATAATGTTAACTTACTCTTTGCTTTAGTTTCCTTCAGATCGTTTCATCGTCAGATATTGTTTAAGAAAATAGTTAAAATGTGTTCGTGTCACTTCTGAAAAAACAAAAAGTTCATATCTTTGTGTGCCTTCCAGTAGCCAGTAAAAAACCCTGTGTGTGTGTGTGTGTGTGTGTGTGTGTGTGTGTGTGTGTTTTTTAGTGCATTCTGTTGCCTTCATATCCAAAACGCCCCAATAATTTAAAGATGTTATCAAACAAATCTGCATCGACGTGCGTTGATGTACTTTTAGTTTCGTCAAGGTTTAAGCACGAAGTGAGATTCACAAATCGCTCACGAAAAATGGAGGAAAATATGTTGTTGTTCCTGCATTCGAATCATGTTCCAGTTCATTTCTGTTTTTTTAAGCTTGTGCTTCTCAGTTCAGACGAATCGGTTAATCTGGAGTCACTTCGGTTTCATCACACGCTTTTGGGGCTTTGTTTAAGTTCATCTGTTTTGTCGGACTGTGATTCTCTGGGTTCTTAATCAAATAACAGAAGCTTTCCAAGTTAAGAGACATTTCCAAAGAAGCACTTTCTCTGTCGAACCCTTTAACATGGGTGAAGGGTCAGAATGAATCATGATCTCTTGTGTGTCTGGTTTTAAGATTTACAGTGATGCTAGCCATTAAACATTTCTGTGTGTTTACAGTATGAACATGATATTTTCTCTTTCTGTCTGTCACATTTATGTGCATGTTTTCAGCTGTAATCACCACACAGACGCCTGTTATTGTCAACAATAACCATTTACTTGTAACTGTTTTGTTTATTTTTATTTATATCATATCCTGAAAAGTGTTACCAGATTTGAATCATTGTTGCTATACGAGCGGGGGGCAGTGTTTAAAACACACCAGGTTATACAATCTGAAACATTTCAATTAGCTGCCAATTAAACAAATAAACATTTTATAAAAATACATTTAGTGTCTTTTATTCTGTTTTTATCAGTGCTTTGCATTTATTAACATACATCACAACACTGAAATAAACATGGATAGCAAAAATGTTACCAAGAGGTCCTAAAGCCTCAAAAGATGCTCGGTTTGTTAGAAAGTGAGAACACATCTTATATACGTTTAGACACTTCAACAGTAATACAGATGCTCGTTTTTAACATTCCACATTGTTGGTTGAATTCAATAACTTATCAATAAATTTTTTTTCAAATGTCTAGTTTTGCTAACATACTGCAGTTAGTGATGAACTTGAAAAACATATTTTATCTTTATGATCACTTCACAATAAAAATCTTCCGCTTCTAAACATTTCAGATTTTTGTTTTTTGGTACAATTCATGTACTTGTGTATGTGCAGCTCTGCCAGTAGGTGGCGATATAAGACATCAGATTGAGTGCACGTCTGGAGTGAAAAGTTCTTGCAGTTTCACCATTCATGTCAGTAGATGTCAGTCTGCTGTTGTTTTAGATGCTGTATTGTTCTAAGTTTAATCTATAACAAGCATGTCAAAGCAATAGCACATTTTATACAAGCAGGCAGCTCAATGATCAATTGATCAATACATTAAATGTGTACTTTAGGAAAAGACTCGTAAAGTAAAGTAAGGGATTACTCTTATTTTTTCTGTAATTTAATTACAGACGTAATTGAACTAAATACTGTGTAATGTACACAATAGTGGAATTGACATTACAATTCAGTCTAACTTTAAAATGCATGATTAAATGTAAAGTCGGTTAATAAGAGTAGACTTTATGTAGTTTTATATTATTTATTTAAATTGATTAAAAGTCCTTTCGTGTCTATCCTTGAATCACTTATCTAATCAAGGATGATATAGAAAGTAATTAGTAATAAGTAATTAAATACTTTTTGGAGAGAGTTATTTGTACAGTAATCTTATTTAACTGCTGAATATGTAATAAGTAACTAGTAATTCATTACTTTTTCAGAGTTACATGCCCAACACTGCATGTTACAGTCATATCCGTCTGATTTTGGGGTTACTGAGAACTTTTGACAGTTCATCCATCCTGAGCTTGTTTTCCAATGTTAGTTCTTATTTCCTTCTCTCGGATTCATGACTTCAACAGAACCATTTCAGCTTTCGCTAATCCAATGGAGTAAACAAATCTAAAATGATTTTTAATTATTCAGTGATTATTTTCAGTCTTTTGTCCAACCAAACATAGATTTTTAAATGATGAATAATTCCTACAAAGCACAATATTTAATATTGTCCGGCCTTGATAGTGTAAACTGGGACGGTGTTCTAGTAATCCAAAAAGTTCTCGTTTAAACCGGTTCGTAAAGTGGAGATAAGTGCAGAATTACTGATTTCTGTCCGGACTCTTGAGCAACACTCTCACCTCAAGGGCTCTGGATGTCATTAATGTGCTCGAAGTTACATTAGCTAAATATTAAACCTTTGACACGTTCTTGACAGAAACGGACACATTTAATAGGCTATGTGTTTTCATCTTGGTGCAAAACAACAGTTGGTTATACATTATTCTGTGTCCTTAACCCGTGGTGAACCGTTTTATGTCTTTTTCCGCGAGGAAGTCATTAATCATCATTCCTTTATGTGGTTTGAACTAGTAGAGACCAGGACTCATAAACTTGTTTGGAAATCAGTGTCTAACATTTCTTGGTGTGATAAGCTCAATGTTGCCCGAATGCGAGAAACTTCCGTGCTGTATAATAAAAATAAATGCTGATGTGTGGTCAGAAAACAGGAGGACGTGTTATATTGTCTATTCCTCTACAGCTCTGAGTATTGGATAAACGGGTGAGTTAATGTCTAAAGAGCTGTTGAATGCATAACTCACCGGCAGATAAGAGTGAGAAAAACATGTTGTTGTTGTTCCTGAAGGTGGTATCTCCATCAGCAGAAACTGAACGTGCCTTAGGACTTTTGTTCTTATGATAGATTGTAAACATGTATTTTAGTTAGATTAACAACATATTGTTACAAACTGATCATCTATGATAAATTTCTAATATTAAAACAAATTCAGATCTTAAATGTTTTATAGTTCAGCTGGGAGAGTTATAATGAGGTATTATTATAATGAATATGTCATATCACAATTGCATATCTTCTCCATTACTTGATTATGGACCCAGTCCAAATTCTTTGTCCTCTCTATTTGGCAAGAGAACAATTTCAGCGTCACTAGCTTGTGTGAACAGTGTGCGCTGACGTTATATAAGGCCAACAAGCCAGAGAGCGTGGCCCATTTACCCAGCATGCTTTGCCCAGGACTGATAAGCTCTCACCTTTGAAGTCTTCATTTCCACTGTTGCAGGAAAGTGTGGCATTATCACAGATATTTCTGCAGAATAAACGTTTACGCAAGTTTGTTCGGCGTCATGAATGAACTTCATTTCTTTCATTGGTGTGATGCAACATCATGTGGGACGGACAGCCGGTGTCCTGCAGAGTTGAGCTTCAACCAACAGCCAGCCGCTCTGCACCGGATCAGATCAGACCAGGTTCCATGATCAAAAACAGATAATCTGTAATTCAGTAATGCGGAAGCCATTTGTTAACGGGATGGTTCACCAGAAAAATGTACGTTATGTTATTGTTTATTCACCCCAATGCCATTCCAAACCTTTTGACTTTCTTTATTCTGCATAACACCAATAAGCTATTTTGAAGAACGTTGGCAAACAACATTGAACCCCATTGACTTCCCTTGTAGACACAAAACCACTGAGACATGTCTCCAAATATCTTCTTTCATGTTCCACAGAAGAAAGAGTCGTATACAGATTTTAACTGACATGAGGTTGAATAAAACACGACAGAATTTCTATCATGCGTGAACTTTCCCTTTAACATTAGACGCACAGATGGTTGTTAGCTGTGAAATAGTGATGTACTCTTTATTGACTGTGTACTGTACTTAAAAAAATCATTTTGTATGTTAATTTCGCATTGTTTTACAATATCTGAACTTTTGTCACACATATTCATCATTCTGGAAATAGAAGGCCAAGTCATGCAATGTGGTATAAAGTTTTCCAATGCACTTTTGTCATTTTAATGGAAAATAATGTAAAAATGGTACAATAAAACATGTTAACTGTAAAAACAAATACACTCACATACACACCGTAAAAATAAAGGTGGTTAAAAGTGCCACCGAAGAAGCATTTCTGGCTGTATGGTTCCATTAAGAACCTTTAACCATGACAGATCGAAAAAGTTCCTTGTAATAAATATATGGTTCTTTGAAAAATGTCACTTTTATTTTTATAAATGTACTGTAGAGTCAAAAAAACACTGTAAAGAGATGTTCCCATAATTCTTTGTGTCTTCACATCTGGTAATATTTTATTAAAATAATTGCATCTTCTTTTTTTACCACACTGTAAAAAATGTCAGTCCTCTTTTTTTGACTGTTGCAACAACTGATACATACATTGATGTAAACAAGCAACAAGTCACTAGAACATTTTGAGCTGAGCTGTTTACAGTATGCAATTGTGTAAATAAGTGTGTATTATTTTACAAGTTGTTTAGTTATTCCTAATGTGTTTCATTATAATCAGCTGTGCAGAATGTTTTAAAACGTATGTTTTTTGAGCAGTGCTTTGACTTGAAGACCTTCTCAGTAAGTATGAGAATCTTGATCTGATCTATGTATGCAAGTTTTTGACAAAAGTAACCTATTTATATTTGTAATGATACTTTAATTCAGAGACGAATCTTATCGATAAAAATATTCTATTCTTAAATTATTTTATTTTTAAATTTCTAATTCTACAGGAATTGTAAGTCTTATTGATTATTGACCCATTTAAAATGTTTTAAAAGGAAAATGCACACAACATACATTTAAATAACTTTTATTAATATTTTTACAATCATGAAGTCGACATCATAAAAATCATAGAAATACAAAAATAAATGACAACTTTCAGATAACTGAAATGGTTAAATTCACACATGAATCAGCAGAATGAAATCCTTGGATAGCTTAAAGTTCTTCACTTTGAAAGTGAATATAAATGTGAAACATGGAGTTGGACATAACACATCAATAATTTATCATGATAAATACAAACAAGTCTTCTTTAAAGAGCACACATCAGATGTTCTCTGCCGTCTCTGTGGCAATGAGACATTTTAAGATTTAAATGAAATAAAAGCTTGAATAAAAACTATTCCTCTCAACAAACTATAAAGTTAACACTGCAACTAGTATTTCATTTCTCATGTGTTTCTCACAGGTGTCTCACTCTCTGAGCCAGCAGCTCGAGCTGTCTCTCCATCTCCTCGGGCAGATCGTCATTAACCTCCCGGTCAAAGTACGTTTTGATATCTTCAACTTCCCGAGTCCAGAACTCCGGTGAAAGATCGAAAAGCTCATGCAGATCCACGTCCTCCGTCAGACCGCTGAGGTTCAGAGAGTCGTATGCGGGCACGTACCCGACGGCGGAGGGCATCGCCCCGGCCTCTCCGTTTATCCGCCGGAACATCCACTCCAGTACTCGAATGTTCTCCCCGTACCCGGGCCAGAGGAACCGTCCGGACTGGCTCTTCCGGAACCAATTGACGTGGAAGATCTTGGGTAATTTGGCGTCGGGATGTCTCTCCATGCTCAACCAGTGAGCGAGATACCGACCGAAGTTGTAGCCGAAGAACGGTCGCATGGCAAAGGGGTCGTGCATGATCACCTTTCCTGTACGGAAGCGAGAAAAAAAATCGTGTTTGATTCTGTAAACAATATTTGTTTGATTATTCAGAAGTTGAAAATGCTCATCTCACCTTTGTGCTCAGCAGCGGCCGTGGCTTCCGATCTCATCGCGGCTCCTACAAACACTCCATGTGCCCAGCTGAATGCCTCGTACACCAGCGGGACGCCCTGCGGCCTGCGCCCCCCGAATATAATGGCTTCAATGGGAACGCCCTCGGGTGACTCCCACTGCGGGTCGATGATGGGACACTGCCCAGCCGGGGCGCAGAAGCGAGAGTTGGGATGAGCGCACGGTTCACCTGAAACACACGTGAGACAATATAAACACATGGAATATGTAAAGAGCTTCGACATTGAGATCGAGAGATGCTACCAACCGTCCTCGGCCGTCCATGGTTTGTTCTTCCACGATTTCAGCGTCACTCCCTCAGGAAGATCCTCATCCATCCCTTCCCAGTAGACTCCGCCGTCGCTGGTCTCCGCCACGTTGGTGAAGATGGTGTTTCGATCGATGGTCTCCATGGCGTTCGGGTTGGTTTTGGTGGAGGTTCCCGGAGCCACACCGAAGAATCCGTTCTCCGGGTTGATGGCTCTGAGATTTCCTTTAAATCCACAACGAGAGAGCATGAACACAACCAAACACATTTCTTACATTTCTTCTCAACGGTTGTTTGCTTGTTTGTACCTTCTTTGTCAAACTTCATCCAGGCAATGTCATCTCCAACACACTCCACTTTCCATCCCGGTAAAGAGGGTTTCAACATGGCGAGATTTGTCTTTCCACAGGCGCTCGGGAACG
Organism: Triplophysa siluroides; assembly: GCA_006030095.1. Classification (NCBI taxonomy): domain Eukaryota; kingdom Metazoa; phylum Chordata; class Actinopteri; order Cypriniformes; family Nemacheilidae; genus Triplophysa; species Triplophysa siluroides. The sequence continues at coordinate 10,271,758 of VCII01000237.1, read as the reverse complement.
CAGCTGCAAAGTATTTCTTCTGTCCGGCGGGGTTGGTGATGCCCAGAATCTGCCCAAATGCACCGACATCCATTTAGTTTTAATTTGAGTAAATTTGTGTTTTATTCATAATTGCCGTTGTAAATGACTTTCTACGCTATGCGTTTCCCACACTCACCAGCATGTGTTCGGCAAGCCACCCTTCCTCTTTGGCGATGCGGGAGGCAATTCGAAGCGCGAAACACTTTTTTCCCAGCAGCGAGTTTCCTCCGTAGCCACTCCCAAAGGACACGATCTTCCTCTGGTCTGGGATGTGAGCGATGAGCGTCAGGTCCGGATTACACGGCCAGTTGTTCACCAGCGGCTCTATGACAGAATGTTGAACGTCATTTGCTGTTCTTCATTTGTGTCAACCGACCCAAAGCCATTTAGACCGTCGACTTACTCTTCAGAGGCAGAGGACAGCCGACCGAATGCAGGCATCTCACAAACTCTCCGTTAGCCAAAGCGTTCGACACAGATGTGCCTATTCTGGTCATGATCCTCATGCTCGCCACCACGTATGGAGAATCGGTCAGTTCCACTCCGATCTTAGACAACGGAGATCCAACCGGACCCATGCTGAAGGGAATCACGTACATGACACGACCTACAAAATAAAGATTATGATGGATATGTAAAGTGCACAGTACAAGTTCATGGGTTTGTGAAGGTCCCGCACCTTTCATGCATCCGGGGAATCGGAGGTTCATGGCTTTGTCCCACTCTTCTTGAGACATCCAGCGTCCGAGCTGACTGACCCCACATCCGCGGGGGCGACGGAACCGTGTCTCGCCGCTCCGGAGTCACAATGACCGTCTTACTCTCAACACGAGCCACATCGCAAGGATCGGTGCGAGCCAGCCAGCTGTGACGTGAACACCGGTGATCAGTAAATACACATTTAGATCTTTAACATTTGACTAATTTAACACGGAGCACTAATACAAAGACTGAACACGATTTTAACATCCATCATACCAGTTATTGTATTTGGGCAGTTTCTTGATGACGCCCTGCTCTTCTAACAGGGTGAGAATGGCCCGGTTCTCCTCTTCAGAACCGTCACAGATGTGCAAGGCGTCGGGCTGACACAGGTTCACGCTGTTCTCAATGAACTCTCTCAGGGCTGAGCTCAGAGATGCCAAATCCCCCTGGAGCACTCGTGTTCCAGTCTGGTTCCGTGACTGCAGCTGGGGAGGCATGATGCTGAGAGATGCTGATGACGCGCAGCAAACTGAGAGGATTCAAGGGTCCTCGTGGGAGTCCTAAGGCAACGACAAAGAAACAAACAAACATTTAATAAAAGGGCTCTTTAAAAGTACAGTATTGGTGATGGATGCCAATTGTACTGTATATGTAATACTACTGTATATTCACGCAACAAGAGTCTTTTTTTATTCTAAATGATATATATTAAAGAATACAATGATGTTTTAATCGTATAAAACACATTTATTACAAGTTGTAATACATCATTATAATTATAACAAAAATACATCACATTATATTTAAAAATAATATATAACTATGTATATCATTATAATAAAAATTAAAATATAAATAATATATTAAGAAAAGCTCATTTTTAAAAGACATTTGCTTAAGATAAGTTTTATGAAAAGTTTACCTCAGTGTGGTTGTAGAAAGAGTTGATCTAACAGTTCTTCATCAGTCTGTAAGGATGAGGAAGCTCATGAATGTTCTGTACATTGTGTGGGGCAGTTAGTGGTATAAATACCCCACAGCTCTGGAGGAGGGGTTACACACACTCATACGTGCCAAACTACTAGGCCATAAAACACACACGACAGGAGACAAAAGTCAAAAACACGGCGTATCTTCTGACAATCGTTGCATCACCCGAGTAGACTAGCCATTTGACCCCGAGCCGAAGAGAACTGACCTGTCACGCACGGCCGTGACGCGCCTGCTCCCGGCGAGGCATCATCGTGTTACGTCATGAGCAGTCGGATCTCCGCGCTCTGATCTGAAACTCAGGCTAAGCCTTACTCAGCAGTAGCTGAACATGCTGCCTGCGCTGTTCATTTAAATCATATTTTTTTGTAACAAATTTAATTTTATTACTTGATAAATTTCACACTTTTTTTTAAACTTTAGACCGTTATGTAAAGTTTGGAGCAAGGACTTTGAACAATAGCTCATTATTGTCTAATGTTGTATTATTGTATTAACGTTATTAATACATTATTTTTCTTTCTCATTCCTTAATTTTCTTGTTTCTTGATGTCAAAAAGGTTTGTCTTTATTTCGGCAGAATTGTCTGTTATATAGGCCTACATCGAAACTTTATTAACTTTATTTTTACTTCTACAGAGCACATGTTTGAACCGTTACATTAAAGTATACTTTAAAAATACTATATTAAGATGACTTTTAAATACTCATTGTTTTTATTATTCCTTTTTATATTTTTGTTTTGTAACGATCCAGGAAAGTGATTTAAATGTGCAGATTATCAAAAGAACAAGTTGGACTTCTGATATCAGTCTTTGTTTAAAATGTCATTAACATGAAGACTTTCACAGTACAGTTACAACCAGTTACATTGCGCACTTTGATTGCATGAAGAATAAGTTGACAACGTGTCATGCATAACTGGCATTATTTGTCATTTTAAAAAGCAGATTTTGCATAATTTCACTACATGACTGGCCTTTAAAAACAAGACAACAAAATAGCTTTCCTGTAGCTCAGTGGTAAGAGCATTGCATTTACAACATTGTGGGTTCGATCCCAGGGGATTGCAAATACCTATGTATAAATGTATAGGATAATGCAATGTAAGTCGCTTTGGACAAAAGCGTCTGCCAAATGCATAAATGTAAATAGGGAAATAGGACTACATGTCAAAAACATTGAGGAGAGCTTAAGACGACGTGACACCCTTATCAAAGGACTTGTACTTGTTTTGCAAAAGCCCCTCTAAAGACACATGTCTCACTGTACACAAAACACAGAAAACATAACAACCGGATGAGTTTAACGACTGCCTTTGTCAATAACATCTGATAAGCTGTGATAAATCAAGTCAATGAACAGCTGTCTATTGTAAAACATCTTTGTGAGAGAGTTTTATGTTTCTGCTTTTTTCAAGTGTAATCTCGTCCTTCATGTAACCGTGTCCCAAATTGTAAGCAATGGTTGTGGACCAAAATATGTGTATGTTTTTTTAAACAAATGTAAATTACTGTAATATTAAAGAAGACAAAAATGAGGAATTTGTATTGTGTTGTCGAGGAAATTTGTGACATTGAGCATCTCAACTGCTTTGTAATAAAGAGTCAGACATTCTTCCTTTGAAACCAATGATGCTCTTCAGAACTTTTGCAGATCTTGCTGGAGAACACGAATCCGCGGGTTTGGGTCATGCACTTGTCATTAAAGCAAGAGGGAAACTTAACCTTTTATGTTAGTGCTGCTTGCTTGTCATGTTGTATAGAATAATTTCACGTAGTTCTTTAGACTTTAGACTTTAAGCTATGGAGTTTATAAATGATTAATGTTAAAATACATTTTAAATGGTAAATTGTATATTCATAAATGTGAACAGGTGTCATGAATGCTTGAAAATCAGATAATTTGGGCTTTTCTTTATGATTGAAATGGCCTAAAGTAGACGTATGCTCCAGTAATCTTTACAAAACAGTAAACCCAAACAAAAACCCAAAATTATTTATGACATATGTTTTTAATTTATAGTTAAAGTAAAGGACAATGCAAAACATTTGACCTTTTACTTTATCATATAAAGAAATAAAGTGATTTTAGAGATTTCCTAACAAACACACATCACATATGCTGCAGCTATCAGCTGCATTTCATTCAGAACGTCTTGTGGATTATGAGTTTATGACAGACAGAGAAACAGAAGATAACCATTGTAACGGTTATGAATGGAAACTCTGTGTTATGTGGGATTAAATACAACATTGCAGAGATGATAACCCTTGCTTTCCGAGTAGTTATTTGTCAAGTATAAGATGTGCTGGTCTTTGAACTTGTGTGTTCTGGTTGTTGATGTAGAAATGACGTGATAGAGAGTGAATGCTATAGGACAAGAGTCAGATGTTACAGACACATGAAAAAAACTGCCTCTAAATTACCAACCACTAACAAAGTTATCATTCTGTTTGTGAATAAACATATGCTTACATAGGCTAAAAGAACAAGTACAATATATAGACTTGTTATGCAATTCAAATGTAGGCATCTTTATGAGAGTTCAGAATGGTCTGCATATTGCCCAATTCCTAGTGTCCTGAAATCATTTACACATTTGTATGGAATTATGAGTTGTTCATATTAAAGATTGAATGTTATCATAAGTTTTAATAAAGACTAATAAAGAGTTTTTTGGTAAACATTTCAAACGACGATGCCATAATCCAATAGTGACACCCTCAAACCATAATACTGCATGATTATGAATTGTTTGTATTTACTTAAAAGTACTTAGAATACTGTGGTACTATATATCTATATCTTTTGCACCGCAATGGCCTTTTTGTCGGATTACACTTATTTGAGTCATGCCCCAGATTACAGGAAAACGTGATTTTGTTCTTATACAATTACAAACGTGTCCCATTTTGTGTATTGATTATGTTCATCAACGTCAATCATTTTAAAGTAATTTGTTTTGTTGTTCTCGAGCGCCACCTGCTGGCCACATCACTTCCGTAAACTTTATTTGTTGCTGAAGCAATAAAATGTGTAACTAAAACAAGTGTAAAAGCTGTACTTGCATGTTTTAAATTAATTCATTTTTATGAAATACAAAATGTGGCAGTTTTCACCTTTCGCAAAGTTTAAAAATTAAGATGATCAATTTTATTTAAAATAAATTATAATTCATCTATACGTCATTTATCTTCTATTATTTTTGTTGGGTTTTGTTATTTATATATTTATTTTATATGACATCATTTATTTTATAATAAAACAATTGGGGAAAAAGTCTACCGGAAGTTACCATCAAATCCTTCCGTCGTCGAAACATCCACACAGTGAGTTCGTTCCGCCGCGGGTTCGTTACGAGTGTTTATGTGACAGCACCGTGACCGAACCGAGTCATGAGCGCTGATAGCTCGAGTCCAGATGTTCTGGTACCGCTTCGGAATCTGTTTAACTGTGTGTGAAATCCACCAGAGATCGTGTGAGAGGTATGAAGAGTTTATCTCGCTGCACGACACGCGTGTTTGTGTCCACGGCTAACGGCTAAACTCGGATCAAAACTACAATACGCATTCAGTTGGAAATATAAACCTTTTAAAATGCACGTACAGAAACAAACTAAACGACATGCATACAGTTAACGTCATCACGTAATTCTCTTCACAGCTGGTATTTACGTTGCTTGTTTCATCGTGATATTGACAAATATCCATCGATTTTAAAGTTACGTAAGCGATGTAAAATGCAGTTGAGTTACATCGTAAACTTGTTTGTTGTGTGTTATCTATGAACATGAAATCACTCGTATTGTTGTTTAGACACATGACGTCACTCTTACACTTGCTACTGTTTAGGCTCATGACGTCACCAACATATTCCCTCCTGTATATTCCCTCATCCCAGTATTTCTGTGCTTACAGATGGAGAATCAAACGAATGCAGCGGCACCTTCAGCTTGTCAAACTTCTGGGAGACTTTGGGTTGGTGTGTTTAATCATCTGTTTCAAGCAGATCTGCCCCAAACATTCACGGTATGATTCACAAATGTCCTCTCATCTCACAGACCAAGCTGTCAAGACGACATCTCAAGAAGCGACCAAACTCAGTTTGATGTTCTCGAGACCTCCGGTGCCCTCAGAGGAGGTGCATCCACCAAACCCCAGTTTGTTACACCTACAGATGCGTTGACATTTGAGCTCATCGGACGTTTCTTCTCATTTCAGGAATGTGCAAAGCTGGCAGACTCTTTTCGGAAGAGCGTGCTGGCGTTGTCCACAGTTTACTTCTGGTTACCGAAGAGCCACGGTACAGCGAGATATACTGTACACCATGTTATGATATGTTTTAGTAATAATTGGGCTATTTACAGGTTTGATTGTTTGTACGCTCTTGCCTTGTTTCAAGACAGTACTTTTATTACTCAGACAGACAAGTTATACATGTCATTGGGTAATATGTCTGTTTCAAAAGCCGTCTCATGACCCTGCTGTGAACCGTCTTGTGTGATCTCAGCTTTCGGGCTGTTGTGAAATCATGTTTTATAGTCTTGTTTTTTCGGCAGGAATTACACTGAAGAGGGCAGTTAGAGATGCGGCCGCTGAGGTTTTCGAGGGTCTGGTTCAGCTGCTGGATGTTATTCTCTCATCTCCTTTACAAAGGTGTTGGAGCTCTTATTCCAACATCCTTCTTTTGTTTGTTTTTTGTCTCGTGCACTACAGCAGATTTATTAAAGAGTGTATTTACTGTCTGATCTGATCAACTGATCTGTTGTTTCACAAGTTTGTCTCAGGATCAGCTGACCTCTACCGGAGGAGTGTGGGCTGCCTGTGACCAGTTTAATCAGCTCCCAAAAGGTGAGAGGAGTTATTAAGGTGATAGTTCACCCAAAAATGAATGTCATCATGTACTCACTCTTTTGTCATTTCAAACCTGCGTGACTTTCTATTTCCCGCATAACGCAGAATAAGATATTTTGAAGAATGTCGGTAACTGGCACCCATTGACATGCACACTGGTTTTGTGTTCATACAATAGAAGTGAATGGGTGCCGGCGCTGTTCAGTTTCAAACTTTCTTAATTCAAATATCTTCTTTTGTGTTCTGCGAAAAATAGAAAGTCGTGGATTTGAAATGACAAGAGTGTGAGTAAATGATGAAGTTTCATTTTGGGTGAACCACCTGAATCATAACAAATTGAAAACTGATTGGATTGCTCAGTTAGTTTTTGTACAGCTGTGATCATCAGGTGTATTTTACCACGGTAATGTGGTTGAACCATTTGATTGGTCCTTCTTCACAGATAACCGCTCCGCTGTGTTGGCGGTCTTGACGTCAAATTCTGGTTTGGTGAAAGATGCCCTGGAAGAGATGGAGCAGGTTTGGAGTCATCTAAATCAAAATTCATAGTCTTTAGCATTTTGATATGATAATTGTTCACGTGTTCTTTATCAATACGGGGAGTTAATATGACATAAAGTTCTGATTCTGATTTTAAATGCGTTAAATATGAAAAAAAATATTGTCTCTCTGTAGGCTCTAGCTGAGAGTCAGGACCCGTTTGGAGACATCTTAGACGATGATGACATGGACGTCCGCGGTAACCAGGACACATACTGGTCACAGTCAGACCGCCAGCTCATCCGTCAGTGTCAGGGTCTAATGAAAGCATCCGGCGCATGTCTGCGCAAACTCTCCTCTGCGGTCCGAAACAACGGACGAGCGGAGACGGAGGAGAATATTGCGCAGTTAGACGATCTCGCCGATGTTGCCAAAGACGTCAGTCCCAGGTGGGTTTGTCGTTTGAAGGAGTGTTGTGTAGGAGGTACACACCCTTTCTTTTTATGGAACGAGAGTACATGTAATGATGGGTTGTTTTATTTGTGCTTTTAGCATCGATGACCTCACTCTCTCTCTATACCCGCCTGTGGACCGCTCTGCGGTGGAAGAGAATGTAAGCGCCCACAGATCGTTTCATAATCACACAACTGCACCTGACATATGTGGGACGTGTTCAGGCGAACTTCCCTGCATGTGTCCCACAATGACAGTCTCACATGTTAGTTTTTTTTAGTTTGTGTTTCATTTTGGGTGTGTCTGTCAAGTTGACATGAATAATAACCCTCAGTGTCGCTTTGACTAAACGACTAGATGCAGGTTCTCAGCGTTCAATGAAACAAAATCATTAAGAGTTCATGTGTGGAACACCCCAGAATGACTGACACGCAGTCAAAAGTTCAGATGCACCTCACACCTCTGTTCTGTTTATCTTTTAATATCCAAACATCTGTTTAAATGAATGGATAATATATGTGATTCTATTTGTGCTTTTAACATGTTTTGATTAAATTTGAAGCATTAAACATTATCATTATTTTTGTTTGTATTTCTTTCCATTCGTTCAATTTATCTTGAAACTAACAAAATAAATGATTTTTTTATCATTATAGGTTTGTAAACTGGCATTTGTGCTGAAGAAGGTGCTGGAGATCACTAGGTGAGAATTAAGAGTGGATTAAGATGAGTTTAGTTCAAAGATCACTAGATGAACGAAACAAACATGAAGATTGAAAAGATTAAAAGAATGTTCAGTTTGTGTCGGGACATGTCATCTCTGCTTGTGTGTTTAACGCATACCGTAGTACACATCACACCCTCTCAGTAACGTCTCCTCCTTAGTGATCGTATTCATTTGTTCCTCAATGTTTGTTTAACCGTGTGCATCATTTATTCTCTTTTGATCTCCTGTCAGGACGAGTCACGTTTGTCTGGAGCCAGATGTTTCATGGGTGAAGTTTCTGGACGGGGCTGTCGATCACAACCTGGAGAAAGTACAATCACTGCTGCGTGACTGGAACTCATAGCGTCCTGAAGACCTTAGTGACGGCGTGTGAGCGCTCCATTGATGTGAAAAAGGACATTTGGTTCATTAAATATCTGAGATGCTCTTCTGTTGAATCTTCAGAGATGTTACCAGACAAAGGAAGATCCTTTCCTTTTTCCATATCATGTTATGATTTATGACGAATGACATTCACAATATTATTTGTTTGCCCTCTAAAAAATTCAGTGTATTTTGGATATATATGTAAAGTTTTTCATGTTACGTAATTTATATAAACTATAAAAACATCTCCACCTCTCATGCTGGTTGTTTGAGAGCTTCTTATACCACACAGTTTTCAAACACAAACATACTTTCACACTTCGATGTTTATTTAAAAGGAAAATAGCGGGACAAAAAAACACTTGTAATCAAAATGATGTCACAAACATGTTTACATGTAATTGTGCAGAATAAAAATAACATTAAAATTCCTACTTATGAGTCATAGAATGTCAGTTTAACACTGTAAGCCTTTCTATTTTCCTAAAGCGAGATAGCCCAGGCGTGACGAGGGGGGTCTGACGTTCACATCAATGCTGTTTCTGACGTCTTTGAAAGTCGAGCTGTCAAAGCAGGCCACCAGTTTCTTTGGTCCGGCTCTGTTGGGTCTGAACTTCACCTTTAGAGTAGCTTTCTGACCCGGACCGAGCTCAGCGATTCTGGAACAAACACAGCAGATATTAGCAGGGGTTAAAATTGAGATATATTGAGAGTGTGTGTATGTACGTGCGTTAAGTGTATGTGTCTATATGTGTGAGAGTGTGTTTGTGTGCAAGTGTGTCTGTGTGGTACTGAATGTGTACATGTGTGTTTATTTGTGTATAGCTGTATGTGGACATATAAGTGTGTTTGTGGGTATATTTGCGCATGTGTATGTGCATGCAGTGTTTGTGTCTATATTTGCGTGTGTGTGTGTATTGCATGTATGTGCAAGCGTTTAAGTGTTTGTGTGTATCGTATCTGTACAAGTGTGTGGCTGTATGTGGACATGTCGTGAGTGTGTTTGTGTATTTTTGCATATGTGTGTGTGCGTCTCACTTGATCTCTTCGGTTTGTCTGAGCAGTCCGCTGCCGGTCAGAGTGATGGAGCAGTTATTCAGAGATGCAGACAGGGGGTTTTCAAACGTCACTTCTGCTGTCATCTCACCGTTCAGAAGTGGAGTCCCACTCACCTGAAACAAACAACACACACACGTCACACATAAGTCCACACGGAGTCAAAGACACACCCCTGTTGAAAAAACCAGCATACCAACATACCAAACCACTGGTGCTGGGTTTAAGCTGGTCCTTAGCTGGTTTCAAAACATACCTAACCCAACATATGCTGGTTTTTCAACAGGGCCTTGTTGAGATCTACAGATGAAAACACTCACATTTAAATGAAGTTGAGGGTTGTGAGGGACGATGTCTTTCTCCACCAGGTACACATCTTTTGAATGCTTCTTATCTGTTGCGATCACTGATACTTTGATGCAGTTGTTGTTCAGAAGTTTTGGTCCATATGTGGCAAACGGGATTAAGATGGGAATGACCTGCTCTAAAATAACAATGTAAAGAAAGTTTTCACGACATCTGTTTTTCATAGGGGTTTAAAAAACTTTATTGCATTTGATGTAATTCGCTAGTTGCACAAGATGGCGCCGGTGAGCTTTTGGGATGCCAGAGTCGGCAGAGTCATTTCCGGTCGTATGGCACTGTATGGGAAAAGGAGGATTTTGGGCCGGCAAATATGTGTGTTTTTATGGATAAAAAAAGAAGAAAGTATAAATAAGTGACACGACAGATTCTCTTTACATTGCTGAGCACTCGTTAACCCAAAACAACTCGATAGCATTATTATAACATCTTGTGAAACTAGCCTATAGTAGAAACAACTAACTAACGTTATAATATACAAATGAAAAGCGAAGGTGTTTTGCACGATGAAATGAAGGCTATTTTGGAAACATTTACTAAACAATAATGCATTTGGATATTTAAACCGACTTTTTTCACCAGCTCTTATAATTATAGGTTTATTTTCAAAATGCTAAATATATGACCTGACTTATTTTGTGTGTTTGTGTCCCCCTGATACCTTTCTTGGGTTGTAGCTGGATGTCTCTGGTGTCACTCCAGACTCCGGCCTCCGGGCTGTTGGTGTATCTCATGATCTGAGCGTTCATCCTCAGCGTCAGCTCCTGTGTTTTAGAACTTTCTGTGGTTAAAGTGAGGTGTGCTTGAATATCCACACCGTTCAGTGGTTTCCCATCCAGACTGATCTTCATCTCTAGTTTCGGACGAGGAGGAGCTTCGATTGTCCTCAAGTCGGTGGCTCTCTTCACGGCCTCTTCGTACGCAACTCGCTCCTTCTCAGAACCTGAAGATTGACGAAACAGAAGAACAGATGAGTACACAGAGGAAGTGCAAGTGTAAGAGTTTGAAGCGTGCAGACTGACCCTCAGTGTACTTGTAGTTTTCCGTGATGTCTTGTCTTTTGTTGCTGCCTACAGCTTTAGTGCTGATAGACTGGCCAACAGCTTTGGTGTTTGACTGAATCCTCTTCTTAGTGCCGTTGGCCATAACCAGCCACGAGACTTTATCGGCATTCACCTCTCCGAACACAAACTGCAAATCGTATTTGATATCGGTGTGTCCCTCGCGGATGGCCTTCACCGGAGCCGGACCACAGCAGTAAACATCTGCACACAGCAAACCGATCACGTGAATCTCTTTATCCGTCTTAACCTTCTGTTTCATTCATGTCAAAGAAGGCTCAGGTCACCTGTACTTTTCTCCTGTGGCGTTGGGTCCACGACTTGCCAGCCGTCGTAGAACGAGTCTTCAGTGAGATCAGGACGTCTCATCCAGGCCTCCACCCACACGTGGTAGTTCCTACATTCCATTTAATATATTCCATTTATTTTTCCTAGCAACTTACAGCAATGAGCTGTTAAACAAAATCATTATTATACTGTAAGTTCTACATTGATACTGAATGACTTTACCAGTAATATAAAAGAAATGATGACTTTTTAAACTAATCTAAGGTTAAAATGACTTTTATCTTGTGAAAAGCTATAATTTTTCTTACCAAACCGTGTCATGGCTTTGTTTGGGAGTCACGCCGTAATCACCGTAATATTCATCAATAATGAGGTTTAGCTCCGTGTCGTGGGCTGATTGATAGTTGGTGATAACACGACAAGGAATCCCCAGACATCTCAACACTACGCACAATATATACACACATACACATCAGTCTATACACACTACACACATAAGACACTGTACTGGGTGTGTGTGTTTGTGTGTGTACCTGTGCACATCACTGCAGCAAACACCCAACACTGTCCAAATTTGACGGGGTGACAGTCATACTTCATCCACCTTCTTAAGATGTCCACACTGCTGGTCCAGTGACTCGGCTCGACGCCTCCAATAAACTGACTTTCCCACCTACCCACTATCACACCTTTATCCTCATCATCAGAGTTTATCTGCAGGATTCAGAGCAGAGTTTAATACGTGTAAATGCACACATGCTCCAAAAATAGCTCTACATCATAATTGTTGTGAAATATGACGGACCAAGAGACAATCGTATGCGAGAGAAACGAACAGCTGAGCAATTCAATATCAATGTTACCATGGCGCTGATCACTCGACTGATGTAAATGGGGTTACAGCGCGCTGAATAATCCTCCTGTGGGTTCTTCACACACTTTGGGTTCAAGTCCAAGAGCTTCAGACAGATGTCCAAAATATCATCTTCAAACTAGAGAAAAACACAAGAGATTTCAACCATCTATCGTCTATGTGTTGAGATCAGTGGTGGGTAAGCGGCTTTAAAAAGTAGTTCATTACAAATTACATCATCAACATTGTATTTAAATGACTAATTTCTCTGTAATTGGATTACGGTACACATGACTAAATCATTCTTAAAAGCTGTATCATGCTTGAACACTGGGACGATTGAAATTTACTTTTAAACTAATTCAATTGATGAATAACATTGACTGTAAACAAGCAGTACAGGTTACTTTAAAATAAATTGTCATTTAAATTTTAGAAAGAAAATGAAAAAAGAAATGAAAATTAATTTAAAAAAAACTTTTATGCAAACAAAGTTTTCTGCAGAGTTGTTGAAAGTATATACAGTATATATAAATGGCAGAAAGAGTTTTCATTAAATATAAAATAAATGCATTCAATATAAAAAATAAACGTAATCCCTTAAAATAAAACCAAAAATCCACCCCACCCAACAGTGATAAATATGATATGATATGATTAATATAATATAATAACATTTAAAAAATAAAATAAAAAAATAAGAAAATTTTACAATTTGCTAAACGCATTTACACTTATTTTTATGGTTGGCAAATTGAACTAACCATAAATTCAAAGTCAGTTCAAATCAAAGTAGACTTTTGCTTAATACTTGAATACTGAAAAAGTTTTCACTTGCATTCAATTGTATTCATTGCTTCACTTCATTCTAAAAAATCTCTCCATAACAACTGTTTTCACTCGCATAGCAACCACTCACCACCCTAGCAACGTCTTCAAAGGTAAGCACCACTTCTCAAACAAAAGAAATCTGGATTAGTCATGTGTGGACAAAAGCACCATCATCTCACCTGCCCAAAGTCCCAGGCTTCAGATGTGATGTATTCATTTACTCCCTTGTACACGATTCCCTGTTCATTCATAACGTACTCCTGTCTCTCTGCGTCATTGGCCAGGAACACCCAATCGTCTGTAAAGAGGAGGAGGTAAGTGAGGACGGGTCACACATCAGAGACATGAGTGATGATAGGGATGTGTAAAGAAAGAGACGTACCATCGCACCACGGGTTAAAGAGCACCGTTAACGTGCCCACACCTGTCGCCGCTTCCGACGAGCCAGTTTTCACAAACAGCGAGTACAGACCGATGCTGGCGTTTGACGGGCAGAGAACAGACAGGGTGGCAGTCGAAGGTGTGCATTCTAACACTTGAAGGCTCCAGCATTTTCCAGAGTTGTTAACCTGGGGATGTTTAGTGCCAAATGATGAGCGGGTACCCTTCTCTTCAGACGCATCGGGACCTGAAATGTTTCAGAAATAAAGAATCCTAGATGAGATCTCTTTAAAATCTCAGAAAGTTTCGACTTAATGTGAACATTTTCACACCTGTTTCCACAGTCAGCTCGATGTTGTCGAGATGTGGACGCTCAACGCTAAGGGTCAATCTGAAAGGTTTCCCTCTCCGGACGATGAGGCGTTCAGTCGTGATCTCATGTGTGTGATGTTCGGTGTTGTTCTTCTTACACTGAAGGTCTAGTTTCATAAGACCTGCAAGAGACACATGTTTCAAAACCACAAGAACAAAACCAAAGGTTCACGGATCTGGTCCTCGAGGGCCAAAGTTGAGAAAGTCTGAACTAGACAAACGACTCCGTAACCCAGCCATGGCCCGAGGCCCCAGTTACATCACCAGATGAAACGATGTATATTTCAACATAGCGAGGTGTGGCTTTGACTGACGGATTACATTTTACACAGTCAGTCTGATAAAATGTCAAGTCAATTAGCCTAGCTGTGAATGTCAAAATAAAGGCGAAAAAAGAATTGGCATCCCGCCAAAGAAAGCTGGCAAGGATACACAAAAATACATCATTTGTTTTTTATTCAAGGAGCATTGGTGTCAATCACGGCTTAAAGCTGCATCAAACGTACAATATAAGTTTTTTCCTCTGAATAAATGAAAGTCCTGTAGGTGAGGGAAGCGTATGTTTTCACTGCGAACAGCGTGGTTTTGAGAATTGAGCGATTTTAAGGTTGATTCAACTTTGTTTCACAATTATGCAACTTATGCAACATTGATGGTGTTCTTGTTCTTAAATTATTTGTTTCCCTTTAAATAACTGCTTTGGAACCATCTGCATTTAATAAAAACACACAAAATAAAGTTAACTTCATGACCAGTAAATAAAGAACCACAGTCACAATTAGTTTTCTCAAATTATTCCCAAGTGTCACCAAACAAACACCTGATCAGAGTAAAACATCACCATGTTAAAACGATGAGCTTGTTCTCGCAGTGTGTCTAAATTACACTGGGTTTATCAGTTAGCAGAATCTTAAAGGAACAGTTCACCCATTTACTCACCCTCATGTTGTTTCAGATCTGTATACAATATTTTTTTTCTGTTGAACACAAAAATAGGAAACATTCTTCCAAATATCTTCTTTTGTGTTCAGTGGAACAATACAATGTATACAGGTTTGAAACAACATGAGGCTGAGTGAACAATGACAGAACTATCCCTTTAAATGTGAATTGGTTTAAAGGCTCAGTTTTACTGTGGTAAAGCATATAAATCAAGCACAAGATCAGAGCAGAGTTGCTCATTTAAGCCATTTAAACTTTCTAGTTTTCCCAAATCCAGATTACTTTACTTCTACGATCTACATTAATTTTACACCTTCATACGCCTCATGGATTTGAATTGTCTAATTTGTTTCTGTTTTTATTTCTCATAAGCAATTTTCGCAGAAACATCTAAGACTAAGCCAATATCTAAATAAACCATAGCTCAATCTAATCTCCTCAGATATGAACATGCAACATCTGCATAAAAAAAAAAACATTTGTGTTCTGAGCTGCCCTATCCTGAATTTACCGTATATTTACCATATATTTACTACGAGTACTAAGTACTATACTCTTTTCACACATGGTTAATTTTGTAAAGACAGTATTACGTTCTAAGCATATTTGTATTTACAGAACAATAACCCAAAATGCCAAACATGTCTTTTTCTCACCCTGCGGTGTGTTGTTAGAGTTTGTCATGCTCATGTCGTCTCTTCAGATAGGTGCCGTGTGTGTCTGTGTTCTGTATAAATGAATGTTGGGTTGTTTTATAGATGCCCTGCCCCGTCACCTCCCATGAATCTCAGAACATTGATCACATGTGCACACCCTCTGTCATTACAGAAGTCAACCCTGTTGAGTAATAAAATAATGAACGTTGAGAAAATAAATGACATATGTTGTCATTCAAATTAGAGGGAAGGTAAGATGAATCAATATTTGCCTGTTAATGGTTGCTAACGTAGCCATTCATATTTTATAGAATGGAAACAACATGTTCAAGTTGAGTTTAACGGTTCCATGCTGAAAGAAAGAAATTTGTGTTTTTATTTCACTTGCGACAGAGTCACAGACTGTATTATTCCTCTCGTGATGTTGAAAGGAAACAGTTGAAATCCCAGATGACATCACTGTAATATCTCAATATTATTTCTCCCAGACATCAATGAGATTACATGAAGTCTCATTTGTGTCTGAGATATTTTTCTTGACGAAAAAAAAGGCAGAAATCTCACAAATATCTCTTTTAGAGTTTCAGAAGAGACGATGTGAACTTTACCTCTTCATTTTATACCTCCATGCTCTTCGTGTATCTTAACAATTGTCACATTTCTGGTTTTATTTCTTCTTAGCAATTTGAAGAAAAAACTGAGACTGAGTTGATACTTCAAGAAAACAACTGAGACCTCCATCAAATCTCCTGATGAATGAGCAACATTCAATGACATCGTACTCTGGGAACATCAACACTATTCTAAGTTCATTTACCGTTCCTGAAAGCTTACATTTATTAAGCTACAATTTTAAGTTGAATTTCTGATGTTTTGAGTGAATGGTTTTGTAATATGAATGGTTTAAGAATGGTGCTGCCGGCACATTACATCATCGGTATGAAGAATAGAGCCATTGACCTAATTTCGTCACAATCGCATGGAAAGTTCATGCAAGTCGTGAGGTGTCAGGTGACACATCATGATTCCTTCAACTTTCTCATGATTTTTTCATTAGGTTATAGGTGTATAACTGTAATTATGAGAGTGACACACGCAATAAAATCTGACTCATTTACGTGCGTGTTTATTTACCACAATGTTGATACAATTCAAGTCTCTGACAACACATGCATGAGTTAACAGTTTTATCATCTGTAAGACAGAAATGTGCCGGTCCCAGGCCAACGGATCAATAAATATTCTCAATATTCATTTCTCTAATAATCATTCACAGGCCCTCAGTGATTGTCAATTCAGGCACTTGAAGGAAAAATTCAGAACACAAATCAAAACATTCATATTTATCTACAACTTAAACAAGATGCTTTATACCTGTAAAATTATGTTTTTTATTGCCTTTGATAACGCTTCATCTTTCATTGTTTTTGACTTGTGACAGAACGTGATGCGTTTATAACAAAGCGAATAAACAGAACCACCTTCGTTCCACAGAATAACTCCCGGTGAGACGTGTAGCTCTAAATTAGCGCAAAATAATGACATCATCTCTGATAAACAAGTCCTCTACATTTGCCCTCTGCAGATGTTTTGTGCGTTTCAGCGCCCGATCATGTGGTGTGATATAAAGAGCATCAGTCGGGGACCGCCGGGCGGATGCAGGACAGTTTGTGTTTCTCTGCATCAGACGTTGAGCTCACAGGCATCTTCTGTGTGCTGAACGTTCTCCCGTGTGGGACACCAGGTCCTCCATCACTCGGCTGCTGTGGTACCACCCATCCGCTCAGTATCGCTCACGGGCGGTTCGGCTCATGGTGAAAGGCAGGGTGGCGGATGACAGCGACGACACCTCCCAGTACAGACTGCGTGAGAGGAACAGGCGGTACAGCACCACCACTGAGATACACTGACACAGAATCACGCCTATCGTAATGATCTGCACACACACACACACAGCAGGAGGGTGAGATGGTTAAAGTGGGCGGAGCTCTAATGAATGCAGATTAGTAGTTCATTCTCTTACCTTTTCCCTCTGATGTTCGTTGAGTGTTAATGAAAACAGAGCCAGAACCGGCTGACACAGGAACCACAAAAAACAGCCCTGAAACCAAAAAACCCACCGGTTTACTGGCTGATCATTTGCAGGATACCAAAATTATACCAGCTACTGAAAAACGTGTGCAGTGTTGATTCACAATAGACAAAACGAAAAGGGAAAAACATACAGTTTTAACGAAAATTATTACTAAGAAATAAAACCTATATGTATCTTCATAAATATATTAACTGCCACATTTAATTCTACCAGTTCTGACCAAGGTTACTTTAGTTTACTAAAATGAAAACTTTGAAAACGTTCCTGTACATTGAAATCAAATCAAATATTGACCTAAAAATTATTGGAGAAACTTAACTCAAGTAAAAATTTAAATGTTGCCTCAAAAATAAACTGTAAAGCAGTAAAATTATGATAATAAACAAAAACTAAAATAAAATGAATTAATCTTATGTAGCAACATTAAAATAAAAAACAATAAATTATTGACATAAGCATATACCAAAATTGCTAAAACTTTCCCCAAAATTAACACAAAAACTAAAAATCTAAAAATAAAGGTTAATTTAAAATATTAATAAAACTAAAATCAAAACTATAATAACTCTGGTTCTGACAAATATTTAAGTGATCATTTTATTGGGTTATGACGCTAATCTTATTTTACCATTTGATAAAATACATGATATTGGGTTCACGATACATTAGTATTATGATATTTTTATGATATTTATTTTATATATACAAGTTAAAAAAGATTAAAAGATCGATTTCCAAAACAATTAAAATTTTTACTAACAGTTTTGTTGACTTACAAATTGTTAGAGAATTGTCTAAAAAAGATTATATTATATTTTCAATTAATTTGTTTTATTAAAAAATATATGCATATATACATAAATGTATGAATAAAAAAGAAATAAGAACAAAAAATTAAATAAAAATGAAAGAGGGTGAAAGGGGGGAATACTAAAATTACATAATTGCAGAAAAAAGGGGTAAGAAAGAAGAAAAGACCTGTTTCGACATATGTCTGAAATATGTTCATACAAATTATAAAGCATGTCCATCCTCCAGAATGGCGAGAATGGGCAAATTTTAAGGTTTAATTGTATGAATTAAATTTTAATGTGTGTAAATTAATAAAAATTCAATGGGTCGTGACTGGAAAAAAAAACGTAATAGTAACATAAAAATAAAATTAAGATAATTAATTAAGAGAGAACTTCTTAAAAAACATAAAAACATTATACATATCGTCACAGCTCAACCAATAAAGGGACAGTTCACCAAAAAATGCACATTCTGTCATCATTTACTCACCCCTAGATTGATCCAAAACTGCATAAATGTCTTTGTTCTGCTAAACTCAAGGAAGATATCTGGAAGAATGTCAGTAACCAAACAGATCTCATCCCCCATTGACTCCCATAGTATTTATATTTCCTACTATGGCAGTAAATGTGGGATGAGATCTGTTTGGTTACTGACATTCTTTCAAATATCTTCCTTTGAGTTCAGCAGAACAAAGACATTTATACAGATTTGGAACAGCGTGTGGGTGAGTGAACAATCCCTTTAAAAATGTTATAGTGTTCATATTGTACCTTTTTTGTATGACAATACACACTTGTGATTTTATTATGGAAGAGATATCAAATTAACCACATCACTAAGAAGTGCAGGGCACTTAGGGATTGTCTTAATTGGGTAATAACATTTAGTTCTTTACTGAATAAACAAACCAGATGGAGAAAGCACGTGGCAGTTTTGTGTGCAGTATGCATCAGACCGTCTGTGAGCGTTACCTTGGCAAAGCTGAGATAGAAATCTCTCTTGAGCGTGCTTCTCTCTGCCGAGACGATCTGATAAAGAACCGACGCCAGAAACAGAGCGAGCGCCACACGCAGAACCATCAGGAGACGCCCGGCGATGCTGCGATGAGCGTGAAAACTGTGATGTTCTGTGTCTTCAAACTGCTCCCAGATCAGTAATCCCCCCTACGCAAAACACACACACACGTGTCATGCTAGTGTCAGGCTAAAGTAAAACCACGAGAGTGTCTGGATCAAACAGAGACGGTGATGGAGAGGCAAACGTTACAGATTGCAGCTTCAAGAAAGTACGTTTTGATTTTATGTTGACTTTGTAGTGTTCTTTATAGCGTTCATCCTGGAATTTCTCATTTGGTGTCATGTTGTCATCTTGCTGTTTCTTAGGACCCGTGTGGATCATCGTCTGTTAAGATGGAGACTGACCTGTGTGATGACAGTCGCCAGCGCGACACCCGTGGAGGCAGGAGACGAATCCCACTGCAGCGGTTTACTCAGAGACTTCCTGCTGCGACTCAGAGACCAGCCCACACACAGACTCAACAACATGTAGACCATCTGCACCTGAGCGATCATGTCACACACTAACACACACATCAATAAGCAAGCGTTCAGAGATGACGTCACGGACGTTTGCGAGACAGAAAGAGAAGAAATGCACACTCACGCTCCGCGAGGCTGCCCGTCAGAGGCGTCCCCACCCCATCTCTAGCATACCTGGGGGGCAGACACACGTGACATCCCATAATAATGTTGACGATGAAAACTGATCGTTTGATATTGATGTGACAGGCGGCAGCGTCTCACCGGGCCAGGTGGATGTAGTTGAGCAGCACTGACGTCCCCTGCAGAAGCAGCGCCGTGGACAAAACCTTCAGCACGGTGTGCATGGGGCCGCCTTTACTCAACGCCTGCCACAGCGGCTGCACGTAGATGCACGACGCCACGAAATACGCCAAGATCGACATGAAGTAGAAACTGTGCAGACCTGTAAAGATGAATGCGATCATCCTGCTAGCTGTTTCGGACAAACACTGAACACCCGTAAAACAAAACCGAATGGCAAGACGCAGATTGAAAGTGAACATGACAAGTGCGACACATGGCCTCTCACCGGCCTCCTCAGCGCTGAAGTGGTCCAGCGGGTTTCCCGCAGCATCTGGATTCAGCAGGGTGATCTGGAAGTGTACGTCCTCCAGCTGTCCGTCCATCTGCCCCTCCTGACAGGTGTAGCGGTCCGTGTACATCACGTGCCACAGCGGCTGTGAACCGGACGGCTGGGAAATCGTCTGGTTCTGCTCTTCTTTCCTCACTGTAACTAAGATGTACACATGACAGTGTTAATTCATACACGCAGGTTATTGTATAACCAAAGTTATTTGAGTAATAAAGTTTACATCTGTAGAGAGAGAGAGAGAGAGAGAGAGAGAGAGAGAGAAAGTTTACATCTGTAGAGAGAGAGAGAGAGAGAGAGAGAGAGAGAGAGAGAGAGATCTCACTAGAGATGTGCGCAGATGAAACTCTCTCCAGACAGCTGAGATTCTCAAAAGCCTGGAGCCCTTGAAACATCAGCAGTCTGGCCTCCTTCTGCACAGCCATGTCGACGTTATCCACACGATACACCAGCAGTCCGTTATCACCTGAACACGAGTCACGTGATCATCATAGAGATACTGTACGTGTGTCACACAGTGCATTACAGTCAACAGAAATCACAGTCCTGCATTCTGCCTTCACATTTAGATCTTTCAGACATGCACGTGCAAAAAAGACACAAAGATACACGTGCATTAAGATGAAACGTACCATGATAAAGAAATCTTGTGATATATTGCCCGTTGTTTTCTCTCGCCGCGTCGCTCCGGAAAACTCCAGAAACTGTTTTCGCATTTGCAGGACGTGAAGAGAACAAAAGCGCGATGAGGTTTATAACAAACAGAACCATGTTTTCATTTCGACGCAGGCTGATTTTCTTCATTCACTGTAATGAATGAGGCCGATACAGCCCCGGTCCGTCTGCGGAATGAGTGGCGTCTGTTACAACCAAACAAATGGCGGCATTTCTGCCAAGCGCAGTTAAGTAACCAATGAGAGCTCGTCGAAGGCGGGACACTGTCGCTGACAGCTGGGCTCATACGTGTCAGCGCTGCCGCAAAGCGATGCAGAACTGTCGTGAAGAGACTGTTTTGACGCGCTCATGCGACGTGTCTACAGTCATTTTGCAGAGACATGTGAGTTAATTTCCTGAAGAGATGTGATCGGATTGTGGTGTTGAATTGTCTGATCAGTGATGTTGAGTGTCGGTGAGTCTCACACTGTGCTCGTGACTGGAGGAGCGGGATTCATGTGAGTCTTTTACTGTTTCGATTTAAACAGTGTTAAGATGTCACAACAGCATAAGACCTGAATTATTGTGACACCTTGTCAATCATTAATGGATCATTTACTTGGTTAATGTCTTGGTGGACATCTGTGGTTTGCTATACCACATGAAAAGTACTGTAGTATTTACTTTAATAAACAAATAAAAGTCCTAGATAACTTCAGAGTTTAGCATCATGATTTAATAGTTTCTCAATTAGGTATAATTAATACTATAGAATACTGTAGTTAGTAATAACAAAGCTTAGTCATTACTGTAATGTATTATAGTTTACTGTAGTATTTTTGACACTCAGTTCATGCAGTTCATTGTACCAATTCTACATTGTTTTTATGAAGACTTTTATTAATTTTTTGGAACAAATGCTGAAACGCATCTTGAATACGTTGTTTTCTATCTCTCTACCCTTCTGCATATCATTAGATATACAAACAAGTGTATACAAATATGAAATGTTTTGCAATATACAGGACAGTGAAAAAGCTTTTTAAAATATACAGTTCTGAGGACTTTAAAGCATTGTAGGATTATAATCTGAGCAAAACATTTGGTTTAGTAAGGACAAATCCCATTTCAAATCCATTGTGAGTCGTATTTAAAGTTATCACATCATCTCAATAAGGTGCTATAATTACATTTTAACACTGTGTCTGACATCTCCTATTTTACACACTATATAGTAAGGAAAAAACAGTATTGGCAATAAATAGGGCTGTCAAACAATTATTCGCATCCAGAATAAAGTTTGTGTTTACATTATATATATCTGTGTACTGTGCATATTAATTCTGTATTTATAAACACAAAACATACACATACTTTTAGGAATATTTAGGAAATATTTAAATGTATTAATTTATATTTACTAATTTTTTTATTTTCTATATAAACGTTTACTAATTGTTATATTTTATATTTTTATTAAATATATGCACATATATAACGTAAACACAAACTTTTATTCTGGATGCGATTAATCATGATTCATCGTTTTACATTATCATAAGATAACATAAAGGTCATGTTATTAACGTGAAAGTGTTTCTTGCTTTGTCGTCACTGTATGATGTTTAATCATGTTTTTTTCTTTTCAGTGGATCTCATTTAATCCTTACTTTGGCCGCAAGATACCCGCACTGGAAAATCATCAATCTTGATAATGTAAGTGCTTTTTGTTCATTAACTTAAATCAGCATGTAACTCACTTTTATTAGAAAGAGTAATGGAGACTCATTGTTTGACATGCTTTTTTTCTTCTTCAGTTGGACTACTGCTCCAGTCTGAAGAGCCTCAAGTGTTTGGAGGGCACTAGCACTTACAAATTCATTCTGGTACAGATCTCTGCCTAGTTATTATTATTATAAGTTATTATTAGCGTATGTCTGGCTGAGCCATGAATTTTTGTTTCTTAGGGAGATGTATGTGACCCATTTTTCATAGAGCACGTCTTTTCAACTGAAGACATCAGTGTTGTCATCCATTGTGCTGCTCAGACTCACGTCGGTGAGTAAGACCTTTGGAACCTAATTGAATAGCTCAGAGTAACATGTTTCACACTAATGTGTTTGCACTTGTGCTTCAGAGAGTTCTTTCGCATGTCCATCACGGTTCATGCGCGTGAACGCGGATGGCACCGACGTGCTGGTCCGAGCGGCATTCCAGGCGC
This sequence comes from Triplophysa siluroides, assembly GCA_006030095.1. NCBI lineage: Eukaryota > Metazoa > Chordata > Actinopteri > Cypriniformes > Nemacheilidae > Triplophysa > Triplophysa siluroides. Next base: position 10,248,420 of record VCII01000237.1, on the reverse strand, counting down.
GAGTCAGGCGATTCATCTTTGTGAGCACCGATGAAGTGTATGGCCAAAGTTTAAAACAGGTCTCCAGCTAGTCTGAACACACATTTGACCCACAGCATGATACTTCTAGTCCTACCTGTTTAACCCATTGTAATTTCACATCTGTGTGAACTCCTGTGATATGGTTGTTGTTTCACACCAGACGTTTGATGAAACGAGTCCACAAAGACCAACCAATCCGTACTCGTCTTCTAAAGCTGCTGCAGAGAATATTGTCATGTCTTACTGGAGGAAGCACAAGGTATATAATATTATTGTACTTGATATATTTATCTGGTACTAAAAGCAGCCTACAGTAAGTCTTTTTTGGTAAACATTTCATCCTTGAATCTAAGAAAAAAATAAGAGGACATATTTTATGATGATATTTTTGGATATTGTAGATTTGTGCCTCTCAGTAACATAATGTAGAATATTTGTCTTTTCTTTTTTTCATATTATAAAGTTTAGACATTTGTATTGTTCTGGATGCTGAGTGTTGTAACCGTAATATAAATATTTTAATAAGCATGACATTAAGTAAATATGAAATACTGCTAATAAATAATTAACAGTTATATAAAATATTTATATTAAATGTATATTAATATTATTAAATACAAAAAATTAATAGTTACATTTAACATTATGTTAATTAAAGTTTTTTTCCCATTTGGGATTCATTCATTTATTTAACTTCCTTTAAATTTAGTTACAATTATTTAACTTTTCCTTTAAATTGAACTCAACAAGAATTGGGAGGAAATAGGTTTATTTGTCATCTGTGTAACGAGACATGTATATTCTTTTCTCACTGCAGTTTCCAGTTATTATAACAAGAAGCAGTAATATATACGGACCTCGGCAGTACCAGGAGAAGGTACGTGAGGAGTGATTCTACACTCCATACAGAAGTTTGGGAAATATTTTATTAAGAAATGTTTTTGCCTCTTTTACAGGTCATTCCTAAATTCCTGTCTCTCATACAACACGACCAAAAATGGTAAAGTGCCACATTGCTTATAATTATTATTAAACTAGACTTATTCTTCAGAAATCAAGCATCTGTCTCTCATACAGCACTGTTGAGGGCACGGGCCTGCAGTCCAGACACTTCCTCTATGTTGATGACCTCACAGAGGCCTTTCTGATCGTGATGGAGAGGGGCGTTCTGGGGGAGATTTACAACATTGGGACCAACTTTGAAATTCCCATCATTCAGCTAGCCAGACAGCTTGTTCAAATGGTAGGAGCACTGTTGTGTTTGTTAGTGAAACAAAAAAAATAATGTTGGTCTATACAGATTTACTAATGCAATGTATGATATCATGTTCTTTGGGTTGTTTTTATAATATTGATACATTTATTTTGAAGTGTTATTTTGTACAACATGACCTGTTTTTATTTCCTTGCAGACAGTGAAGAATGTTTCAAATGAACAACTGGATGATTGGATAGAGTTTGTTGAAGACCGGTGTGTGATGAAATAAAAAATGATAGTTTTCATCACATTTATGAAGAATAATTTGTGACAGATTACAGTTAATGTTTTTTGTACTTTCCAGACCTGTCAGTGAAATGAGATATCCCATGATATCAGATAAACTGCACAGACTCGGGTGGAAATCAAAAGTAACATGGAAAGAAGGAATTCGACGGACAAGTATGTTTTCCCAATTTCTCTGTGTTTTGTGATGATCAAAATGTTACATATTTGTGTTCTGTGATAAACTGTGATGATGTTTTGTGTTGTCTTCAGTTAAGTGGCATGAAGAGAATCCAGAGTTTTGGCCGTTGATCCCTAACATGAAGGAAGAAAACTTGACGCCAGCTGTTGACATTATTGGATCTGCCTAAACAAATTGAAGATGTCTTATGAATATATTTAAAACCTCATGTAGTCTAGAAAATATTTTAGTATTATTTTATGGTATTTTTTATTTTAATATTTAAAATTTTGATTAAGACTTTATATATGCAAATTTGTACAGCGGTTTTAAAATAAAGTGTTGGACTAATAAGTGAATATTCCTATTGGTTTTTTGAGCTTGGCCACAGGGTTAAATATGACCTAAAGTCCCCATGAACCCGAAGTTCAGATCGTTTTTACTTCCGTATTATGACACATTTCCGATTGTAAGGAAATTCAAAGGAGAAAATCAGTGGGCATGGCTTGGGTTTTTCACTGCGAATTGATTGGATGTGTATAAAACAGCTGTTGCACTGATTTTTTTAAATGAAACTGGCAGCAGACTGACATTTTCACATTTAGCAGATGCTTTTATCCAAAGCGACTTCCAGAGAGTTCAGGGAGCAATATGCGATATGTCACACAGGAGCAATAATACAATAGGTGCTAATACAAAGTTACTAGTTTCAACAAAAGCTAGACCACTACCTGTTGAGAAAAAAAAGAGGGTAAGGGGACAGTTGACGGGGAGGAGTTTACTGATGCTGCGGCCAACTGTCTAGTTTAGGTCATTTGAGATGGATAGTCATTTCAGGGCAAAGTGCATTTTCAGATTTTAACATAAGATTATGAGGGTACATGAATTTAAAAAAGAACATGACCCACATTGATAAGCTAGTTACTATAAAGTCTTCAATATTTCATGGAAAAATAAGAATTTTAATTTCACTGGGACTTAAAACAAATTTGAATCACAAGCATTAGTATTCCGGATCGTTTATGACAATAAATAATTTTATGACATTAAAAGTATAACTGGAAACAGATGCACGTGGATCATAAACCAGAAAAATAAATTAAGAATGATAAACGTTATTGTGATTTTGTACTCAGAAAAGCCGCAAGTGTCGTATATTTGTATTACTTTTACTGCTAACGTTGCCCTGTCCAATATGGCGGACTTGACAGCGCAGCAACGACCCGGAAGTGACGCTAGAGGGCACGAACGCACGTGTTTTGGAAGCATGTTGTTGCAGTTTTTAATGTCTATGCAGCGGTGCATGCTTGCAGAGTGTGTTTAAGTGAGTGTATAGATTCTCGTGTCTTAAAACACGGTTAAAGATTGTATCTGAATAATGGGCGAACACGAGCGCTACCCGCCGCCGAGCTTCATGACGCCGGCGGAACCGTCCGTCCACTGGACACCGCCGAAATTCGAGGCGGCCAGAGATTGGAACTGGACCCAACCGACACCACCGGCTGTACCCTGGAGCAACAGCCCCGGTCCATACGGAGGGTTCGGACACCATCAATATTACAATCAACATGCAGGTACAGACACGTGCTAGAAAATACCATGGTAACGTTACTGCTGGACTTTAGGGAAGATTGACCATGGCTTTATTATAGTAAACGTAACATTTACTAAAACCATGATTGTTAGACTATGGTAAATCTGGTTGCTATGCTTTCATCATAAAAGTTAGATGAATTCATATTTATTTGTTTTTAGGTCCCCGTCCCTCCTCCTCCTCCTCACAGACCTGAGTGGCAGAATCATGGAAACCAGTGGGGCAGAAAGGTGCCAAGAGCTTACCACATTTACCCTGATGTTTACTACGGTCACTTTTGAGTTGTCAGTGTGTATGTGTGATGCTCTTTTGATCTAAACAGAAGCAGAAGAAAGAGCCAGAGTTCAGCCACTTCTGCGACACGTGTGACAGAGCCTTCAAAAATCAAGACAAGTATGATGAACATATTTCACAGCATGTGAAGGTAAATCCGCCACAATAACCTCAATATTATAGTAATGTTCAAAAACGCTACAGTGTCTAGACAGTTTTACTGTGGTTTAAAAACGAGGAACAGTAATGCTGTGCGATCTGATTGGGTGATGTTCTCTTTGCAGTGTTCTGAAATGGTATATCATCCATCCATCCATCCATCCATCCATCCATCCATCCATCCATCCATCCATCCATCCATCCATCCATCCATCCATCCATCCATCCATCCATCACAAGCTCATGTTTAATCTCATGGGTCGGTTTTGAAAATTGCAAGGTGATTTGACTAAATGACAAATCCAGTGTATTTTCTTGTCCTGCAGAATCACGCTCCAGGGGCCAAGAGAATAAAACTGGACACACCAGAAGAGATCTCAAGATGGAGGGAGGAGAGGCGCAAGTACGATTGTTAAAAAACTCCTGTCTTCAGTTAAAAAAAATAGACCAGTCTATCATCAGGGAAGCATTTAAAACGGGTTTTAATTCGTGCAGGAACTACCCGACGCTGAGTAACATAGAGAAGAAAGTAAAGATGATGGAAGTGAAGGAGCAGAGAGGAGATGTTCTGGAGACGGCACAGTTTGGGTTTGTTTGTGACTGAATTGTGTTTACAGTTTAAACGGGAATCTTTCTAGACACGGAGTATAATATTAATATATATTTTCTGTCCTCAGTCGTATGAAGAACCGAGGCAGAGGCAGAGGCAGAGGTCGAGGGTTCGGAAGGTGGAGTGAAGGTGCCGGTGAAAGAATTGAACCCGTGACCTCAGAGACGGACCAGCCGATGTCACTTAAGCGGCCGAATCAGGACGGAGACCCTCTTGGAGCTCTAGCAAACAACGACCCGGGTCAGCAAGATCATTCATGCAATTCTGTATCCACTGTTTTGATGATGAATGAAACAGAATTATTGATTACGTGACAAGAGTTTCATTAAACGATCATTCATTTATTTTCTTTCAGGGTCTGATAATGAGGAGTCCGTTCAACAGAAGCAGGCTGGACTCTCGGTTGCCCCCAGAATTGTGACGTCTGCATTGGGATCACTCATGTCCAGTTACGTGGATGACATGACCGACAGTGAAGGAGATACAGATGGTTAGTACTTAAGTTGTTTAGTAGTACAGCTCAATATTGATGGCTAAACCCAAATGTAAATCAAAGCATTAATCATTTCCCCACTTCTGTTTGGAGATACCTTTTTAAAAGCACACATAAAAAAAAGAAGACTGAGAAGAAAGATCCGTTTACATGGTATTTGTTCTTTCTTCCAGTTTACTGTCGTTTGAAAAGCGTATGCTTCGACACAACAGCGCCCCCTACAGCTCAGACATATTTATACATACATATATATATATATATAGACCCGGCTGACATATAAAATAGAGACCCGAACCTGCACGGGTCCTGGGTTGGGTCCTCGGGTCCCGGTTCCTCCATGAAGACCTCTAGTTCAAGTCACTTACACAAAATAAAACAAACGAACAAACCCAAAACAGTATTAATGGCTCCTACACGCAATATGTGTCCTTCTACAAAGAACATTACTCTGTCTAAGTCTCACATCTACCCAAAAGTTTGTTATTTACATTGACCATAAATGTTTATTATACGTAACTGTTAAAAGTATTTATAAATGTTAATAATAATTCAAATCAAACCATTGCAATATGTACATTTTCAGTATTTTTGTCATTTCAAATTTTGCAACCCTGAATATGTGAATGTTATAATGTCTTTCTATTACATGTAGCTGGGTTTTGTTAGCTGGACAAACGTGGTGGATTTAGTTTTGTGAGAGCAGTGCATACTAATGAAATCTATAACCTGAAATGCACTGTAAGTGGCTTTCGGATGAAAGCATCTGTAGGGATGCAACGATTCACCGTGAGCCGGTTGGAAATCGATTATAATATGTGATTATGGATAAGACAATATACAATTTGCAATATATATTTTAACCAGCAGGGGCCGCTGTTTTTCTGCAAACTTGGTAAACGTGGATATGCTATTATTTCTTAAAAAAGTCAAAGTTTGGAAAAGCGCAGACAACATCTTAGTTTGTTTATATTAAAGAGACGTTTGTATACATTTTTTATCTACTTTGGAATTTATTTTTAAAACTGCAATTTAGTTTTATTATTTCACATTAAAAAAAATTTTTTTTCAAAGAATTGTGCAGCTTTACAATTTTCCTCAACTCATTCTGTAAAAAAATCGTGATTCAATCTCACCGCGAGATCAGAATCGTAAATCGTTACATCTCTAAGCATTTGCCATAATATAAATGTAGTGTTGATAAGTTAAAGTTAAATAATACCGTATGTTTTTTGCGCAGGTGAACAGTAATTATTTTTTTATAACAGGACACGCTTGACGTCAAGACCTGCTTTAGTTTTTTTCTATGATAAGAACTAATAGTCATTTCCATCTCAGATTCTCCTTTGTCACGAGCGTCTCGGGCTGTGGATGAGAATAAGACGCTACTGGTGGCTCATCCCGTTCCGGTTCAGAACCGCTCTGTACATCACCAAGAGAAACCTGCAGACAGCCCACAACAATCCCATCATGCCCCGGCCGGAAGAGGTCGAGGGGGTCGCGGGCCTCAGAGGGGCAAGGGTCAGAGAGGAGGTCACAATCACCTAAGTGAATCACATAAGCCAACGCTGCTCGAGATGGTGAGCGAGACCATATTGACAATTGTAACTTTTGTGAAATCTGTTTGTTATTTCATTATTTTACGCCATAATATTTCACCGCGTGTGTTTAATGTTATTCCAAATGTATTTGGCAGCTATTGGCTCCCGACATTCGCCATGAGAGGAATGTTATTCTTCAGTGCGTTCGATACATCGTCCGGAAGGGATTCTTCGGTTTGGCAGGTAAAGACAGTAATGAAATCGCAACTGTGAGTACAGCGTGTGAAGACACCTCAACGCGCAACACGAGAGAGGATGGAGAACGCTCGGGTGCCACCAGCCAATCACAGGAGGAGCTGAATAAAACGAGATCTCCAGTAGCCTCGGATGAATCCGTTTCGAGTCTGGACGCAGCCAAGCAGCCCAGCGTGTTTCAGCAGCTGTTCGCTCACAGTTTAGTGAGCGGGGAGCCTGCTGACGGTCCGCGAGACCTTTCTAAAGCATCAGAGACGGATCAGAACACATGCACAGAGGCGGTAGATGAGGCAGAAGACAGGCAGAGGGATCAGAAGTGGTCAATGATAAACGCCATCGACCAGTGATGACATAAGTGTGCTCATCCATACCGTAAGATGGTGAGCGGGATCGGAAAACCATAAAGGCATTTGTGCAACATTACTAATCCTTTGTTTGCGTAGAATAATTGGACCTGTCGAATAGAATGACAGATTAAAATGAGTTTGGCATCGATTGGTTTTGCCCTTTAATTTGATTGGTTATTGGTGCTTTTCTGCCTTTACAATCTGCCAGTGTTTGTGTGGAAGTGATGGATCTGCGTGGACGTGTGTATGTTCAGATGGATCTCTGAATCTGAGTTTGTCATATTCATGAAGGTGGAGATGCTGGAAGCTCCTCGGCTGTTTCTTGTGCTTTGAAGTCCAGCTGGTGTCTTTTATAAAGAATAACACGCGCCACGATGCCCCGTCTCACCCGTCAGTTCTGAATTCTCCAGATCTTTTCATGTGATGAGTGGAGACGTCCACACCATCCTTATCTTGACAACGTTTGTCACATCTTTGAACTTGTGTCCTTTCTTCTGTGAGCTACATGCAAATACTAAAGTGCCTATTTATTATGAAATCTTATTTTTTCAGTCTAGAGACATAAAAAAATAAACACAATAATCATTCCTGCGTTTATTTCCTATTTAAAGCTGACGTAAAGCTCTAAGGTGCTGTCTTTTGAGGATTTGAGTTTGGGACAGAAATCATGTGTTGAAAACCGAAAACAAGTATTTGTTGGCGTCTAAATGTGAGTTTTCTTTGTCTGTTGCTCTTTTGGCGATCAATAAACCCGTCTATTTATGCCAGACACCATTATCTCTGGTTTCTGATGCACATCAATAGTTTGAGACCTAGTTATATTATAACATGAAACCAGATCAATTGAAGAATCCTTGTTAACTTCCATGTAAGTATAGATAGGTGGTGCCCTGATAACTAAACGGGTAACATGAAGGTGTTTTAGCAGAAGACAGTCATAGGTAGCATTCACACGCAAGTTTAACATTTAACTCGGCATTGAGAAATACAGATCTCTATTAGTTCTTTTCATTGTATAATGTATTTATATCATGTTTTGAAAAGCTTTCATGCCACAGGCATAAAGTATTATCATGTGCCTTGTTTGGTGTGTTTATACAATTTTGGAGTGAACTTATGAATGGTGTATTTTACAAGCATTATCTGGTATAGAGAAATGTATTTTCTTTGTAGGTCGTTTGATTGGTCAAATTCCTTTACTGATGCTTCTCAATTCTTTATCTGTTTTAGATCAGAGAATAATTATTTCAAAAGCTTTGAATTGTTCATTGTAAGTGTGAAGATGCACAAGCATGCAGATCTGCTGATGCAATGACGATGTAAACCACTAGATGTCAGTAGTGCACATCGTGAATCCGTCGTGACTAAAACTGAATAATTGTTATAAATTTAGAGACCTTGTGTCCTTTTTGCAACTCCCACAAAGAGATTTGATCCTTAGCCCAACGGTAAGCTATGTTGTGCATTTAAAAAACTGCCATTTTCGTTTTGATTAATCACATTCCACCTCATTTTATTTAACTGCAATGTGTTATTGCATTTGGTTTAAATTGGTCTTTTAGGGTCTTATTCTAAAGGGTTTACAAAAGTTATATTGGTTCCCATTCAACAGAAAACAACCCCACCAACAGAAAACCAGTGGAGACACGTGAAGACATCAGTTTCCATTAAAATCAACACAATTCCCATTAGAATTGTTCAGTTTCATCAGATAGGACACTGTTCTGCAAGTTTTCTCAGTATTGTAACCCCTCAGCCAAAGTGTTTTTAGATCAGGGCGCAAAAATGCTTAAGGGGTGTCACCCCCTATTAGTTGCCCAACGTATCTGTCCCTTAAAAGTTGGTCCACTGGGACACACATATGCCCAGATGACAGTAATGTAATACACCACACACACTTCTAACAATACCTTGACAGAGGAATTGATCAAAGTTATTTTACAGTAAAGCAGGCCAATGTCACACACTTCACGCATCACTAATAACTGAAGGTTACAACATCATGGCCTGCATTACATGTTTTAAAATCAACTTTTATTTCACAACACTATGGTTCAAACATTTTGGGTAACTTGACTGAAAAGTGTTTTATGATCTTAACTTTCTATCTGAAGCTAGGCATGTGTCTTAATGTTCGGCATGGAGAAAACACTGTATAATTGTGCCAACAAAACAAAAATTATTCAATAAATTAAAATAAAATGTTGTTTGACTGGCTGCATGGTTCCGTAAAGAACGCACACAGAGCCTTTCTGTTGCGCAAAAGATTTTAGGTTCTACATTCGGTCAGTAAAACAGAACAAAGTCGTTAACCACACCAGGAACACAGTTACCCTTCAATCTTATGAGCATAGGCAAATTGCTTTAACATTCAATTCCATTTAGTTCATTTGCATTAACCGTAAGCACATTGCATTTATACTAAAAGGCTATTCGAGCAAACTTCAGAAGTTTCGGCTACTACACTTATCATTATAACAAAACCATGTATTTGTTGAGGCGTCAGAACGTTGATGAAAGAAGTGCCCTGATTGTACAAACTATTTAACACTGTTATGTAATGTTTCTTTTTTACCATTCATTTCATTATACCTACGAACATGCATAAATCTATTTTAAACAAAGTGAAATAGTGCAAAGTAGGTGTGAATGCGGGACAGGTGTAGAGACCATCAAGTTTACAGTAAAACCAGTACAATTCCCATCATAACCATTAAACCCGTTAGATTGTTTCTATTGGTTATTTTGCTCAGCAGGGGTGTCACTGTTGTTTAGTACACCATCACGGTTTAGTTCAACTTCTCAGTAACACATTCTCTTCCTCCCACCGCTTCCGTCAGTTAAGCGCAGCGCGTCATGACTCTGATCTGTGATCAGCAGCTTCGGCACCAAACTTTGCGTTGGCGGGACAAACATCGATCATGGCTCTAAACCCAATGCTACATTTTTATTATTGTGATGGACATCTTTTCAGTTGTAAACGAGATGTGGATGTAGCATAATGGAGTGATCTGTGAGTTTTTTTAAGGTAGGTGATGCTACCCGGTGCGCAATGGAAACCTGATCTTGGTTTTACATTATTCCGTTTGTCACGTTGCGTGTTGTGTTTTTGTTGCCTATTGTTCTGCTTTCTGTTGCTTTTTTAAAAACGCATTTATATCTCAAGTCGAGTGTGCAGTGTAAGTAAAGGAGGAGTTTCTATCGATTAATGGCTGCTTGCGCCTTTTTATTTCCTCTAAACCGACGCCTTCATACGCGGCTTAATGGATGACAGCATGTTGCGGACAAAATTGAAATAACTCATATTAACAATTCTTCCCATCCCATTGATATGAGAAATGATCATTTATTAACGTTATTAAGCTTATAAGAAATGTTTTTAAACTTAACAGCTGAAGCTTTGGTGTTCCTGAAGAGGTCATGGATTGGACTCCAGACCCCACATACTTATAGCCTGAAAAAAACGTATAGCCTGGATTGAATGCACCATAAGTCACTTTGAAGAAAAGGGTCTGCCAAATGCATAACCGTTCATAAATCTTTACACAGCACTTTGTTTTGTGGTAGGTGACTGCAGTGATGGAGAGCCCTTCCAAGATTGACAGGCGACAGGCGTGGGCGCGCTGCAGCCGCCGCAAGTTTACCGTAGGAGAGGGAACCCCAGCAGCAGATGATCCTCATCCTCATTTATCCCTCCAGGATGACGTCTTCATGGAGGGTGAGCATCTGGTTAATGTTTAACTTTGGACTGTGTCAGGCATGTGGAAAGAAGCTATCTGATTTCCTCTTACACCATAAATGTAGTTGCAGGAGAACCAGGGGCACACTCACAACACTTCACTTTTCAGTGTTTTAGTTTTATAAGGTGGCCTCAAATATGTGGACACTCAAACCGTCAGTCATAGGTAATGCAACGACACTCATGTATTTAAACACTAATGTCTATTATTTAATTTATACACCACTTATGAGACATAATTTTGCATAATTATAATAATTTACTTAGTTTGCTAGTGTACTTTATACAGTAAATCCTAAGGCCTACTAGTGCACTTGTTAGCGTCTTGTAAACTTGGGGCTTTAATTGGCAAACTTTTAGTTTATAAAAGTGTATTTAAGGATACTTGAAATGCAACTGTTGTCATATACACAACTAGTTTACGACTATGTTTTTCTGAGAAGTATATAAAAGTTGACTTATAATTATAATATATTCTTACTTATTTTAATTTTAAAATATGTATATGAATAAATACCAACTAATATGGGATTCATAACTTGGACTGAATAATGAAGAAAACGCAGCAACTTAGAGGTCAGAACAGATGTGAACTCTCAATTATTTTTCAAATTAATACCTCAAGAAGCTGCTTGAGAAAATGACATATTAAAATATATTAATTTCGGCATATTGTGGCCGATTTTATTGATATGATCACGTTGTTCCCTTGAATCAGGTCACTGCAAATGAAGCTTACTGCAGTCGATACACTGACATGATAAACTGATGAACAATGAACAGTTCCTAAACACAAAGCTCATTTACACCTCTCTCTCTCTCTCTCTCTCTCTCACTCATACACACCCATTCTTAGACAGACTAAGATCACCAATTGTGTCTTAATTTTGTTTCCACAGGATGCTCTGCAGGAAAGATTGAAACCTGGCTTCAAGGTTGTGGGTGAGTGTTTGTGTTTCCAAATGCTTTTTATGTCAATGACACACAAAAGCTTCATTGTGTGTCAGTTGTAATACAATACAAATAAGTGAGAGGAAAACCACAAATGTTGTTTGGCTCATTGAAGGTCACCGAGGTAAAGAAAGGTACCGGTAACCTAAAAGAGGCTCAAGGACCAATCAAAAGGCAGGGTTTAGTGTGAAACCTTTGGTTTGCTCTTTTAATAGATTGTACAGGAAGGTTTCCTTGTTTATTGCTCGGCTGGATCAGAAAGAGCTGAAAAACTTGACTAACTGTTATCGTTTCACAAGGTTGAGGCCTGGCAAGTTCCAACTAAAAAACTAAAATAAATTGCTTTCAATGTATATTTATTTGTTTGCGTTCATTTGAAAATACTTTGCAATTTCCAATGCACATTAGAAATCTAGGTTCCCTTGTTCTTCAATATCCAAACTTAAAAATCATGACGACAGCAGAACCCTCAATGCTCGGCAAGGCCTACAAGAACTGTATTTGTCTATAACAAGCAGTAGAACATTAAATCTATCTTACAATTGTTTTTATCAGAGCTACAGTACATACTGCCATGGGATTTGTCCTGCGTGTATGTAGCGCTTCTATTTTTATCTCTGTAAATCGCAGCGTGCAGGCAACTCGCCCACAGACTTTTGCTGATTCAGATGGGATAAAAGTGCATTGTCTGAATTTCTGTTTTTCTTTAATCGATGATCTGCATCTTACCTTACAGGAATGATGCCAGTCAAGGGAGAAACAGTCACCTGGCGATAGGTAGGTTAAAACAATCATGCATAACAAATTCAGGCTGGGTTTTTTGATTCAGGTTTCCTTTTATTTGGAAGCCTGCACCACTCATAGCAGGATTACACGAATGTCATTTGCGTATAACACGTAAGCCTGAGCCGGAACAGACATACTCTCATAGGTACTGTATTGTAGAAAGTTTTACACTTGATTCATTTATGTTTTAACGGATGCTTTTATCCAAAGCGACTATCAATAAAATAGGCAAAATAGGACACTAAGGAAGATGCACTTGTACATTTTAGACCTCACACCCACTGTTAAAAAAATAAAAAAATTCAGTTTTTCTGTATTTTTTTAACAGATTTTTCAGGGAATACTCGTTATTTTACAGTTTATTTCTGCCAGAAAACAAGACAGCACATTTACATGTAAAAAAACAGTTTAATAGTTATCCTTATATCCTATAATTTTACAGAAAAAAAATATTTTACGGTATATTTCTGTAAAGAAAATGTATGTTTTTTAACAGATTTTCTTTACAGTGCAGCCCTGCCAACGATCAACAAATGGATCAAATAATGTTTCCTCCACATTTTCTGGTTCTAATTGTACTGTAAACTCTACAGGTCCTTTGAGGACAGGTGTCAGCTTTGAGGATGATCTGAGTCTGGGTGCCGAAGGTGAGCAGAACCATCACTATAGCAACAGTAACCAGGTTATTCGATCAAGAAGATGATTACAAATGAGATTTCTTAGAAGAGTTTATCAAACAGGGGACATTTAAATGTGATGTGGCAGACTCTTTTCATGAAACGCTTTAATCCACTTCATAAATGGAGTTAGTCTTGATTCATAGACACTATCTTGTCTCATAAATCACATTACATATTGGCACAACGTATTTGCAACTAATCAAAGTAAATCTTTCAAGACAGAATGAAAAAATGGCTTAATTGTCTGACATCTTTGTGCTTGACACAGATGATTATATATATAATTAAGCACCTTCAGAAGCACAAATTGTGTAAAAAATATGGTTTAGTGTTTAATACCTGCTATTATTTTCTTAACAGCTACGGCATTGTATAATGCATTAGATGGGAATCGGTTTAGGTAAGAAATGTGTCATCTTTTTACTTTTGACTTTCAAATACAGCTGTGGAAAAAAAATGAAGTGACCATTCCAAATGTTCATTTAATCATAATTTCTAGATGTATTGTGGTCATTCCTGTCCAGTGTCTGTTGAATGTCAACCAAATCAAACCTCAGGAGTCACATTAAGTCATCCAACAGCAATGTGAAAGACTGACAGCTTGACAAGACACAAGAAAACTGTGATAAAACTGTGCTTAAAAGTGAATATAGTCTTGGCGTACTTTTCATTTTCTGCAAGTAAATGCAAATAGAAACAATATTTTTAATATTGTTTTAATTAAAACTTGGAAGAAACATTGTTAGTAGTTCACAGAATTATCAAAATGATAAATTTACTTGAACACATACCTATAAATAGTAAATTCAAAGTAAATTAAATGGTGCTTTGAAATGGTCTCTTAATTTTTTTCGCGGTTGTAGATTCAGTTTTAACACATCTTTTAACACACAGACATTTATGCTGGTTAATCACCCCTTCCTTTATGAAGAAACAATGTTTTTTAAAGGGGTCATATGGCGTGAAAACGTGCTTTTCTGGGTCGATGGTGTGTTATAAGTTGCCCATGCATGTATTAAACACGTAAAATTGCAAAAATGAACGTGTGGGAACAAAAGATGCATTCTATCTAAAAGCGAATGCGAACCTTAAATCGTTTATACACATTGCATCACATCTAAAACAAACAATAATATTCGTTTAAGCTGTGTCATATGACCCCTTTAAGTCGCTTTACAGAAAACATGCATGTAAAACACATTATAAAAAACATAGCTGTATATGATTTCATATAAAAGTATTAAAATTGAATACATTTCTTGTTACTCAGTGGTTAGAGCATGGCGTTAGCAATGCCAAGGTCATGGGTTTGATCCCAGGGATTGCACATACTTAGAAATAAATGCATAGTATAATGCAATGTAAGTCGCTTTGGATAAAATTCTCTGCCAAATGCATAAATGTAAGTGTTTTAACCCCTGCTTGAGTCCGATATGGACATTTTTAGGGAAATATAAACAAACATTTGGATTTGTCCATTACTTACCCTAATAATAAGATAAAACAACCCAGCATTTTTAAGTGTAAAAAGAAATCAACTAGAAAAAATAAGAAGACTATAAATATATATATAATATAAGATGAATAATAAATAATAATAAATTGCGTTAAAGAAAGGCTCTAGTCATTATGCGCATTCTGAGTCATCTGTTTGTATGTTGTCAAGACATGAGTTTTTGTGTATCAACAGCACACCTAAACAGAAACTTAACCTTCCATTGTTAAACATGGGCCAGAGCATCGCATCCAGCGGCCTCTCCAACGCTACCAGCAGGACTGTTTCCAGGTAAAACCTTCCCGGATTTCACCCCATTTCAAACTCAAAATGTGACATTTTTGCTTCAGATAACCATATTATCAAATGAAAGTATTTGCAAACGCATGCTTCGCTCATCATCTCGCATATACCCAGCGTGTCTGAGGTTCTCCAGATGCGAGCCGAAGATGCTGAAGATACTCTCTACCAGCTGGGTTTCGGATGCGAAGACCCCCAGGTGACCGCCCGCATCCCCGTTCGATTCTTTAACTTCCCGTCTCAGCTCCGAGGAATCAACTTCCGACTGTTCCTCGAGTCCCAGCTCGCCAGAATACACCAGGAAGACCCCTGCCTCTCATTAGCGAGTACGATTTTCCGAGCAACACAACACATACTGTATACTGAAGTGTCCTCCAAATACATGTGAATCATTCTCCATCTGTTTCTTTGCAGGTCGTTTTCGACAAGTAGAGGCGTTGACGGCAATGGCCAACGCTTTCTATTCATTGTACTCCCACGTATCTCGAACGCCCCTTCAGAAGCTTGCTCCGCCCGAGCTCACCTTCACCTCCCCCCTGGCGGAGAGAGCCGGGTCTCGAACCAGCGTCCGCAGCGAACCGCGTTCCCCTGTCGAAAGACTTAAAGACACCATCTCAAAGATGTGCTTGTACACAGGCTCCCGCGGCTCAGATCGGCATCTCCGAGCAGTTCGCCTCGTAAGCGGAAAGGCAGTCAGTCGGGTGTAACTGGGAACGATCGGGCGACCTCGTGGAACGCTGATGACCAGGTTACAATGCTAGACCTTCAAATAGAAGATGGTTTGGAATTAGATATGGACTGGTTTGTAGAGGTCCGAAAAGAGCTTGAGGAGACTGTTAATGGCGAGAAAGCTATAGAAGCTGTATCTTCTCAGTCACTAACATTAGAAGATTCTGGAGATAAAGTACACAACCCAACGCGTACATCACTAGAGTGTACGGCAATAAATAACAAGGAAGTGAAGTCCAAAGGTTCTGCTTCTTTGAAGAGCAAGAGCGTTACCATAGAACCCGTTCCTCTTATTACCCATGATGTCATTTGCCCTCAAGTCATTGAATATGTGAATCAGGCACCTTATCGCTGCTTGGAGACCAAAAAAACAGATGTTAAAGACTCACCGTTTGCACAACCTTCCATTAGGCGGTCAAACACAATCACATCACCAGATGACCAGGCTGGTGCCCCACATCAGAATCAGACCGATGATCTTTCATCCAGACACACAGACACCACACAAAAGTCATTATGTCAAATCACAATCACCGGATGGCAAGGCGACGCCATCCTCGACGGAGATGCACAAGAGACTTGTTCGTCCAACATCCAGAAATACTTAAGCCCAGTAATACCACCGAACCAGAGCAGACTCATCCAATGTCCCGAACAAGGAAACTCTTTCGAGCTGGAGGAGGTATTTCATCTCATTTTAATGCATTCTTGCAGCACAGCGTTACATCTAAAGAGGAAGATCGTGCCCACACATATTCTCTCATTCACAAAGCATTATGGTAATGTGATGGCATCCTTTTGTTTTGATTCCACCCACAAACTTCCTCTCGGTGTTCCTCTGATAAATGATCAAATTGTGGGCGGTGCTACTGCTTTATTTTAAATGTCTTTTCACAAGCATGGATCATTACAACTAAGTGTTGCAGAGTTTATTTATTGTATGGAACGTAGGGATGAATCAGAGAAAAGATGTTAGCTTCATCCGGGCGTCTGACAAAGGTGGCCTGATGAGACATTGTTTACAAAGTGGCCGGTTGCCTTGACCTTCACAAAAGTGTCATAAAAAAGTTTGCTAAGAGTATATTTTAAACTAAGCAGTGTACCACACTGCAAAAAAACGACTTTCTTAGTATTTTTGTCTTGTTTTCCAGTACAAATGTCTTGAATCAAGATGCATTTTCTCGATGAGCAAAATGACCTCAGAAAATAAGTCTTGTTTTAAGACAAAAAATATACAATTGTGAATATTTGCTTAGAACAATAAATAATAAATCATCTTGAATTAAGGTTTACCTTTTTCTTAGTCACTAAATTCAATATTATTTTTCTTACCCCATTGGCAGTTTTTTTTGCTTGTTTTAAGTACAAATTCACTGAAGTTTCATATTTTTGTTCTAAAAAGTAGGCTTATTTTCTTGGGTCGTTTTGCTCATCAAGAAAATGCATGTTGATTCAAGAATGTTTAGACATTTGTACTGGAAAACAAGACAAACGTAGTAAGAAAGTCATTTTTTGCAGTGCATCAGTCTATTTTTATGTATTTTTCATGTGCTGATCATTGGCATTTATACTTCTCAGAAAAAAAGTACACTTTTATGAACTAAAAAGTGGGTCAATTTAGTCCCAAGTAGTATTAAAATAATACACTTACAAGTAGGCCTATAATATCGTGCTAGTACTTAAAGGTCCAGTGTGTCATTTTTGGAGGATCTGTTTACAGAAATGCAATAACTATATGTCTTCAGAGGTGTATAAAGACCTTACATAATGAAACGTTATGTTTGAATTACCTTAGATACAGTGTTGGGTGTAACTAGTTACTAAGTAATTAGTTGCTGTAATTGAATTACTTTCCCCTTGAAAAGTAAAGTAAGGGATTTAATTTCAGTTACTTCTGATGTAATTGAACTAAATACTGTGTAATATATTCAATAGTGGAAATGACATCAAAATGCTAAGTCTTACTTTGCTATAATGTAGGCTGCTCACATTTGTATACTTTGGTCAGTTATTAAGAATAATTTATGTAG
Organism: Triplophysa siluroides; assembly: GCA_006030095.1. Classification (NCBI taxonomy): domain Eukaryota; kingdom Metazoa; phylum Chordata; class Actinopteri; order Cypriniformes; family Nemacheilidae; genus Triplophysa; species Triplophysa siluroides. The sequence continues at coordinate 10,230,756 of VCII01000237.1, read as the reverse complement.
TTATTTATTTGAATGAATTAAATAAGCCGTTTCATGTCTATCCTTGAATCAATTCTAATGAATGTTGATGTAGGAAATAGAAAGTAATTAGTGATAAGTAATTAAATACTTTTTGGAGAGAGTAATCTAATTACACCATTGAATATGTAATTAGTAACTAGTAATTAATTACTTTTTCAGAGTAAATTACCCAACACTGCTTAGATATGGTTCCCCTAACATGAAATTCACCATGTTGTTTCTACATTTACATTTATGCATTTGGCAGACGCTTTTATCCAAGCGATTTACAGTGCATTATACTTTACGTTTGTTTCTAAGTATGTATTTCTACATATATTTCTATAGTAGCCCTAAACGGACAAACTGCCCTACAGAATGCGTTTCGTAAATAAGTTATCTCCTTCGGCAAAGAAGCGAAAATGTGACAACATCTTTTTCCTGTGTCAGCCACCGTAGTGTCAATTAGAATTGTACTTTTTTTGGCAAGTGGGTACAACATATACGCGACGTTTTTGCAGTATTTGATTTGTGTGTTTGTTGTTTTTGTGTGTTATGCTGCGTTCATTAAGTTTAAGGGTTTAATTCAGGTACACAGCGCTGAGGAAGAAGAAGCTCCTTCATCAGAATCCAGTCCCACAGTCACACTGTCTGTTTCAACACCGCACCACAAATGTGAGTAACCTTAATTTCCATCAAAAGTATATTACATTCAGTCAAATCATTTTCTTTGCAAATGTTACATACACGCACGCACGTGTTTCTCAACTTGCAATATTCTCAGACACTTTTAAAATAAGCAAGCTCATGTTCACCACAACCAGCCTGTGTTAAAGTGGTGAAAGAGAGGCGTTTTGATGAACTGTGAACTCGTCACACCCATGTTGCCAAGCGCACATTTCTGTCTGAACATCTTGTCACTAAAACGTCTTTAATAACAACTTTACAGGAAGTGATAGGAAAATGTTTGAAACAGAAATGCGGGTCTCTTCGCAGTATTAAACTTCATTTCCTCAGTTTTATTTTCTCTTTCTGACAGCTTCGCCTTTACGAGGGGACAGTTTTCAGTCAGACAGCAGTGGATTTGCCGAAGAGGACGTGCCTCAGCGTACGGTCAAGTGTGACATCACTAAAGTAACGTCACATGCTTCGGGGATCTCAGCGGGGTCCACTGCTTAGAAGACCATGAGGGAATTTACACGATTCGATCCCTCTCGTAAAACCAGAAAGACTATTATTTTAGCTGTAGACTTTATGAACGTTATTTTAATCAAATAAATTGAAGGACATTCAGTGTGAATAAAGGAAAGCGTGAAGGCAGGTTTTTGTAGGGAAGAGGCAGATGATGTCAGAATGATGTAGACAAAGAAGCATGCAAGGAAAACTGTTCTTAGAAAGTTAAGAGTTCCACATTTTGATGTGTGAACCAACTGCTGTAGCCTTTGTGTGATAAATATTGTTAACAGTTGCTTTACTGAAATTTACTGCTGTAATGTTTGCTGTGCTTAAATAGGGAAAAAAAGCAGCAATATTTGTCATTTCAGAACGTCAATAAATAATTTATTATAAATTAATCATGGGGTTGTATCAAAGATCAAGGAAAACGGTATGGATGAGAAGACCAACACGTTCAGGATTCCATAGAAAAATACCTTTTTCTCAGAGGTAGAAAATGCACCACCGAAAACAACATTATAGTTTTAATAGCTGAAAAACTTTATTAACAAACACATAATAAGATGGAAATATCATAGTCTAGAAATAACATCCATCAGTCAAATGCCAGATAAAATCAAAGTGAATGAGACATAGTTAAAATACATTTACAAGCTTTAAAAAACAAAACAAATAGAAGGTTGGTTACATGGGTTTTAGGTTCATGGGTTCAAAAGGTGGTACAATTTAAATATTAAAAAAATCAAGGCTTAAAAAGGTCAAATTGATGGCATCTAAAAAGCAAAACAGAATTTTTTTTTTATAATCATAGAAAACAATATAAATAATATTATTAGTGTACCCTGCCTTACTTTGGAGGCATTGGCATAAGTGTACACTCATTCTGGTGTTGCTCATGAAGCAAAACACAAAGGCATCAGTTCCTCCTATAGGGCTGTAACTCGGTCTTCTGCGCCCCCTGCAGACCAACACAGTGCATCTGCTACACGAAACAAACAGGCCCCCATAATTCACAGTACTAAGGGCAGCACAACTATGTTTATACTCACTTGATATTGCACCTTGGGAGCAAAACAGGGAGAAAAAAAGTTACAGGTGAGAGGTTACAGGGGTTTACTTTCCCCCTGCCATGACCTTGAGGTACTGAAGGGCGTTGTGTGCGGCGCTGGCACGTGCTGCGTCCAAGGTGGAGGCGCATCCGTGGCAGACGGTGATTGGCTGAGTGGACAACTCCACCAGACACTGGTACAGACCGCTTAGACTGCGCTCGTCTAAACAACGAATAAAAAAATATATAAAAACAAACGTGTCTTTTCTGGATGTTTAGGTGAGAGCAATCGAATTGACAAAAAGAAAAAACCTTGAAAATCGATATGCTCACGTAACAAAGAATGATAGTTCACCCATAAATGAAAATTCTGTCATCATTTCTTGTTTTCAAACCTTTATGACTCTCTTGCGCGAACACAAAAGAAGATATTTTGAAATATGCCGTTGACCGAACAGAGATGACAGCCATTCACTTAAATTAGTTTTGTGTTCATCCAATAGAAGTCAATGGGTGCCACCGATGTTCGGTTATCAACATTCTTCAAAATATCTTTTGTGTTCTGATAAAAAACAAAGTCACACAGGTTTGAAATGACAGGAGGGTGAGTCAATGATGACAGTTTTTCATTTTTGTGAGAACTATCCCTTTAACGAGAGTAAACAGAAGATGAATTTCTAGGTGAATATGTGTACCGTACCTAAGTCCAGGTAGCTGACATCAAAGCGCTGCTCCTCTGAAAGTTCGTCAAGTAGAGAACAGAAATTTAAGTTGTTGGAATCAGGCTGACCCAGCGGATGACAACGCAACTGCAGGATCTTCTCCCCGGCCGAGTTCCTCAAAGAATCCCACGTGCAGCCGAGACCTTTCGACTTTCCTCCCTCAAGCCTGCCGCCAATGTGCTGCTCATAAATAACATACAATTTACACATTTTCTAATATTAAACATTCTTTAGAAATCCCATTTGTTAGGAGCGTCCATCTTACCATGCCGAAGGTGTCATCTTCTGCCTCGGCCTCATGGCTGCTGCGCATGTCCACAGGTACGTCATGTATACGAGAGAGCATCTTTGCAGCTGCGTTTCTTTTAGCAAGCTTTTTTGATGTACCACTACCTAATATATTAAACACAAATAGGATTAAATCGTTGTCACGTTTGAAAATAAAAACTAAAGCAGAACAACCACGATTTACCTATCTCCACAAATCTCTCTACCCTGCAGGTCATTGTAAACTCTTTGCGGTGAGCGGGTCCAGATTCCTGAGTGACTGTGTACTCGGGTAAACGCCAGCCTTTCTGCACCACTAGTTCCTGAGGAAATATCATATGTATATAAACCTGAGTTTCACGACTTGGGATGCAACCACGCCTGAAACAGTTGTGTGTGCTTTTGGTGTGCTGTATTTCGCTTTTAAATTCATTATGTTTGAAGAATCAATGGCACAAAATCCAGATTTGCTCTCTCACCTGCAAAGCTCCAACTGGATTGCACTCAGCTTGCTGCGATGAACTGGAGGATTTCATCTCTGACTGAACGCTAAGACACACACACACAAAAATATATTTTCCAGAAGTTTGTGAAATGATCTTCTGCGACTTCACTTAGAAACACACTGACTTTAAACAACCAGTCAGATGCTCACCATTCCCCCTCCATATCCATCCCCACAAATCCCTCTCCCTCTATCCCATTTCCTCCCAGCATTCCTCCTTTCAGCATTTTCAGGGCGGCCTCTGCGGCTTTGTGCTTGGCAGCTTTCTTACTCGGGCCCTGGCCGGTGCAGTTGATGTCTCCCACCGACACGCGAAAGGTGAAGTTGGGCTGGTGGGCCTGACCCTCGGCCTTCAGCAGGTCGTACACTGGGGTCTTGCCTATCCGCGTTCCATATTCCTGCAGCAGACTGATGGGCGTCTTCCCGTGATTCACAGCCAGCATTTGCTCAATACTGTGGAGAGAGACACAATACGATGTTAAATGAGAAACACGCTGCATTCGTATCAGGAAGATTTCCCGATTTATCAGTTTGGTCAAGAAATGAAAGAAAAGCAAAGACGCCGCCTTGTGTAACATGAATAACAGTACAAGCTGAACCAGATGCAATTTCGTGTTTGGGTTATCAAACATTCAATGATACAGAGAAGCATTATAACAGTTCGTATAAAGTCTCTGTTTGCAAATGGACCATTGTAACTTATTAAGAAACAGTGACTCAATCAATCAAATCAAGCATCGATTCAAACATTTGATTTAGAAAGTGAATCGAGCATTTTAACTCTTGACGTGAACTCTGATTCAAACGTTCAAAAGCGATGGAAGCGTCTGAATTGAACAGTGAATCGAGCATTCGATACAGACAGGAAGTATGACTGAAATTAAACAGATTTGAGTACTTTATTTAAACAGTGACTCGACCATTCGACTTCGATTCTAATCCTTAGTTTAAACAAACATTTGAAAACCAGTTTGATAATTTGGTTTAAAAGGTGAATCATGCATTTAATTCAGATGAATCGAACACTTAATTGAGCGACTCTTAGCCATCGATTTAAACAGCGAATCGAGCATTCGATTCAGTCAGGGGTTCGCGCATTCGATTCACTCAGGGGTTCGCGCATTCGATTCACTCAGGGGTTCGCGCATTCGATTCACTCAGGGTTCGCGCATCACTCAATTCGACTCAGGGGTTCGCGCATTCGATTCACTCAGGGGTCGCGCATTCGTCAGGGGTTCGCGCATTCGATTCACTCAGGGGTTCGCGCATTCGATTCACTCAGGGGTTCGCGCATTCGATTCACTCAGGGGTTCGCGCATTCGATTCATCAGGATTCGCGCATTCGATTCTCAGGGGTTCGCGCATTCGATTCACTCAGGGGTTCGCGCATTCGATTCACTCAGGGGTTCGCGCATTCGATTCACTCAGGGGTTCGCGCATTCGATTCAGTCAGGGATTCGCGCATTCGATTCAGTCAGGGATTCGCGCATTCAATCGAGAGTGTTACGAAGGTTTGATGGGCAGCTCTGAAACACTCGAGTCTGGTTGACTCGTCAATTCAAAGTGACGTTAAGTGATCATTCAAAATAATTCGGCAAATATCATGTCAATGAACTAACAGCGGTTCGGTTTGTACCTGGTATTCCCAGAGTTTCTCTTGCCGTTATCCGGGTTGTGGTCGTCGCTCATTCCCCAGTAACAGCTGGTTCGTTTCGAACTGCAGAACCCCCCCGAGATGACTGTAGCTCCCCTGATATCATGGATATGTTTCCGTGTGGAAGGACTGAGACACGAGGAGACGGTAAAGCCCCTCTCTCACAGTCCCGCATCACACGACAACACGAGCGGAGATATGAACTTTGACCCGCTCGACGAGTCCCGCAAGCACCTTCATAATAAAAGTCCTCGTGTTCACAGAGAACCGGAAATGCACGTCCGGTCATTATTTTAGACACGAAAAGGAGAAACATGAAATAAAACAACAATAAAATATAACCATTATGAGATGCATTTATAGAGTCGTTAAAATATTTATTTTGTCTTTATATCTTTTTTTGGACAATTTTCATGGCAATAAAACATACCTATAATTTCATTACTAAAACACAGAAGTATTAATAAAAAAAAGACGAAGAGCATTTTTAGTTGTCTCAAAACAAAAACAACCGTTGTTTAAAAAAAAATCCTATAAAGTCAAATTTACATTTTACACATCTTAAAATCACGTCTACATAATTTTTTTTGAGCAAAACCCCAAAATGAAAGAGTTTAGCACTAGATTAGATTATTGATGAGGCCAATGGGGTCAGTCAAAGACTTGGGTCATGGAGTCAGGCTGGAACGTTTTATTTTTTTATTCTTTATTATTCTTTATTCTCATTCCCATGTCCCATTCCTGTCCAAAGAGTCATACGAAAATTGTTCATCATGAAACGATTCTTTCGACTAAAAAAGCACTAATAAGGAACATGGCATATAAATTGTGGTTTGGTCGAGAAGGACACTCCGTGCACATCTCACCTTTCAGGGATTTGATGAGCTCCAATAAGCACTATTGCTACAAATGGGACACACACGTCCCCAGCGCTCAAGAGCAGTGCCACATTCCAGAGCCCCTGACCTAAGAGTTGCAAAAATACACACACAGCAAGTGTCCGGTTTCAAGAGACAACTAAAGAAGAGAGGCTAAACAAGAAAGTCTGTGACAGAGAAGTAGTAAAAAACATAAAAAGCAGTTTATTCAAGTGACACCCCTGAGGTTATTCAGCATGCATACCACCGTATGAAAATACTACAACTTGTTTAATGTGTAATCAAGTACAACAACATCAAACCGTTTTTACATTTCTATGTAAACGGAGCAATTCGTCATGTTCAGAAAACAACAAATTCGTCACTGAATTTGAAAATCGTCTCTAGGTTCAGTTCACGTTCCAGTATGACGTAAGACTAAGGAACATTACAGCAAGTGTGAATGTTTCATATACTGTGACGACACAAGGGACTTCCTTCAAATCCTCATGAAGTCTTATTTTTATCTTCATCTTCAACTTAAGCATCACTGGTTGAAATCTTGTTCGTTAAGCTCTTCCACAAACTCCACCGCAGGTTCCTCTTCTTCAGAGTCTAGTTGCTCTTCAGTTTCTTCAAGCGATTTCTGCTGACTCTCTTCTTGCTTGATATCTTCCACCAGTTGGTCTTCTGAAAGGTCAGTGGGAACCGCATCCTCACTTGTGTTACTTTCTCCTTCCTCGTCTGTCGAATCCTTGGCAAGAGCCTCTACCGTTTGTTCAGCTTCTTCTCCATGAACCTCCTCAGGTGCGTCATCCTCTTCATTTTCACCCTGCTCCTCGGCAACATCTCCATCCTCGACTTGAACATCCTCAGGTATTACATCCTCTTGACCTTTGACGATTTCTTCCTCCTCAGATACCACCAGGTCCTCGACAACATCTTCCTCGACCTCCACCTCCTCAGGTATTGCCTCATGTTCAGTTACTCCTTGCTTTTCTACATCATCTTCCACGAACTGAACCTCATCAGCTCGATCATTCTCTTCAGCAACATCTTCTTCCTTAACTTCTACCTCAGGTGTTTGATCCTCCTCAGCTTGCTCTTCAACAGCTTCCTCATGTACCTGAACGTCCTCAGCAGGTTCTTCCTTCTCCATTGTCACATGATCTTCTACAACATCCCCTGTGTTGTCTTCTTCCTCAACTACGGTCTGATTATCTTCTTCAATAAATTCTTCACCCTTGATCGTAACCTCCTCTACCTCAGTTGCTGCACGCTGCTCCTTCACGTCCTTCTCTTCCTCTGTAGAAGCAGGTTGTTGGCTTTGAGAAAGCATCTGAAATATATAGGAACGTAAGCATCAGGATCTGTCAAACCTCGGTACTTTGGACGTTCTACCTTGTAGAACCGGTACTATACCTGGCTCTGGACGATCTCAATCTGGGCAGCGAGGTGGGAATGAAGGCTATGTGTGCTCTTCTGATGGTCCTCCAGACTCCTGCGAACAGACATAAGCTGATCCTCCAAAGCTTGGGATCTTCTTGCTTGTTCCATCTCCAACAGATTCCTGAGAGACAGACCAACACAAGGGGTATCAGTAGCTCCTACAACAGAACCAAATGGCGACAGACCTTATTTCAGTAACTTCAGCCATGTTTACTCACTTGATGTCAATGACTTCCTGCCTGTTTCTCTCAAGAGTCTTCTGGTTGTCGGCAAAAGACTCTGTTAAGCTCGCAAGCTCCGTTCTCTGCTGCTCCAACAGAGAGGTGAGAACCTCCACAGCGGACATCTGTTCATCGAGACGCGACGTAGTTACCAAAACTGTGTCCGTTAGGCCAGAAATGCCAACCGCTACTTCAGAGTTAGCACTGAGGACCGAATTAAGCCTTTGCTTGAGTTTCTCCAACTCTTCGGTTCTATTCTTGATCACACCATTCAAGGTCGCTGTGGAGACGGTCGTCTGTTGGAGTTCATTAAGTTTGGCATTCATCTCGGACTGAAGAGACCACACCTGACTGTGAAGATCCGTGGATTTGATCTTTTCGGAGGCGGCCAGGGCGACTTCTGCCTTTTTTTGGGCTTGCGTGTAAGCTTCTTCAAGTGCCTGGAGACGCTCCTCGAAAACAGCCACATTGGTGATCTACATACAGGGATGACATAATTGAAAATGAGTGTTTGTTAATTCATTCATTCATCATTACCTGCTGACAAAAAACAAACTACAAATTCTAATGGTTTCCATTAAAAATGCCATTATGACCATCAGTTGTTTACTTCTAAAACCGTAACAAAATTCCTTTATGTAGTGTATTTTGGGTCTTATTCAAGAAGGATTTAATTATGTTCAACATACTATCTGCCAGATATTATCCAACCAACAGAACCTAACACAGTACCAGTACAGACCCACAGAAACCATAAGAGTTCCTATTAAAACAATACACCATTAAATCCATTAAAATGTATGCAAAAACAATCTTAATTCAATTATTCAACTATGGCATAGTCATGGCTTAAACTAAACCGTGTCTGTGAAACCGGGCCCAAGAGTTCTTACAACATCCCTTTGTTAAAGCTATTCATCACATTTGAGATTTGTTAGTATGTCGACATGTCAGCATCAGTGTTACAAACACTGAGCCAAAGATCGTTTATTTTTAATAAATATGATATACCTTATTGTAAAGAAACCTTAAATATTTTGACTTATATTATTTTTATAGGGTTCATGAGACCCAAACCTTGCTGCTTTTTTAAAGCTAATAACAGCATTTGCCAGCTCAAGCTTTTTCTTTACCATTGAAATAAAAACTGACAAGTGTAAATGGGTTATTCCTTAATACTTTTCTGATTATGAATGAAATTATTTATCAGCAGAAGAAATAACTACACATGTGTACATATTTCTCTTTACATTATGGTTAGAATGCACGTTGCATAATGCCCTTTAAACAAGCCTGACTGGCTAAAAAGAAACATGATCTTGCTCACAGCAGACTATTAATGGCCCATGGGCCACATGACACATTTCGGCAAATGGCATATTCAAAGGACACATGAGCCGTGCTTTCAATGAAACTATTTCAGGTTTCCAAAACAGTATCAAACTTCAATATCCACGTACGCTAAGTGCCCAAATATGCGCACGAATTTATGTGCGTAAACCTCATTCATTTCATAAATTTCAATTTAACGCCAACACAATCGTGGTCCAATCTAGATCAATTCATAAATAATAACAGAGCACTAAACCAAATACCTGTGCGTTACCCAACCCCAACTGCTGTTGGAACTTGGTCACCCTAAGCTGCATTGCATTGACGGTCTCCGTTAAACTGTCGATGGTTTGTTGTTGCTGACTGCAGAACCACACTGCTGTTGATCCACCGACAATGAAAATAAAGAAAATAGCAGCAGGAAAGGCGTTATCTTTAATTCCCCTCGCGTGCGCTACGGATGGCTCCAAAAGTGCCAAACTGTCATCCTGTTTGTTGCTGCTTTTTCCTTTGCGCTTGGTCATCTTGGTTACGCGCTGGATCCCGAAACGCACTGGATCACTGTGCTTCTTTCTCGGTTTGGTTTCAGCTGGATCAAACCTTCAATGTTTCTTTGGTCTACAATAAAGACGAGAAACAATCAAAACTTTCAGACACGAGGACGAGTGAAAGGCGTTGTGCAGCGCGCTAGGAGGCGGTCACAAGTGGCATAATGCGACGCTGCGTAATCTCGTATTTCCTGCCTAAATAAAGTTTGGTTGAATATACACACTCTTAAAAATAGCTTCTGTCGTGTTCAAATGTTATTGGTTTGATTCTCAAGAACACATATTGATAAAATGTATAGCTCGAATTCAACTGCAAGTCACCTTGGATAAAAGCGTCTGCCAAATACATAAATGAAAATCTTCTCTTTTATGAATCTATTATTAATCAGTAGACCGTATATATATATAGATAAGCCTATCTATTTTTTGCAGCCAATTTAATTTTGCATGCATTTTCTTGTTCTGCTTTGCAGGACCTCTCAAGCTGTCAGGTTGAATGAGATCAGTCAACTGTGATCACTGGATTCTCTGCAGGTTTGGAATGCAGGCTCGGGCCGAACCACTCAAAGATGAGACTCGTTCAAAGGCATTCTTGCATTACATAGGCTCTTTTGCTTCTGGAGGGAGTATTGGTGGGTTCCCATTTTTACACTTCATGTGCATCAAGCTTATGTGATGTTATTAAACCTGACATCTAGAAACAATATAGGTCTGTAGGGTGTGCATTGGATGAATGGATTGGTTTCTGGGCTTACACGACTTTATATAGACTTGTGAAATGTCCTTAGACAAATCATGGAAAAAAAAAGATTTCCCGTGATAGATAGATATATATTTTATTTTTGGACACTCAATATAATGCAAACACATAAAGAAATCTTTTAATACAGTGCAATATATGTGTGACAAGGAGAGCTGGACGAGGGCCATGAGGGAAGGACGTGAGGCCGGTATCGCAAGTGATAATGAGCGTCAGCTGCGCGTCTCGCATCTTTCCCTCACGGCCCTCTTCTCGCTCTCCTTGTCACAATATGATAAGGGAAATATTTGTATTCATTTTTGGGATCACCTTATACATGATCAATATGACTTTCAAAAAACAAGATTGCATGAACTGGTTTGCAGTCCTTTATTTACTCTGCAAGAAGAAAAAAAAGATGGATGTTAGATTCTTCAATGTTTACAATCATATATTTTCTCAATTACAAACAGACAGATTTAAATCCGAAGACATACCTCTGACTGTAAGTTTGGTGGTGCATTCAGCCCGACCCAGAGGGCTGTCGGCCACAACCATGTACTCTCCCATGTCTTTGGGTCCCACCCTCAGAATAAGCATTGAACACACACCACACACATTTGTGATGTAGTAGTTTGGGTTCGTGTTGAGGCTGACGCTGTTTCGGTACCAGGTAACATGTGGAGTTGGGTTGCCCCTCACGGCACAGCTCATGTAGCACTCGTAACCCGGTGGAGCCACGTGAAGCTTCAAAGGTACGATAAATTTGGGGGCTGTCTGGAAGTTGAGGGTCTTTGATACTGGCAGGTCACATGTGAACTTTTCTGAAAATAAAAAAACAGATATTTGCCTATTACAACCTAGTCTGTATGCTTAGAGAGCGGGAAGAAGTACACCATCTCCAACAGAGTTATGTCAAAAAATCTGGGTTACATTGACCAAGTAAAAGGTAAGACACTTTCCAGACGATCACAGACCAAGGAATGATCCACAACCAGCTTATAACCCCACCTCATAGCTGTCAACCTTATAGGTGCAACATTTACAGAACAAGACAAAGCACAGATACATTTTAACAGTTGTGTCACAGCTGGCAGCCCAAATCTCACGGGTATAAACCTGAATAGAAGTGACCCATAAAGAGAGATTCACAGATATCCAATTGTCTCGGTGCCCATGAGCAAGGCTCTTATCTCAGGTCTCTCTAGAGATCTCTCTCTACTATTAGTCTTCTTTAAATTGCTTTGGGAAAGATGTTCGTCAAATGACAAGCAGTATGTGATAACATAACAGGGATGTAAGTTTTTAAAGATGCGGTTAAACACGCAGTTTCTGTCAAATTCATATTAATATTGAGTCCTTCTACAGTATATCGTATCTTCGAAGAGTATTTAGTTTGATCACATTTATAAAAGAGAGATATAGCTGTACGATTATTTCCGGAAAAAGACGAGCGCATGAAGGCGTACAGGAACTACAGCACGAGCACACAATAACATTACATCATCGCATTAATCCCTTCTTGTTTCTTACATTATGCACGTAAAGTTACGCGCCGATTGCCAACAAAACACAGACATATGACTTAGTTTCACTTACCGCGTGCGGTTAATCTTTTAGCACTGGGACCACGCCATCTATCAGTTTCAAACAATCTCCAAATCCAGAGTTTATACAACATCCATCACTGAAATGACCTGAACAAACATACTACTGACGTCACTTCTCTCACTATCGCAATTGTATCAAGCTGCAGCTGCGCAGCCAATCTTGACGCAATGCAGCCAATCTTGATGGTGGACGGGTCTTACTATCACTCGCGGTTGGCGCGTGGGCGGGTCTTTCGCCTTGCCGAGCTTTTTTCAGAATGCATTAAATCCCCCCTTTAATATTTTATGATTAAAACAAATGGATGCACAAACCCCTCTTTTTTGTTGTTCCCCAAACTGGAGACACCGATGGCTCTGAAATGCTTATATCGTTCTTTGCAAACACTCTGAAGTTATATTCTCTTCCAGGCAAGATGTTGACGACTGTGAATTTGTTGTTGAACAAACGTTCAACCACCGTCTGCCACGTCTGCTTGATGGAGTCCCTCTTCATCACCGTGTAATGCAGACGGTCGTCCCGTTTCTCATCAGGAGATGGAGCCCATGTGACTGTTATGGTGCCTTGAACATTCTGCTCCAGTTCTACTGGACCTGGAGGTCTCGCATCATCTAAAAAAAACAAACCATCAATGAACTAGTCCTGTATGGTTACACATGCTTCTGAGAAAGATTTATGTTTATACTTTACATTTGTACATTTATATCTAACTGCATAGTCTTAAAAGTTTTGAACCATTAAGATTTACCACTAAAATAATAACATACTGTAGTTTATTCAGATATGTTTTATTCTTTTCATGTTGGATAACGTGTTGTTATTATTATATTTTGATATTCGTTCCCCTTTTCTCAAATGAATGAAGCAAGAATTTATATGGAAATGAAGGGCGTTGAAATACATTACCAGTCACTCTAATTTCAATAGTGAAAGTGTCCTGGCCCACCACGTTCTTGACAGTGACCGTATAAATGCCAGTGTCTGACAGCTCTGATGTGTGAATAAAAAGTTGGGAACCTTTTTCCAAATCAGTAATCGTTACATGCTTGGCTACAGGAAACCCATCCTTTAGCCATGTGATGTCAGGGAAAGGACAGGCCTATGGATGAAACATAACAAACAATTAAAATTATACAAAAACATTGAACCGCAACGTCCGCATGTCTCCCATTTTGGAACTTATATATAGCAGTAGATAGAAACAGGTGCATATGAGGCATATATCTATGCAAATAACTCACAACTCAATATTTTTCTATACTGTGCATGATTATAGTAGTGCATGATTTAAAGTCATTTAAATACTCCTTATGTTTATTAGATACTGTACCTCAAAACTGACGCTGACACGCACAGTGTTCCCAGCTTTAACAACCATGAAGTTTTTCATTTTGCTGTCAGTGAACTTTGGTATAACTGCAAAAAGTAAAAACACAAATACCAGGTTAAAAAAACTAAGTGCAAGATATTCGTTGATAAATTGTATTGGTGTTCACCTGGTGGTGGCATGGCTGTGATGTAATTGTCAAGAGCCTGTGGAAGCCCCTCCCCTCCATCATTGGTCGCAGTTACTCTTACCCAATAAGTGGCCATTGATTTCAGACCCACGACAGTGAAGGACGTCTGAATCACTGCGTTTGTATGGCAGCGACTCCACTCTAGTTGGTCAGTAGGCCTGACTTCCAAAAAATATTCTTTTGCTTCGTCCTCCACACCTTTAACTTCGGTTGGTTTAGTCCAGGATAGAGACAGAGTAGTGTAGCTCGATGCAGTTAGTTTGAGGTCTTTGACTTTACCAGGAGGCTCTGAGAAGATCAAACAAATGCGATCTCAGATATTGAAATAATAATTTCCTTTGGATATTGACATTTGCTCAACATGTCTTACTTTTGGGGTCTCTTGCGAATACACATTCAGAGGGCACACTTGATTCTCCGGGGCCACATGTGTTCATGGCGCTCACTCTGAATTCATACTCCGATCCCTCTATGATGTCTTTAACCGGAAACGTTTTGTCTGAAGACAATGTTAGATTTGTACTTTGAAAGAATCAGAGGAGATTTGACATACATCCTATTCAAGGTACTCGACTAACACACAAACTAATGCAATGTAGATGAATATTTAATCAGACCTCTGATTGGTTCATCTTTTGGGTTCACTTGACTCCAGAAGTTGCTGCCCTTTTTGCGTTTTTCACATTGTAGCCGGTAATGCTTCCTCTGGTGTTAGATGGAGGGAGCCATGCCAAGTTAATGCAGTCTTTGTAGGCGCTTACTATTTTCGGAGGACCCGGAGGACCCGGGAATGCTGGAAACAAACACATTCTCTTAGATGAAGACTTACAAGGGACAGCCAAAGGGGAACAAAGAAGTCTCACCCAAACTGCCAGCTGCGATATCTTCAGTTGTCAGGGCATCGCTCAGGCCTTCCGAGTTTCTTGCCCGTATCCTGTAGCAGTACTTTCGACCGCGATCTATGTCCGTGTCTCTGTAGGAAGATTGTCCTGGAATGTCTCCGATTTTAGTCCAGGTGTTTCGTCCCAGCTGTTGCCGCTCCAGGTTGTATTCAGTCACTTGACAGCCGCCATCGTCCTTTGGAGGCTTCCATTTGAATTCAATGGCAGTCAATGAGCTTTCTATAATTTCCACAGGCCCTTGTGGTGCCATTGGTTTGTCTGGCGAAAATATACACAAATATAAAGGGAATGCAAATGTATCGTTCCTAAAAAATGCCTAAAATGTTTTGATATTCCTTTCCTTTCAACACACACCAAGCACAATAAGTTTTGAAGTTGCCTCCACACTGTCAAATTCGTTCCTTATTTTGATTTTGATCTCTCCCGTGTCTCTGCGTTGGCACTTGGCGAGACGCAGGCGGCTGTGAGTCGAGGACTTCTCCATTTTGACACCGTGACCCTCTAGAAGCTCTTCGTCCTCTTGAAACCATTGAATCTTAATCGGATCTTTCCCTGAGAACTGCACCTTGAAGGATGCGTTTTCTCCTGCTTTTACAATAACAGGCTCTGAGAATTTACCCAAAGCTTCTGCGTCAATTCTAGGAGGATCTGGGAATTAAACAGATGAATGTTACGGTTAGTTTTGTGCTTACATGTTTACTGTAAAATAACATCCATACCTTCAATGATTAATGCTGCCTCCGATTTACGTCCTTCTGCCTCAAACTTGTATGTTCCTGAATCTTTATCCTGGCAGGTGCTGATGATGAGTTTGTGATGAGGACCATCTTTGACAACTGTTATTCCGTCCTTAGATTCTAACTATAAAAATGCATTTGATCTACGTTACACAGACCATCAGAGATTTTATTGTGTACAAAGTGTCTTATATTTTTTAACCTTTTTGCCATCTTTGTACCACATTCCAGCGCTATCTTCACTGCTCAGTTTGCAGGACAGCTCTGCTGATTCTCCCACATTGGCTGTGGTGTTAGACAAGCCGCTCAGAAAGTGAACTCCAGGGTCTGCATAAAAGTAAATAGGAAACATGACATCATCTGTAAGCACTGACAGAAAATATGACTTAAGGTTCAATGTGACATATCACCTGTGATGGTGTCGGGAACCAGTTCACCAACTCTTGGACGTCTCTTATGTTTTTTATCAAACTCATCTCCATCAGATACGTTTACATCTGACCCGTCTCCTCTATCGTCCTTTACGATTCCATCAGCTACGTTTTCTTTCGCCATGGCTGCCTTCCTCGCTGCCTCCTCCTGTTCTTCCTGGGCTCTTCTCGCTGCTTCATCTCTTTCATCCTGGACTTTTCTCCTGGCGGCCTCATCTCTTTCTTCCTGGGCTCTTCTCGCTGCTTCATCTATTTCATCCTGGACTTTTCTCCTGGCGGCCTCATCTCTCTCTTCCTGGGCTCTTCTCGCTGCTTCATCTCTTTCATCCTGGACTTTTCTCCTGGCGGCCTCATCTCTCTCTTCCAGGGCTCTTCTCGCTGCTTCATCTCTTTCATCCTGGCTCCTGGCGGCCT
Organism: Triplophysa siluroides; assembly: GCA_006030095.1. Lineage (NCBI taxonomy): Eukaryota > Metazoa > Chordata > Actinopteri > Cypriniformes > Nemacheilidae > Triplophysa > Triplophysa siluroides. Next base: position 10,214,629 of record VCII01000237.1, on the reverse strand, counting down.
CATCTCTCTCTTCCAGGGCTCTTCTCGCTGCTTCATCTCTTTCATCCTGGACTTTTCTCCTGGCGGCCTCATCTCTCTCTTCCTGGGCTCTTCTCGCTGCTTCATCTCTTTCATCCTGGACCTTTCTCCTGGCGGCCTCATCTCTTTCTTCCTGGGCTCTTCTAGCTGCTTCTTCATCTCTCTTCGACTGGGCCCTTCTTTCAGCTTCAGTTTGCTCAGCCCGGCCTCTACCCGCCGCTTCATCTCTCTCGGCCTGGGCTCTCCTTGCAGCCTCCTCTCGCTCTGCCAGAGCCTTCCTCGCTGCCTCATCTCTCTCCATCTGGGCTCTCCTCTTGGCTGCTTCATCTCCCTCAACCTGAGCTCTTCTTGCCGCTTGATCTCCCTCTGTCTGGGCTCTCCTCCTGGCCGCTTCATCTCTTTCAGCCTGTGCTCTCCTTTCAGCTTCATCTCGCTCAGCCTGAGCTCTCCTCCTGGCCGCTTCTCAGCCTCTTTCAGCTTCATCTCGCTCAGCCTGAGCCTGGCCGCTTCATCTCTTTCAGCCTGTGCTCTCCTTTCAGCTTCATCTCTCTCAGCCTGAGCTCTCCTCCTGGCCGCTTCATCTCTTTCAGCCTGAGCTCTCCTTTCAGCTTCATCTTGCTCAGCCTGAGCTCTCCTCCTGGCTGCTTCTTCTTTTTCAGCCTGAGCTCTCCTTTCAGCTTCATCTTGCTCAGCCTGAGCTCTCCTCCTGGCTGCTTCTTCTTTTTCAGCCTGAGCTCTCCTTTCCGCCTTGTCCTTTTCCCTCTGCAGTCTGGCTTGCTCCTCGGCTAGACGTCTGGCTTGTTCATCCGCATCACCACCTTTCTCACCGGCATTAGAATCTTCTGTAAACAGGATTAGATTTACATATACTGTTCTCTGTACCACATACAATATATGAACTGTATGTCCATGAAAAACAAGGACCAAGGTTGTGTGAAATTATCACACATGTGACAGTGATGCACACAATTTATTTCCCATCTGACATGAAAAAATACTGTAGTATACTTTAATATTTACCGTGGTATATTGTAGTATGCTGTAGTATATTACTATACTTTGTTAATGTATACGGCAGTTGTCTGTGTTTACTGTAGTACGTTTCAAAAACGCCATATAGGAATTTTACTGCAGTTTACTTTAGTAAATCCTAAAGTACAGTATTTTTATGTGAGCTGTGTTATGACTGCAATGTGCAACACAAGACACTTGAATTCACATGAGATTAAAAAAACAAATAAGCAAACGTACCATCCACAACTAAGGTCCCGTGGCTCGACTTGAGTCCAACAATAGCCGAGTAGACTCCCTTATCCTCTGGTTTGCAGTTCTTCACGGATAACTTGTGGACTTGTTTATTTTCAGAGACCGTGATGTCATATTTATCTCCATGCTCAACGGAGACGTCATTGGCGCACCAGGTGATTTTTGGTACAGGTACAGATAGAGCACACTTAAACATTGCGTCCTGACCCTGAACCACTGTCGTGTCCTTCAACGTGCTGTCAAATTCCACATCAGGTACTGGAAGCGTAAGAATGAAGAATACTCTCGTAAATAAATCTAATACATTATGCAAAGATAAAAACATTTGCATTATAACTTCTCACGGCTTAGGGCAGTGGAGAACATGTTGGCGTCTGCGACATCCACTTGGTATAACCCAGCATCTTCTGGGCCAAGATCTTTAATGCTGAACAAGTATGTTTCACCAATGTTTTGCATATTATGTTTTTTGGAGTCATCAGTTCCATCACCATAGTCAAGCATTTCTCCATCCTGGTTTGGATAAAGTACAGTACATTAAACTGTAAAAACAAAACCGTAAAAAAACTGAAAAACTGAAATTTTCTGTAAACCGAAAAAGAGAAATATTCCGTAAATAATATTTTCCCCTGTAAAATTGTAGAATAAAAGGATAAATATTTTTTTTCCCCAGTTTTGTTAAAAATGTATTGTTTTTTTCTGTAATTTTATAGTTTTTGACCGTATTTTTTTTAAACTAAAAAAAAAAAATTTTGTAAAATTTTTTGTTTCCCCAGTTTCTGGTAAATTTGCAGTCTTTTTCTGTAATTTTTCTGTAAAAATTACATAAAGAAATTTGTATAAATTACGTTTTTTAAAATATTTACTTAAAATGACAGGAAAACACGTTAAAATTACAGTTTTTTACAGTGTACTCTTAAAGAAACATTACACATGTTATATGAATATATTTAAGTGAGGAGACACACTTTGAAAAGAGAGATTTTACTGCTGGGATCCTTCAACTTCATGTCGAGTTCAAATTTTGCCATTCCATCCGTTTTGACCTCAATCTGTTTAATGCTGTGGATTTTCTCAACATACTGTACAGAAAAAAGAGGAGTAGAGATGTATCATTTGTGTCAAAAATCACTTCATGGGTTTGCAAATGGCATAAATGACAAACACTGAAAGCAACAAAACCTTCGACTGCTCCGCTTTTCTCTCCATCTTCATTTGATTAAGTATCTTCAGCATCCACCGGAAGTCGGTGACTCCATATTCAAGACAAATGTGCTCATAATCGATCTTGTTTGCACTCAATAACACCTCCCAGAACCTTGGATCGATTTCTCCCTCCTTCCACTGCTTTTGTTTTCTCTTCACAACTCTAAATGAATGGATTTTAAAGTGCTTGTTTGGTTACCGAGAAAATCATTTTCTCACTCAATAAATACATTAAACATAGAATATGAGAAAAAAAAGGTGCAGAGAAAGCAGTGCTACATTACGTTTTCTTCAACATTTTTCTATATTCCTCTGGGTCATTTTTGGGGGCTGAAAATAAACATATTTTACGGCATGTAACAATCAATACTTTTTCTGATATTAACATTTTTTTTGCATTTTAATCCAGTTACAAACATACCTGGTGCTCTCTTCTTGAATCCAACTGAAAGGAAACAGATTTGTTTATGCTATGTGATGTGGTTTTTATCATTGCCGTATCAGTTATGGAAGAATAACAACACATAGTTATTTTTGAATGAACTGTCAGTTTGTGAAATGTAATTTCCTACCCTCAATGACATTCAATGTAGCAGTACAAACAGCTTTGCCAAATGGATTTATGGCGAGGCATTTGTATGTGTCTGCTTGCTCTGAAGACACATTCGGCATCTGTGAAATAAAAATTATATTCAGAGTAAAAATATGGGGGTAAAAAAAAGCAAATGAAGAAAAATGAATACATTTAACAATCTCAGGAATTTATTTTGTATCAACACAGTGCAAGAAGATGAAAGTTCACTACACCTCCAGGACATATATTTGATTACTTTCATCAAATCTTGTTTTATATATGTCTGAATTGGACAATTCTCCCTTGTTACGTCCCCATGTGACCTCCGGTGCTGGATCTCCATTCACAACAGCTTTGAATATGGCCAATTTGCCTGTGAACCGAATGAAACATAAACATAAGTGCAACATATATGCAAGAACAAAAAAATAAGTTTTGCTTTTAAAGGTCCAGTGTATGAAATGTAGCACTCGACTAGTGGCGAGGTTGTGAATTGCATCCAACCGCTCACTCCACCGCTCCTTCCTTTTCGATGCACTATGGTGACTGACACAGGACAGAGATGTCACACTTTCGCTTCTTAACCGAAGGAGATAACGTATTTTAGAAATGCGCTCTGTACAGCAGTTTTTCTGTTTAAAGCTCCTGTAGAAACAATATGATAAATTCCACGCAAGGGGACCTGCAGTGTATGTATAGAAATAGCTCATACTAAGGTAATAAAAACATAACGCCTCATTCTGTAAGGTCCTCTGAAGACATAGTTATGAATATTGTATTGCAATTCTGTCAAGAGATCCTCCAAAAAATGACACATTGGACCTTTAAAAATAAGTTTTGGTTAGATCAAAACATTATTGGTGAATATTGTACCTTCCTGGATAGTTAAGGCTATAGGTTTTCTAGTGAAATCCGGAGTGGTTTTTCCAGGAGGCAGTTCTTCAACAAACTGTGTGATCATGACACCAGGCACTTTAGATCTCTTCCTGATGGCCACTAAAATATCAGAAGAGCATTTTTAAAAACTCTTTAAAAGCAGAGAGAATTAAAAGGATGGTTCACCCAAAAATAAAAATTCAGTCATCCCTCTTGTATGACTTTCTTTATAATGCAGAACATTATAAGAAGAAGATATTTTTAATAAAGTTGGGGACAACGGCGGTACCTATTCACTTCTATTGTGTGGACACAAAACCAATGCAAGTGAACAACATTCTCTTATTGTTCTGCTGCAGAATAAAGAAAGTCATACAGGTTTGAAATGACAAGAGGGTGAGTAAATGATGACAGAATTGTCATGTTTTGGTGACCTATCCTTTTAAAGATGAATACATTTTTTGTTTAATTAAATGACCGGCATGACTGTAAAAAGCCTCAGGTTTAAAGTTGTGGTTTGTCACCACAAGAGGGCAAGGTTTTTACCAGAGTTGATCGCAAAGTCAGCCACAGGACTATTGAAAAACAATAATATAACAACCATGGACCTATGCTGATAGACCAAACCAATAAACATGATTGAAATATATAAATCATTTTGACATTTAACAGAGTAACACAAATTGGAATGAATTACATAATTATGGATGTTACTTGGATAAATAATAAATATTTTGAAAATTTGAAAAAGTATTTTTATGTTTTGCAGGTCATCCTTTTAGTTTCATTGATGTCAAATGTCAAAACACAATAGCACCAACGGCAAAGTAAATAGATTTTAACATACCCCCTGTTCCTTCTGCTGGTTTCTGCATCCTCAGAGCACAAGGTTTTGCTTTAATTCAGAATATATTTACGCCGTCTTAAAAGATAAGAGGAAACATTTGAATGTCTGACAATTTATATAGCGAGCATACATGCTTTTATCTAAAACACTTAGTCTTGTTCAATCAAAACATTTTTTTAAATGTATGCTGATATTTCATTTCAGAGTCAACAAGTTTTCAAGGTTGTGCACCATTCCTTGCATTATGGTTTCACCTATATTCATGAGAAGATGGGATGTACCACTTTGGATACGTGTATGAAACACCCTCTGACAGTCATGTTTCCCTATACGCTCATTCGCCGTGCCATCAATGGCACGTCTTTAATGTACTTATCCAGATAAAAACTAGGCAATCTATCTCTAAAAAAGACAATATCGTAGTTTTTGTAAACCCACCAAATATTCACTCTTTACTGTCCTAATCAGAACCCATGTCACTATAAGAAAAAAAACACGAGAGAACAATATTTTTTGATGTATGCCGTGGAGAACACCTGCATGCATCTGTTTAATGTCTAGTTAATCACTGAAAATTGTGCCTGAGTCACTTACCTTCAGAAAATGAGCAATAAAGATATATTAAGAGCTTGATATAATATATATAAATTGCAGTTAAAGTAACACAATACCATCATAAAATCTTTATTGCAGCATGTTAAAATTCACAGGAGCCTTACCAATGACTTTGTGAGCCACAGGAGGGATTGACTTTCCCCTTCTGCTTTTCATAGGTCACGTACCTCATAAACCTATCAAAGCAATTACACTTGAGCTCACGATGACATTTGGGCTGTGAAATTTTGCCACAATGAGAAATATTTTTGAAGATGACATGAAAGCTTACTAAAAGAAGAGCAAAAATATATGCATTTTGAAGGGCTGTTCATCAATTAGGAATTTGAGGAGAACCTCATGTAACAATTAAGCTAAAAAAACACAAACATCAAAATCGCATTTAGAAACTTTATAAAAATTAAACAAAGTGTGTCTTTTTTTTATATTTTGGATATATTTACTGGAAAACAAAGACCGTTATTTTTCTTTAGCTAAACTACTTACTGGTTATATTATTTTAAAAGTGACATTTTTCAAATAATCAGGCATTTACCAATATGTACTTAGCACACAAAGCTCTAGAAAGAAAGAAGGAAATCAACCACAACGATTTTATTTATTGTGACATCTAAAGACACTTAAGTCTCAATCTCACACACGAATAATCCAACATCCCTTTTTTGCATCTTCCCATAAATTAGGTTAAAACATATTCGTATATTTATCAATAATAAACAATTTCTAATATTGGCAAAACAAAGTAAGATAAGCTGGAGAAGGAGGAAGCCACTCACCTTAAAGTCCAGCTGCTTCTCTCAACCCGACTGTCTTTGACTCCCCAAATTCAATGCTGCCGCTCCATTTTGTTCAGCAATAAAACAGTACTGGGCCAATTTTGAAACCCCTGAAGCGGTCGACTCTTATTAGCTGTCATATTAAATTGTTATTCGGGTAAGGTTTATGGCAGCGGCATGACGGCGGCCCTGAGTGTGGCTCGCGGTCACGCTTTTTCTGGAAATGGTAAGAGTGACATTGAAGCTGCTTTTGTGACTGTCTCTTCCCCACTGGCACAGACAAGATGTGACCTGACCTTTGCCAGAAAAGTAAAAAGGATCACATTTACGCCGTAAGACCCTTTAAACCATACGCATGTGTGAGTAAATCAAGTGATGTTCGAAGGCAGCACAACCGTTTCTTTATATCAGTTCACTCTATGTGACATATTTTGTCTGCTTTAGACAGGGGTAGTGTGGTAAATTCTCAGGTTAATGGATGTGCTATTTATATTTTAATGATGCATGCTTGTAACACAGTCATATTCTGACTTTGGAGAACATAAAGGGTTTGCGTTATTGCATTGCATATTATTGCAAATTACTAATTTCCTTTTTCTATATCTGCTGGCGTTTCTTGAAATAAACACAAAAGTGTGTGTGTGTTTAGAATTCAAGTGTACTTTATAATGTGCTGCGTGCCATTTTTTATACCATTTTTGTATGCTTATAATACTCAGGCATCATATAATAAAACATAAGATAAGACAGTATACCAAAGTAAAGTATATTGCAAATGTCCCACGTTGAATGTTTTAACTCTGTTACTGATTCTTTTACTAACCCCAGAATGAATAAATATATAAATGGATCTTATGACTTATGTGTTGGATATTTGGCCGCAGACGCATTTCACATTCACAAGAGCTGACCATGTTTTACATGCCCAGACAGCTTAGCAGCTCTCACAAGCTATAGTGTTAACATTATTTGGGCTCCATGAAAACATATAGGCCTATAACTCCATGACTTTTTTTCCTTAACACCTGAATTGATCATTTACAATACAATACATCAGGTCATTAAGGTACGTTTTATTGCAATGGGGCAAATGTGTTATTATGTTGCTGAATGATCAAATTTCATCCTCTATTTTTTTATCATGTACATGTTCCCTAGAGGAAAAGTAAATTGAAGCCGCCGCTTATCCTGTTCATAAGTTTACATTGACTCAATGTTCGGCCAGTATCTACATTTTCTGTATATTCACACAATATTATAAAAAAAATTATTAACATTAACATTTCCTAAACTCTACCTGTTATTAATTTGAATGCCATAAATGTCTGAATAAATGCGTATGTAAGTATGTTTGGACTCAATGACGTTGTTCTCTCGTGACGTCTATACGTCTGCTGTGAGGTGATTGGTAAAGCGCGGTAAAACCAAAAGCGTGAAGCAACGGACACTCGACCTCGAGGACATTCTGTACGTGCACGCGGGATAAAGATGTACCTGTTTATGAGTTCATGACAGCGATGACTGCACGATATTAATAACAGGTGAGCGTTTATTCACACGTTGTCAGCAGTAGCCATGTCAATCCGCTTTTGCTGTGAGGATGTAGGCTAACAGGGCTCATAGCACATTCATTTAAATACAGATGGGTTTTAAATTGCCAAAAATCGAGGTTACACTTTTACTGGAATAAAACCTTAGTTAGCTTTCCAAAGGGTGGGCGGGGACCAATAATGAGGATGCAATAATGTAATATATATAATATATTTGTAATATATAATGTATACTTTATATTATATCATTTCTTATTTTGTAAAAGTACCCTCTGTTTTGTAAATGCCCTATATAAAATATGAATTATCCAAATAATAATAACAGCATCAACTGCAGAAGTTATCACATCCATATTTAGATGAGGTTTCATTTCTAAAGTGCATTCTGCAGTACACCCTTGTGCACACTAGGCTATAACTGATCAACAGATTTCTATTTACAGCAAGTTTGAAAGGCCTGCTTGACATGGAGTTGCTTATGGTAGGAATCGTGCTGAGACTGGAACTCGTGTCACACATATCAGCATGTTTAACACATCTGCATGACTTTAAACTGTACATTTACAGAGAAAGATGATGTGAAATACGTTGATATTGTGTTATGATATGAAATATATCTGTGAATCTTTATACTTAAGCCATGGATGTCCAGTAGAGCTTACTACTTTATGACTCAAAGCTGCGACCAATAACACTAATAACATTGTATTTTGAGTTTGAACATTGAGTTTTAAATCTAAGAAAGACAACGTCTGCTTGTCAGAAAATGTTTATTTGTGCTTACACATATGCATTCATATACTGTATTTTAGTAGTAGGCCTACTTAGACAATATTGCATGTCTCATTAGCAATGTGCGTATGCAAATGTTTGCCTGCACTCCATTGGATATATGTATTTATGCATGAAATCCAACATCCAAGGAACATCCAGCAGGCATCGGATTATTCTGAAATAAAGAAAAAAGTGAGGGTGAATCAGTAAAAATCAAAAAAGATGTAGAAGAAGTGTTGTACATAAGGCAACAGATGGATTGAGTTTTATTCCTAGATCTCATCTGAGAATCTGATGGGTATTGGTCAATGCAGAACAAGCCGGAGAATTAACCTTCTATGGGATGTATTCAAGCACAATGGCAGTTCATATTATCACTTTATTTGAGCAATAAGATAACACATTGGTATAACACTCGAAGAAAAATAAGATACGATGTGAATGACTGAAAACCCTGTTATGAACTGCAGTGCCTCTTTTCCATCTAAAGATTTGTCAATTGCTTATTTACATAAATATATCAGATGGGTTTGACATGGCAGCGTGGTGATTTCATCTCAATCAATCAAGGGGCTGCATTAAAATTATTGACTGCCGAGATTTGGCCTGCTTGTTGACAAGCCCTGGCACAGGCTATAGACCAAACTGGCCGTTTGTATTACCTTACCATATTCAAAATGATTAGCAGCGTGGCTCACTCATGAAGGACAAATCATCAAGTAAATAAATCAAGTCACTGTGGTAAACACTTTGAAATGGCCTTTGCAACTGTGATACTTTACCCATCACTTTTAATATGGTAGAACATTCTGCCCTTCCAAGCGAGTTGACTGCCACCACTTTGTATTCGCCGCTGTCCTCGTTCTCAACTCTAAGGATGTACATTGAGCAGACTCCAAAAGCATTTTTGATGTAGTAGTTGTGGTTTGAATTAATGCATATCCCGTTATGATACCATTCGAGGTGTGGCGTGGGGATGCCACGAACAGCACAGGTCATGTAACACTGATATCCTTTCGGTGGAGCGTGGAGTTTCAGTGGAACCAGGATAGATGGTGGCCTTTCCAAAGAGACCATGGCCGACACGTTCGAGGGTACGAAAACTAGATAAAACATGAATTTAAGAAGAATTAGATAGCACAATAGGGTAAACTGGTTATGGCTCTGCAACCTACCTCTGTTGCTGTTGAAGCCCCACGTTGGTGAATCCGAAGGGTCGGAAAGCCCTAGATCATTTTTTGCGTAGACTCTGAAGTGATATTCTTGACCTGGTTGAATGTTGGTAGTGTAGGTTGTACTGAAAAGGTGGTCGGATATTGTGCGCCAAATGCGGGTGTTGGAGTTGTGTTCTGCGACCGAGTAGTGCAGTCGGTCGTCATTCTCCTGGTCTGGAGATGGAGCCCATGTGATGATGACTTTACCCTGAACCACCTGCTCCAGTTCCACCGGGCCCGGAGGTTTGGGTTCATCTGTGGCCACATTGAGAAGAAATAGTTATCAAATCCGGGGAAATATTTGTGTAATTGTTATATGCACTTAGGTCATATGATATGACATATCTAGACTATACCTGCTACTCTGACCTCTATGTCAAAGCTGGTCTGTCCACTTGAGTTTTTCGCCACAATGGTGTAGACACCGGAGTCTGAGTACTTTGATGAGGGTACGACAAGCGTGGATGTGCCGTCAGTATTAATGATTTGGTTCCAGGGAGTTACAGGTTCACCATTCTTTAACCATCGAATCTCTGGCATTGGGGAAGCCTGTATGTCGAATATCAACATTTTAAAGATTAAGCATAGAAGAAAATTCAGTAGATAGATGCAAAGTGTAAGTTTTATTTTGAAGGTGTGAACCCTTACCTCATAATTGATTTTGATTCTGATGGAATTTCCTGACCTCACAACCATGAAGTCTTCAGGATCTTTGAAGAAGGGCTTCACTGAAATGTGATTAACCACAAGCAAGTTACAAAATATTAGAAATTATGAAATGACCTGAGTCAAGATCGCTTTTGGACAATCTTACTTGGTAATCTGGCTTTAACTTACTGTTGGGGTTTTTAGCACAGACCATGACGGATGGAGCACTTGGTTCTCCAGCACCAGACATATTAATAGCTGATACTCTGAACTCATACTCGGACCCTTCAGACACATCCTTCACTGCATACTTAAGACCTGTGAGTAGCACAGATCACTTTTTGCAAATATTTGGGGTCAGTTGAATTGTTGAAATAACGTTTTTGCTTATAAATTGCTTTTCTTTTGTTTTAGGACAACCTAACTAGCTCCCCTTTGGTGTAAAGTGCTGTACCTTGAATGGGTTCATTGACCGGGTTCAAGGTCACCCATAGGTTTGTTTCTTTTTTTCGTTTCTCCAGTTGGTAGCCAAAAACTTTAGTTCCTCCATCTTTCTCCGGTGGAGTCCATGTAAGGTTAATACAGTTCTTGAATGCACTGACTACCTTTGGAGGGGCCGGTGGGCCAGGAAACACTGCGACAGATTGTTCAAATATCAGATGACTTTGACACGACTCAAAATAAAGAAAAAACAGGCATGCCGTCTCATACTTAAAGCGCCAGCCATGATTTTGTCTGTCTCCATCGGCTCACTGATGCCCTCGAGATTCTCGGCGTAGATGCGGTAGGTGTACCTCTTGCCAAGGGACACACTTCTGTCTCTGAAGGTAAGATGGTTAGATAAAATATCACCAACCTTTTTCCATGTATTCTGGCCGACCTGTTGGCGCTCAATTATGTAGTTTGTCACTTCGGAGCCACCGTCATCTTTTGGAGGGTTCCATTTCAATTCAAGGACTGAGGGTGTACTTTCCTTTGTCTCTAGCAGGCCTTGTGGTGGACCTGGCTTATCTGTGAGGGGCAGAAATACAAGCCGCTTTAACTACTGTAGTATGTGGAATATCAGCAGTTTGGGGAAGATTAAAATGTAGATATTATTCACCTAGAACAATAAGACTTGATACGGCTTCGATGGAACCGAAGGGGTTTTTGAGCTGTATTTTGATTTCTCCAGTGTCCGATCGCAGACAGTCTTTGATTTGAAGACGACTGTGGTTGGATTCCTTTAACACTTTTACCGAACCACCGTCATGAAGCTCAGAGCCCTTGTTAAACCATGTGATCTCCAGAGAGGCTTGTGGTGGAAATAACATTTTAAAAGATGCGTTCTGACCTGCTTTTACCATCACAGGATTGGAGAACTTTTGCAAGGCATCAGGATCGAATTCTGGAAGATCTGTAAAATGCAGGAGCAATTTTTAGCAAAACTATTTTGTAAAATATACTTTCAAGTTTAAGAAGGAATACTGTACTTACCTCCAACTCTCACCATGGCCTGTGTTCTGCAACCATTCACCTCAAACTCATACAGACCTGCATCTGCGTCATTGCAACTTTGGATTATGAGTTTATGCGTGCAGCCATCTTTACAAATAATCACTCCATCTGTGGAAGTCAGCTGAGGAATATTGAACATGAATGTTATTCTGGTCAGCACATCCAGTCATATGTAAATCTAACACAAGCAAACATACCTTCTCTCCATTTTTATACCACACTCCATCAACTTTGTCAGTATTCAGTGTGCACACAAGCTCTGCAGACTTGCCACGGAGGGCGTTTATGTCTGACAACCCGTTTGCAAAGCCAACTTTACCATCTGAAAAGAAAACGTTCCAATGGGTTGCCGCCATTTGTGTTTAATGCTAATGGACGTAACATTTTTAAAATTGCAAAATATACAACAGGTACAATGTCACAAACATACCTGTACCATCTCCAGCAGTTCCACTAGATCCATCCACATCTGATTCCACGCCTCCCAACCCATCCGCTCCTAAATCTTCTCTTCCCATTCCGTGCTGCCCACTTGCATCGTCATTTATACCTTCACCTCCCAGTCCACTCTTCCCTCTTGCATCTCCTCCGCTACTATCTCCAAAACCAACACCTCCACTTCCATCCCCTCCATCACCCCTCCCATCACCACTTTTGGCTCTTCTGGCCGCTTCGTCTTTTTCTCTCTGCAGCCTAGCCTGCTCATCTGCCAGACGTCTTGCAAGATCATCGGCTCCGTCAATTGCACCACCTTGACCTTGCCTCCTGGCATTAGGATCCTCTATGGCAATACAACATTTGACCAATTAACATGTACAGTCTTGTAGAAGGAAACAGTTGTGTATAAGAATAACATGAAATACCCTCAACAGCCAGAGTGGCCCTGGACGATTTAATCCCAGCGATAGCTGTGTACACGCCCTTGTCTTCCAGTTTACAGTCCTTCACTGTTAATTTGTGAGTGAGCTTGTCCTCTGAGACTGTGATGTTGTACTTGTCTCCATGTTTAACAGAGACGTCATTGGCACACCAGGTGATTTGCGGTGAAGGTCCAGATAGAATGCACTCAAACACTGCATCGTGTCCTTCAACGGCTTTAGCATCCTTAAGCATGCCATTAAACTCCACATCCGGAACTGTGGGGGTAAATAGTAAAGCAGATGTTTACATATATGATTAAAAGAGAGAATTTATAATGCAAATGTTTTCTTACTTGTAAAGTTTGTTGAGAAAACGTTCACATCCTCAACGTCAACTTGGTATAATCCACCATCGTTCAGACTAACATTGTTGATGCTAAACAAGTACTTATCACCAGTTTTCTTCATATTATTTTTCGAAGCATCATCTGATCCATCTCCAAAGTCAAGCATATCACCGTTCTAGAAAACATTCAAGAGTTTGAGGTTAATGATCATATTTACGTTTAAATGTAACCAAAAGAAAATCCAATTTAAGTTGTAAATTGCATAGTAACAAATGATTGGTTATATTTATAGACAGAATTTAATCAACGTGTCTCTTTGTTCAAAGAAGGGAATTTGTGTTAAGTAGTTGAGCTTACTTTGTAGACATATATTTTACTGTTTGGGTCGTTGAGCTTCATATCAAACTCGAATTCAGCCCTGCCACTTGTATTTATTTCAATCGGTTTCATGTTGTCAACTTTCTCGACCACCTGTAGGACACAAATAAAAAAGTCCTGACGCTTAAAAACATAGAAGTTTTTCGGAAAAAATTGAGCCAACGCTTATTGATAAACCTGACATCAACTGACCAATTTTTGTAATGGTTTGTCTGTAATTTTAGAAGAATAAATTATTGAGCATCACCTTGGCTTGTTCATCCTCTCTCTCCTTTTTCTTTTGGTTAAGTTGTTTCAGCATCCAGCGATAATCTGTAACTCCAAACTCCTGACATATGCGCTCATAATCAGATTTTTTGGCGCTCAGCATCACTTCCCAGAATTTGGGATCAACCTCTCCCTCTTTCTTTGGTTTTTCTTTTCTCTTCTTGACTATTCTACAAAACACAGCTCAGTTTGTCTCTCATAATTTTAATAGGAGGATCCACACGAGCAGTGTTGTTTTTATCATAACACTTATCTTTATTAGAGCATTTGAGAAGATAAAGCAATTACTTTGTTTTCTTAAGCATTTTCCTGAAGTCTTCGGGATCATTTGTTTGGGCATCTTAAGAAACAACAAAGAATAACATTTCATTTCTTGAAATGATATTAAAAACTACAAAATGATGAACACCATATCGCAAACAGCACAATCTTGTCCAGGACAAACCTGCTTGTGTTTTTTTGAATCCAACTAAAAGAAAGAGCAAAGAATTACAACAAGAATACTGCATAGAAACACATTTTCATTCCACAGATTATATTCATTGATCTGTACTTTTTTTTTCTTCGAAAAAATGGAATCAGGTAATATTAAATATTGTATGGGCCTATGCTTTGTCACATATATATGTATGGCCTACCTGACATGATACCTAGTGTAGCCGTGCACACGGCTTTCCCGTACGGATTTGTGGCGAAACATTTGTACGTGTCGGCTTGTTCTAGCTTCACATTTGGTATCTGTTGTGGTGTGCAAAATGACGTTAAAAGTTATTCACTGTTAAGATATCAATGGTTATATTATGTAAATACTTTTATTAAAAATTGTGTCACTTTGTATGTTACCTCCAGAGAATGTTCTCTAGACCTTTGGTCATATCTTGTTTTATATAATTCGGAATCAGACGTGTCGCCCTTGTTGCGAGCCCACGTTACAGTCGGTGCTGGATCTCCACTCACTACTGCTTTGAAAATGGCCACTTTGCCTGCGGTAGAAAAAGATAAACTTGCATTATATTTAAGTGTTATTTGTTGGTCTAATAACATCTGTAACAACATCTGATGCATCCTGGTGATTTTTAAATGGAGACCACGTAAAAAGTAACAAAGCTGTCCCTACAAAAATAAGTATAATACTAGTACTTACTTGTACTGAGTATACTACAATATTTCAATAACACTTGGCACTAAAGTGGCCCAATTGTTTATGTACAAGTGAACTTTTAAGTATACTTAAAGTGTAACAGTAAACTTTATAGCTAGTTTACAAAATGTTTTCTGAGAAGTACATAAAAAAGAGAATGAAAGTATACTTTCTTATTTTTAGCTTTAAAAAGTATGACAATAGCACACTTGAATAAGCTTCTTTTTTGTACGGGTAAGCATAGTTCATATTCACCCTGTATACAATTAAATAGTTGGACTTTAAACAACACAAAATTATCATAAAATACCTTCTTGGACTGTAAGTGCAATGGGTTTCCTGGTGAAATCAGGTGTGGTTTTTCCACGAGGCAATTCCGTCAAATACTGGGTGATCATAACACCCGGCATCCTTGACCTCTTCTTGATCTCCACTTTAAAGATGTACACATAAGTCATCAAATGACATGTTGATATGTTATGATTAAACAATTTATTATTGTGGTTGTAAATATACCACTCAAAAAGACACACACATGCCTGTTCCTGATGAAAAAAACAACTCAAATTCTAGTGGTTTCCATTAAAAAATACTATTATGAACATCACCTGTATACTATTAAAATCCAAAAAAGTACCAGAAAAAAAAAGAAAAAGAGTCCATGTAGTGTGTTTTAGATCAACTAGGATTTAATGGGGTTCTGTCCGTTCCCATTCACAGAGACCATTACAGTTCCATTTAAACCAGCAGCATAATTCCCACTATAAACATGAATACCATTAGAATTTCTGTGGATGTTTCTGTTTTTTTTTTCCAGCAGGGGTGTTATTCTCAAAAGTGCTGGAATGGCAGATGTTGTTTTCAAAAGAGATTTATTCAAATTGGCCACATGAGGGCGTTGTACCCTTTTACGTTTGAACCAAAACAAATAAAAGCCATACAGGACCCTAAAGTAAATCTAGGCTAATAACCATTCAAACACCTCATGCTTGCCTGGTGCAACTGTAAGAGGACATTATTATATAACAGTGGTTAAATATACAAAAATTACAACTGGTAATGTAACGGCTTCAAGGCATGATAAGCGCTTTACGTGTTTTCTGGCAATGTAGACATTCAATACAGGTGTATCCACTTGTCTCTTAATGTATTTTATTGGAACTGGATTTAAATGTGCACTTTGAAAGCGCTGGGTTGTTTCAACCAAATGTGAACTAACCCATCCATTAGGTTTAAATTAACCTGTACTGGGTTGTTTAAACCCATGGTTGGATCAGATATGGACAATTTTAGGTTAATTTAAACCTATGTTTGGGTTTGTTTATATAATGTATCTAACCAATGTCTGATGCAAAACATTTTGTGTGTAAATGACTGCACTGTCTTTGCAAACTACAATGTATTGACCCAAACACATCTTACCTTTATCAGTGGGAATCTCTGCAGGTTGAGACATGTCCAAAATGTTAATTCAACGTTGTTCCAATAGTCAACAATATTAGGCTGTCTAAAAAAAAATAATAATAATATGAATACATTTTATTTAAAAAGTGTAATATTTCAATAGGGCTGTATAGCGATTGATTGCGATTAATCGCATCCAGAATAAAAGTTTGTATTTACACGATAGGCTACATGTCTGTGTACTGTGCATATTGATTTTCTATTTATAAAAAGAACATAAATGTAAAAATCAATACATGTTTATAAATCATTTAAATGATAGAAATATTATACACATGCAAATATTTCCTAAATATATACATGTACGTGTATGTGTTTATAAATACAAATAAATAAGCACAGACATATAATATGTAAACGCAAGCTTTTATTCTGGATGTGATTTATCACGATTAATCGTTTAACAGCACTATATTCAAAAAACAAATATAAGTGGGGCTTCCATGTGGAAACAAAACGCTGAATCTACAATAAGGTAATAAAATCGCAACAAATCAAGTAATAATCATTTCGGCTGGAAAAATATGTTATTAATTATTTTTAGCACATCCTCGATAAACAGCGGTAGCTAGGATTCTTGTGAACTTAAAGCTATGCCATAAAATGGACATTTATGGACATGGCGGATGTTTTTATCCAAAGTGACTCACAGTGCACTCACATCATACATTTTTTATCAGCATGTATGATCCCTGTGGATCAAACCCATGACCTTTACGTTGCTGGCACAAGGCTCTACCAATTAACCGAGAACGTGTTAAGTTTGATGGATCTCAGGTATTAAAAGAACTTGGTGCATTTACACAACTGACTTTTACTGATTCTTATCGATAAAACACTAGATGTGTCCTCCACCGTTCAGCGCAATAACACCTCCTGCATTTCTCGACTTTAAATTAGGTGAGATGAGATCTGGAATCTCACCGAGCAGGTACAGAACATGCCCCTCGACTGAAGTGTAATTAAAGGTGTTCCTAACTCATCCGTCTTGCTCTTAATGGCCTCTCCTAACGGAAGATACACGAGTCTGTAACCTTCAAAAAGTCAACCAATAAAGATATATTAAGAATTTGATGTGATGGATATGGCGCATACGGAGTAACGCGAGACTGGCAGTTAAACACTTAATGACAATCTTAGATTCGCAGGCTCCTCAGCAATGCTTTCACAAGGCCAAAGGGGAAAGAAACTGTTATCCAACGTTTGACAGATCGCAGACGAACAAAACAACATTGTGTGATCGCCATGGCAACTCGTCTATTCAGACTGCTCGCGAGCGCGAATACTGGTAATAATCTGTCAGCCTACATCAATACCAGAAAGATGTGACACGTTCGTCTTGTGCTTAGTAAATGTGTTTTGCCGAAAAGCATTCAACATAACCTTCACCAACCTCCAGTAAAAGCCCGCTATGATGCGTCTTGTATTTTACTTGCATTTTTCCTGGACATTTGTCACTTGCTCTTGAGGGTTTAGGAGTCAATCCGTACAAAAGTCTTTCCAAAAGTCTTCTGTTTCTCTTAATCTGTCTGTCTGTCTCTCACTCTCGTACAAGAAACACATAGTGGAACAAAGCCGCATGCTTTGAAAACCAACCAATGTTTGTACATAAAACAACTTTTGCTATAGGTCAATTCATGTTAAGATATCACAAATGATTCACAATTTTGCTGTTTTTCAGTAAAACTATCAAGACATCTTTACAACATGACATATGAATTGTTTTAAGAAAATGCGATCTAAATTGTTTTCTTATCTTATTGGCAAGAAGGTTTGTCATTTAAATAAATCTCACAAAAATTTTGTGCCGAAAAAAACAAATTGCCAGTGGGGTACAAACAGTAACCTCCGTTTACAATCTCCGACAACACGTTTTGGTTCTCAAGTAAATCGATGCTGTTTCAAAGATGTTTGCTGGAAATCAAGTCAAAAAAATGTTGGTTTTGCATTCGGATTATGTATAAAAAGGCACAAACTTGTTGGCGCCGTAGCCCAAAAATGAATAAGTAACTAATAATAAAATGAAAGTTTTAAAAGAAGTAATGTCATTCATAACACATAACTAAAGTCATCAGGTGATGTGTGAAGTGATGAGATGGTGTGAATGCGAATGACTACTGAGTGATCTGTCAATTTCTGATAATATTCTCTATCCTTTTTTTTAATGAAAATGAATAAACTCACCTTTAAATGTGACCGCTGGCTCCGCGTCAATCTGGCGTGTTCTCTGAAGAACATTGGTGGAGCGAATGCAGTTGAATCAATCAGCTGTCACATTATAGCTTTTATGGACAGCTCAGGGGAGGGGGTCCAGCCCCCATATTCATAGTCATATATCATATTTATATTGTCGTTGTGTATGATGTTTTATCCATTAGAAAAAAGAATGATGTTGAATTTGGACCGTTTACCACATCCTTTTTAATGATCTAAATCAAGTTGATCAGTTGAGTTGGTGCTGGTCTTGCTACTGAAAGGTCCATCACATGTGAATTCATTTCAGGCATGTAAATTCAATGTAATGTTAATTATTATTGGTTCCACATTAATGGGTCACATCGGATTCCCAAACGTAGTCACATTTTCAATGGCAGTTACAGTAGGATGACGATTCTTTTGTGACATGACCGGACATATTGCATGTTTATTGGACGATTCAATTCTATCTAAAATGCCTCTTAAAACAGTGCCATTAGTTGCCGGCTTATCAACTGTTCTCCGAATCTAATGATATTGGGTGTAAGGTGATTTTCCTCCCTACATCTTGTGATATATCCAAAAATAAAGCCTTTACGGATATATTTACAGTATTCAGGGGCTTATGCCGATATGAAACTCCTGGCCTTGTAAAAAAATATATATTCGTGTGGCTTAAGGGTAGGTTTCGTTTTACATTGACATGGGTTTACCACGCTTGGCGTGCCCAGACAGCTTGTCTAAGACTCCGGAGCCGGGCAGATGTGCTTGGGTGTAGCCTGGAGACGCTCTCTGGACTTCAGAAACACAATACACACAAACCTCACCCTGTGACACGAAATATCTCCTTGTACCACAGAGCAAGACGCAAAGTGAGAAGGCTACATAACTGGCATCCCTTTTTTGCACATATCTGCTTTACTAATCCAAGGCCTGAAGAACGATAACTATAAAAAGTAAAAAAATTGTTTGAAATGTAAGATAATAGCAGAGTCAATTATAAAGAGGATCAATATATGGTTGGGATCGCTTATAGATTTTGATATCAGCCGATGAACGATGAAACATTGACAGCCAATCAAAGTCCATTTAAATTTAAAGGACTTGTGTTAGAAAAAGTATGACATCGTTGTCCTTTGCTGTGGACGCTGATATAATACAACCTGATTTACTTTGTAGTTGTGGATACTGGTGTAATGGGCCTTTATTCTTTCAAAGCTTTTGACCTAAAAGTGAAATAAATGATCAATCAAAGCCATCTAATAGAGTGCCACGGGGATGATGTATTTTGGTAGGCCAACCCAGAAGTTAGCGTCACACTTGTTCCCTCCCATAGATCTCAAAAATAGCTTTGTGATCAACAAGTGTTTATGATACTTAGGCTGCGTTCACATTTGACATAATTTTTGACAAAAAAAAGTTGACTATGGTGATTTTTTTGTGAAAAAAAAAGCTTGCAGCTGGGTCAAAAATAGCACCTGGCAATGACTTCGGAGGCAGCGTTTGTGCACAAAGGCAGCACAGCTTCATACGCAGTGTGATGGAAGTCGTATTTGCAGTAACCAAGCTTATATTTAAACAATTTTTAGCTAGAAATGCAATCAAATGAAAATTTCACTTTATTAAACAAAACTAGGGCTGAATTCAAAATATTGATATGGCGAACATCGCCATGAGCTCCTGACAATGCACGCATCGATACATCTGCCTCTTCATCAATTCTGACGCACTTTATTAGCCAATTATTATGCAAAAATATCTGATGGGAGTTTATCTGTGTTCTGTACGGAGTTTCACCATCATAAAGTGAAAGTTCAAAAGCTCTGCATCCGTGAGCGCATCATAGATGCAAGTGCATTCTGTTTAAGTATCATTAACTTAGACGGTTGTGTTAAAGCACACTGAATAGTAAGTGACGTGTAGCCGCTAATTCAACACACATGATGCATGCTTCTGCCTTATCCACTATAAAACTCTTCCTAGCAATTAAAATCAATGAAAGTCCTGCCGCAGGAGGGATGTAGTGACACGTCGCTTGCTCATAGTACAGTAACGCGTTTGAAAAGACGTGGAAGAGCCACAGTAAATGGGCTTGTAATAGAAAGTGAGGAGCAAAGACCTGCTCAAATCTAACAGCACCTTTACATTTATAATATTATATCCAGAAATCTGTCATCTAGAAACCCGTCATCTATTTCAATTCAACAGATTTTTTTTTTTTTTTGAAATCTATTTACTCTGACTGCACATTTCTGCATATATTTATAGTTATTCGTTTTACATATAGTCTATTTGTAAAACACATGCATACATATGATGTAGCCAAGAAACTTTGCATCTTAAAAAAAAGAAGTCAAATCTAAACATTGTCTTACACATTTTGTCTATCAAGATAATCTTTACAAATAACACAACATTTATAATATTTTGAAGCCTAAATACATTCGCCAGAAGTTAAAAACTAACATGAGGCTATAAACCACCAAAAACCTTAAGGTTACAAAGATTTTGTGCACCCCGAGATTACAGACATGCATGCGACTTAAATATAAATTTTGAGCAAAATCCTAGATGGTAGCCGTTGTTTAAAGACAAATATAGGCTGATGATCTACTCTCAGATTATCTTTCTTTCATTCTTGTCAGGAAATCACCACGATGGATATTTCAAGAAAAACTATTTCCTTTTCCTTCAAGAAAGACAGTTCATTATATAGCTTTAAATCTAGTAAATCTCTATAGCTATTATACATCACATGAAGATCAATTGATATGTCAACTAGTGATGGACCGAGATATCATCCAGACGGATTAATATTTGGCCAAATTATCAGTACTGGTAGATAACCAGGCTGGTTCACCATTCGATTGACAGAACTGTGCCAACAGCCTTGGCAGGATTTGTTTATGGTTTTGAGTAATCTTAGATCCATCCAAGCATTGAAAAATCAAAATGGTCTACACTCACAATATTAGCCTTTGCAGGTGGAACGTTCACATACTAATCTAACTAAAATATTCCTGCTTGTTTAGTGCAATGTTAATGCACAATAAATATGTCCAACATGCTGAAATTCAATCTGTAAATAAGAAAATATCAGAATAAAAATAAAATGAAGGCAAGTAATCATTATATAAATGCCTTTGGTAGACACCCTTACCCATCTTACGATGCATTCAAGGTATAGACCACTTCGCAAGATGTAAACACTGGTCCAGAGGCATTTCTGGTTTTATTTTATTTCTGTTGGTTGTATTTTGTTTAAATGTTTGTGCACCATTAAAAAACTGAAACAGGAAGTTCTTCAGGACCAGTGCAGAACCAGCGTGGTTTTTTGGTCAAGTCTAAAGTGGTCTATACTGTAAATGTATTGCATTTATGCTGCATTGCAATAATAAAAATGAAACAAACATACACAAAATTGAATTCAAACATACCGCTCACGTTTAGTTTGGTTGAACCTTCCGCTCATCCGAATGAGTTGACTGCCACCATTTTGTACCCGCCGCTATCCTGTGGCCCAAATTATATATCGTAATATCTACTGAACAGAAACCGTTTGTAACCTTGTCAATATGTTGAAGGGGTAGTTCATTTGTATTTTGTGAAGTTATGAACACGCATCACAGAAGAGCAAGGCGAGCATTTGTGTTTATAAAGCATATACTTTTTTTTTTTAAATGACCAATCGTTTCGCTAGATAAGACCCTTATTCATCATATGGTCTCGTTTAAAGCCTTTTGAAGCTGCACTTAAACTGTCATTTTGACCTTCAACCGTTTGGAGTCCATTGAAGTCCACTATATGGAGAAAAATCCTGGAATGTTTTCATCAAAAACCTTAATTTCTTTTCGACTAAAGAAACAAATACATAAACATCTTGCATGACATTGGGGTGAGTAAATTATCATGAAAATGTATTTTGAAAGTGAACTACTCCTTTAAATGTGTGCAAAACCACCACCTCATATTTTAGAGTGTCAATATGATATTGGCGCTGAATTATTCTCAATATTACCAAATATGTAGTATTTACACATCATTAAAAATCATGGCTATAAATATCATGATTATTGCCAATACCGGTATAATTCAACAATAGAGAAACAACATATTTTTGGTGTTGTCTCAAACTTTTGGACTACTGTTATCCCCTAGGATGAAAAAATCTGTAAAAGGAACCGTGGCACAACGTGTACATATGAGACAATATTTTCACATATTGTGCAGATTCAGGTACATATCTGATATTCAGGGCCAATTTGATCCCTTTTAACATTTTTCTCTTTATGTCTACTGTCCTGTAGATTAAAGGCAAAAAGCTGATAAAAAACAAACAAAAAAACCCATAAATAACTAGTTACCAATTACAGCTGCGATTATCTTGTATGTGAAATGTTCAGTTTTTCACAAGGAGGTATCAAAGAAAATCAAAGCGGACCTTTAATCATGGATGAGATTGTGTTGCATTAATTCCATTAGCGGACAGCATCATCTCAAGACACTTAGACGCCTCTGATATCAATGTGTTCTTGAAATATATGAAATGTCTGGATGCTGCATTTGCGGTGGTGCAGACATTACAAGAAGATCACCACAGCGTAAATGCAGTTAAAGTTTAGGGGAAACTTTTAAAACCAATGTAGTTTTTAGTTTTTAGAAATGAAAATGGATAGAGAGGAGATAAACTAGCTGATAATATAATATAAGAGTACGAATAAATAGGTAAAAAATAAACCTTTTGCTTGGTTTATATACCCCAATCTACAGTAACTGTATCGAAATTTAGATGTTGCTGTACATGTTCTCTGACATTTCAGATGAAGCTTTATAACTCGTGCCTATGTTCATTCTTGTTCAAACTTCAACAACTATAAAACACTGAATTTTAGTGTCGGGAAGTGCTGACTAACTCTTGTAAGTAAGGGATAATGGACAGGCAGCCGGTTGTTATCACAGAAATAAGCCCCCTTCGCGGAGGGTCTTGTATCACACTGAAGGGGCTTATTTCGCGATAACAGCTGCTTGTACATTTTCACACTTATTACACGGCTACTTGCCACATGAGAAAAAAACTGGACATGAAATATGAATTTTACAGAATGCAGACCATCGGCAAGGAAAAGCTGTGTACTTTCGTTTTAAAGAATAGAAACGACGTTCAAATGTCACGAGCAGACCATTTGGTTTAATCATTTGTAAATATAATGTCATATGTGTTATTAAAAGACATATTTATATGTCATAAAAGGATGTGCTGCATCCGGGAATAAAGAACCTGCAAATGTTGTGACTGGCCAATCAGAATCAAGCATTCCGTGTAATGTTGTATAACTCTTGCCCATTATTTTGAAGTAGGAATAAGAACAAAGGTTACCTTGAATGGGATCACTGACTGGGGTCAGAATAACCCACTGGTTTGCATCTTTCTTGCATTTCTCAAGCTGGTAACCCAAAGGTTTGCTTCCTCCATCTTTCTCGGGTGGAGTCCATGTGAGGTTGATGCAGTTTTTGAAAGCACTGACCACCTTTTGAGGTGTAGGTTGGCCAGGGAATACTTTCAACACAGACTGAAGTTTAAAAAATAAATCTATCCATCACTGGCACAAAAGAAGATTGACATAATAGTCAAGAATTGCCAGTTTTTCTACAAAACTCTTTTCGTGTTTCATAGACAATATTAGAACATAATAAAATGAAGTAAATAAAAATGACAGAAATTGACGTTTTGGGTGCACAATGTCCATGCAGCATCTAATTTGGAGTTCCAGCCATGATGTTTTCCGTCTCTAGAGGATCGATCACTCCCTCAGGGTTCTCGGGGCGTAGATTCTGTATTTCTTTCCATTGGCAACATTTCTATCTCTAAAGGACAAGCGGTCAGCTGAACCATCCCACACCTTCTTCCACATATTCTGGCCGACCTGCTGACGCCTCACCAGATAGTTTGTCACATCTGACATCACCCGGTGGCTTCCATTTCAACTCAATTACAGACGATGAGCTGTCTCCCACTTCTATCGGGCCTTGCGGTGGCCCGGGCTTGTCTGTAAGGGGTGTTTGAAAAACGTGTTTCAATTCAATGTGACAGCATGAGTTAATATAGCATAAGGAAATGTGATAAATATTTATTGCTTATACATATTTATTCCAGAATGTGAAATACAGTTGAATAGAAACATACCAAGCACGATGAGCCTAGAAAAGTCCACGGCTGTTCCGAAAGGGTTTTTGAGATGGATTTTAATTTCCCCAGAGTCGGATTGCCGACAGTCCTTTATCTGGAGACGGCTGTGGTTTAGATCTTTGACTATTTTTATGCTGCCACCGTCAAAAAACTCAGAGCCGTCCTTAAACCAGCTGATCTCCAGCGAATCTTGTGCTGGGAATGGTGTTTCGAAGGAGGCGCTTAGGCCAACTTTCACTACCACACTTTTGGAGAAATCGTGCCGATCATCAGGGTCAAATTTGGGAAGATTTTCCGATTATTTAGATCACAAAATATCAGGGAATAATCATAGATGTGAATATTTGAGGAATGGATTATACAGCCATGGAAAAGGTTCAAAGACACTATTCCAAATTTTCAATTAATCAGCTTTTTTTTATGTATTGTGGTCATTTCAGTTCAGTGTCTGTTAATTGAATGTCAACAAAATCAAACCTCAATAGTGACATAAAGTCATCCAACAGAAATGTGAAAGACTGACAGATTGACAAGACACATGAAAGCTGTGATAAAAAAATCGAGGTTATCACATGAAAATGTATTAAGAGCTTTTCCTAAATACATGTAAAATATGTATTGTTATAAATCTGTTGTATTGTTCAAAAGTGAACATAAACTTGTTTTCTTTGCAGTATTTGAGGTCTGAAAAAATACAGAGCATCTTTTCTGTTATTTTCACCCGTTTCTCCAGATTTCATTTTCTGCAAATAAATGTAAACAGAAACAATACTTTTATTTGAAATGTATTTGACACCCTTAGACCAGTCGCCATCAACGCCGTCTGTTCTCAGTTTACAGGTAAGTTCAGCTGGTTAACAGGGGTGGTTCTAGGGGGGGCCCCGTCTCAGCACACTTGGCCACCCCCTTGGCCCCCCTAAATCTGGAATGATATTTCACCAAAACAGAGCAATCTTGAGCTGAACTTGTTTTCAAATGAAAAATGATTGAAAAATAATCATGACAACAAATGTTAGTGTGCCCCCTAAAAGCATAAGTGGCCCCTGCCTGGCCCCCCCAGTTACAGTAGTCTAGAAACGCCACTGCTGGTTTACCCCTGACAGCAAACATCTGAAAGTACAGATCTTCTAAAATGAATCCAGAGTTGATGACATAATGATATTTAAAGAGACGGTTCACCAAAAATGAAAGTTCATCATTAATTCACCCTCGTCTCATTCACAACCTCTGTGACTTTCTTTCGTCTGCAGAACACAAAAGAAGAACGTTGGTAAGCAAACAAAACTGGACCCCGTTAACTTCCATTGTATGAACACAAAACGACAGTGACATTTATCAAAATATCTTCTTTTGTGTTTCACAGTCAAATAAAGGTTTGGAATGACATGAGGGTGTTTAAAGTGCGGGTTCGTGTCAGTTAAAATTGTAAATTAAAAAATATTTATTAAATAAGGCTTTTATTGCAGCTCATACGCAACGCACAGAAATTGCATAATACAAAAATTGCATCAAGCAGTAAACAATAGTCGGGCATCATGCATATTTCCAAGCATTTAAAGCGTTTGGGCTTGCTAATCACATGGAAGCTAATGAATGAGGTTTAGATAGTTATTAATCACTCGCCTAAACTGCCTAAATGACTCTTCTCCTCCCCATACACACTATTCATCTTGTTAGTTGAAGCTGTAAAGAATAATTACTGTGCCATCTCCTTGCTGATATCATTCATAGAGTGCCACACTGTGGTTTAACACCAACACGGCAGAGAAATGCTGGCGACACTTCACTTGCTCCTATTATTTAAAGCCAACGTACTGAAGATGATTTTAATAACTTTTGAGGAGGCAGGCTTTCTCTGTAAGAAGTACAGATCTTACCGCCCGAGTCTACAGGTGTCGGAGATTATCTTTGCATATAAGTATAAATAGATGCGATGCATGAATGACTATCAATTTGAACAATCATTAGACAAGGCGAGGCATCAAAGGGATTGTTCATAAATAAGCTAAAAAATGAAATTCATCCTTATGTCATTCCCAACCTGTATGAGTTTCTTTCTTCTGCAGAACACAAAAGAAGATATTTTGAAGAATGTTGTTAACCAAACAACATTGAACCCCATTGACTTCCATTGTATGAACACAAAAGCACTTTTCAACATATCTTTTGTGTTCCTCGGAACAAAGAGTTTCGAATGACACGAGAGTGAATAATTGAAATTTATTGGTGAACTTTCAATTTCGTATTAAAACTACTGTATAACAGATCAATCGAGTTCTCACACTCTACCTTTCCCTGTGTTCTTTTCCTCCAGTCTCTTAACCTTTAACCTGTCCCGTGTCTTCAGATCCTCCCCTGTTCTCTTTCTGTGCTCCATCATTATTTACAGAAGATTCAGAAGTGTTGTTCACCTCACCTGACGTCTGTTTCTCATCACAGGCTGTTTTTAGAGCTGTGCTACTCTCTCCTCTCGCTCCTTTTGCAGATTCACTTGCCAGTCGTTTTTCTGGGCTTCTTTTTGCCTTTGAGATCTAGCGTGTCATCGGTTTGGTTTCAAATGTATACAGTATAGACAGTATACAATTGTTATCACACAGCCAAAAAAATATTCTTACATTTCATCTCTTGTTTTTAGAATATTTACGGATACCAAAAATCTAAAGATTCTTAAATTAAAATACATTTACCTGAGAAGCAAAATTACTTTTTTAATATATAGGATGTTAAGTCAAGAAACATTTAGTGAGTTTATACCTAAAACAAGAAACAATTGGGGGTTATGCAAAAAACACAATTATTTTTAGTTAAAGTAAAAAAAATATTTTGGTACATATTCAGAAAACAAAACATTATTTTTTGAGTCATTGGCTTCTCATGTAGGCCTATGGGAGAAACCATAAATGTGTCCTACACTCACCTAAAGGATTATTAGGAACACCTGTTCAATTTCTCATTAATGCAATTATGGTGGTGGTGTAATGGTGTGGGGGATGTTTTCTTGGCACACTTTAGGCCCCTAAGTGCCAATTGGGCATCGTTTAAATGCCACGGCCTACCTGAGCATTGTTTCTGACCATGTCCATCCCTTTATGACCACCATGTACCCATCCTCTGATGGCTACTTCCAGCAGGATAATGCACCATGTCACAAAGCTCGAATCATTTCAAATTGGTTTCTTGAACATGACAATGAGTTCACTGTACTAAAATGGCCCTCACAGTCACCAGATCTCAACCCAATAGAGAATCTTTGGGATGTCGTGGAACGGGAGCTTCGTGCATCCCACAAATCTCCATCAACTGCAAGTTGCTATCCTATCAATATGGGCCAACATTTCTAAAGAATGCTTTCAGCACCTTGTTGAATCAATGCCACGTAAAATTAAGGCAGTTCTGATGGCAAAAGGGGGTCAAACACAGTATTAGTATGGTGTTCCAAATAATCCTTTAGGTGAGTGTATATTGTCACAGCAAAGAAAAGAACATTTGAGATGAATATAAATCTTTCTTTTTCTATTATACATTTTTATAAATATAAAATATGATTTACTGTTTGTTTTCTAAATGGTTGTTATGTGACACCGGACACAACGTATTTGTCAACTACCCGTATATGTATATTAGTATTTAACTAGTTACACCCCACACTAGATTTTGTATAAATTTGTATGATTTGAATTACACCAAAACGTACAATCCACAAATTTGCCACTTTGCAAACTAGTTGCAAAACGCTATGAGATTATGTGGTTAAAGCGTTTATATTAAACCAGTCTAAACCAGTGGCTCTAAGTGGTTAATGCTGGTTTCCAAATGGCACTTACCTCATTTAACCAATCAGCAAACTGGTCCCAAACTGGGCAACTGGTCTTGAAAATAGATTAGCCTGAACAAACTGAGAGACCAGCAGCAAACCAGTTTATGCTGGGTGTGACTTGTTGGCATCCTCTACGTCCAACTGGTAAAGTCCTGCATCATCTGGGAGAAGGTCTTTGATGGTGAAGATGTATTTCCTGCCTACTTGATTCAGGTTGTGCTTCATTTGCAAATCAAGTTCTTGAGAATACGGTATCATCTCAACATCTTGAGGAACAAACCAAAAGTTTGCCAACCTCGTGTGGAGACACGAAACTTCATCATCATCAGTCCTTACCTCGTCGGTGAAAATCCTGCTGCCGGGGTCTAGGAGTTTCAGATCAAGTTGAATGAAGCGATCCCATCGGGATTCAGGTCAATGTGTTTGAGGTTGGAAATGCTTTTGACAAACCGCCAGAGAAACATCACCGTTTCACATGTAACTTTCAAACAACACGTGAAATTCATCATTAGCTTTTATTACCTCGGCTTGCTCTATATCTCTCGCTCTTTTATCTCATTGAGTTTCTTCAGCATCCATCGGAAGTCCGTCACCTCGTAATCAGCGAAGATGCGCTCGTATTCTGTCTTATCGGCACTCAGCAGATCTCCCGAAAAGATTTTGCCATCTTTCCGCGCTTCAGTTTTAGGACGAACTTTACTGCAGGGTTCAAAGACAATTCACGGTGGATGAACGGTAGATAGCTATAGGTTATGGAGTATTTTTTAAGAACGGAGGATATCAAACTTTTAAAACTCATTTCTTTTTTGTATCAGCAAACGTTATTAAAGCTTTGGGGGACGGCGTCTTCCTACCTCTCTGAAACCTCACCAGTTCATATCTGGGAATAAAATAATAAAAAGGACGATGCGGCATCGTCGATGCATTAGTCACGAAGATTGCCTGAAATAACTTTCGGTTTACATCAGAAGATTAACAACACCTTTGTCTTTTCAGGACGGCCTTGAGCTCGTTCAGATCAGTTGCGCCTGAAACGTCAGAAAATAAACACTGATTCATTTATATCACCATAACATGCAATTACATAAAAGCTACGGCGCAGATTATTACAAGCTTCCCGCTTTGCTTTGTCCTTCTTCTATCCACTGAATATAAAAGTGCACACAAACATCACAGACGGTTGGAATCATGAGTTTCTATAAAGAATGATGAAGTACTCGATTACATTCAAGACGACGGTGACCATCGCCTTTCCAAATTCATTTGTAGCCAAATATTTGTAGGTATCCGCTTGGTGTGGAGAAACATTTGGCATCTGAAACACAACACGAAGAGTCAGATTAGCAATAGAAATACTTGAATATACTTTTCTTTTCTAACACAACTCACCTCCATAGTGTGCTATCGAGAAACAGGGTCATACTTTGATTTTGGTCTGGATCCAAAATATCCCCATTATTTCTAGCCCACGTTACAGTAGGAGTGGGGTCCCGATCACAATGGCCTTGAAGACCGCCAGTTTACTTGTAAGACGACTCAATTTCTTTATAAACTTTGTTTGAGACCAAACAGCCCATAGCACAAATGATAAAGCACTGTATGTGATAATTGAAAATATTTGTAAGAGAAGTAAAAGCAGACATCCTTGAATAATGAGAGCGATGGGTTTGTGGATTCAATCCGGATGGCTCTTTCCTTCTGGAAGCTCCACAAACTGTGTGACCATCACTCCAGGAACTTTGGATCTCTTCTTGATGCCCACTACAGTGAAACCATAAAGGAACTACACATTGTGACCAAAATAGAGATTTTCAGTTGTTTTTATTTGAATAAATATCGTCATTTACTCCCTTTCGTGTCTTTCCATACTTGTGTGACTTTCTTTTTTCCATGGTAAAGAGATTTAAATTTGTTGGGCGAACTGTCCCTTTAAATATTACATGTATGGTCAATTATATATTTTTTCATTTTAAAAATATTAAATATAATATCACTAGAGGAGTTGATATGGAAGTTAAATGAACACTGATGCTTCACCTTGACCTGATCCGGTCGGACCGATACTTTGGATTTCTTCCATTTTGTTTCAGATCTTTCCATTTGATTCCGATTAACTGAAATTTTCTCTGCAAATATAAAACGACTGAGAATCTCACATTTCAACACATTTTTTTAATTTGCTTTATAATTAATATATTTATAGTGAATAATGTGGCCGATTTACTGTATATCGCAATGAGGTAAAATTGTGAGAAGTCTTTGAAAACTGGTATAAAAAACAAAAGTGCTTTTTACTTTCCGTGTTATTGTGATTGTAAATATAATGCAGTAAATAACCTGTAGGGGTCATCGCTTACTCAGTGTAAGGACCTTTGTTTATTTTCCACGTAAGTAAACCGTATCCCATGACAGATGATAAATATTGTTTTAAATTTGCATTTCCACATAACCGCCGTATTTGTACCGGCCTGATGGATAGAGATCTGCCCGGTGACAAGGAGAAAAAAATGTGTCTCCGCGTTGAAAGCGTGACCAGTAATTTTAGAGACATTGCAACTGTCACAGCAGAAATTGCTTTGGCGGTTAATAGTGATTCTTCACTGTAGAAATTGTTGAGGCGGAGTCAAGTTTTTGTTTCTGCTGCTGTCCCACAGAACGAGAGGGTTTGTGATCATCAGAAATATCATTGTAAATCAATGCATTTGACCCCTTTTTTGAAACAGAGATACGATTTTATAAATTTGACATTAAGTCTGATCTTACCTCAGTTATGCCATTTTTAATGAATATATTATTTCTAAACTGTATATATATATATTTATGTGTGTGAGTGAATGGATGTATTTTTTGCTTATTAATGGTCAGAATTATATGTATATATGTGCAATTATCTTATATTTTTGTTTTACATCATGTGTTTTTTTCATCCTTCAATGTACTTTCTGCTATAATTCAATCTCAGTATTGCTAAGCAGAAAAGTAAATACACTTCAACAAAGATAAATTATTATAATTATACCATTCTAAGAGAAATGATTTGAAATGAAACATTAAAAAGATCTCATCTGTCTTGTTAACATTTCAGTTTTTTTCTCCTAGAGAAATAGAAATTGACAAATGTCTTTAAAGTTTCGGAAGAGATCTTTACGACGTCTCAAACTGAGCTCAGATTTGTCAAGTCTGCAACTAAAAGTCAACATTATTGAAGATCTCAATATGAACTCAAACACTTCTCATCAAATTGACCCAAATCCAGAAATATTACCCACACATCTGAGATACTTAAATGAAACACAGCTGAGAACTCCTTCAAATCTCCTGAGCTATAAAAGAGCAACATCTGACCAATAGCATTCTCTTCTTGTCTCCACATGACTTCTCGCCCACACCAATCAAACATGCTCCGTCTATAAATCACTCATCTTGCATTTCTCGTCTCTTCATATCCCTCGATCACTTTAAAGAATTATAGCTGGTGACATTATTTTTCCACACACCTTCAGTGTAAATACAGACTCCTGCTGTGCCGGTGATTCATGGAAATATGAGCAGCGTCCAGATTCTCTCCTGACTCAAGCGCCGTCATGATCGGTCAGACAGTTCATGTTATGTTCTTCTCAACGCTTATGTAAACTATCCCTGATACATTTTTGAGGAAGGATGAGAGGCAGGTGACATTGAGTTAAAGACCCGGCCTGACACTCTCTCGTCCTGTGACGGGCGACGTCAGTGGGTGTCGCTCACATTTTGGCTCCGTGAATTAAAAAGAGATCAACATGTCCCGGTGACATGTTTTGAGTGATCTCTGGACTTAAGTTTATCAGTCAGAATGAAGAGCGGGGTCCAAAAGTCTGAGGTCTCGTTCACGGCACAAAATCCTTTTACGAAGTAGAGCGAACATCTGTTCTTCAAATAAGCATGTCAGCATTATACAGATCCAAATATAGATTGTAGAGATTCAATAACATATTCTTACTCCATTGGCAATTTCTTTCTCTTTTCGAGCAATAAAATTCACAAAATGTAGTTATATTTGTGATTCAAACAGTTATTTCACATGTGGTTATAAAAATACATTTAAGTTAGTTTTTTTAAAACGTAATCTTTTCTTAATACTTTTGCTTCTAAGATACAGTACTCTTTTAAGGATGCGGTTCATGCTAAGAAACAAGACATAAAGGCTTGTAGGAAATTGTTTTTGTTATTGGTGTTGAAAAGATGGGATCTCATTTTAATGTTTTAAGATTTAGAAAAATCTAAAACAAAGGCTTTGAAAGACACAATTTAAGTCACTACGCTATTTGTTGGTCATGAGCTCATTTGTGACGTTGACTGTTAACCAAATGTTTCATGTTTTGCACAAACTTATGGAGTCCAAACAAGCAGAAAGATAAGCAGAAACACAACCTTGAATTGTAATACAGACAACAGAAGTATTTCAGCTGTGGTCTCAGACTTTTGTAGGCCACCGTAAGACAGAAAATGAACGAGACTTTTCAAGAAATTTCATTAGAGAGAGAGTTGAAGCGGGCAGTGTGCCACACTTTGCCCGGAGAGACTCATAAACGCTTTCATTTCTGAAATATTTCCTCTCATATTGGCAACAATGCTGGAAAAGTTTCTGGCAGTGTTTCGTTCAAACTGGTCTACTGCCGTATTTCAATTGCAAGACGTGGTTGTTTTTACATGCTGATACACGTCTTTGCCCTGCCTTTGACCTACGAGGAATATCTAACAAAGATATATTAAGATTTTTATCTACTCATCTCAAGTCATTTAAAATGTTGAGTATATATATGTTTGACATTCTAGGGTTCCTCATGCTGGTTGTTACACCGTCAGTTGATAGGTCACATGCTTCATATAAGCATCGTAAATGTCACTATGTTGCAATAAATCACTGCAAGTCTTGTGCGTTTCCTCAACTGCAACTCAGCTGATTTTAAAGTGTCTCTATTCAAAGAAATCTACAACATTGACCGCTCCAAGTATACAAAAAGTGTATAACAAAACATTGCTTTCAATCCTTCATTGAGTCGAATCAAATGTGCATCACAGTTTGGCTCATTTCTGTAGTGCTAATCTTGGGTTTATCAAACAGTATGTGCATGATCGCATCTTGGCCTCTGAATCCACTTTACTGCTTGTGTTTTGGCTCAGACTGAGTGAAAATGAGCCTTTGGTCCCCTAGCAGAACACATTCGAGATCAGATGCCGGATTCAGTAGGGTTTTTTTTTAATGGGCCACGTGGACCCCAAGGCACGCTACCGTTAAATCTAGACAACTGCTACACTTGTTCTTTGCCTTGGCAGGAACACTGAAGCATTTCAAATCAAGTTCTGTCACTTTTAAAAGGATCAAGAACGCATAATGTCACCGTTCCAAAACTGCATACCGACTGCATTTGTAGATGCCTTTGTTAGAAGTAAAAAACAAGTTATAAATACAGTAATTATACTTTATATCAAGTAATTTATAAGTATAGGAATGGTGAATCAATATATAGTCATGTAAAAATCATCCATTTTGAATCGCCCAACCTTCCCCATTCAGTTACAGTTTTCCTTTTTTTCTTTTTCTTTCTTTTCTTGTTTTTTGGTCTTTTCTTTTTGTTTTGACCATACTTCAAAAATATACTGTAAAAAAATCCCGTAAAATGCTGGGGTGCCAAAAAATTATATAACATAATATATAAAAAATACTTCTTCGACTGTATTTCATACATGAAAAATCTGTAAAAAGAAGAAAAGTAAAATTTCGTATAAACTACATTTTTTGTACAATATACTTGAAAGATCATAATTTTTTTTTACATTTTTATGTCTTAAAAGACAGCTGCCTATGTAGGGAGTAGACAGCAAGGGGGCTCACTATGTTTTTCGAAAGAGTGCCAAATTAAATGACTGCGTATATAACATGAAAACACTTTTACATTGGTTGGAGGAGCATTCAACTTTAAAGAACAAAATGAGTCCGTTTTAACTGATTCATCTTTCCTTTTAATGATAGTACTTTTATCAATCCAAGGTCATTATCAAGAACACCAAACAGTCTAAACTTATTAAAATGACTGCAATCCAAATAATAGTCCTGTTAGCTCAAATAAATTATTTTAGATAAGTTAGAAAAGTTAGTTAACAGAAACCAAAATGGCTACAGTACACAATTTTAGACACCTGTATGACTTTTTTCCTCATGGAACACAAAAGGAGATGCTGGACAGAATGTTGGGACCGACAGGCTCAGTCGCCATTAACGTTCATTGCATGACAAAAAAAAACGTGTAGAATGTTTCTTTTCGTATCATTTAATCTGTCACTATATTAAACTTTAAATGTACTGTACCTTGTGTCATACACAATAAAATGTGTATTCATTGCAGCATACTTGGGGAAATGGTATATGATGAAACATCGACAAATTATAGACATTACAAAATCAATGATAATATACTGTAACCTGTGGAGAAAAATGTCTTTGTCAGACCAAATGTTAGATGCCCATACAGTAGATGTGTTCTCAGGAGGACTACAGCATGAGTCATCTCTCATCCACCAAACATGTCAGTGGGTTTGAACACTTTGCTTATTTTGAGATTTATGCTTTCCTTGTTTGTCAAGGAAGTTCCAAAGTTTGTTGAATGTAAATTGGAAAAACTTGAACCGAGATGTTATTTCCAAATGCTAAAGCAACTTAAGATATTGAGCAGATGTCAAAAACATAATTATCTTCCACAATGACTATAGCAATGTTGAGGGCAACAGTATATCGGTAATTAACTTACCAACAGCCAAATGAGCTCCTGTGTCTAAGCCCTGCTTACGGTCTGATAGTCCAGCGCTGTGTCTCGTAAAGCTAATAAAATCCTTCAAGGAATTTAATAGCAATGTTCCTCCATCACCAACCTGACAGCCCGGTGCCTGCCCCGCTCCGAGAGATGCTGCCCTCTTCAGAGAGGGGACGTATGAGACTGACAGAGAATAAATGAGTATGTTAACAGAAGATAAACATAACATAAATAAAACTTATTTATACTATACCTGATGGACTCTAAATACTTCTTTTAGGCCTGAGGGAGTACAAAATGGGGCTGCAGAAGTTGTAAGATGTTTTTATAAATTAAGACAAGAAGTTGAAGACAAGACTGTTTGCCTCCATATTAATTAACGTGACAGCATTGTAATATTAAATTATTTTATATTTAAATAAATAAAATGAAAGTAAGAATAGTTTTGAAATATACTGTAAATGATATTAACAACTATATATCATAATAATTATGTCTGAATAAAATTATAAGTATTATTTAATTAATTTACAAATGACTTATTATTATTGTATTTTCATTTCATATAAGTTTAGGTATAATTATTCAATATTCCATATTCCATATTCAATTTGACTGATTATATGTCAGTGTATGCAGTATGATATAACTATATATATATATATATTCATATTATTTGTCTGAATTTACTTTTTATGGGTATGTGTAGGTAAAATTATAATTTTTGTTTCTGCGAACTACTAATAATATTTCTCCTAAATTTCAAATAAAAATATTGTTTTTTATTTGAATTTATAGGCAGAAAATGAAAACTGGAGAAACGGGTGAAAATACCAGAAAAGATGCTCTGTAGTTTTTCAGACCTCAATTACTGCAAAGAAAACAAGTTCATATTGACTTTTAAGCAATACAGCAGTAAGGTTTCTAGATGTATTTAGGAAAACTTCCACAATTAATTTTTAATGTGATAATCTGGATTTTTATCACAGTTTTCATGTGTCTTGTCATGCTGTCAGCCTTTCACTATTGGATGACTTTATGTCACTCCTGAGGTTTGATTGACTGACTTAAATGGCCAAAATACATCTATAAATGCGTGCTGATTAAATTAAAATATATATATACAGTATACCGTCACATCCGTTTCAGTCAAATACAATTTTGTTTTGTAGACAAAATATAATTGTGCACATAAAAACGAACTTTTATAATTGTATTTTTTGACAAAATATCTTTGAAATAGATTACTTTAACTGAATAATGAACAAGGAGCAGCCAATAAGAGCACAGAATAGATGGGAACTACTAAAATGTGAAAAAAACATGAATAAGAATATAAGGCCCGGTTTCACAGACTTGGTTTAATCCAGGACTATGCCTTAGTTATTTAGTTAGTTAGTAATGTAGTGAATTTAGTAGTTTATGCAGTAAAGATTCTGTGATCTTGGCTCATTCCTAAATCATAAGCATAGTAGTATTACAGCGGCTTGCGTCATGACGGGTTACATAACTCACCGCAGATGTACAGATGGGCTTGTATCGCGAGTCTGCTGCGCTCAGCTGTAACAGAATATTTATAACCTAAACCGAACGTGTGCATGTGTAACATTAAAGAATGACTCAACGGTGTCAAGAATGAGTCAGGGATTCAATTGAAAATGTTAACTGCAGTATTGCCAAATACTGTAGGTTTGCCGAAGACTATAATAGTCAGAAACCTGTACACAATCTCAGCAGCCTTTGCATAAGAGCTGGGTCATTCCATGTTTCTCAAGGTTGCAAGTTTGTTTTCATCTTCAACGTTGAAGTCTCTGCAGATCCGTGCTGGCAATTCTAATGGCTGACATCCAAAAGGATCATTTTATAATTTCATGGGAAGGCAGAAGAGCTATAAGTTTCCCTGTAAGTACCTGTCATAAATCAGATCTGGGGATGTAAAGTTTCCACAGAGTAGATTAGAGTTTACATTTAGGCATAGCGTATCAATCACGGCAGCAAATCCCATATATTAATTTCATTGAGCCGAATTTAAGATGGCGAGCGGCGGGTTCACGTAAGGACGAGAAGGATTAGGTGGAAGCTTCCCTGCAGTGGAACAGAATTGATTTGATTCTTACCACAAGCTTGAAGCAAAAGCAAGTGTTTTTAAGGTCGCGCAGGGACGCCAACATATTCTGACCACCATCAGCGGGGCAAGAACATCACTTTTGATAAAGGACGCCTCGGAGGCTAAAGCCGAGTCTTCGGCAGCATGATAAGACATTTTTTACACATCTGTATGTGGAGCAGCATGCGGAGAAAACACGAGAATACAGAAACAACCTGAGAAATGAAAGCTTAAATACAAAATGGAAAAATAAAGTATTGGAGGGTCAGACTGAAGCTCAGCACAGTACACCCAAAAAAAAAAACTCTGTCATCATTTATTCCCCCTCACGTCATTCAAATTCTTTATGTGACTCTTTGTTTTGTGGCACGCATAAGAAGATATTTTGAGAAATGTCTCTGTGGTTTAAATCAATTGGGTTTAACTGGTTGTTTGGTTATCAACCTTCCTAAAAATATCTTCTTTCGAGTTCTGCAGAAGAACGAAAGTCAAACAGGTTTGGAATGACATCATTTTTGGGTCAACTATCCCTTTTAAACCTTTCGTGATAGATTCCGGAAGTACAAAAGAAGTACAGATATGGATATGATCAATGGAAATGTGAGAAATGCAGATATTAGTGGAATATGAGGCTGAATTGTTTTTCCAAATGTGAAATAGTGTTTAAATACTGCAGCTGTCTCCTTCAACTCTTTCAGAAGCACAAGCTGCATGGTTTATTAATAATTCTATTTGTGGCAGCTATGAACACCGTCAAGAACAATGTGACACAAAATATGCAAATTACAGTTGACCTCTCTTTGATGGCCGCTCGATTAGTCTTCTGCACAATGTGGATCTAGACTTTGGCATTGTTGTTGAGTCTTTCTCGGTAATACATTTTGGGAAATGGTTCAGATGCTCTTCCTCTTATGGAACAATATCCACAACATCACAAACTAACAAAATAGAGCTGCTGAAATGAAGTGACTGAATGTGATGTCTAGCTCCCTTAATCATATATGTCAAAAACATATTCTGTGTCTGTTGTGTAGTTGTGCTTACGGTGTAAACTGAAGCTCAGCTTCACACATGAGCAAAACTTGTTAAATAAAATCCCTTAACCAAGTTTGTCGTTTCTCCATTTTTACTATATTACTAATATTTTGATGGTTTAATTGAATCTGACGAGGCATTAAAAACAAATATAACGCAACTATTCCCTCCAGACATCACTTCT
The DNA here is from genome assembly GCA_006030095.1 of Triplophysa siluroides. Taxonomy (NCBI): domain Eukaryota; kingdom Metazoa; phylum Chordata; class Actinopteri; order Cypriniformes; family Nemacheilidae; genus Triplophysa; species Triplophysa siluroides. The sequence continues at coordinate 10,175,997 of VCII01000237.1, read as the reverse complement.
GGCAACTACCATATGTGATTGTCATATGCATGAAAGTAGATCCATAAAAGTGACAAGGTTCCATTTCATATTTGTCCCCTTTAGGGAAGTAATTAACCCTCTGTTGCCATGGATACCAAATTACATCATCTCATCCAGGCTCAGATTTTAGGACATTATATCTATACTTGCCACTATAGTGCCCACTGTTTCATAAGAACAATAATTTAGAAATGTCTGTACTCTTTAAATATTAATGCTTTTGAACGTACACCTTATTTGATAACATTAAGATTCCAGTGTGAATTTGGTGCAGTTTTTAATGTTGTACCTTTTGAATCAAGTTAAATATAAATAAAAGACAGTTATTAAGCAAATGCATTAAAATCAGTGTTAATAATTATTAAAAATAGTTATTGAGCTGTGTGGTTCAATTTCAGTCTGACAACATTTCGCTTTAAAGTCGGCATGAAATAAAAAATGTGATCATTCTAATTGATTTACACAGTGGTGAAGTATTTATTATAAACAATTTATCTGTGCACATCATTATATAAATAAATTGCACGTGTAATCTTTAGTCTAAAACGTTGGCGCGAGGGCGGGGCTGCAATGAGTGACATTGCAAACTGCCGTTCAAATCTTTCACCTTTTAACGATCCAATCAGTTGACGGTGGATGAAATCAAGTCCCGCCCTACATTTTTTTTCTCTCATTTTAATTTTATTCTATTTTTATTGACAGTAAAATAGTATCAAAACATAGACATTAACAAACGCTGGGGGAGTTTTCAAAAAGTTTTCGAGTTTACAGTGCCCAAAGAAAATCTACATAAAGTTCCATTTAGTTTTTAAAGGAAATAAAAAAGGGTTTTCTTCCAGAAAATTTACATCTGTGTATGTGAAATACATTTTTCTCTCAATTCAAAAGTTGTTTTCGGGTATACGTCACGATATGATAAAAAAGACAATCGCTACTTCCGTTTCATGCCGACTTTAACCCACTTGTGCAGACAGTAACCTGCAATACTGTGTTTCAAACAGAGAGGGCGACAGGGAGGCAAAAGTTGCAGATTGTGGTTTTAATAACAGGTCACTTAAGCTGTGTGTTAACATCAGGGCGGTCAAAGTAAATCCTTTATCTAAGCAGACAAACAGATGGAAACGTCTGGATAAAGCTTACCTTCATTCATCTTTATTACTCAACTGTCTGGTTCACTCATCTCTGTAACCCAGGGTCTAATTTATCCCGTTACATACCATGTGACAGCCTGACACCACAGGAGGTTTGTTGGTCGTGCAAACCGTTTAAAGATTTGTGTTTGTTTTCAATAAAAGTTTAATGTGTACATACTCTGTGTGTGCAGCTGGGGGGGTGGGGGGGCGCGGCAGGGGGCTGCCAATGGGGTAATGCTTTGGCCAGCACGTATGCTGAAGTCAGGCATAGATAAACTGAACGCTTCAATATCTTTGAAAACATTTTGCATTAAATTGTGTTTTCCATCAATAATCAATATCATCTCTATAATTTATCTGTTTTTAATATTTTTTTTCTGTCACTGTATGTTCCCCTCTCAGACTCCGAACAGCTGTCCACTTTGACCCTCTCTGTCGCCCCTCAGTACATGTGAAGCCAGACACTTCACACATTCTCTCAGTTTACGACCGACCCGCATTCACATCCCCGCTGAGGAAAGTTAATAATGGAAGCTGTAAACCAAGAGCCGGTGGCTTCTATGAAAAATAAAACACCTTTATGATTTTCTTATTCATTCATTTATTTGTACATTTTGGTGACATTTATTTGAGAACACCTCGGGGTGACATATTACGCAATGATTTAAAACATGTTTTTACCTCGGGGGTACATTCAGCGTTCTTCACCGTTAGAACGGAGGGATTTTTTTACGATAGCGGTTTATGGGCAACCTCAGATATTTACAAGAATGTCAGTGCACGATGCTGACATGTGTACGCAGATTTACTGGCTATTAAGAGCAAATGTTTTCACTTTTAAGTGTTCGTAACATTTGTCACAGAGGGACACATGAAACACAACATCGTAACGTTCTTTTAAACATCACTCACCATTGGCAACAAATTCAAGTCTTTATACAGTAAGTTTGAGGCACTAAATGGTGTTTATTTCATGAAATTATCTCACATTTGTTTGACAAAAAATGACATATACATACTGTATCAATTCCCCAAAACGCTGTATAAACTCTCACAGCTTGCTTGAGGTTGTGGGATATTTTAAATGAAAGATGAGTCACATGAACACAGAAAAATCACTCTGGAAAAGAGAAGAAGCGATGAAATTATTACTTTTCAACAAGACTCAAATGTAAGACTCAAACGGACACGCTTTCACAGAATTCACAAAGTGAATTTTTAATACAAACCTAAGATAGTCAGCTGTGCGGTGCACTCGGCCCGGCCCGAGGGATTTTCCGCCACGACTTTGTACTCTCCGTTATCTTTGGGACCGACTCTTAAGATGAGCATGGAGCAGACCCCACAGGTGTTAGTGATGTAATAATTGGGGTTTGCGTTGATGCTGATGTTGTTGCGGTACCAGGTGACGCGTGGGGTCGGGTTGGCCCTCACCGCGCAGCTCATGTAACAATCGTATTGTTCCGGGCTGGCGTGCTTCTTCAGTGGAACCGTGAACACGGGCGCAGATTCAAAGCTGCAGGTTTTGGATGGGGCGAGGTTCAGGATGAACTTTTCTGCAGGATATAAAAACACATACCTTAAAAGAACAATTTATTGTTACGATTAAAGATAACAGAAGCACCAACCGGACTCACCTTTTTTCCTCACAACGCCCCATGTTTGGGATTCGGATGGTTCAGAAACGCCGATGTCGTTTTTGGCGTACACGCGGAACTTGTACTCTCTTCCTGGCATGATGTTAACTGCTGTGAAGTTGTTGTTGAACAAGTGGTCTGCCACCGCGTGCCAGGTGCGTTTGACCGAGTCTCGTTTCATCACCATGTATTGAAGGTGATCATCACGTTTCTCATCAGGAGATGCGTCCCAGGACACTGTCAAGGTGCCGGGCACATTTTCATCCAGCTCTACTGGACCAGGTGGCTTGGGATCATCTGTAAAAGATCCAAAGTGTCCCTCGGTTATTAGATTAGTAATTAATGGAACAACATCCCTATTACAATACTGGAGGAACCCTTTGGAGAACCTCTGGGCACCTCTCACCGAAGACAATTATTTTCAATATTGTCTACAAAAATATGATCATTAGCATTTCAGTAACATTTCTGGTTGTTGAGATCAAATATATTATTTGACAAATTAAAATGATGAAAGGAATTTTTTTTTGATATTTTTTGCATAGACATGTTACCTGAAATAAGTTTGAGGCACTAAAATAACTTAATGGTAATAAAAAAAAATGAAAACAAAACTAAAATAAATTAAATTAAATCTTAAGAGCATTTGAAAAATGAGAGTAATAAAATAAGAAAAGTACATACCAATATTGCTCAAAATTAAACTAAAACTATCAAGGAAAGTAAAAGTAAAAATATTCTATAAATATTCATACAAATAATAAAATTAACTTTTAATAACAATTTATTATTAATTGTAGTTAAATTAATAATAAAGTATTAATAAAACAACTGCCCCTACTAATATATAATATATATATATTTTATTTTTAATAAACAAACATTTTCAATAAAAAACTAACACAAAAAAAGATCTTGACTTTTGGGTAATTCAACTTATTTCAATGTTTATTCATATTTAAAGTCTGCTTGAGGCCTGTATTGGTTCTATATGATTTTATATATAAAAAATACATTTTATAAATATTAAAATCTATTATGATATCTAAAACATCTTCAAAATGGTATTTAATCAAATCTGAATGGTTGACACTATAAGAATGTCTTTCCAGGAACACAGAACAGCAGGCAAATTACATTTTGAACTGTTGTCGCACCTGTAACTCTGATCTCACTGCTGAATGTCTCTTGACCCACGATGTTCTTGACAATGATGGTGTAGATGCCCGTATCCGAGCGCTCTGTAGATAGGATGAGGAGCTGGGACAGCCCATCCGTGTTGCTCACGGTTACACGTTTGGACACGGGCGTGCCATCTTTCAGCCAGATTATAGTTGGCATGGGGGATGCCTGCCAGTGAGAGTTATTGTTGTGGTATTAAATTCTGTAGATAAGGCCGGCGAGGTTAAGTTAAGGACTGTTGAGTAAATAAACAGACGTATAGGCACTGTGATACCTCAAAGTTAATGTTGATCCGGGCAGAATTTTCAGCTCTCACAACCATAAGGCTCTTCATTTTTCGATCCGTGAACTTTGGTCTCACTGAAGAATAAAATACAATGTAATCAGAATTAGCAATTAAATGAATAGGAAAAGCAGTTTGAGTTTTGCTAGTACATAATCACATTTTTTTTTAAACACTATATTTATATGGAGTACCAGGTGGCGGCATGGCAATGATGTAGTTGTCCAGATCTCGTGGTTCTCCATCTCCTCCCTCATTGGTCGCAACCACTCGTACCCAATACATGGCCATAGATTTAAGGCCTAGGATTGTATAGGAATTTGAAATGAGAGCATTGGAGTTGCAGCGACTCCATTCTGTGTTCTCAGCTGGTCTTAATTCTACAAAATAACCCTTAGCTTCATCCTGGACCCCCACTTCTTCCTCTGGTTTAGTCCAGCTCAAACTCAACGAGGTATGGGAGGAACCTGTCACTTTTAGATCTGTGACTTTTCCGGGGGGTTCTGAAATCACAAAAGTGCATGTGGTTCGGTTGGGAGTCATTTTATTCTGGAATAATGTGAAGCTCATTTGAATACACATCTATTTAATACTAAATAAAAAAATATACAGTATATATTTTTTAAATATACATTTAAACATTTTTTTAAAATGTAAAACAAAAAAATATACATATATACGTATATCTAGATTTTTTTATAAGAGTATTGAAAGTTAAAATAAATTACACTTTAGTATTTATAACTTGATGGTTAAACAACTTTGTATTTTTGTATATATATATTTTTTTAATTTCTAGAAAACATGTGAATATTGATGATAGTGGATATTAAATAATACAGTGATGTATAATATTTAATAATATAGTGATGTATAATATTTAATAATAGTGAATGTTTAATAATATGGTACTATATTTAATAATAGTGAATGTTTAATAATATAGTCCTATATTTAATTATAGTGAATGTTTAATAATATAGTACTATATTTAATAATAGTGAAGGTTTAATAATATAGTACTATATTTAATAAAAGTGAATGTTTAACCATTTAAAAAATGTGGGAAACCAAGTTAAATACATTTAAGAACCTTACATAATCTCCTTGTTAAATCGTTCTATTTATAATGATCTCTTATACAATTATTTCTGTCCATGGTTGTGCTTTTTGTGCATACTATCCTAGCAGATTGTAAATGATTTTGACATGCATTGCACTGTTTATGATGCGAATGTAATTGACATACTTTTAGGATCTCTGGCTATCACAAATTCAGACGGTGAGCTTGGTTCTCCAGCACCAGAGAAGTTGATTGCAGACACACGGAATTCATATTCCATTCCTTCAACCACATCCTTCACCTCATACTGTTTACCTTGAAGACCAATGATGACATACAAATGAGTTATGAATCAGAAAACAGAACATCACCCCCCAAAAACATCAGAAGAACTTCAAAAGACAAACGACCTTTGATCGGTTCCTCAGGTGCATTCACTTGACTCCACAAGTTGCTTCCTCTTTTGCGTTTCTCCATGTTGTAGCCAACAATGTTTGTTCCGCCGGTGTTAGTAGGAGGAGTCCATGACAAAGTGATGTGGTCCTTGAAGGCGCTGACCACCTTGGGTGTAGAGGGGGGTCCAGGATACGCTGTAATGAAATTGTCATTTAAATGTAAAATAATGCATTCAAACCCATGACCTTTGCTCTGCCAATGCATTGCTTTACCCATTGAGCTACAAAACAGATGTGACTCACCCTTGGTACCCGCCTGGATGTCATCTGTCTCAAAAACATCACTGGTGCCCTCTGCAGTTATGGCTCTGATGCGATAGCAATATTTCCTTCCGTGGTCCACATCATTATCCTTGTAATGGGCCTCGGGAGGGATGTTTCCAAGCTTCACCCAGGTGTTCCGCCCGATCTGGTTTCGATCCAAGTTGTAGTTTAGTATAGGAGAACCGCCGTCGTCTTTCGGGGATCTCCACTTGAAATCCACACAGGAGGATGAAGCTTCTAATATTTCAATAGGCCCCATTGGGTTGGTGGGTTTATCTGCATTACAACATTTGCATTATCCAAAGTGACTTACAGTGCATTTAGAATATACTTTTACCTCTCTTTCACCATCTGTAAAATAGCAGGTTCATTTACGCGCTTATCTTTAAGTGGGTTGAAGTCAAATGATACCAAACTGACATTTTCGGCAAAATTGTACATGACAGCTCATCCTATAAATCATTAATAGAAGCTTTCCGCTGTGAATTGGAGAAGTACATTGTAAAAAATGCATTTTTACAGATTTTTCACGTATAATGTAAAAAATAAAATAACGTAATTTTACAGTTTTTTAAAATACGGTCAAAAACATAAATTTACAGAAAAATTACATTTTTTTTATTTTTACATAAAAAAATACAAATAATTAACTGTATATTTCCGGCGCCCCATCTGCCGGAAATTGTCATTCTTTTACAGGATTTCTATACAGTGTAAGGTGACAACATTTTTGAAACAATATTTCTATAAGTATTGAATGAAACTTCGTATACCAACCCAGAACAATAAGCTTGGAAAGAGCTTCAATAGTTCCAAACTCGTTCTTGAGTTTCAGCTTTATTTCGCCGCTGTCTTTGCGCTGACACTTCACCAGCAGAAGGCGACTGTGACTGGACGACTTTTCCATCCGGACGTGATTGTCCTCGATTAGCTCCTCCCCCTCATTATACCACTGCACTTTTATTGGCTCACGACCTATAAACTCCAGTTTGAAAGTGGCGTTTTGATTGGCTTTGATGATTACAGGCTCGGAGAACTTGGCCAGGTCATCTTGGTTCAACCTCGGCGGGTCTGAAACCCGATAAATAATAAACATGATCTCCTACTGTATACATTTGACACGATTATTATTATTATTAAAAAAATAATTACCTTCCACGATCAATATCGCTTCAGTTTTACGTCCATCTGCTTCAAATTTATACTTTCCACTGTCGTCTTCTTTGCAGTTAGTGAGGATTAGTTTACGCACGAGCCCATCTTTGATGATTTTCAGATCATCTGTATCTGTTATCTAGACGGAAAATTCAACAAGAACACAGTACTGTATTCGTTCTACAGATCACCTCTCAATAAAATGCTTGAATATTTGGGTTAGCAAACCATCAGACTAGAACTGTGGCTGATGTAACGCTTACATCTCTTCCATCTTTATACCAAGCACCATCGCAGTCCTCACGGCTCAGCTTACACTCCATTACAGCTGATTGACCGATGATGGCATGAACATCTGACAGACCGCTGGTGAAGTGAACCCCCGGATCTGAACAACACGTGCATTGACAACAGTTCAAATGTTGCTGTTTCTATGTAAGAATTAATGCCGCATTGACCAGATGCGGTGCAACAAATTACTATTGATCACTCGATCAATAACTTTCAGTTGCCGTGAGTGTTGAAAAGGTGACCGTAGAAAATGTATAAATCGTAAACAAAAATTGCACTGAAAACATTTTTGGGTAGTTCATCATTTCTTCACCCTCATGAGGTTCAAAACCTGTATGTGACACTTATTTTCTGTGGAACACAAAAGAAGATATTTAGAGAAATGTTCATACAATAGAAGTCAATGGGTTTTAATGTTGTTGGGGAACCGACATTCTTTAAAATATCTTCATTCGAGTTCTGCAGAAGAAAGATAGTCATACAGGTTTGGAATGACATGAGGATGAGTACATGACGCAAGAATTTTCTTTATAGGTGAACTATCCCTTTAAGAGTGTGGGAAGATAAATTGGATAATTCGAGTGTCATAACTGGAAACCAGTCTTACCAATTACGGTGTCTGGAACTAAGGGTCCGGTCCTAACTCTCTTCTTCGTCTCTTCACCAGTCGACTCTTCCTCTGGAGGTGGTGGGACTTGTTCTGGCGACGTAACATGTTCTTCTTTCTTCTGCACTTTTGTTTCAGGTTTCGCCTCCGGTTCAGGTTCAGGTTCAGCTACGCCTTCAGAGTCCAGCTTTTTTTCTGGCTTAGCTTTGGGTTTTGGTTTGTCCACCGCTTGAGGTGTTCCCGTTGAACCCTCATGAACCTCAGGAGAACCTGCAGTAACTTCCTCCGCCTCCTTCGCTTCAGTCTCGATCTCTTTGGCGTGCTGATCTAACCCGGCCTGAAACTCTTTCATTTGTTCTATTCTTTCTTCTCGCTCCTTCTGAAGTTTCTCCTGCTGTTCGGAGGCGATCTTCAGCAGGTCTGCGCCTCCTCCTCCCGCCATGGTGGTTTTGCGTGCCGCTTTCTTGCCTCTGTTGTTGGGATCAGGGTCAGCTGTTGCGATGGCAGAACAACATAAGAGGTGTTGATAGGTCAATGAATGGAAATTAATTATTGGTGTTATTTTATTGAAACGGTCAATTTGGCTATTTCAGACATTCAGTTTAGATATTTGAGCATTATGTGGTTATGGTAACAACACGTATACAACATGGTTGATCAGGACATTCGATAGAGTTCTCGCTTGTGTTTCATTTATGTATCCTAAAATTGCTTACGAGAAATAACAATGAGACTGTAATTAAAATACATGAAATGAATGTAGATTGTAAAGGTAAAATCATCTGGATTTGTGTAAATTTGATGAGAAATGTTTAAGTTCATATCGAGATCTTCAATAATATTGACTTTTGATTGCAGACTTGACAAATCTGAGCTCAGTTTGACACATTGTCGAGATCTCTTCTGAAGACATTTGTGAGATCTCTGACTCTTTTTCTCAGGAGAAACATCTGAGACGCAGAAGAAGTTTCCACTTGCTCTCCATTTTATCTCACTGATGTCTCTAATAATTGAGATATCATCACAAAGAGATCTCATCTCTCATTTTTCTTTCTCATGGAATGCGATTAAATTAATCAAATCTGCTCAAACTTCAATCGATAAAAACGTATGTTGTTTACTCGAGGATCTACACGACTGAATCCGAGAGAATGTAACGTGTGTCATGAATCTGAATTTGACCTTACGTTCCACTATAAGCCAGGCATTACAGGACTTTATTCCTGCCACAGCTGCGTAGATGCCTTTATCCACCTGCATGCAGTCATTCACCACCAGTCTGTGGATCAGCATGTCTTCAGAGACACTGATGTCATACTTTTCACCCTGAGCCAATGGGGTGCTCTTTCCCATCCAAGTGATCTTTGAGAGCGGGGCTGATAAGACGCACTCAAAAACAGCATCCTGTCTTTCGATGGCCTTCACCTCCTGAATCTTTACCAAGAAGTCAAAAGCTGGAACTGTAAAGGACATTTCGTAAATTAACATTACACAAATACTTTAGTTTGTATGCTAAGTATTGCTCAATTACCGATTTGTATTTATTTTTTCAATTAAATTAAATGAAATATTTAATGTAAAAAAATCATCGAATACAAACCATTTGATGTTACAGCGGTATGTAAATACTTTATGTCTTAATAAACCGTCAAAGCTCACTTTTGAAGTCAGTGGAAAAAACATTGACCCCCTCAACATCGACTTGGTACAGTCCAGCGTCTTCTGGGTTTAGACCATTAACACTGAAGACGAATTTCCGGCCGACCTGACGCAGAAAATGTTTCTCATCTGTGGCGGTGTTGAATGGAACCATAACACCATCCTGCGACACAAAATCAGAAAATAAAATATCTTTGCACGGCCATATGTTCTCATTTTTAGTCTAATAGACGTCATGTTTAACCTTAAAGAGGAAGATTCGGGCATTAGGGTCCTTGAGGTCCATCTCGAATTCAAACTCGGCACATCCTGGTGTCTTAACTTCGATGTGTTTCAGATTGCTCAGGTGTTCAACGAACTGTCAATGGAAAGGCAAGTTAAAAATATAAACCTTGCAAACGGTACCACACAGGAACGATTTACAGACACTTCCCTAGTAGAAAATGTTTGGATTATTTGGCATGTCACAATCTGAAGACCTTCCATAGACAATTACTGTTTTACTTGAGACTTTACATTTTCTTTTTTTTTGCTTCTACTACTTCAAGAAGTTCTCTAAACTTTATATACAGAAGGTTCAATCAAACCTTAAAAGTAATATCTGTAACAAGTTGCATGTACTAAAATAAGGATCGTTCCAATTCCTATTGTGGAAATAACATTGTTCCAGTTTTTTTTATTTTGTTCAAAATATCAGAATACTAAGTAACGTGAACCCAGTATCGTGTATTGGATCTAATCAAATGTTCCAATGTTAAAATTCACCTGCGCCCGCTGCTCCTCAATTTCTCTTTTCTTCTCGTTCAGTTTCCTCAACATCCCGCGGAAGTCCGTCACACCGTATTCAATGCAGATGCGCTCGTAATCTTTCTTATCAGCGCTCAACAACAGCTCCCAAAACTTCTCATCAACTTCACCATCCGCTCTTTGTTTCTTCTGTGTTTCACCTCTGAGAAAACACAGCGATACACAACAGTACACAACCCTTACCTGAGGGACTTCATGAATGGACACGGATGCCTTTCGCGTGTCAACAAACCAGAGGTGAGATTGATAAAGATCTTACCGAGTCCTCAGGGTCTTCTTTAAATCGGCAGCTGCTTTCTCTCGTTGTTCTGTAAATAAATAGAGTTGGCCTTCTCATCTTCACCCTATAACAGATTGCGTTTTTCTTTATATCATGACTCATAAAGAATTCATACGGACCTAGTCGGCCCTCCTGCATCGCTTTGCTCTTCTTGAACCCAACTAAAAGAGAAGAATTTGAGTCACATCCGTTACGTGAATTTGAATCTGCTTTGTAAGAAATCAAGCAGCAAACCCTTTCACAAGAGAAATCAGAAGCTATGCGCTTTTTTCAAACATGTAAACGTCCCTAGTAACATTTGAAGAAGTTCATACACAGAAAAACTCAAAGTGTATTTACCTTCAATGATATTGAGTGTGACGGTGACCACAGCACGTCCAAACTCATTCTCTGCGTAACACTTGTAGGTGTCTGCTTGATCAACTCCAACATTGGACATCTAAATAATACAATCATTCATTTTCTTTTCATTCTATATTTGATAAAGAGGATTTTTGCAACACAAGCTCCTAGCCATTTTTAATAACTTTACGAGGTGGTAGTTCGGAGTATGAATTCATTCTTGTTTTTTGTTATTGCCACAGACACAATACAACAGTGCTACATCACATTGCCAGAGAGAAAGAAAGAAAAGAAAGAGAAAAAATACATAAAAAGAAAATTTAAGTGCTTTTAAGCAGAGCTTTTTTGTCATCCATTTGTTCCAATGTCATGACATGAATTTTAAAATCATTGATTAAATGTGAAATGTTTGGCCCACTTCGTTGTATGTCTATGATATTTACCTAATATAATAAATAACTGTATAATGTATTGTTCATTACTTTGATAATTTAAGATGATCATTTTTCAAAATAAATCAAAAACATTAATTTCCACCATACTTCCCAATTTTCTATTTATACAATTTTCCAAGTCTAAATTCTTAGTTTGGTACTGTCTGCTTTGCACCGGTGATGTTAGGTTTATGGGTGGGATTAGGGGCGGGGCTTAATTAATGTCAAAACTTACACATTCCGTGAGGTTGTATTTTTAAAAAGCAGTTTTTGTTTCAAGACACAGTAAAGTAGGTCCACAAAGAATCTGTGCCTGCAGAAAACTCTCAATACTGTCATTCATAAGTCTACAAATCCCATGCGTGTCCGTTTGAAAACCAACTCATAATATGATTAGACTTTTAGCTGCCAATAAGATTGTAATACTCTAAGCTCCATTTAAATCCCTTCCACGGGTTTCTTTCAAAATGTCAGAATAAGATATGAAAATCATTGGTATTAATGCTGTTAAAGCACAAGTTAAAGCACCTGTAACTGATTTTCTCCTGATATTTGATCATAGGACACAACATATCTCTCAGGATCAGATAAATCCCCATTGTTTCGAGCCCATGTAACAGTCGGCTTCGGATCTCCATTGATGATGGCTTTGAAAATGGCAAGCTTTCCTGTAAGAAGAAAACGACTATGGTCATTATTCTTTGTCTATTTAGAATCAAAGATGGTTTGGTTACGCTGCCGCTCTCCACCTTCTTGAATCGTCAGGGCGATGGGTTTGCGGATGAAGTCGGGGTGATTTTTTCCGGCAGGGATTTCCTCCACGAACTGTGTGATCATGACACCCGGGACCTTCGAGCGCTTTTTAATGGCAACTGTGGTGGAAAGTAAAACAAAACAAAAAACCATCCACAAATGTTCTGTTATTAATTTGAGTAAATACGGATGGATATCTACCTTGCCCAGGTGCAGTGGGCTCTTGATCTTTACTCTTTCTGAATTTCATCTCGGCGTGTAGGACTTACAAAACCCCGTCCTATAAAACCAATTGAAAAACATGCATGAACATCTCAGTGGACTAGAAGCTTACATTTTCTGTGTGTATGGATGACGTTCCCTGGTTGTTGACTCAAGCTTATTTTGTTGGAGTTCTGGGGCAACATTAAAGAGTTTCTTGTGTGTTGGGCTGTGAATGTGATGGAAAATAATAATGAATATCTGACTGTAAGCAGGTCTGCTCCCTGAGCCGGAGCTTCTGTCGGCTTTTCTCCAACACGAAGGCTCCAGCTGTCTTGGATGTAATTCATGGGCCAGTCACAGAGGGGAAAAAAACTCGCCAACAGTGTCACTTACACCAATCTGCAACCTTAGGATTTAAGCTGTCTGTCTTCGGCAAGTATGTAACGCTGATACATATTGAGTAAACCTTGTACATGCACTCAAAGTGTCTATTAGACGGCTTTCGGAGAAGGAAGAGATGGTGATGGTGTCATTTTACTCGGATTGCTTTCATTCACACAAAGCGTCTTTTGCCAAACAAGCATGGTTTGTTCCTGTGATCAGCCGAAAATAGGGTTTGACCACATCTGGTGCTCAAAGGCTAAATTGAAATTCTCATGAAGCAGAATCAGCCGTTTTCTAGTGTAGTCATTTAAAGCGACGGTAAATTGAGGACTTCCCGTTTTAACGCTATAGCATGTTCTCAAGTGGCCCTGCGTGGTTTTGTCTCTTATAGGTCACATAGCTCATAAAACTATCCATCAAAACACAACCCCCATCGCACATATGCAGACCGCCACAGGTTCATAAGACAACTTAAATTTATATATGTTTTTATATTTTAATAAAAAAGTTAATTTCCTAAAAGATTTCCTAACAATAAATATATATTGAAAACAAAATCATGTTTTTTATTGTGTAAATTTGAGTTATTATTACTTAATCAAAACAACCCAACTGCAGTTTGATTGATATTAATTGGAATGCACAGTAAAAACATGATTTTTGAAAATAAATGTTTTTATAGCGATTGAAACTCTTCATTTGTAGTCGATATTATTCACAAACGTGACCCTGACGGTAAAATCCTAGCTAGGTCGCATAATCTAAAAATTAGACTTTAGGGTTAAATACATCATAAACAGAAAAATGACAGAAAATGGTCTGCATTTATCGCTATAAATGATATATTTTGATAGATATACAGTATTTTTTCATTTATAAAATTATAATTAAGTGATTTTAGTGACTGCATTAACACTATGTATTTTATTATTTGAAAAAAAAAAAAAAAAAAATTGTGAGAACATTATGTTCAATTTTTTATACTGACCGAGTCAAAGACATCAGAGTTATGTTTTCACAGAAAGTTCTTTACATTATCTAGGATGATTTTATGTAAAAAACAACATCAACAAACAAATCACCACCCCCAAAAAAATTGCCGGGTTTTCACAGGCTGGGTCACAAATGTGTTTACAAAAGTGACAGTCTTTTAATATTAATACAATTCACGTTTAATCTGATTCTAAATTCACTAAATTATTCCTAGTATGAATTAATATTATATACTGTAACAACAATCTACAAATCAAAAACGAGTCACTTCTGCATCGCATGAAATAAATGAGGTGTGGAGTCATCACGTAAGCAGTACATCAAGATAAGTTTATCTGAAGACAGCTTGTTCTTATCGAGGATAACCATATTTGTCGGAGATGAAAAATAGCCATGCCTAGCAACAGAGACATATGATTGATTTATAAATATGCCCAAGGGACCGGTGTCCTGAGCTGTCAACCCCCAACTAATAGCACCATGGCTCTTCTTACCGCTCCAACACTTAAATGTCACATTTTATGACTTTGTTCAATTCTGTCTTCCCGTCCCATGCTTAACCTGGATTTAGCGAACATTTGGAGAACATTTAACCAGCATTAAGAACAATGAACAGTTTACATCATTAGTCATTTATAGTCATTATGCCCATAACATAAAGAAGTGCATTGTGTATCATAATGAGTTATAATACAATGCAGTTAACAATTAATAAAGAGTCTACGGATGACATCACATTGCTTGTTCACGATTCAGTAATCTGAATGAATCAACCGCTCTAGTCAAATTTAAGATTATGTTACAGTAATAATTGCAATTATTTAACGTTTATATAATAAAAAGAAGCCAAAAGTACACACAGGGTAATTCACATCCTCTTCAAATGTGGGATCAAAAGTCCACTTGAAACGATCTTTGATCTTCACCCAGCTATCTCAGGACTGATGAAAGATGGTTTTACGTACCTTGAGAGTTCAGTTTATATGATCTACATGTCTTACAAAAATGCCTGAAACTAAACTTGGGTTCACACTAATACAGCAAACAAGACAAAACCAGAAGTTTTCTGTGGGCTTCAGTACGTTGGGAATCATTTTTACACCACGCTTACCGTGTCGAATATGTTGTTTGTCTGTGATGTGTAAAACCGTCTAAAGACAACAGATGGTGCAGCATCAAGCGGTCATAAGATGATGATAATAGGAAACACTTTGAATGGAATGAGACCAACACGAGAAAGATATTTTTACACCATCACATCTGTTTTCAGCTTATTAGGGACTATTTCACTTTCTCTGTGGAATCAAACATTTTGCCCATTAAACTTTGATGTGACAAACTGAAAAAATGGGTTATACCACAAAAAGTCTCTTACATGTACAGTGTTCTACATGTACAGAATATGTTGTCCATACAGGTTGGGCACAAAATTTTGCATTTGCATTGAAAATGCATTTTGAGCAAAAGTTATTGTATTCTTAGTAATCTAGTCACACCATACTCGGAGCTCTTATTCAATCATATGCATCCATCCAAGGCCACCGTTAAGTTTAACAAGCATCCATGAGCGATCCTGATTGGTCAGAAGTTCCTAATCTAATCCTTGTGAAATATTTTGGAAAGAACTTACTTTGTGAAGCGTTCCCCGCGCTCTTTGTTCAGCTTTGACTGCCGGCTCTTCACCTTTGCAGTTCAACTTGAGATGGTTCACCAAAGGTGTCCTGTTGCTCCTTAGGGCGGATAGATTTACCCTTGAGCACCCATCAAAGACAAGATGAGGGTGTGTGACTCCTCCCTGACACATGAAATAAGGCTGGAGAATGCAGTGGAGAAGGTCTACTAAACTATCTTCTTATAAAGGAGGAGCGCTGAAGGAGAAGGACGACGGCGATGGAACGGCTTTCTTGGTCGACGTGAGGAGAAAGGTACGTTTATTCTATGACAGTGTAGAAACGTAAGAAATAAATGATATAAAAGATATGGAAAAAAGATACAAACATTTCACAAAAAGCTATTTTAAAAGGAAATCTTTTTGATTGTGACTATAAATGCTATTGGGGTTTGGATATCTATGCTTAATTGTGTATATATATATTATAAATATACTGTATATTTATATGGCATAAATAATGTAAACCTTTTAAATTTTGGGGAATTCGTTTATCACAAGCAAACCTCTCTAAAGTCTTTAATTGGCCAGGACAGAACCCCCTTTTCAGTTTTAGGTTACACTGGTATGTTCAGGCCAGGCCTTTATGGTTCATATATGTAACAGAAGAGATGGAGAGGTCATAACTCATTTGATATAGTAAGTCGTAAGTGTGACACATGAGCGCAACGGGACCTCTGCACTGATGTTACACTGCTGCACGCTAACTTATGTCATTTTGACAACTTAATGGCCTTCAAAAACCAAGACCAAACCAAATATAACGAGGACAGAACGTTCCACACTATAGATCTTAATGTTGTCTTTGGGCACGCAAAACTAAATATGACTTCAAACGTTGGGTTTTGGACCCATATGTTCAAATGCTAACACTTTACATTAAGGTACCCTTTATGAATGTGTTCATTAATGATTAATAAGTCATTTACAAATGCATTATAAAGCAGTAATAACTGCATGAATAAAAAGAGAGATTCTAACGAAATACCTGCCAAAATGTGAGCACCCTACAGTGGCCAGTCTGACAGCCTATATTGCAAACAACATCAAGATAATAATGAATAAATACATTTATTAAGCATTTATAACATGCAAGTTAAAAATGGCTCAGTGTTTGGCAGGTATTTCGTTAGAATCTCTCTTTTTATTCATGCAGTTATAACTGCTTTATAATGCATTTGTAAATGACTTATTATTATTAATGAAAGACATTTATAAATGCTTTATAAAGGTTACCTTAATGTTAAGCGTTACCATTAAAATCTTAGCTCATGTAACTTATTCATCTACCATAAACTGTAAAGGTAGTGAAGTTAATTATAGACCACTTCCGGTTTTAGTTTTTTTTAAATCTCATATATAATAATTAAATCTTAAAGATATTTGTTGAACATTTTGATTTGGTTATAATGTTTTTGTCGGTTGAATTTAAACGTTTGTGTGGCGTTAAAAAAACTGAAAGAACACCAGTCCAGGGCCCAGTTGCATAAACTTAGCTGCTAGTCTCACTGACTAGCAATTAGTTTGGACCAATCAATCTTACTTTTCATATTTCAATTAGCCCAATCTATCTTTTTATGTAACTGATTTAAAGAAGTTATTGCCAAATCTTGAATAAATCTTGAGATGACTCAATTCTATGACTAGTCTAAGCAGTTTATGCACCCGGCCCCAGAAGAACTTCCTGTCTCCAAGTGACCTATTTGTCAGTTATGGTGACCTCTGCACGATGTGATCTCTTCATTCACTGTGAGGGTTTAAGGGTTGTGACCTTTAACCCATCCAGTGAGTAGTGAACACCCACACATGGAGCAGCTATCACTGCAGTGTCCAGGGAGCAAATGGGGGCCCTGAGAATTGAACCGGTGACCTTCTGGTTACGAGTCCGACTCTCTGACCACTACGCCACAACTACCCCATTTATTTTACCCCAAAATAAATGAGATTAATTTCGTGAATGAAACCAAAATATTTATTTTAGCTGTTTCATTTTCTGTATATTATTGAATAAGATCTTAGGTAAAGGATAAGAAATAAAATCAAAGCTTGTTGTCCTTTAATAAGCAGATTAATGGTTCTGTATCAGATAAATAACTCTGCAATCACAGTAACAGTTTGTGCATTCAGTAAGTGGATTATTTAAAGACCAATATCCATCATGATGTTTGAAGTATATTTTATTTATATCAAACCATTTGTTTGATGATGCCAATCTGATCTGAATCTTTGCAGAGGCTCTTGTGTTTCCTTTACACTGTAGCATTTCGGGCCAAGAAAGAACGCAAAAAAAGAGGCGAGAAAATCAGTACAATTCATTTCCCTGTACTGTAGTGCATGCTGAGAAAAATAACCAAAGGAAAAATAGATAAATACCTAAATAAAATGTTGAGCGACAGTAAAATCCTACAATCATAAGAGGGTTCAAATGAAATCTTTGTCAAACTGGATCGAGAACATGCTGTTATAAACCAGCCACAGCACAAGCACGGTACAATGTTTCTTTTTCTGTTAAACATGACAGTCAGATTTTTGTGCTAACTGTGTAATGACACACAATCTTTCACATGCAGTTGGTTTTACCGTTATTGTGTACGTGATGAAATGTACTGCAAGGCACTCTACGTCACTTTGCATAAAAGCATTTGCCAAATGCGTTAAATCTAAATGTAAAAAGGCCATGGCGTAGACCAATTCCCACGTGCCATAAAAATATGCTATTCTCCAAAAAAAGTATTTAATAATGTACTTCTACAAAGAGCCCAAAACAAGTGAAACAGCAGAAATGATGACTAGCAAGCGGCGTGTTTTAAAAACCTCATGTTGTGGTTTTATATTCTGAAAAACAAAGAAAATCATAGTTAGATGATATGGAAACATTATGAAATGTGTATCTTTTTCTAGAAATGTTAACTAAATAAATAACATAACTAACTAATTTCAGGTCGAAAAAACTTTGGCGCAGCTAAACTGTTAGCGGTGCATTGATAGAGCCGTTACAGTACTAAGCTTTTTTGTAGTTGTTTTGGGCAAATTTGCAATAATCATCATTAACTAAACTGGCTACCCTGCTCAAAAACACACAAAAAAGCAAAGTCGTTCTGCAGGTGAGTGTGTAGAATGCAAGTCTTACCAATGACGTTGAGTTTGGTAGAGCACTCGGCTCTTCCTAACGGGTTCTCGGCGGTGATTCTGTACTCTCCCACGTCTTTGGGTCCGACTCTGAGGATGAGCAGGGAACACACTCCGCAGGTGTTAGTGATGAGGTAGTTGGTGTTGGTGTTGATACTGATGTTGTCGCGGTACCAGGTGATGTGGGGCGTAGGGCTGCCCCTCAAGGCACAGGTCATGTAGCACTCGTAGCCTTGCGGGGCCGAGTGGATTTTCAGCGGGACCATGAACTTCGGAGGCTTTTCCAAGTTGCATGTCTTAGACTCCACGATGTTCAGCTTGAATTTTTCTGCAAGAGATGAACCAGACGGAATTCAGACATCAGGGGAATGGAGATGTTAATGTATAACACACTACGGGTGAGGTGGGTTAATCTTCGTAAGAACCCTGAGGTTTGTTCTAGAGTAAAAAGACCACGGTGGCAAAACATCTGGAAGAGGGAAAAGGTGTTTACAGTACACCCGTACGGTGGTTCTCAACAAAATGGAAGGGAAAAGGTCTGTTGACATTGTGTATTTTGGCAAAATTTCATCAGTTATTTAGTAATATGCCTAATACTACTATCATTTTGAACTCTTGGTTTGATCCAAGTTGGTTATAGTTTACTAAAACGAAAACAATTTAAACATTTCTGTTTACAGAAATCACACAAAATATTGGCCTTCATGTTTGTTTTTAAACCTAAACTAAACAAAAGTCAGAAATGTTGCCTTAGGGATAAACTGAAATCATTTTAAGCTGAGGAACAACAATTATTAACTAAAAATTATTAACAATTTATTAAAACTTATATATCAACTATGTCTGTTCAACGATTTAACGCGATTAATAGCATCCAGAATAAAACCTTGTGTTTATATTATAGTTTTAAATTGTCGTGTGCTTTTGTCATTTTTTATTGAGTAAGGGCTTTTATATTAAACATGCAAATATTACCAGAATATATACACGTCTGTGTTTATAAATACAAAACAAAAAATGCACAATGAACAGACATATATATCACGTAAACATAAACATTTACTCAGGATGCGATTCACCGTTGAACAGCCCTAACTCAATAAAACAAAAACAAGACAAAAGCACACAAAAATGTTTTACATAAAAAACATTAAACATATAAAAATAAAAGCTCCTTCAAAATATGAATAAAACTACCATAATCTGCAAACAAAACTATAAAAACAAACCTTTCTTGCATGTGATGAGCCACTTGGGTGACTCCGATGGATCAGACAGGCCGATATCGTTTTTGGAGTAGACGCGGAACTGGTATTCTCTCCCTGGTATGATGTTACATGCGGTGAAACGGTTGTTGAAAATGTGGTCTGCTACCGTGTGCCAGGTCCTCTTGCTGGAGTCTCTCTTGGTCACCATGTAATGCAGGCGATCATCGCGCCTCTCGTCTGGTGACGGTTCCCAGGAAACTGTCACGGTGCCCGGTACGTTCTCATCCAGCTCCGCGGGCCCGGGAGGCTTCGGTTCATCTGTATCAAAACAAACCGGTACTCCATTACCAGAACTGGCAGTTGACAAAGCCATTACTTGTACATTGTTCTACAAAGCAAGCGTATATTGTTTTAATAACTATGTAGCGTCCACAGACGAGAATTCCCTCATCTTACCTGTGACTCTAATCTCAATACTGAAGGTCTCCTGTCCCACCACGTTCTTGACTAAGATGGTATAGATTCCTGTATCGGAGCGTTCTGCAGATGGGATCAGGATTTGAGATCCTCCCTCAGTATTGCTGATAGTGATCCGTTTAGACACTGGACTTCCATCTTTAAGCCAGATGACATCGGGGGATGGAGACGCCTATAAAAATATGACAATACATCAGCGTAGAAATAAGACCCATGGGTCTCTAGAGGTCTGGTTTTAAAATTTCTCTAAACCTCAAAGTTCACGTTGAATCGTGCAGCATTTCCAGCTCTGACCACCATGAAGCTCTTTATCTTAGCGTCGGTGAATTTTGGTCTGACTAAGATCAAAAACAAGCGCAGGGATTGACAAGTGGATGTTACTTTAAGGTTAAGTATTAAGGTTACTTAACCCAGGGTAGAAAGCTAGACCCCTTGATGCCAACTACTCACCTGGAGGGGGCATTGCCAACACGTAGTTGTTCAGTTCTTGTGGTTCACCTTCTCCACCGTCATTGGTGGCAACCACTCTAACCCAATACATGCCCATCGATTTCATTCCCTTCACAGTGTAGGAGGTCATGATGATAGCGTTGGTGTTGCATCGATTCCAATCGCGGTTCTCAGCGGGCCTGATATCAACAAAGTACCCTTTGGCTTCGTCCTGCACACCTGCCTGCTCTTTTGCTTTCGTCCAAGACAAGGACAGGGTGGTGTAGCTGGAATCTGTCACTTTAAGATCAACGACCTTACCGGGAGGTTCTAATGAGGAAACAGAGAGCGTCGGCGTGAGGATTTCCAGAACACATCGGGAGAGAAAATATGGAGAAGCTAGTCAAACCAACAATCTGCAGTGACTTACTTTTTGGATCTCTGGCAAATACAAATTCTGAGGCAACGCTTGGTTCTCCAGCTCCTGATATGTTGACAGCAGACACACGGAATTCATACTCCATTCCTTCGACTACATCTATGGCGGCATATTTCTTAGCTGCGGATGGTATTTGAGAGGAAAAATGTATATAAGGGATGCACCGATATGTACATTTTGGTCGATAACTATAACCGATAATTCTTTAACATTGAAAGTCGATAACCAATATATGGCCGATATACTGTATCTAAATATTAATATAAAATTCCCTAAGACTGAAACAAAAGGCAAAAAGTTGACAAAAACATTGACAGCAGAAAACAAGGTAACCATTAGTTCTCTTTTTCCCCTGAAAATCATGTACCAAGCCTACTTTAAACTAGTCAACGATTCTTTAACCTTAAACTTTTCTGGTATATTTTTTATTTAATAACCAAACTATAGATGATCTTACAGAGCAACCCACAAAAAGTTTCTTTATAGCCACATGTCTAACTGGTCTCAAAACAGAAAGCATTCAGACAAAAGTTTGATTCAAACAATATGCTTTTGTTCCTATAATTTACACATTGATAAATACGTTATCTACATAATGTACCTACATCAAAAATGTTTTGCTAATAGCAGTAAGTGAATGATCTCTTACTGTACTGTATTTTAACTGTGAGCAGCGTGCAGCTGAAGAAGTGTAGACAGAGGTAATGATTCATCGCTATAGTATATCGGTCTCAATTTTATTATCGGCCGATACCGATAACACAAAAAATTACCATTTATCGGCCAACACCGATATGGCCGATAATTTATCCGGCATCCCTAGTTAACACGAAACAGTACTTTGAAATAAAGTCGGGTGTGCGATGTACGATGTTTACATTCCTTTTTTTGATAAATAATCACAGAAGTTTATTTTTTAATATAATCCGTGACACATTAACATTCCTTTATGTCACACTGTATCACAGGGCAGCACAATATATCGAAATTATGGGAATGCACATTGCAATTATTTGCAATAACGTTATCAGAATTGTGTATTTACTTCATAATATATCGTTCATTACTACTGTAAAAAGTTTTTTACAGTATCTTTTTACACACATTTTTTAAACGTTGTCTCGAATGCAATTATTAGAAACAGTGGACAATATGGTGCACTGTACACCCGATCTAAACTATAAAATTCTATAAAAACATGGGACACTGTTCAAACCTTGGATGAGCTCCGCCTGTGGATTGACCTGACCCCACAGGTTGCTTCCCTTCTTGCGTTTCTCCAAGTTATAACCCAAAATATTAGTTCCTCCGGTGTTGGTTGGGGGAGTCCACGTCAAGTTAATGCAATCCTTGAAGGCACTGACTACTTTGGGAGCAGACGGCGGACCGGGATACGCTGTAAAGTAAGACAATATTTTGATGTTTACTGAGACACATCTGGGTGAGCAGCACAACGGTTGAGTTAGAGTATATATGTATTTAAATCACCTTTAGTGCCAGCCTGAACATCTTCTGTCTCCATCAGCTCACTGATGCCCTCTTCAGTCTGGGCTCTGATACGGTAGCAGTATCTCCTGCCGTGGTCGACGTCACTGTCCTTGTAGTGGGCTTCAGGTGGGATCTGGCCTATTTTGTTCCACGTGTTGCGCCCGATTTGATTGCGCTCAAGTATGTAATGTTTAATCGGACATCCGCCGTCGTCTTTTGGAGGTCTCCATTTCACCTCGATGCAGTTGGAAGATGCTTCGATGATCTCCAGAGGTCCAAGTGGAGGGTAAGGCTTATCTAAAGTCATTAAAAGACAAGAGGTACGACAATTATTTCCCAGAAAAACCTACAATTGCTATTTAGTTCATGTGGATAATTGGTTTCTCCTTACCGAGTACGACTAAATTAGAAAGTGCTTCCACGGTGCCAAACTCATTTTTGATTTTGATCTTTATCTGCCCGGTGTCTTTACGCTGTAGTTTGTTTAGAAGCAGACGGCTTCGACCCTCTGAAATCTCAATCCTGCAGTTGTTGTCTTGAATAAACTCCTCGTCGTCTTTGTACCACTGAACTTTGTATGGCTCATGGCCAACAAATGACATTTTGAAGGCCGCTTTTTGATTATGTTTCACCACAATAGGCTTGGCGAATTCTTCAATATCATCAGCACTGAATCTCGGTGGATCTTAACAAGAAAATTGTGAAAATGAACAGACGTGATCTGTAGAACATTTATGCAAGATGAACTAGAATTGGAAAACACACCTTCAACCACAATTGAACATTCAGTTTTGCGCCCATCAGCCTCAAATTTGTATTTTCCGGCATATTCTTCTGTGACTTTGTGAATTTTCAGTTTATGACTGACACCGTCCTGGCTGATGGTCATGCCCTCAGTGGTATTAGTAATCTTAAAAGAATTAGAAAAAAATCCAGATTATGGTTTACATACAGACGGACATAATAATATATTACATTACATAACAATATAATATATCATACAAAAAAGCAGAAATGTTAAATTTAAAATAAAAGGTAAATTTAATAAAAAATATTTTGCTTAAAATAATAATATTATTATTATAAATAAATAAATTGTATTAAGTCCATCTATACAACAAAAATAATATTTAATATGCCTGATGAAGGCAAAATACGGCAAAGGCAAAATTTTGCAACCTATGGAAGTAAACTGGATTTTCTTCCCTCTGTATTTCTAATATTAGTTGAATACCTAAAGACTTTTTTTCAAGTGTAAGGAATTCATTTCTACAGCCATTAAAGACAGCGTTTTTCTAAACATGTATGAAACAAAAAGTACAAAGAACAAACATTTCTAAATCACGTGTCCAGACATTTTATCTTTTAAATCTTTCTATTTGTATTAATGGTCTTGCACGTCTTTCTTCGTTCTTGACTCATAAATACAGTCTGTATGTGTGTATGTGGTTGGTACCTCAGTGCCATCTTTGTACCAGATGCCCTTAGCCTCAGCACTGCTAAGTTTGCAGACCAGTTCAGCCGCTTCTCCTACAAAAGCTTTACAGTCATCCAGGCCGACAGAAAAATGCACTCCGGGATCTGCATGTGATTCATACACACGATTAGCATCGAAAAACACACTCGAGGCCAAAACCAACAGTGAGATTTGCAAATGAAATGGATTTTAGCATGTTACGTGTTACACGTTCAAATGTGAATGCAAAGCTGAATTCCACAACCTCTCTATCGCCATCTCTGTTTGAACCATGAAATCGCAAGTTACATGTACTTTTTCATGTACGTTGCAGTCAAATGACATTAACATAAAATTGAATCCTAAGAAGATATAAATCTTCAATTTTAACATTGCAATTTGTGAAACGTGAAGCGTGTTGGTAGAGCCTTACAATCGTCTTCAGTGTTGACTTTGAATCAATCTTCTTAAAATCCATGTCCGGTCCTGACCGGTCAAGTTGTTTGGTTTAGGTAAGCAGACAATTAAACTATTCATGAGCTTTACCACTATGGACATACCAATTGAAACCTGAGCGGTATTTCAAATTCTACTTGTCCAAGCCAACATTATACAGTGTCATCCGAGTGCAAATTTCTGATTGTCATTAAGCATCATTTGTTGTCTGGGTATCAACCAAACTGAACATGTTCTGGTGTTGAACTGTGCATGACATAAATGTTGTGTGAATTTTCGTCATGTGGAAAACAGTTGGTCCTAATAATCCTGCTGTAAAGTCTTCATCTGGAACATCTTCAGGTCTTTAGGTGCGAGATACGTAAACATCTTCTCTTGGTCCTCACGTGTAAGACAAGATTCGACAAGAAGTCGATTGCATTTAAGACTTTGTTGTTGGTTGACTGGCTCTTAGTAACACAAGCCGAGCACAGTGAGGACAATACACAAATGTGTATACACACAAACAGCAGACGCACACAAACAAGGCATAAGAAATATTTGTTATATTGCAGACAGGTTGAATATGATGTTGAATCTCTGATTTGCACATTCTTTTAAGCTGTCTGAAGCTCTTCAGACTTTCGGATATTAGAAAAATAAGTGCGAACGATTTCCTTATTTTACGAACAAAGTTATCAAACACCAATTGTCATTATGTGACCTAGTGTTGGCCGACTAACTTTGTATACACAAAGACGGGCGTTTTCTTAATAATGCTGTCGGGTCAACCATTGCTTAGCTAAATAAAATAAAAAAACATTCCTGTTTTTAATTTGTTATTAAAAGGAAAATGGTGTTTGAATAACTTTGTTTCAATTGTGTTTTATTATATAAATTAGACCCAGCGGAACATCACACAGTTCCTCAAAACCCTCAAATCGCGGGCAAAGTCATTTCTGTACTAAATGACTTTGATCACATTGCATTCATGCAACTGCTCAAATAACTCAAAATCACCCGTCTCTTACCAACAACCTTCTCTGGAACCTGTGATCCTTGCTTTGAGCGACCCGAACGCTTTCCGGCATCACCTGACTCTTTATCATCTTTAGTCCCTTTGTCGTCTTCTGCAGCTTCACCGCCTCTGCCGTCTGATGGACCCCCTGAACCTGGAGGCTTTCCGGGACCTGGCGGATCCCCAGACCCCGAAGCGCTACCAGAACCCGACGGGGTCCCGGAACCTGAAGCGTTGTCAGAACCGGACGGGGCTCCAGTACCCGATGCGCTACCAGAACCTGATGGAGCTCCAGAACCGGGTGACTTAGACGAATCTGACTTCTTGTCTGACCGGATGGCTTGCCGGTTCCTTTATCTGATGGATTACTTCCACCTTCAATCACACCGTGAGTCGGTGAAGAGCATGTTTAATGAAAACAATGAAGAGAGAACAAAGAATACAAGAAAAAAGAACTAACAAACAAATAACAGCAATTAAAAAGAAGAGTGATAAAATGACAAGAATTTACAGAACAATAGAAACAAACAACAGCGTCAGACATCTTGAATACAGTCACAGTAGACTTACACACAAGTTGAGCATCCTATTATTTCTTTTTTGGTGTGTATGCAAGAATTTCTGTGAGAAATTATGGTTAATATTGCAATCAAGATGTCAATAGGGCTGTTACGATTATGAAATATGGCTGACGATTTATTGGCTATTACATAATTGCGATTATGGCGATTAATAACAATACATTTTTCAGTGAATAAACATAGATAAATTAAGAAATGTGAAAATTCTGTATATAACTCGTAACCTTCTCTAAAGAGAGAGCTTAACAGAAAAAACGTAGATATGAGGATGATGTCGTTTTGCTGTGTAGATGCAGCATATCTGGAATCACTTTACTAAAATTCATAAACATAAAAAATAAAAATCTGATCAAACTCAAATGACGAAGAAATGTCATTGGAACGTAACAGTGAGTGCAGATCAAGGACGGTGGATGTGAAATGCTGCAGATCACCCTTGCTTTCGAGAGGGATTGACAATAATTGCGCTTATCTGACATAATTGCAATATGTCAAATAATTGAGACGAGACGATTATTTAATAATTGTGACAGCCCTATGTCAATGTAATTTGCGATTTTTATATTTTGAGCTTCAAAGTGGAGTGTCTGAATGTTGACACACTGAAAAACAATAACAAACCAACATCACACAGGAACACGATAAACAAACAAACAGACAAATTCAACAAACAAACAAAGTGTTTGAACACCAAACACAAGTAGCATGTTTACAGCAATATCAGTTTAGAAAACTGTATATTTTGTCTGATAATCTGTAAACATTTCGGAAAATAATTCCCTGAGCAGTTTAATGCAATATATAACATGTTGTGATTGCATTTCTCGCCCTATGTTGAACACATTATTTTATCCTTACAAATTATTATTATTATTAATAATAAGATCTTAAATCAACAATCCGATTATTAATAATAATGCCTTACACTCAGTGTTGGATTACGTACAAGATATTTAATATGTTGTTAATATCATATCAAATCTTTAACTAACGTTAAAACTCAAAGGATCCATGTTTAAAAAAACACGCACATTTTTATTTAGTTTCTCTTTAAAGTTGAACTTTTTCCTTCATGCCATTTTAGTGTGCGTTTAACCCACACGCTTACCAATGACAGTGTCCTGTAACAGCGGGCCCTGTCTGACACGAGTGATGACCCCCCGTCCACGCTCGCATCACGAGCTGCGCTGGGTGTGTTTGAGTTTCCTATCATGATTTTTGATGTAAACTGTAAATGAATCAACATATGATGTGGGACGCTTGTGATTGTTTGTGTGTGTTTGTGGCCCATTTCTTCTTGTACCCCTGTTTTCCGGTTATTATGATTATTGTAAGCTTACTGTAATACTGTATCATCTTATTAGCAAAAGCTAAAAGCGCTGCTTTACAGATGACAAATTGGCCGTTTTGGGATTGTATTTAAAGATATAAAAATTATTTTAGTTGCTGATTTTATAGTGAGCTACACCACAATGCGGTACTTTATTTACCTTAGACGATATTTGTTTGTTATTTGCAAGCAATAGAGCCATTTAAATAAACTCAGAAAGTCATTTCGAGCCACAGATTCCCTTGAGACCTTTGAATGGGTTTTCAGAAAGCGTTTTTCCTTTCATAAGTAACACAAGGTCTAGGGTCTTTATTACTTGAAGAAATGCTTATTTTGCTCTGCAATATAATATACACCCGGTCATCCCTCAAATGTGAAATCTGAAACCAATGTACTCTTTGAAAATGTATGCTGCTTACAATTGGCCTTCAAGATTGCATCACTAAACAGCTCTGTTACTCTAAAATAATAGTTGGACGAAATGTTTCCTAGATAGACTGTTTTCTAGGAGAACCATTTCCGGCATGTTGTTTTTAAAATAAGAGATGGAAACACAACTACGTGTCTGAATCCATCATTCTAAACAGAGAAGGAACATTTCAGACAGAAAGTTTCATGCCCCTTGGTGTAATATATCCTTACCTATGACAGTATCAGGCACGAGAGGTCCTGTTCTCTGGCGCTTTTTGTCTCCACCTTCACCTCCGTCACCTCCAGCTCCATCACCACCTTCCCCTCCTGAACCACCAGCTCCGGCGCCTCCTGCCCCACCGGCGCCTCCTGCCCCACCGGCACCTGCAGTCCCACTGGCTCCTCCAGCGTCTCCTGCACCACCAGCTCCACCGGCAACTCCCGCTCCACCGGCCCCACCGGCACCTCCAGCTCCACCGGCTCCAACAGCTCCTTTGCCTTCTGAAGCTCCTCCTGCTCCTGTAGCTCCTTTAGCCCCAGCTGCTCTTCCAGGGCCACCGACACCACCAGGACCACCGCCAAGACCACCGACACCGCCAAGACCACCGACACTGCCAGGACCACCGCCAAGACCACCGACACCACCAGGACCACCGACACCGCCAGGACCAACGACACTGCCAGGACTACCGACACCGCCAGGACCACCGACACCGCCAGGACCACCGACACCGCCAGGACCACCTACACCACCAGGACCACCGACACCGCCAGGACCAACGACACCGCCAGGACCACCAACACCGCCAGGACCACCGACACCCCCAGGACCACCGACAGCGCCTGCGTTTCCAACTTCAGCCACTGCCATGCCTGCAGCCATCGCAGCACCCGCCACTGCTCCGGCCGCAGCCGCCTCCTCCGCACTCAGGCCCTTGCTGAGGGCTTTAAGCTCGGCTGCCTTCCTTGCTTCCTCCTCAGCTTGCGCTTTGGCTTTAGCGGCCGCAGCCAGCGCCGCTTTATCAGCCGCAGCTTTAGCTTCCGCCGCAGACATTCCTTTGGCTTTTGCCGCTTTAAGAGCATCCTCTGCAGCCTTAGCAGCGGCGGCCACGGACGCCCGCGCAGCCGCATTCGCTGCTTCTGCTTCGGCCGCAGCTCTGGCTCTTTCTTTGGCTTCTGCCGCTTCACGTTCAGCCTGAGCTTTCTTAGCGGTCTCCATCGCTTCCGCCATCTCCTTCTTGTGCTTCTCCGCCTGCTCGGCAGCAATCTTCTCCAAATCGCCTCCACTGCCACCTGCCTGAGTGGTCTTACGGGCTTTCTTCTTGCCCTTCGATGCAGGATCTTTGTCAGCTGATTGAGAAATTTCAAAGTTTTTAAAATAGCATTTTAATTTATCAAAATGTTTAATAAAAGTAAAAAAAATACATTTTAAAAATGATTTGTGATTTTCCTGTACATTTGTGATTTACCTTCAACAATAAGCCAAGCACTGCTGGACTTTATTCCAGCTATGGCAGCGTAGATTCCCGTGTCAAGAGGCATGCAATCAATTATTTTTAACCTGTGGATCAGTTTATCCTCCGAAACAGTAATCTCGAACTTCTCACTGTTGGTCAGCGGGGTGTTTTTTAGGGTCCAAACAATCTGATTGAGGGGTTGAGTTAGGACACACTCAAAGAGGGCGTCTTCTCTCTCTTCTGCCTTCACCTCTTGAATCTTCAGTGCAAAGTCCACAGGAGCAACTGCGGGTTGAATATGAAGAGATAGAACTGTGGTCAGTCTTCTGAATGACAACATGCAGTTTACTGAATGCATTGATCTAATGTAATAACAAAGCCTAAAATATGCTAAATGCAACAAAAAAATGTAACTGAAATCTGAAAAACCGCATCTGAAGCTGGCCCAAGATGCGCTATGAAACTTACTCTTGAAATCTGTTGAGAAGACATTGACGCCCTCAACATCCACTTGATAAATTCCGGCGTCTTCAGGATTGAGATTTTTAACAGTGAAGATGTATTTTTTGCCAACTTGCTTCAAACCGTGCTTCATGTCACCCTCAATGTCTCTGCTGAATGGAATCATGACACCATCCTAAAAAAAATGTGAAGAAAAAAGGAATCAGACCCGTTTGTGATGGTCAAAGCCCTTATGACTGATTCACCGTTCTCACCTTGTAAAGGAAAATACGACTGTTGGGGTCTTTAAGTTCCATTTCCAGTTCAAAGGTGGCAGCATCTTCGCCCTTCACCTCAATGGGTTTCAGATTACTTAGATGTTGGATGAACTAAACCAAGGAAACAAACAGAAAATGAATGTCCAGAGTGGCCAAAATGTGAAGCCATTTTCTTTTTTAGATAAACCTTTTTACCTGTGCCTGCTCCTCCTCTCTCTCCTTCTTCATCTCCACCAGTTTCTTCAGCAGCCCACGGAAATCCTTGATACCGTACTCGGCGCAAATTTGCTCGTAATCTTTCTTCTCGGCGCTTAGCAACAATTCCCATACGGCATCGTCAATGTCACCTTCTTTCTTCTCTTCAACTTTTTTGCCAGCGCTATAGTAACATACAGTTGACAAATATAAGATATATAAGGCCACAAGATAGCACCTAATTTTATTAGCATGACCGACATTTTTAGTTAATGCACATGAGCTTTGTTTTAAGCGTATATTGGTTGTACTTCAAGACATTCTCTAATGCGTGAAAAAAAGACGACTCATCTTGCACTTGCATTTTGGTCCAATCATATAACCTCTAGAATGTGAATGTCCCTCCCCTAATACCAAACAAGGAAGTAGCAAATCATCAGCAAATTCATGTCCGTGACACAACTGAAGTCTGTATTTTAAGGCTTAAAGGATTTTGCAAACTAACTGGAGGAGCCTTTTCAATATATAATGGTTTCCCGTTTAAGTAGAAAATATGTCATCGTATGAAAAAAAAATCAGACATGAATCAATGCTAAAGTGAAATTGCATAATTCATGAAATGCCGTTAATGTCATATATAACCGAAACAATGTCTCACCCTCTTCTGAGCTTTCTTCTAAACTCTGCAGGGTCATCGACTACAGCTTGAAAATGCACAAAACAAACAGAAGGAAATGAATTCTTGTCTGTCGTATTTATTGTCAAAAGTGTTCCCTAACACCGCTGTGATAAACGTGTGTCACGAAGATCTTACCCACTTCAGCCTTTTTCCATTCTCTCTCCTTTTTGAATCCGACTAAAAAAGAAGAACAACAAAAAAACATTTTGATATTATTTTGGAATAACCGTTCACTCTATAACATCCAATAAAGTACCAGATCGCATGAAGTCATGTTTTGAGGTCGTGTTAGAAGAAAGAACCTTCGATGATGTTGAGAACAGTTGTACACACGGCCTTTCCGAATTCATTGGTAGCATAGCATTTATACGTATCAGCCTCAGCACCGGAGACTTTGGGAATCTGCAAAAAGAAATAATCCAATTGGAAAAATCAAGCAATGAGTGAGATGTCACAGTGGAATGCACGTATCTTTGTACTTTAGCTTTGAACGAAGAGCATGTTGAGAAGAAGATACCTCCAAAGTATATTCATTGGTTGATGGGTCATATTTGCACTGAAACTTTTGGGGGTCATTCATTTCTCCTTTGGCTCTACTCCAGGTTACAGTAGGTGTGGGATCTCCGACCACTTTGGCTTTAAAAACAGCTAGCTTTCCTGTTTAATGACATCTGAGGTTATGACAGATTTATTTATATAACATTATTTATTCAAAACTACTGTATGTGTGAAAAGGATTATCAATACTTAATGAATTCTACATCTTTTTTTATAGAAGTTGAGGGTATTTAGTCAAGGGTGTTGGAGTTTAACAATCATTTTGGTTTCATTTTTAACAACTTACATTTCACTTTCCAATTTTTATTCAAATTCATATGAGAATGTGTTCAGGGATTCAAATATTTGGACACATTTGACAACATTCATGCTGCTCATATATACTTGTTTTTGTAAAATTGTGCCTAGGAATTGTTCTCAATTCATTAATAAATTAAACATTAAAGTTTAAAATAGAACTAAAAATGGAAATAAACTCCAATATTGTCCAAAAACCATCCCAGGATTCATCTCACTTAGTTGAATGAGAGAATGTCCAAAGTTAACAAAACGGTAATAAAACCAAATAAAAAAAACACAACATATTTACATTCTCCCATTTGTGTTATTTCATTTTTTTTAGGATTATTATTCTTAAATACAGACAATTATAATAATAAAGAACAAGTAGGTCAGACATATACAGTATGAGCTTTTCTACTCATTAAAAATGATAAAAAACAACAAGTTATCTTCTTGAAAACATTCCTGAGCTTTATTGCATTAGAAGGAGAAAGCAAGGTCAAAATATAATGAAACGACAAAAACATTTAGCTTGAAAGGTCATAAAGTAGGAAAACATTTCTCGGCTCGCTCTGTGCCTTTCAAACCAGCGTGACATGGGATATGTGCTATTTGGTTTCGCTCCCTCAGTACATATATAACCGTAGTCACATGTTAAAGCTGGAAGACATGCAGTGGACACGGTAACTCAATCACCTGTTAATTCGCTCAATGTGTACATGTTGAACATACAGCACAGGCGTGTTAATCCTGCGTATGTGCTCACGGCTTGTTAACGGCACACATGAGATTAACATTCAGCTGTCGCATCTGATCGCACGTGCCTTCACTCACTTTTGTATTTTATTCTTCTGTTTTAATGGGCTTACCTTCTTGAATGGTTAAGGCGATGGGCTTACGGGTGAAGTCGGGAGTAGTTTTCCCCTCGGGAAGTTCCTCGATGTACTGTGTAATCATAACACCGGGAACCTTCGATCTCCTCTTGATGCCTGAGAAAATCCACATTCAGAGTTCAGTGTTACAAAAAACATCAGCAGGTGCACACAGACAGAAAATATGCTGAACAAAAACCTTTACTTCAAAGCGTATAACAAAACCGTGGATTGCATAATGTGAAATACTTTACGAAGACACAAAGCAAGATTTGCTTGAAATGTTCGTCACATATTTTAGAGCTGCGAAAGAACTAAAAACATGGTTCTGGTTGCAAAATGAACACCGAATAAGGTCATGCAGTCTATTGAATAATGTCAACCGGCAACCATCAGCAAACTTTCTCACTGGTTGTCGTGAAATTCAAGACAATACAAAAGTATAACAGGTTTTTAATTTAAAAACAGGGACAAAGCTTTTGAAATGTCCTGTCCAAACATTTTTGTTTTAATAGAAGATACATCAACACTGGATTCAACAATTTCATTGTGTTTTGAAATGACACCAATCTGAACATTTGCATGCGCATGATGAAACACAAAATTCTTGCATTCTTGTGGCACGTTTGACTTTCAATGTGTGCGTGCAGATGTTCAGGCTGCTGTCATTCAGAGACCTTACCTCGTCTCGAGGGCAGAATTTCCAGTCCTGGTACAGACACAACATTACAGTTCAACAGCGACAAAGGATCAGGGAAAACAAGGAGGGAGAACGTGGAATTATAAATCCTGGCAAAATGTTTCAGTTGACAGCGTAATGGACAAACATTGAATCACTCACAAACAACCAAACACACGTGACAGGGAAAAGACAGGGCAGGTTAAAGCAATAAAACTTCAGTATTCAATCCATTAGGGAGTTGAATGTGAGATTACAATAGACAAACATTAAAAAAGAAACAAAACAAACACACTGGGAAAACAACAAAAGCGCAAAACGTGTTGGCTTTTCGAATAAAAATGATCACCCATGGTTTCATAAAGAAGGAGGAGTACATAAAAACATCAAAAAATAATTTAAAACACTCAAATCTTTAGATCTTTGGCACGGTGTGTCAGTGGGAAATATCAAATATATTTCAAAACATGTATTGTTTGACTCCTTGTTTATAATTTGTTTAATTGTTAAAGTTAAGGGAATAGTTCACCAAAATATTAACTTTTAATATAAACTTTTCTCATAATTTACTTATTTTCCTCATCCCATCTCATATATACATTTCTGTTCTTTGTACATTTTTCCTCAATTGAACACAAGCAAATCATTTTATATTAAAATTGTTATGTCATCTTATCTTATATATTGGCACGAACTGGACAAAGCCCCAAAAACCACATGCAAGAATAAATCCTTTAACAATGTTTGGAAGCCAAGGGCCGCACAATGATAAGTTGTGACTAATCGTTTACAAAAAAAGGTTTTTGTTTACATAATTAAAGTGTGTGTATACGTTGTATAATAATGATTTATTTATAAATACAAACATACATATTTATATTTAAGTCTTTCTTTTTTTAAATTATACATTCGTGTGTGTGTATTTATATATACATAATTATTATACTCAGTTCACACACATAACTTTTATTCTGGAAACCTATGCAGCCCTATTATATTCCTCAATGACACACCAAAACAAAAAAAAGCAACCCCTCCTCAAAGGAAATAAAAAAATAAAGTGAATAATTAAGAAAAACTAAAATAATCAAACATAACAAATGTTTCATGGGTGGAAGTTTTGAAACGTTCAGCAGAGGCTGAAAATGAAACGGAGCTGCGGCACGGTGGAAATAGTTGTGGGGAACACAGGTTTGAATCAGGCCCGCGTCATGTCCTGATCCTCTCTCTAAATGCTATCCTGTACAATATGGATTAAAAAAATGGAGATGGTTGATGGCTTGTCCCTTGCATCCGAGGTTACACAATTCAAAGAAACCCAACCTAAAAGATGGCGACTGCTTGCGGTTCGCTGCACTCTAGATGAAGGCCACACGAGGCACGAATAAAGGCCCGATTGCGTAAGCCATATTTACAGCATCCTCTTCATCTGCATCTTGTGCAGCGTGGCGCGTTTCCAACCCACAACCTACGACAATCAACAGCTGCCTGATCATTCATGTGTTTAAATAAATGTGTCCGGCTAGGTTAGATTCAACACTTGCTTTTATCTGGTCTTGCTCTTGCAGGCCCTCGGGGACAGATATATTATCCGCTCTGCCATAGAGAGGAGGTCATTAGATTTTATCGTGAAAATCCGCCATCACTTTTTAGCGCGGGGCTTACTGTGGTTGAACCTTTATAAATGAGGCTCTGTTCTTTCGAGTGTGTCAAATAATCATAATGAATACAATAAAAACTGATGAACTAAATGACATCCCTCGAGACAAGTAACCGCTGGAAAAGTAAAAGAAAGAATTACGTAAGAGAATAAGAAAAACCCTTTTTCTCCGCTGGGCTTTTCTACGGTTCCTTCACGTACGGCGGCGCGGGATTTGTTGTTCCAGTAATTCAGTAATGGAGCATTTGGACAAGGTTCGGTGCCCGTGTCAGCCTGCTATATGGGAGAGAGGACAATTATATTGTTCTTACCGCCCTGCCCGGCAGCAGTCGGATCCAAAACCTTCGCTTTTTTCCACATCTTGATGTAGACTAATGGCTCAAGACTTCAGAAGCTGCTCTGGGTGTGAGAAAAACAAAACAAAAAGGTCAAATTTATTTCATTCGTTGTTTGTATAAAAAAAGATAACACGTCAATTACTACCAGTCCTCTAATCTGATATATTTCCTTTCGGCCCATTCTGTTGTGTTCAAAAGCATTTATTGAGATTAAGCGGCAGCGCTTCAAACAGAGAAGAATGAACATTTCTTAATGTAAATAATGTAACCATTACAGTAAGTTACCTGTCAGAGAAATTCATGTAAAAACTGAGAAAACGTGCACAAAGATACGGGCGAAGCAGAGAGACGGTTATCCCGTTCGTTGAGATGTGATGTAGTACGACATGCAGTGCATTATGGTCCATTAGACAGGCTTTAGGCCCAGTCAGCAAAACTGCCACAGCACTAGTCATTCATCCTTTAAAATCCATTCACATATACAGATTAGATCCAGTCAGTCTTCACTAGCACTTGTGGAGAAGCAATATAGGAGTTTGACATATTTGGATTTAACCGTCCCCATCGGGGAGACATATTTCATTTGAGGGAGAGCGCTTTAAATATTTCATAGCGCCAATGATTTTGAGCTCTGTTCTGAAACCTAGTGAGCTATCTATGTAGGTAAATGCCTTCTAAGGCAACATCCTAACTAAAACATAACCTCACGAGTGACTGTTTTGGAATGCTATACATAGGCATCATCCTGGGAATAGCGCTCCTCATGTGAAGCACAATCGCTTTCAATTGATTTTATATATTTATACTTAAATAAGCATTCGAATACATAACGTACAAATATTGGCATTAGTTTAGTCACTGTGCTCATTTCAGTGCATTCTGCATTCTTGAAGTATACGTGATGCTAGCTACAATTTGGTTGAAATATTGTAAAATAGAAAATGCAGGATTTAAAGGTACACTGTGTAATTTTTGGGATTATCTATTGACATAAACGCCATCTAATATACATAACTACGTATGTCTTCAGAGAGATGTACAGAGGTTTATTACCTTAGAATGAGCTATTTCTATCTACACCGTGGGTCGCCTTACATGGAATTTGCCATGTTGTTCCTAAACAGACACATTGCTCTAAAGAGCGCCTTTCATAATTACGTTATCTAAGAAGCGAAAACGTGACGACATCATCTGTGTCTGACACCTTAGTGCTTCAAAAAAGGGAGGGGTGGAGTGAGCCGTTGGTTGCAATTCTCAAACTCACCACTAGATGCCACTAAATTTCATACACTGGACCTCTAAAAAAGCTAATTTCTGACTGACCATGTTGAGTGTTTTGTACCAAATACTATGAAATGAAATAACTCAAACTGTTGTGAAAAAAAATACAAATTATTTCACAATACTGTTTATTGTTTGCATTTTAACAAACTGCCTATAAAATGTTTTTTAACCCCTTATACTTTACATTTTGGATCAGCTTGCACATCATAAGTGTGCTACAACTTCAGCCATTCCTTAAAACCCTCTTTAGACATCTCACCATGTTTAAGACACAGCTTTTGGATTTCGAATCATCCACTCTTCCCAAGTCTTTGATGATTCTCTTGTCATCAATAGGGTTCTCCATCTCTGAACCTGCGATGCATGTTCTTTTATTCACTGGATCTTTTTTTCTATGCCGTGCTGTGCTACATCATTCAACTGGCCAAGAAGCGTGTGGCAGAACGTTTCGTACACAATAGTGTCATGATTGACCTCTTACAGACACTGCACGGAACATAATGGGCTATAAATGCACGTGTTACAGGCATCACAATTCTGAAGTCTGATGGATGTGTCATCCATCCGCATGCACACATCATTATGGATGATTTTACTTGTCATTTCGGTCAGATAATGTTTCCATTCCTTGCATAATTGACAGGCACACTATGACGCCATTATAACTACTTTCAATAGGTTTGTGGAAATACTTTGCAGCTTTGGTTTTAAATAGTGAATAAAAATGGATGTCTTTTATAATTGGTCAAATACTCTTGCGTACAGTCAAAAATGCTAATTTAATGCAAAAAATGTAATGTATCAAAATATATTGTGTATGGTCAGGATATGAAAACAAAAAGGCTTTAAAAAAATAGACTGTACTGCCAATTCATCTGCCACCTGGTCGAAGAAACAGATGCCAAGATGGCTCCAGATGCCAACGTCTATGAAACCATGAAAAAACACAAGGGAAAACAAAATACAACACAGACCACAGTAAATACAGGTTCACTTGCAGCCTGGTGTGTGGTTTTGTTTCGTGGAGTAAATTATTGGCTGTCAAAAGTATGAAACCATCAAAATTTGAGAGACATTTAGAAGACAAATTGGCCAATTTTCCCACTGAGCCCATGTAAGGTTAATAATTTCGGCTGGAATTGGAACAGCTTTAGAAGTGAAACTGAGCCGGATATTAAAGCAAATAAATTTGAAGAATTTCAAAATTACACAAAGAAATGCTGGGTTGTTTTTAACCCATGGTTGGGTAAAATATGAACAAACCTAAAGGAACCGTTCTTCTGTCTTCATTTACTCCCCTCAAGTTGTTCCAAATCTGTTTAAATGTCTTTGTTCCGCTAAATACACACACAAAATAAAGATATTTGGCCACCACTGAGTACCATGGTAGAAAAAAGGTATAAATGGTATAAAACTTTACAAATTCTTGGTTCTGTTGAACCCAAAATAGATATTTTGAAGAATGTTGGAAAGCAAACATTTCTGGGCACTTTTGACTACCATTGTAATTTTTTCTACTATGGTAGTCAATAGTGGCCAAGAACTGTTTGGTTACAAGCATTCTTCCAAATATCTTCCTTTGTGTTCATCAGAACAAAGACATTTATACAGATTTGGAACAACTCGATGGTAAGTAAATGATGAAAGTTTTTATTTTTGGGTGAACTGTCCCTTTAACCGCTGGTTTAAATTAACATACTTTATAAAAGAACCAAGAAAATATTGAAAAAACCCAGCATTTGTTCATTTAAAGCAAAGGTTGAGTTTGACCACATTTTACACATATATGAGCTAAAACAACATTTGAATTTAACGAGGTTTTTTGGTAAACAATTTTGTCGCTGTGTTGGGTTCCCACCTGATGTCCTATGAAATAACTTGCTTCAGGGTTCAACTTGAGGTCCTAAAAGAAAACCCACAGGATATGTTTTACTGTAATTACAGAACACATAACACAGACACATTCAGAATCTACATTTTAAAAGGACTGTTTATGTTGTGTCTTGGGTGTCACATGTTTAAATGTGTCCCTAGCAGCCCTGTCTTTTCATTTCTGAAAACGAGCCACATAAGCCTGCTGAGCTAAACATCCAAACACTCAGACCTGCCAAGCTGCGGGTCTTCTCCAGTTTACATGCAACCTGATCCCGAGACACCACCCAGCACAATGTCACATGCTTCTGTGGAGGAAAAAATAAGCATTTCTTGACTTCATCCCATAGCTATGTTAAGCGTTCTCTACTTAATAGCTGGAATACCCTACAAGACTTTTAAAATCCGAACAGATTTTTTTATCTAGACATACACTTGCAGACTTTTTGAAAGTTTCAGATAGAAACACACTAATGGATAAAATCTGCAGACTGGCACAGACTGAAAATCTGGGCAAAATCTGAGCAAAAGTCTTGTAGTGTAGTTTGGCCTTAAAGGGACAGTTCACCCCAAAATTTTAAAAATCTCTGACCATTTACACCCTCAAGTATGAAGAAAACTCACATCATTCTCTTTAAAGAATGGATGGGAACATGCTTGACAGTCGGCAACAAAGACATTCTGCTTTTATTATTCAACAAATCCACTTGCAAGTGTTGCCTGGGTTATCTTAACATGACGATTTCCCATCCTGTGTCTGATCAAGAGAAGCGGTGCATAAAAGGAAACGTTTTGATGGTGGCGAGAAAGAGCAGCCGTGCTTCATAACATAATTATGGGCCGGCAGGGCCATATAATAACAGTATATGAGTAAACTACCACTTCACACGACTATATGAAAAGCCAGTCTAATGACACACTCAAGTTTAAAACCATACCGTTAACCTTTTTCTTCCGTTTGCAAAATTGCTCTTCTGACATGTTTAGTTGGACGCAGTCATTTGTCAAATGAAAGGCTACCGTGCCTTTGCAAAGCCCTCGGTGGTGCTGGGTATTTACATTTCCTGAAACTGGTAAAGTTCAGCGAACGAGCCACTTAGTGGATAATAGCATACGTATCATTAGCGTGCGATACATTAGCAAGACATTTACGTTAACGGCGATTCTAAGGTCTGCTTAAGGCTACGCCGAGGGCCCTTTTCATCTCCATCCATGGATATATCTCCAATTACGTCCACTCTCTATATTTTCAAAAATTAACTAGTTTTAGAGGTATTAGCCCATTACGCTAGGCTATTGCTTTAAAAGGAAAATTGTTATAAATCGTGTCTCATTTCTGAGCGGTGATTATTTTAGTAATCGCGCTTAGTTCCTCACACGGCAATATCGACGATAACGGTCGGTCTGCTTTTCTCTAAAGGAAATCTGGCAACGAGCCCCGGAGGTTCTGCACTGTCGCAGCATGTGTTTTAGGTGAGGAAATATCCACCATATAAATCAGCCGGCCTGTCAGTACTTTATTTAGAGAATAAGAGATGTGATTCCAGAGGGTGTTTAAGTGAGAGAAAATCACCCTCGGTAATAGGCAAAGCCAATTTTGTTCAGTCCATCAGCCCATTTCTCTGATTGGTGATAAACTCTTCTCTCCTTCTGTCTTGTCAACATCGACCAGTTAAAACGGCCCCCCTCGGATACACTCGCCAGGATCTCACTTGTCCCCGTGCAATTCTTAACATTCAAAGCGAGTGAGATAAAAGCAGTAGCATCCGGAGGGCAGCGTTAAAGTTTAATTTATGTAAAGTTGACGTGGTGAATGACTGCGGTGCCAATTATGTTTATTTTCCTTTTTTAACGGCCAACATTTCTGGGACATCTTAAAACCTTTAGATTTGCAGAATCTTTTGACATCCTCCCCAGCTCCACCACCAATCTCCTGCTCCCTCCGTAGCTTACGTATTCCACTACAGTAACGTTTTGGTGCTCATGTTTTTTTTTTAATTACAACGGGAGCAAGTCATGCAAGAAATTAATCACTGAAGATCTATTCCATTATCTGACAGAAAAACTCATGTATAACATCAGACACCGATTACATTTGCATTATTATACAAGCACAAAGTTGCAAACCCAGATCCATCCACCGGTTAAAAATCCATCATGGCTTCATTTGATCCGATACCCCATCTATAGTTAGCAACCGTTCTGATCTGACTTCACGCCACCTGACCACCGGCTCTCATCTCACAGATTCCACATTCTGAAACCCAAACTGACGGCCCGAGCCGACACCGACACCAACTCCAATGACTTTATTTTTTTCGTGAGACCACCAGGCTATCCGAGATCTGCTGTAACAAAATACACTTAACATCGTTGAATTCCAATATTGCCTATAAACTCGGTCTATAAAGTGGAAGACAGTCTGTAAAGCAGCAGCAGATCACTTTGAAGTTTAGTGTTAGGAGTCAAGGTAACATCTGAGGTTGTCAGCATTGCATTGTAAAAGCTTCGCGCTATATTAAGTCGAACTACAGACATAGTAGCACCCAACCGAGTGTTGGCTTTTCCAGACAACATTCTCAGTTAGTACACTGTAAAACAACATACGAGTGTCGACACACAACGCACTGGGTGGTGAGAAGGTAGGCTCCTATAACTTTGGGTACTTCGTGCACTGCTCAGTTTTCTGTATGTACAGCGGTGTAGAAACGTCCCAAATGGCTGCATGTTTTTTATTTATTTATATAGCGTGTATGCTTAGGTAATAATGTATTTTTTCTACAAAGCGTGGGTTGTTCTGGCTGCAATTTGCAATGCGGTACTAGTGAAATGACATATTGCGCTGTATATGTCTATATGGGCGAAATGACAAACAAAACAACCACAAGAACAAAAAAGGCTGCAAAAAATCCCTACCTGCAACAGATCTGTGTTCCTCTGCTTCTCTCAGATTGTGCTCTGGCCTCTTCTGATATTTGAGTGCTGCCTCCAAGTTGTCCAAGGTAATAAATCCTTTGAGCTGCGTGTGTGTGCGCGCGTGTGTGTGTGTTAGAGCCATTCCCTATGCACTCAACCTTGGCTTCCACCAAAATAAGGTTCCCTTTTTCGAAGGGAGGGTCCGTGAGAAGTTTTAACACCTCTCTGCCATTGGCATCTCATAACGTACAATGGCCTTTGAAATGATCCAGTTCAACCAAACACTAACAGACAAGTGTACACAGAGATTTACGATGCGGTTATGCAAACACTTCTTTAGAAATGAAAATACGCAAACTTCTCAGTGGTTTCACTTAAGACTGCAATATTATTAAATGGAAAGCAAAACAAGACTTATGCTGTAGATATTTGTACTGCGATATACTAGTTTCATAAGACAATTTCAAAAATGTTTTTTAGGTACGCCAAATCACAAATATACGCCAAATGTATTGTAATGTATTGTTTTAAGACCAAATGCTTGATTAACTAGCCCTTAAATGTCAATATCAGTATGTCGATTCTTGTCTTTTTATTTTTCTTGCAGCATTTTGAAGAAGCGTCTGAGATGCAGATGACAGAGCATCAGATTTCCTCCGGGATCAGTTTAACTATGGCTGTCGAACGATTAATTGTGATTATTTACATGATATATGTTTGTGTACTGTGCATATTAATTTTGTATCTATAAAACATACACATACATGCATATATTTAAGAAAAATGTAAAAATTCACATTAAATATGTATGCATGTATGTGCATGTGTTTATAAATACTATATTAATATTCACAGTACACAGACATAGATTATGTAAAAACAAACTTTTATTCTGGATGCGGCTTATCGTGATTTACAGTTTGACAGCTTTAAGTTTAACAATGTTCCAATACGCAGGTAATACTAAACAATGCACTGCCGCATACTTTATTCTAGGCTTTTCTATAATAACTAGATCATAAACACAAAACAAAAGATGTTCCAACTATCTCAACAGTAACAGAAATCATGTCTCTCTTTTAATTCCCTGCAAAACAAAACAATAAAAAAATTGCTTGCGATACGACTGACTTGGCAAAAACTGTGATATTTTATGTCGCTGATAAAATGAAGCATTTTATGTTTCTCCACTGAGAGCATGAAGTGATCTAAAACAGCCCAAGTCAAAGAGTTCTGATGGCAATTTACCATTACAAGCACCACTACATCCACTGGGTGGTCTGTCAAAACAATTACATGCTAAAACATAGTCCTGTTTCAGACTGTATTACAAAGTCCTATTTTAAATAATGGATTTCGAAAATATCAACATTGATGATAAAGCAGTTAAGAACGGATCACTGCATGCACCTACATTATAAATAAGTAATGTAGCCCATAATGAGAAAACATATTTACTGTCAATGAAAGAAAGACTAACGTAGCTGGATGCTAGGGGTGTGACGAGACACTTATCCCACGAAACGAGACACGAGACTGGGTTCACGAGAACGAGATTTTGAGACTTTTTTAAAGAAATCCTCAACGATGAAATATATAGAGAATATATGAAGTGTCTAGTCTTTTATTGGCATTTAAAAATCAACTTTTACTTTATGAAAAAAATCAAACTTCTATTTTAACTAATTATATAATGCAGTAGTAAACAATATGTAAACACTGCCAAGTGTTTTGTCACAAACTCAAATGACAGGCACAAATTGCACAAAAATTATACTTCGTTTTCTTAACAGGCGCAGCTTTTAGTAAAGACCTGTGGTTGTTTTCTCTATATTCTTTTGCATAGTGCTGGTGTTAGCAGAGGTGGCGATCATTTATGTTTTACATTTAGTCCTTTAGCAGATGCTTTTATCCAAAGCGACTAACAAATGAAGTAAACAATGGAAAGCAATCCTCCTTCCTCCACTGACTGAACCCTCATAGCCATTTAAAAAAATTGTATGCATTTGGCACAACATTTTTATTTACAAACGGATTTTTATCCACAGCGACTTACATTGCATTATATACAACACATGTATACACAAAATCACGTCGCCTATGAATGGCCGGGCCGGTCACTGTAGCTCACAGCGCGCACATACTCTGTGGAGTTATACACGGATCGCACCACAACAAAATGTGGATTCACACAAATGCTCCCGAATATATTTTGAGGTCGCACAGGTTAAATTTAGGGAGCATATGCGACTAAAATGGTCACAATTTTGAGCCCAGCACTCCATCATAAAAGACCAGTCTGATCTCGTCACCTCCCAACTGGACGGGTACCTAATGAGTCGATACATGTGGGGTCCATGCGACGAATGGTCAAAGTTTTGCTGGTTAGCTTTGCACTAACTTTATGTTGGAGCTATGTATGCGATAATGTTCCTCCACAGCCTTCATTATACTTTTACATACTTCATATATGCATTAATGCTAGTCACTTTCATGTTTCCCTGGAATTCCACTATGTCACTTCCTGTG
The DNA here is from genome assembly GCA_006030095.1 of Triplophysa siluroides. Lineage (NCBI taxonomy): Eukaryota > Metazoa > Chordata > Actinopteri > Cypriniformes > Nemacheilidae > Triplophysa > Triplophysa siluroides. The sequence continues at coordinate 10,131,940 of VCII01000237.1, read as the reverse complement.
TACTCTGAATCGAACCCAACACATAAGCACTTGAATTTCTATTGAAATGACTCGTTTGATATTCTGAGCAGCTCGCTAAATGTTTATCCTAGGCATTAAAGGCTAACCTGCACTATGGGGGGAAGACAGCGAATCCTTTTTGAGCCATGAATGACAAAGGTCGCAGTTTTTTATTACCCCCCCATTAAAGTGAACCGTGGCCTTGTAACGCAGTCTACAAATGGAAGCAGGACAAATGGTGACATTGTGCACTGAGCAAAGTTATGCAGGAAAGAATACAGATTCTGATTTGTCTGTATTACTCATAAGCAACAACATGTGGTGCCGAGCACACAGAAGCAACAAAAATATTGTAAACTCTTTCATCACGAAGAGACCGCAAGCAGATGACCTACAGCTTCAGTCTCAAAAAACAGGAGATTTTTAATGCACTGGTGGACAACTTTAGTTCAATGTGATCTTAGGATCATTGATTTCGGTGTTAATTGTTCTTTTGTCTTTTTGGGAATATCTACATTTCTTACGTATATTCTAAGGGCAACACCACATGACATACACATATTTCTCAAGTTTATTCTCCCTTGGTTCTTAATATAGCGTGTTGCCTTCCTCGAATGTTTGCACCTTTTGCAAGTGTGAAAAACTGAATCTCGACATCACACAGCCACTGCTGGGAAGATCTCAAACGTGCAGAAGATGCTGGAAACTGTAAAAAATCCGCAGCACCTGGAGGAGGGCAGCTTCACGTCTCACAAAGCTGAGACTTCCATCACAAAACAACGTAGAAATAGATCATTGAAAATTGAGAAACGACACACCATGTGGTATGTGCAAATTGAATTATTTTGACTTGTGGAATACATGTTAATATCTGTTGTGAGAAATAAAGAACAACTGACCTCGATGGTGACCCTCTTCAACAAGCTTTCATTTGTATGTATTTGTTTCATTATTCAGCATCCATAGCCTTGTGTTGCACATCAACAGTCTGTTACTGTTTACATATTAGGGATCTGAACAAGGACGGATATTGCTGGCAAAAACCAAAAATAACATTCTAATTAACATTTGTGCCCTTATTATGTGGTGAGCACAGAAAAAGTAACACACTTGAGGTTGTGCCATATTGTGGGTATAATGAAGGCTGAAGGGCTTGCCAGCTGTGAATATATTTACAATATAGCACAGCCTCTCCTTCCTTATAAATAAATCTAACTAATAACGCATCTGTTTAAGAAGCACATGTTAGTTCCCATATGGAAATATGGAGAGCACCTTCAGATAATATATTGAAATGATCCTTAACCGTATACTACAGGAGGCTGCGAATAAATTGATGACCTGAATATGGAGAGCTCTTAAAACACTCCAGTAAGCATTTGAACTTTCAGTGATGCTGCGCTACTGGTTTAACAAGTTTCCTTTTATATACAACAAACCCAGCGCACACAGCTGGTAGTAAATGAACGATGTTCATAAGATCATGGCGTGGCAAACTGAATGCCAGTTATAAGACTGTATAATGCAGTCTACCAAAGTGCCAAACTCTAGGATAAAAGGAAGGCAGACAAAAGAAAGATTTACAATTATTGCCTCTTTTCTTTGTTAATCTACTTACATTAAACCATAGCCTTTTCTTCATATAATCATAGCAAAGACTTGTTTCCTAGTTAAAATACATTTTTAGACAATGTGTCTTGAATACAAAGAAAGTCTGCTTTGTCTTGTAAAACTGGCAGGTTTTTCACTCTTCACTGTGCTTAAAGGAGTAGTTCACCTTCAAGATGAAAATGCTCTCATCATTTACTCATCCTCTTGTCATTTCAAACCTGTATTACGTTCTTCTTCTCCAGAACACAAAAGAAGATATTTTGAAAAATGTTGTTAACAGAACGGCACAGCCCGACTATTCACTTTTATTGTAACCAACGCAAGTGAATTGTTAACAACATTCCGACCAGAAGGTGAGTAAATGATGACAGAATTTTAATTTTTAAGGTGAACTACTGGAAAAAATCCACACAAGATTAAAAGAACAAGAGATTCTCTGATCACACGCATTCATATCTTAAAACAAGCCATGAGAATCAAAAAGGGCAAAAATTGCAGCTAGACGACAAGATTCACAAGGGAGTCACATTTAATTCTATAAGAAATGCATCATAATAATTATATGACAAGCATTTGACAACCTCAAATGTCAATCCAAAAAATTACTCAAAAAAATATATGGGATAATAAAACCTAGTCCTACTATGCGAATCAGTATAAAAAATATCTTGAGAACTAGATTCTCCAGACTTTCTTTTTAAATGGTAATCTGTATGGTTTTAGCTGGAAAAAGTGCTAAAAATGCAAGCTTTATTGCCTTAATAAAACCCATGGCCTCAATATCATATAAGCTATTATACACAGAGTAATACAATTAAAAATATATAAAACAAACGTATTCTGTAATTGTGTCATTCAGTCACTGTTCTCTATCTAATGCCTTCTCACTTGTTAATTAATGACAACATCTGTAAAAGTGAAAAAGTCAATTATATTTTTCCCAGGGTGTTAATCTGTGCTGCATATGCAAATAAGAGAGGAAGTGACAAAGGCTGATTTCAAAGTGTTAGCCAATCGTCCATATGCAAATGCAGATAACAGTCATGTGCATGTATATCTGAAAAGAACAATATAAAGTCAATGCAAGGTTGCACTCATTTGACCTAGTACCTTTTACATTAACCACGGATTTTATGTTTGGGGTCACAGAGACCTCACGGTTTCCTCAATGTTAAGTATGTTTCATATTTAAGGGCCTTGGTTTCTGAACAAGAACACAAGGGTTGGGAGTTACAACAATGTGGACAAATATAATTTGTAAACCTAGAATAAAATAATATAATAACGGGAAAAAGCATAAGATGCTGCAGTCGGTGAAAACAGGCTATGGGTCTAAGTCAAGAATTTTTTAAGTCCGCTTTTGAGTAAAGATCTATTGAAGTTGTATTTTTCAGTGCTCCAAAGTATAGCAAGGTCCATTCGATAACTCAAAGCTTTATAACTAAATCTTTCTTTATTCTAATATAGACCCAACAGCTGAATCATCATCTCTGCTCTTCTCCTTTCCAAAAGATTTGTAGTAATCCTGTTCAAAGCACATTCAAATTCAATACTGAAGAAAATATTATTTTTGTAAATATTACAATATCATAAGATAATGTACCTGCAAGGTCAGCTAAACTTAAGGCTTAAAATCTAACCAGAACGGCTCGGACACCGCATACAATGACTCGATTCGCAGAAACCATATTTAATTTAATAGCATGACTAACGGGTGGATTTCATACACATATAATTTCTGTCACATGTCCTAACTCATAATTTACACTTTTATCCCTTTGACACGATTATATCCAGGCTGTGAAAATTAGATATTAGCATACTTCTCCTCACAAGCTGTAATCATGCTTAACGGACTTTAAATATATTTGAAACCTGAGTTATGAATACTCAATCACATTTCCAAGAATTGGACCGCACTTACAAGGCTTTTCGTTTTGTTTTATTTTTGCTCCAATGGCCCAGAAAATCAAAAAACGTGCAGGGTACAACAATACATAAACCTTTTATTTTACAGCAAAGTGTATTATAATGTAAAGTAAGCATACTTTACAGTACTTCTGGACTTATAGGAAGCAGTTGGTTTTCTAGGCCTAGGCAGCAGTTAGTTTTTTAAGCAACGGCTGGGACGACATCACTTCCAAAGCCTTTAGTGACAAAGAGGTCATCCATTCAAACCCTAACACGAGACGCCTGATTTACAGCGCCTTCACAGAAGCTATTCCAAAACACCAAGCACAACCCCAGACAGCATGTAAATCTGAGGTTATTTTTGGAGAACACCTCATTAAATGACTGGCTGTGGAGAGGTTACTGGAAGGTGGGAAAGTCTGTCACATACACATTGCCTCAAAGTAATCTGGATCCCAGAATGACACCCAACTGGGCTGTCGTTGAAAACACATTTTTTTCATTGTAGCCTACATGTGGTCATTCATAAAAGTGTATGTTTTATCATGTATTGTTCACATTGTACTGTGTTCACGTTGTACCTAAAAAAAGCATGGGTAAATATAGAACCGTGAGTCATATTTGGTCAACAATTTGATATACTGTATATGCTCGATCTGATCTGCTGAGACCACCAAAGAAAGAAATCTTTGTAAGAAATCTCAACAATGTGCTCAGATCTGGCAGCATACCAAGTTCCCAATACTCTCAGAACAGATCTGAATATACAAAATTATTTATGAGCAAAATGCTTTAAGTTATATGAGCTGTATTACTACTCAATTTCAAAGCTTTGCACTCATATTAGACATCACACTTCTCATCTGCTTCTATGTTTATTGCTCCTATGGACTTTTTGAAGGAAACATTTGCGATAAAGTTGACACTTAAATGAAAACTCCCTGACACTCCACTAGACCTGAGCTATAAAAAAGCAACCAGACTCCTGAGAAATATACATTTTCCTCCAGAGGCACCTCTAAACGGTTTGATTTTTATGTTGTTTATGCCACTCTAAATAAGGATTTTTAGGTATAAATCGTCAGTTAAACACTCAACAGGATTAGGTTTTACTACCTTAACCATCCCATAGACAACATTAATGAAATAATTGGAAAAGGAATATTTGAAGAGTTTGGTTCCAAAATGAGATAACTCCATTTTTATTTATTTATTTAAAATCATGTTTTTTATTGTGCATTCCAATTGATAACAATCAAACTGCAGTTGGTTAGTTTTGATTTAGGCCATAACAACAACAAAAATACAGCTAACTACCACAACAAAACATGATAACATAATAAAAAAAATTTTTGAAAAAAGTTTAAAACAGAGTTCATCTCATTTTGGGACCAAACTCTTTACTTTCTATTAAAGATGCTTGTCTGTCACACAACTGTATTGTAAATGCATACAGCACAGTGCAGTTTTCTGGGGAAAAATAGCATATGTGCGTAGTGAAATGTCAACAGCTTATCTGTGAATTTCAGCAAGCGAGGACAGAGAGTCGCACCAAAGTTAATCAGTTAGAACTGCTGGATCTTGTAGTTATAAATATACCCCGTCACGCATGCAAATATTTCCAAACAAGACACGATGCATCACAATCATTTTTAAATATTCTACGCTGTCTTCATCTCTTTCTAAAGGTTTATCTGATTATCTAATAGCATTTCAAACCGGCGGCAATGACTTTGATCACAAACACGAAGTCAATACAAGCTATACATACAGCTGAAATAAAGCTATTTAGCCTGAATTCATTTCAAAACCTTAAATATGATCCTTCGTACTGGATGAATTGCTTCCTCATTTGTTTAAACTGCTGCGTATGAAATTTGTTGCAGGTTGCGATCTTGCTGCAATACAGAGGAATTTGTTTTAGGTTTTGCTCTCGCCGGTCTCAGTTTCTCAGTGGTGTGTTTGTGTTGGAAATCAAGTTCAAGACTCTATTAAGCAGCTCTCCCATGGCTAAATGATAACCAAGTGTGAGAGTATTAGAAGGCCTCCAGCAGGTCAAAGCCGGATTCATTTGAAGCTTCATGTGTGTGGGGAAAAAAACGTTCCCAAAATCAATCATTTGGCTACAACTGTTTTATATTCTTTCACATTCACACGTTTTGAAAATGCCAGGTGCTTTTCTGCTGTTCAGTAAGTGTTCTCCTAAATTTGTCATCGATATTTAAAGCAGCACTTATAAAACATCATGGCGTACCTTATAATCACCAAACATATAGTAAAACGTTGCTGCCAGTGCCGGGGCAATCAAAGGGAGTTTTTTTTCTCACATTTAGGATTATTGCAAATCAAACTACTGTACTGTATGTTTCAGGCCTAATTCTCAAAATCATGTATACAATTAACCATGGTTTTATTTTAGTAAAAGTATAGTAACCATGTTTACCATTTGTATTATAAGGTGCTTTATAAGTGTCATACTGATACTTATATTTACTCGCACTGTAACAGTAAATTTGTGGTTAATATGGTTTTGCTACAAATAGGCCACCAAGTGTGATTCGTATACTCATGTTTAAAAATTGTGAAGATGAAGCACATATATCAATATAATCAATATAAACGTTGATAAATCAATGTCTAGCATTCACTTACCTGCGTCAAACACCATCCTTCGATCAATCCTGGAGACAGTCAGTTTTGAAGTTGTGACAGGATTCTTGAATATTTGGATTTCATTGACACTCCAGAGAAATGTCTCTCTTCACTTGTTGGGGTGGTTTACCCCAAATGGACTTGATGCCGTTCAACAATGACGCTGAGTTTCAACTCTGCTTATATTTGTTTACCTATGAGAAAGATTTACGATAGTTTACCTTAAACTTGAATATATAACAAAAGACAAAAAAACTTCCAAAGAAAAAATTTGAGCAGCATTTCACACATTCATTCCGATCGGCCAGTTGCCCTTAACACACGTTTTTATCCCGCCCCTGCATTCTCCTGCTTTCGAGCTGCCACCTGAGAGAAAACATGATCTCTCCACATTGTATTACGCTTATAAACGCATTTATATAACGCATTGATACGTTGTATTGCTTGCCGTCCCACACGGTACACGGTACGCAGCGCAGCGCAGCGCAGACCGATCGGCGTATGACATCATAGTACCGCGCAAGTCTAAAGATGACACAGCAGTCAACTCTCGCGATACTTTGATTACAGATGAAGTCCAACACACCAATTGTTGATTCATGACAGGGAACGGTGGAGACGATGTAAAGTACTATATTTAATGTACTGCTGTGGAAACATTGGTAACTTCTGTTCTCTTACACTAAAGCTAGCAGTTATAATTACTGTTAAATGAGGCTTGTCTTGTCAGTTGTCTCTGAATCCAATTTCAATCACGTTACTGCTT